>CM077672.1:356568030-357168030 GCA_039707655.1 Elymus sibiricus
TCTGTATTTCTTTGGACTTCGGCCATAATATGCTTATTCTCTGGGCCCCAAGCATTCTTTCCTGCATCACTTTCACTTGGACGAGTGATGTCCCAATTGGAGGGTATGTGCATACGAGGAGTATTTTCGACCCCATAATTGTGAACCAAATTATGAAAGTTGTTCCGATGTAACATGTGTAAGGGCCTCCTAGGGGGAAGCCCTTCTTGTACCTCCACTAGTAGAAAACAGGGCATTGGTTTTTGCCAGATCAGAGCAACAGTCCCGGTCGACTTACGAACCGGGACTAATGCGTGCATCAGTCCCGGTTCGAGCGGCCAGGACGCCGGCCGGGCCACGGCAGGCACCAGTCCCGGTTCGGCTGGGACCTTTAGTCCCGGTTCCAGCCACCAACCGGGACTAAAGGGCCTCGTTCCTGGCGCAACCCCTTTAGTCCCGGTTGGTGTCTGGAACCGGTGATGGGGAACGTTGCATGGAAAACAAAAAAAATTCTACGCACACGCAAGATCTATCCATGGAGATGCATAGCTACGAGAGGGGGAGTGTGTCTACGTACCCTCGTAGACCGTAAGCGGAAGCATTAGAACAACGCGGTTGATGTCGTCGAACAACTTCACGATCCAACCGACCGAGTACCGAACGTACGGCACCTCCGTGTTCAGCACACGTTCAGCTCGGTGACGTCCTCGACTTTTTGATCCAGCAAGATGGCGAGGTAGTGGATGAATTCCGGCAGCACGACGTAGTGGTGACGGTGATGGTAATGCTATCTCCACAGGGCTTCGCCCAAGCACTGCGAAAATATGACCGAGGGACAGAACTGTGGAGGGGGGCGCCGCACACGGCTAAGACAATGTTGTGTTCTCCTTTGGGGCGCCCCCTCTCCTCTATTTATATATGTGTAGGGGCTTGGAGTAGAAGGAATAGTGCCACGTGAACAGCAACCATGAACAGTAACCATGAATAGTACACACGTGGACTTGGACTCCAAAGTCCAATCCTATTCCTACTAGGACTCTCCATTTTTCCTTCCCTAGCTGCGTGGGCTTTTGAGGACTTGGTGCGCCTGGCCCAATAAGGCCAGGGCGCCTCCCCTTAGCCCATGCCAGCCCTTGGGACGTGGTGGACCCACTTGTGGACTTCCGGACCCCTCCGGAATCCTCCGAAACCTTCTGGAAGCTTCCCGGTACAATACCGAAAAAAACAGCACCTTTTTCCGGAACCCAAAATATGACTTCCCATATATAAATCTTTACCTCTCGACCATTCCGAGACTCCTCGTGACGTCCGGGATCTCATCCGGGACTCCGAACAATATTCGGTTACCAATTCACATAACTCATATAACACTATATCGTCAACGAACGTTAAGCGTGCTGACCCTACGGGTTCGGGAATGATGTAGACATGACTAACACGCCTCTCCGGTCAATAACCAATAGCGGAACCTGGATGCTCATATTGGTTCCTACATATTCCACGAAGATCTTATCGGTCGAACCGCAATGACAACATACGTAATTCCCTTTGTCCGTCGGTATGTTACTTGCCCGGGATTCGATCGTCGGTATATCCATACCTAGTTCAATCTCATTACCGGCAAGTCTCTTTACTCGTTCCGTAATACATCATCCCGTAACTAACTCCGTAGTCACTTTGCTTGCAAGCTTCTTATGATGTGCATTACCGAGAGGGCCCAGAGATACCTCTCCGAAACACGGAGTGACAAATCCCAGTCTCGATCCATGCCAACTCAACGGACACCTTCGGAGATACCTGTAGAGCATCTTTATGATCACCCAGTTACGTTGTGACGTTTGATAGCACACAAGGTATTCCTCCGGAATCCGGGAGTTGCATGATCTCATGGTCTGAGGAACATGTATTTGACATTCAAGAAAGCAGTAGCAATAAACAGAACGATCATATGCTAAGCTAACGGATGGGTCTTGTCCATCACATCATTCTCCTAATGATGTGATCCCGTTATCAAATGACAACTCATGTCTATGGTTAGGAAACCTTAACCATCTTTGATCAACGAGCTAGTCTAGTAGAGGCTCACTAGGGACACGGTATTTGTTTATGCATTCACACATGTATTGCCGATCATCGGGCAAGTCCACCAAAGTCCATACTTTGTTCTCATACATGGATCCTATCTCGGATTTCATGGCCTCAAGCCATTTGTCGGAATCCGGGCTTATCATAGCTTCTTCATAGTTCGTAGGTTTGCCGTTGTCTAACAACATAACTTCCAGAACAGGATTACCGTACCACTCTGGTGCGGAACGTACTCTGGTTGACCTACGAAGTTCAGTAGTAACTTGATCTGAAGTTTCATGATCTTTATCATTATCTTCCTCTCTTATTGGTGTAGGCATCACGGGAACAGTTTTCTCTGATGAGCTACTTTCCAATTCGAGAGAAGGTACAATTACCTCATCAAGTTCTACTTTCCTCCCACTCACTTCTTTCGAGAGAAACTCCTTCTCTAGAAAGGACCCATTCTTGGCAACAAAGACCTTGCCTTCGGATCTGTGGTAGAAGGTGTACCAAATTGTTTCTTTAGGGTATCCTATGAAGACGCACTTCTCCGCTTTGGGTTCGAGCTTATCAGGTTGAAGCTTTTTCACATAAGCATCGCATCCCCAAACTTTAAGAAACGACAGCTTAGGTTTCTTGCCAAACCATAGTTCATATGGTGTCGTCTCAACGGATTTAGACGGTGCCCTATTTAACGTGAATGCAGCTGCCTCTAATGCATAACCCCAAAACGATAGTGGCAAATCGGTAAGAGACATCATAGAACGCACCATATCCAATAAAGTACGGTTACGACGTTCGGACACACCATTACGCTGTGGTGTTCCAGGTGGCGTGAGTTGTGAAACAATTCCACATTTTCTTAAATGAAGGCCAAACTCGTAACTCAAATATTCGCCTCCGCGATCAGATCGTCGAAACTTTATTTTCTTGTTACGATGATTCTCTACTTCACTCTGAAATTCTTTGAACTTTTCAAATGTTTCAGACTTGTGTTTCATCAAGTAGATATACCCATATCTACTCAAATCATCTGTGAAGGTTAGAAAATAACGATACCCGCCGCGTGCTTCAACATTCATCGGACCGCATACATCGGTATGTATTATTTCCAACAAATCAGTAGCTCGCTCCATTGTTCCGGAGAACGGAGTTTTAGTCATCTTGCCCATGAGGCATGGTTCGCAAGTATCAAATGATTCATAATCAAGAGATTCCAAAAGTCCATCCGCATGGAGTTTCTTCATGCGATTTACACCAATATGACCTAAACTGCAGTGCCACAAGTATGTTGCACTATAATTATCAACTTTGCATCTTTTGGCATCAATATTATGAATATGTGTATCACTAAGATCGAGATTCAACAAGAATAGACCATTCACAAAAGGTGCATGACCATAAAAGATGTTACTCATATAAATAGAACAACCATTATTCTCTGACTTAAATGAATAACCGTCTCGCAATAAACAAGATCCAGATATAATGTTCATGCTCAACGCTGGCACCAAATAACAATTATTGAGGTCTAAAACTAATCCCGAAGGTAGATGTAGAGGTAGCGTGCCGACGGCGATCACATCAACCTTGGAACCATTCCCGACGCGCATCGTCACCACGTCCTTAGCCAATCTTCGCTTATTCCATAGCTCCTGTTTCGAGTTACAAATATGAGCAACCGAATCAGTATCAAATACCCAGGCGCTACTGCGAGCATTAGTGAGGAACACATCAATAACATGTATATCAAATATACCTTTGCTCACTTTGCCATCCTTCTTATCCGCCAAATACTTGGGGCAGTTCTGCTTCCAGTGACCAGTCCCTTTGCAGTAGAAGCACTCTGTTTCAGGCCTGGGTCCAGCTTTGGGTTTCTTCGTGGGAGCGACAACTTGCTTGCCGTTCTTCTTGAAGTTCCCCTTCTTTCCCGTGCCCTTTTTCTTGAAACTAGTGGTTTTGTTAACCATCAACACTTGATGCTCCTTCTTGATTTCTACCTCCGCTGATTTCAGCATCGCGAAGAGCTCGGGAATTGTCTTCTCCATCCCTTGCATATTATAGTTCATCACGAAGCCTTTATAGCTTGGTGGCAGTGACTGAAGAACTCTGTCAATAACACTCTCAACCGGAAGATCAATTCCTAGCTGAGTCAAGTGGTTGTGGTACCCAGACATTCTGAGTATGTGTTCACTGACAGAACTATTCTCCTCCATCTTATAGCTAAAGAATTTGTTGGAGACTTCATATCTCTCAACTCGGCATTAGCTTGAAATATCAATTTCAGCTCTTGGAACATCTCATATGCTCCGTGGCGTTCAAAATGCTTTTGCAGTCCCGGTTCTAAGCCGTAGATCATGGCACACTGAACTATCGAGTAGTCATCAGATTGAGCCTGCCAGGCGTTCACAACGTCTGCAGCAGCTCCTGCAGCAGGTCCATCACCTAGCGGTGCATCAAGGACATAATTCTTCTGTGCAGCAATGAGGATAATCCTCAAGTTAACTAAGTGATACATGATCCAAATCAACTAGCCCATGTCCGATCATCACGTGAGATGGGATAGTCATCAATGGTGAACATCTCCATGTTGATCATATCTACTATATGACTCATGTTCGACCTTTCGGTCTCCAGTGTTTCGAGACCATGTCTGTACATGCTAGGCTCGTCAAGTTTAACCCAAGTATTCTGCTTGTGTAAAACTGGCTTACACCCGTTGTATGTGAACGTAGAATCTATCACACCTGATCATCACGAGGTGCTTCGAAACGACGAACTTTAGCAACGGTGCATACTCGGGGAGAACACTTTTATCTTGAAATTTAGTGAAGGGATCATCTTATAATGCTACCGTCGTTCTAAGCAAAATAAGATGCATAAAGGATAAACATCACATGCAATCAAAATATGTGACATGATATGGCCATCGTCTTGTGCTTTTGATCTCCATCTCCAAAGCATCGTCATGATCTCCATCGTCACCGGCTCGACACCTTGATCTCCATCGTTGCGTCGTGGTCGTCTCGCCAACTATTGCTTCTACAACTATTGCTAACGCATAGCGATAAAGTAAAACAATTACATGGCGCTTGCATTTCATACAATAAAGAGACAACCATAAGGCTCCTGCCGGTTGCCGATAAATTACAAAACATGATCATCTCATACAATAACGTATATCACATCATGTCTTGACCATATCACATCAGAGCATACCCTGCAAAAACAAGTTAGACGTCCTCTACTTTGTTGTTGCAAGTTTTACGTGGCTGCTACGGGCTTCTAGCAAGAACCGTTCTTACCTACGGCACAAAACCACAACGGTGATTTATCAAGTTTGCTGTTTTAACCTTCAACAAGGACCGGCCGCAGTCAAATTCGATTCAACTAAAGTAGGAGAAACAGACACCCGCCAGCCACCTTTATGCAAAACAAGTTGCATGTCTGTCGGTGGAACCGGTCTCATGTACGTGGACATGTAAGGTTGGTCCGGGCCGCTTCATCTTACAATACTGCCAAATCAAAATAAGACGTTGGTGGTAAGCAGTATGACGATCACTGCCCACAACTCTTTGTGTTCTACTCGTGCATATCATCTACGCATAGACCTGGCTCTGATACCACTGTTGGGGAACGTTGCATGGAAAACAAAATATTTTCTATGCACACGCAAGATCTATCCATGGAGATGCATAGTTACGAGAGGGGGAGTGTGTCTACGTACCCTCGTAGACCGTAAGCGGAAGCGTTAGAACAACACGGTTGATGTCGTCGAACAACTTCACGATCCAACCGACCGAGTACCGAACGTACGGCACCTCCGCGTTCAGCACACGTTCAGCTCGGTGACGTCCTCGACTTCTTGATCCAGCAAGACGGCGAGGTAGTGAATGAGTTCTGGCAGCACGACGGCGTGGTGACCGTGATGGTAATGCTATCTCCGCTTCGCCCAAGCACTGTGAAAATATGACCGAGGGACGGAACTGTGGAGGGGGGCGCCGCACACGGCTAAGACAATGTTGTGTTCTCCGTTGGGGCGCCCCCTCTCCTCTATTTATATATGTGTAGGGGCTTGGAGTAGAAGGAATAGTGCCACGTGAACAGTAACCATGAATAGTACACACGTGGACTTGGACTCCAAAGTCCAATCCTATTCCTACTAGGACTCTCCCTTTTTCCTTCCGTAGCTGCGTGGGCTTTTGAGGACTTGGTGCGCCTGGCCCAATAAGGCCAGGGCGCCTCCCCTTAGCCCATGCCAGCCCTTGGGACGTGGTGGATCCACTTGTGGACTTCTGGACCCCTCCGGAATCCTCCGGAACCTTCTGGAAGCTTCCCGGTATAATACCGAAAAAAAACTGCACCTTTTTCCGGAACCCAAAATATGACTTCCCATATATAAATCTTTACCTCTCGACCATTCCGAGACTCCTCGTGACGTCCGGGATCTCATCCGGGACTCCGAATAATATTCGGTTACCAATTGACATAACTCATATAACACTATATCGTCAACGAACGTTAAGCGTGCGGACCCTACGGGTTCGGGAATGATGTAGACATGACTGAGACGCCTCTCCGGTCAATAACCAATAGCGGAACCTGGATGCTCATATTGGTTCCTACATATTCCACGAAGATCTTATCGGTCGAACCGCCATGACAACATACGTAATTCCCTTTGTTCGTCGGTATGTTACTTGCCCGAGATTCGATCGTCGGTATCTCCATACCTAGTTCAATCTCGTTACCAGCAAGTCTCTTTACTCGTTCCGTAATACATCATCCCGTAACTAACTCCTTAGTCACTTTGCTTGCAAGCTTCTTATGATGTGCATTACCGAGAGGGCCCAGAGATACCTCTCCGAAACACGGAGTGACAAATCCCAGTCTCGATCCATGCCAACTCAACGAACACCTTCGGATATACCTGTAGAGCATCTTTATGATCACCCAGTTACGTTGTGACGTTTGATAGCACACAAGGTATTCCTCCGGAATCCGGGAGTTGCATGATCTCATGGTCTGAGGAACATGTATTTGACATTCAAGAAAGTAGTAGCAACAAACAGAACGATCATATGCTAAGCTAACGGATGGGTCTTGTCCATCACATCATTCTCCTAATGATGTTATCCCGTTATCAAATGACAACTCATGTCTATGGTTAGGAAACCTTAACCATCTTTGATCAACGAGCTAGTCTAGTAGAGGCTCACTAGGGACACGGTATTTGTTTATGTATTCACACATGTATTTAAGTTTCCGGTCAATACAATTCTAGCATGAATAATAAACCTTTATCATGAACAAGGAAATATAAAATAATAACAACTTTATTATTGCCTCTAGGGCATATATCCATCATGTGGCGTACAAGAAATCGGGGAAAGCTAAGAACAGGTCACAGACAAATAAGCTAAATGCTGCAAAGAAGCAGTATCATCATGTTACGGGGTCAGGTGGCTACAAGGTTGCCCAGCCTACGTGGGACAAAGCTGAGAACGACCTGCTTGCTAAAGGTATCCAACCAGCGACATTGAACTGGCCCGAACGGGCAAGGACTTGGTTCTTCGGGCATGGGGGAACTTTGGACCCAGAAACAGGGAAGTGTGTTTACACGAAAGAACAACTTGAAACACCCATCACAAAGATTCAGGAAGCAATCAAGGACGTGCAGGAAGGGAGGTTCGGTCCCAACAGAGAGAAGGACGTGCTGTCACGCGCCCTCGGGAATCCTGAACACCCTGGACGAACACGAGGCACAGCAGGCTCCGTTCCGTGGGTGCATGGGTTTCCCGACAGCACTGGTTATAGAAGCCGAGGAAGAAAGAAGAAATAGGAAGCAGACCGGATGCAGAATGTAGAACAAAGATTAGCGTTGCAGGAGAAGAAACTAGAGGCACTTACCAGTCAGCGAGCTACCGACCCACCATCTCAGCAGCACGAAGATCCTTCATTTGATACTGCCCACGAAGCTACCCCACCATCTCAGCGGAAAAGCAGTGTGGCTTCCACGGAGCTCGTTCGGCCTGATATCACGGCTCCTCGCTACCCCGTGGATTATATCACGGAGAGGGAACATTGTGAGCTAATGGCGAAATGCATCAACCTAACCTTGAAGGTGGCGGTCGGCTATGTCTTACCTCCTAGACCTGATGCAGCTTTCCATTGCAATCCGATTCCAGATGGCTTTGCTATTGTCGGGGTGGATGAAGTTACCAATGGATTCGAGGGGCTGGAGTTTGAGTACCCTACAGGTGAAGGGGAGACTCATCTGGTAGATGCCGTAAGGACTACCATTCTATGGAGAAAGGAAAACATCGTGCTTCCACAATGGACGCCGCGTCAGCACACTCCGCCGCCTCAGCTGTCTCCGCCGCGTCAGCGGACTTCGCCGGAGGAGGCCCCTCAGCAGAATCCTCCGCCGCCTCAGCTGTCTCCGCCGCATCAGCGGACTCCGCCTCCTCCGCCGCGTCAGCGGACTCCGCCTCCTCCGCCGCGTCAGCTGACTCCGCCTCCTCCGCCACCTCAGCAACGGCAGAAGAGACCCGCCGCTGCTTCGGCGGCTAGCAGTAGAACAACGAAGAAATCCAGAGCAGGTCCAAGCGTCAAGAAGGCTCCTCCCAAGTTACCATACGACATGACTGAGGAGGAAAACAACAAGATCGTGGCTGCCGATGTGAAACGCCAGCTTGCACCGAAATGTCCAGCTCCAAAGGAGAAAATAGATCCGGTAAAAGCGAAGCACTGTCTGGATGCCCTTCAGCGACCACCATCTCCTCCGCCGCTCTCACACTATGACCGCTATATTGTAAAGACATTTCATGAAGCGAAAAGGTCGGGAAGTAGTAGCAGTGCTGCAAGAAGTGGGAAAACAATTCCCCAGCTTGGCGAACAGGAAAAACAATCGTGCCCCCCGCTCAAGGTGTTTCCCGATATCGCTAATGATCCGGGGGTAGCGGCCGCTCATCCTGGTTACACTCTTCATGATTACTTAGGCGATGAGGTACAGTTCGAAATGGCTGAGGTCATAGCCTTTAAATACGAGCACGGGAAGCCTCTCGTCAGACCTGAGCAGCTCCCGCGTCTATCAACGATGATGCGAACATTGCATAACTGGTACTTGAAAGCCTGCAAGGAAGGGACCGGCAGTATCTTAGTGGGAATTAAAGATGAGCACTACTTCAATGGAGTCGAGGCGTTGTACATTGAATTTGAAGAATTATTTCAGTTATACAATCAAGACGCCCTCGACAAAACTATCGTCAGTTGCTATTGTCTGTAAGTATTTTTTCTGTAATTAAGTCTCTAGCTCAGCTCGTTCATTGCATGTATAATTATCCTCACACTATATTATGCAGATTGAAGATCCGCGAATGCAGAGGAAAAATCTATGACATTGGGTTCATTAACCCAAATACCGTAAATGAATATACGGTACAAAAAAACCCCGATGATATAGAGAATTACTTGCTAAAGGCGTTACTTGGACAACAAAACAAAAGGGAAATACTATTTCCTTACAACTTCAAGTGAGTGTTACTGTCTTGTGCACATTCTGTTTCGCTTACTCGAGGTTAAGTGTAATTGATGAGTTATGTGTGCGTAGGTTCCACTTTATTCTGCTAGCCATTCAGCTTGACGCGGGACTAGTAGTTGTCTTGGACTTGAGACGTAAAGAGGCTAAGGAGTGGGCGGACATGAGTCAAATGCTCCAAAAGGAAGTTCAATCATTATCGCACCATATCGGCAACTTTCGTTCATTTCCTGATATCAAGTTATCATTTTCTTTGCCGGGCAGGGTTTGGAAAAAGTTCACCAACCAGGTTAGGGGTGAATGGAAAAAGGAGCTGCGATTTTCACACCCCAAAGTAAGTACTACTAGCTAGTTCCGCGCATCTCTCATTGATTCTAGTTTCAATACCATTATCATGCTTGATTATCATTTTGATTGAACTCTATTCTCGTAAAGTTCTTGTGGCAGGAACACGGGAATAATTTATGTGGATACTACGTTTGCGAGTACATTCGCCACAAGACCTCTGAGCGGGGCAGATCTGAAGAACAATTTGAAGTATGTAAACAATATTCACATTTTTATTTTATTACCATCAATTGTGTTGAGTTTCATTCATGTATATATGTTGACCCCCTTCTTTAAATTAGATCAAGCAGAAGCGGGACGAACTCCTACCAACTGATCGCATACGAGCAATTCAAGAGGAATTGGCGGGATTCTTTGTTGACCATGTCATACCTACAGACGGAGAATTCCATCGGGAGTGGCAATGCGATTTTGGTAATTAGATATTTGGGATCGTAAGAGATGTTACATTGTATATATGCATGAACATGTACTATACGTAGTAGCGTCGAATAGATATACGAAAACTTGTTGTTCGACTAAGCACGGAGAAAGAGAGGTCACTTCTCTCTATATTCATGACGATTCGTGTAATGGTTCCTTCATTGCTATATGTAGTAGCTAGCGTTGAGTTGAATGGAAAACGTAAAATAAAAACAAAAACCCTAAATGTAAAAGAATTGAATGGTAAACACAAAAAGAAAAGGGGGAAACACAATATGAAACCCCTAAACCCTCCAAAACCCCTAACCCCTAAACCCCTCCTTTCAAAAAAAACATCGCTTGGCAGGGGCTGACGCGTGGCGGCCTTTTAGTCCCGGTTGGTGTTACCAACCGGGACTAAAGGTCCTCCTGCCTGAGCGCTGCGCAGCGGCCACGTGGAGACCCTTTAGTCCCGGTCGGTGTTACCAACCGGGACTAAAGGTCCTCCTGCCTGGGCGCCCCACAGCGGCCATGTGGAGCTCCTTTAGTCCCGGTTCGTAACCCAACCGGGCCTAAAAGTGGGGGCCTTTAGTCCCGATTGTTCAGTCCCGGTTGCAGAACCGGGACTAAAGGCCCTCTGGAACCGGGTTCTCCATTCATCTAGTGAGCTAATATCAAATAACCTCTTTTCACCGGCAAGTTTAAAATCATAATTGAGTTCTTTAATTGCCCAATATGCTTTATGTTCTAACTCAAGAGGTAAATGAGATGCTTTTCCATAAACCATTTTATAAGGAGACATACCCATAGGATTTTTATAAGCAGTTCTATAAGCCCATAATGCATCGTCAAGTTTCTTAGACCAATTCTTTCTAGATCTATTGACGGTCTTTTGCAAAATTAACGTTATTTCTCTATTGCTCATTTCAACTTGACCACTAGATTGAGGGTGATAAGGAGATGCAATTCTATGGTTGACATCATATTTAGCAAGCAGTTTACGGAATGCACCATGAATAAAATGTGAACCACCATCAGTCATTAAATATCTAGGGACTCCAAACCTCAGGAAAATAACTTATTTAAGCATTTTAATAGAAGTGTTATGATCAGCACTACTAGTTGGAATAGCTTCTACCCACTTAGTAACGTAATCAACAGCAACTAAAATATGAGTATACCCATTAGATTTAGGAAAAGGTCCCATATAATCAAATCCCCAAACATCAAATGGTTCAATAGCAAGTGAATAATTCATAGGAATTTCCTGATGTCTACCAATATTGCCAATTCTTTGACATTCATCACAAGATAAGACAAACTTACGAGCATCCTAAAAGAGTAGGCCAATAAAAACCAGATTGTAGTAACTTATGTGCAGTTCTATCACCCGCATGGTGTCCTACGTATGCCTCGGAGTGACACTTACGTAGGATTTGTTCCTGTTCATGCTCAGGTACACAATGTCTAATAATACCATCTACTCCTTTATATAAATGTGGGTCATCCCAAAAGTAATGTCTTAAATCAAAGAAAAACTTTTTCTTTTGTTGGTATGTGAAACTAGGTGGTATAAATTTAGCAACAATATAATTAGCATAGTCCGCATACCAAGGAGTATTACGAGAAGCATTTATGACAGCCAATTGTTCATCAGGAAAATCATCATTAATAGGAAGTGGGTCATCAAGAACATTTTCCATTCTAGACAAGTTATCGGCTACGGGATTCTCAACTCCCTTCCTATCAATAATTTGCAAGTCAAATTCTTGTAGCAATAGAACCCACCTAATGAGTCTAGGTTTGACATCTTTCTTTTCCATAAGGTATTTAATAGCAGCATGATCAGTGTGAACAGTTACTTTAGAATCAACTATGTAAGATCTGAATTTATCGCATGCAAACACAACTGCTAGAAATTCTTTCTCAGTAGTAGCATAATTTCTTTGAGCACTGTCTAGGGTTTTACTAGCATAATGGATAACATTTAATTTCTTATCAACTCTCTGTCCTAGAATAGCACCAACAGCATAATCACTAGCATCACACATAATTTCAAAAGGCAAGTTCCAATCAGGTGGTTGAACAATAGGTGCAGTGGTTAAGGCTTTCTTAAGTGTTTCAAAGGCTTCTACACAATCATCATAAAAAACAAATGGAACATATTTTTGCAAGAGATTGGTAAGAGGTCTATAAATTTTAGAGAAGTCTTTTATAAACCTTCTATAGAAACCAGCATGACCTAGAAAACTTCTTATACCTTTAATATCGTTAGGACATGGCATTTTCTTAATAGCATCAACCTTAGCTTTATCAACTTCAATACCTCTTTTAGAAATTTTATGCCCAAGGACTATACCTTCATTAACCATAAAGTGGCACTTCTCCCAATTCAAGACAAGATTAGTTTCTTCACATCTCTGCAAAACTCGATCAAGGTTGCTTAAGCAATCATCAAAAGAAGTTCCGTAAACGGAGAAATCATCCATGAAAACCTCAACAATCTTTTCACAAAAGTCAGAGAATATAGCAGTCATACATCTTTGAAAGGTAGCAGGTGCATTACATAAACCAAAAGGCATATGACGATAAGCATAAGTTCCAAAAGGACAAGTAAAGGTGGTTTTCTCTTGATCTTCAGGTAATACAGGTATTTGAGAGAAGCCAGAATAACCATCTAGGAAACAAAAGTGTGTATGCTTAGACAGTCTTTCTAACATTTGATCAATAAAAGGTAAGGGGTAATGATCTTTTCTAGTGGCTTTGTTTAATTTTCTAAAATCAATTACCATCCTATAACCAGTTACAATTCTTTGTGGAATGAGTTCATTTTTATCATTAGGAACAACGGTAATACCTCCCTTTTTAGGGACACAATGAATGGAACTCACCCATCTACTATCAGCTATGGGATAGATTATACCTGCTTCCGGAAGTTTTAATATTTCAGTTCTTACCACTTCCTTCATCTTAGGATTTAATCGTCGTTGGTGATCAACAACTAGTTTAGCATCAGGCTCCATATTGATTTTGTGCTGACATAGAGTGGGACTAATTCCCTTAAGATCATCAAGAGTATATCCAATAGTAGCACGGTGCTTCCTCAAGGTTTTTAGTAACCTCTTTTCTTCATGCTCTGAAAGGTTAGTGCTACTTGTGAGCTGCGTTGGTAATTCCCTGAAGAGGAAGGGAGATGCAGTACAGTAGAGATAACTATTTCCCTCAGTTATGAAACCAAGGTTATCAATCCAGTAGGAGAATCACGCAACACCTCGTTAGCAGCACCTGCACACAAAACAACAAATCCTTGCACCCAACACAAACAAAGGGTTGTCAATCCCTCGACGGTTAATTGAAAGATTAAATTGAATGGTGATAGATAAATAGATCGAACAAAAATACAAAATAAAATAAGTAAAGAAAAATTGCAGCAATATTTTTAGGGTTTTAGTAAATGATAGAGGTAGACCCGGGGGCCATAGTTTTCACTAGAGGCTTCTCTCATAAAAATAGCATACGGTGGGTGAACAAATTACTGTTGGGCAATTGATAGAAAACCAAATAATCATGATGATATCCAAGGCAATGATCATGTATATAGGCATCACGTCCGAGACAACTAGACCGACTCCTGCCTGCATCTACTACTATTACTCCACACATCGACCGCTATCTAGCATGCATCTAGTGTATTAAGCCCATAAAGAACGGAGTAACGCCTTAAGCAAGATGACATAATGTAGACAAAGTAAACTCACGCACGAATAAACCCCATCTTTTTACCCTTAATAGCAACGATACATACGTGTCATGTCCCTTTCTGTCATTGGGATTGAGCACCGCAAGATCGAGCCCATTACAAAGCACCTCTTCCCATTGCAAGATAAATCAATCTAGTTGGCCAAACCAAATCAATAGATCAGAGAAGAAATACAAAGCTATAATAATCATGCATAAAAGAGTTCAGAGAAAACTCAAATAATATTCATGGATAATCTGATCATAAACTCACAATTCATCGGATCCCAACAAACACACCGCAAAAAGTGATTACATCGGATAGAACTCCAAGAACATCGAGGAGAACATTGTATTGAAGATCAAAAAGAGAGAAGAAGCCATCTAGCTACTAACTATGGACCCGAAGGTCTGTGGTAAACTACTCACGCGTCATCGGAAGGGCAGCAAGGTTGATGTAGAGCCCCTCCGTGATCGATTCCCCCTCCGGCGGAGTACGGGAAAAGGCCTCCAGATGGGATCTCTCAAGAACAGAAGCTTGCGGCGGCGAAAAAAGTATTTCATGGACTCCCCTGTTGGTTTCCCGATTTTTGGGAATTTATAGTGGTGGAATTAGGTCAAAAGAGGCAGAGGTGGGCCCACGAGGCACCAGGGCGCGCTTGCCCCCCCCAGGCGCGCCCTGGTGGCTCGTGGCCACCTCCTGGGGCTTCTGGCCTTCTCCCGAAGCTTCTAGTGTTTGTTATGTCCAGAAAAAGATCTCCAAAAAGTTTCGTGGCATTTGGACTTCGTTTGGTACTGATATTCTGGAAAACTAAAAACAGGCAAAAAACAGCAACTGGCACTGGGCACTAAGTTAATAGGTTAGTCCCAAAAAATGATATATAATTGATGTAAATGTATATAAAAACATCCAAGATTGATAATATAACAACATGGAACAATCAAAAATTATAGATACGTTGGAGACGTATTAGCATCCCCAAGCTTAATTCCTGCTCGTCCTCGAGTAAGTAAATGATAAAAACAGAATTTTTGATGTGGAATGCTGCCTATTATATTCATCATATTCTTTTCTTTATAGCATGGACATTTGGACTTGAGTGATTCAAAGCAATAGTCTATAGTTTGACATGAAGATATAAATACTCAAGCATATTAACAAGCAACCATGTCTTTCAAAATATCAACACTAAAGAAAGTTATCCCTAGCCCATTATGCTCAATCATTGATCCATTCATGAAACACACTCAAAATTAGCTACACACAATGCACAAGTATGACAATAGTGCTCTCTAGTTGGTGCTTTGTAAGAGAAGATGGAGACTCAAAATAAAAATAAAAATTGCATAAAAGTAAATAGATAGGCCCTTCGCAGAGGGAAGCAGAGATTTGCAAATGTGCCAGAGCTCAAAGCTGAAATTAAAGAGATAAAATATTTTGAGTGGCATGCTTTTCCTGTCAAGGAAAACGACCGAGAATTCCCAATATTTTCCATGCTAGACACATCATAGGCGGTTCCCAAACAGAAAGTAAAGTTTATTTCCTTTCCACCATTCTTTCACAATCCATGGCTAGCCATATCCACGGGTGCCCTCCAAACCAACACTTCCAAGGAATTTTGTTGTTATTATTTTTGATTTCATTGTGGGACTGGGCATCCCTATTACCAGCCACTCTCTCGTGCAATGACAAGTGAATAAACACTCATCGTGAGAATAACATACCTAGCATGGAAAATAATGGCCACCCCCTGCCGCTTCATGAGCGGTACGGGCACACAAAATGGAAAAATTATTTTGAAAATTAGAGTTGGCACACACAAATTTACTTGGAACGGCATGGCAATACCGCATATAGGTAGGTATGGTGGACTCACTTGTCACAACTTGGGTGTAAGGAGTTTGGATGCACAAGCAGTATTTTCGCTTAGTACAAATGAAGGTTAGCAAATAGATTGAGAAGCAACCAACCAAAAAGCGAAAACGGTCATAAACATGCATTGAACATAACTAACACCGAATAATGCACCATAAGTAGGATATAATTTCATTGCATAACTATTGACTTAACGTACATGCATAGGGAATCACAAATCTTAACATCAATATTCTTACTAAATCACAATTACTCACTAACAGGACTCACATATTATCATCTCCATATCGCAAAACTATTGCAAGGAATCAAACTTATCATATCCAATGATCTATATGAAAGTTTTTATTATATCCCTCTTGAATATTCATCAATTTGGGACCAAATTCATATCTTGTGCAAATTACCATTACTATTACCAACTCTCAAAAAGATATAAGTGAAGCATGAGAGTTCAAATATTTCTTCAAAATTTTAATCTTATCAACTCTCAAAATAATATAAGTGAAGCATGAGAGTTCAAATATTTCTTCAAAATATAGCTACCGCCGTGCTCAGAAAGATTTAAGTGAAGCACTAGAGCAACTGCCTAGCTCAAAAAATTTAAGTGAAGCACATAGAGTATTCTAACAAATCATGATGAACTTGTAGCTATCTCAAATAGGTGTGTCCAGCAAGGATGATTGTGATAAACTAAAAAGCAAACAAAGCAAATACTCATATAATACAAGACGCTCCAAGTAAAACTCATATCATGTGATGAATAAAAATATAGCTCCAAGTAAAATTACCGATGGTTGGTAGAAGAAAGAGGGGATGCCTTCCGGGGCATCCCCAAGCTTAGACGCTTGAGTCCTCCTTGAATATTACCTTGGGGTGCCTCGGGCATCCCCAAGCTTAGGCTCTTGCCACTCCTTATTCCTTCATCCATCGTGATCTCACCAAAAACTTGAAAACTTCAATCGCACAAAACTCAACAAAACCTTCGTGAGATCCGTTAGTATAACAAAATAAATCACTACTAAGTACTGTTGCAAACCCATTCATATTTTATTTTTCCACTATACCTACTGTACTCTAACTTCTCCATGGCTTATACCCCCGATACAATCCATAGATTCATCAAAACAAGCAAGCAATGCATCAAAAACAGAATCTGTCAAAAACAGAACAGTATGTAGCAATCTATTTAAAAGTCATACTTCTGTAACTCCAAAAAATGTGAAAAATTAGGACAACGTGGGAAATTCATATATCAATACTGTGTAAAAATGTCAGATTTTTCTAACGCTCCAGTACAGAACTAAAATTCCATCACTGGACGCAAAACTTTCTGTTTTCCAGACATCATCAATTATACTATCTTCCAAATCATCCCAAAGGTATTACTTGGAAAAAACACTAATTAAAAACACAAGAACACAATCATAACAGTAGCATAATTGCGAAAACACACAATAACAGAAACAAAAAGTAAAAATTTATTTTATTCATTGGGTTGCCTCCCAACATGCGTTATTGTTTTATGCCCCTAGCTAGGCATAATGCATAGTTTCAAGTATTGTCATCTTTCAAGTTGATTCCATAAGTGGCCCTCATAATTGATTCATATGGTGCTTTAATTCTTTTCCTTGGGAAATGTTCCATACCCTTCTTTAATGGAAACTGAAATTTTATATTCCCTTCTTTCATGTCAATAACGGCACCTATGGTTCGTAAAAATGGTCTACCAAGTATTATGGGGCAAGACGGATTGCATTCAATGTCAAGTACAATAAAATCAACGGGCACATAATTTCTATTTGCAAGAATAAGCACATCATTAATTCTACCCATTGGCTTTTTAATAGTAGAATCCGCCAAGTGCAAATTAAGAGAACATTCATCTATATTGGTGAAACCTAGTACATCACATAGAGATTTTGGAATTGTGGAAACGCTAGCACCCAAATCACATAAAGCATTGCACTCATAATTTTTAATTTTAACTTTAATGGCGGGTTCCCACTCATCATATAATTTTCTAGGGATTGAAATTTCTAGTTCTAGCTTTTCTTCTAACGCTTTCATCATTGCTTCTACGATGTGTTTAGTAAAAGCCTTGTTTTGCTCATAAGCGTTGGGTGAATTTAACATGGATTGTAACAAAGAAATGCACTCAATTAAAGAACAACTATCATAATTAAAGTCTTTGTAATCCACGAGAGTGGGCATATCGCTAGTTAAAGTTTTTACCTCTCCAGACCCACTTTTATCAATTTTTTCATCAAGATTCTCACCCTCCAAATTATGGGGACGCCTCCTAGCTAGAGTTGACTCTTCTTCAGTCCCTTTTTCATCAAGTTTTATATTGCTAAACAAGGAATCAATAGATGAAACACCAATCATTTTAATATCCTCATCATTACGACGATAGAAACCAGGAGGAATCGCTTTTTCTAGAAATTCTCGTTTAGATTTTAGCATGGCGGTTCTTTTCTTACTCTCATCCATGGAGACATATAAAGCTTTAATTGATTCATTAATATCAATTTTGGGTGGCAAAATTTTAGTCTTGAGATTTTCCACATCATGAATAATTCTATCAATGCTCCTAGACATATCATCAAGTTTACTTAATTTTTCTTCTATCGTAGTGTTGAAAACTTTTTGAGCATTAATAAATTATTTAATACTACTTTCAAGATCAGAGGGCATCCTATTATTATTATTATTATTATTATTATTATAAGAGTTACCATAAGGATTACCATAATTATTAGAGGAATTTCCAGGAAATGGCCTAGGATTAAAATTACCTCTATAAGCATTATTATTAAAGTTGTTTGGCGAGACAAAATTCACATCTATGGGATCATTATTTTGCTCAATCAAAGTGGATAAAGGCACATCATTAGGATCAATAAGAGTATTTTTACTAGCAACCAATTTCATAAGTGCATCAACTTTATCACTCAAAGTACTAATTTCTTCAACAGAATTCACTTTTTTACTAGTGGGGGTTCTTTCAGTATGCCATTGTGAATAATTTGCCATAATATTGTCAAGAAATTTAGTAGCTTCTCCCAAAGTAATTTCCATAAAAGTAACACCCGTGGCGGAATCTAAAAGATTTCTAGAAACAAAATTTAATCCCACATAAATTTTTTGTATGATCATCCACAAATTTAAACCATGAGTAGGGCAATTTCTTATCATTAATTTCATCCTCTCCCAATATTGGGCAACATGTTCATAATCAAGTTGCTTGAAATTCATAATTTGATTTCTAAGAGAAATAATTTTCACGGGAGGAAAATACTTGGTAATAAAAGCATCTTTACACCTATCCGAAGAATCGATACTATTTCATGGTAAAGATGAAAACCAAATTTTTGCACGATCCCGTAATGAGAATGGGAATAATTTTAATTTCACAATATCATTATCCACATCTTTTTTCTTTTGCATATCACACAATTCTACGAAAGTGTTAAGATGGGATGCAGCATCTTCATTAGGACTACCAGAAAATTGTTCTTTCATAACAAGATTTAGCAAAGCGGCATTAATATCACAAGTCTCCGCACTAGCGGCGGGAGGAGCAATCGGTGTACTAATAAAATCATTATTATTAGTATTAGAAAAATCACACAATTTTGAATTTTCTTGAGACATCGTGGCTACGCAAACAAGATAACAAGCAAGCAAACAAGCAAACAAGAAAAAGGCAAACGGAAAATATTTTTGTATTTTTGTAAAAACTTTTTAGAAGTGGGGGAGATGAAAACGAGAGGCAAATAAAATAAATGCAAGGAGATGTAAGTTTTATGCGTAGGTACTTAATAGATGTTGATGATGTCTCCCCGGCAACAGCGCTAGAAATTCTTCCTGCTACTTGTGAGCTGCGTTGGTAATTCCCTGAAGAGGAAGGGAGATGCAGTACAGTAGAGATAAGTATTTCCCTCAGTTATGAAACCAAGGTTATCAATCCAGTAGGAGAATCACGCAACACCTCATTAGCAGCACCTGCACACAAAGCAACAAATCCTTGCACCCAACGCAAACAAGGGGTTGTCAATCCCTCGGCTATTAATTACAAGATTAAATTGTATGGTGATAGATAAATAGATTGAACAAAAATACAAAATAAAATAAGTAAAGAAAAATTGCAGCAAATATTTTAAGGGTTTTAGTAAATGATAGAGGTAGACCCGGGGGCCATAGTTTTCACTAGAGGCTTCTCTCATAAAAATAGCATACGGTGAGTGAACAAATTACTGTTGGGCAATTGATAGAAAAGCAAATAATCATGACGATATCCAAGGCAATGATCATGTATATAGGCATCATGTCCGAGACAAGTAGACCGACTCCTGCCTGCATCTACTACTATTACTCCACACATCGACCGCTATCCAGCAAGCATCTAGTGTATTAAGCCCATAAAGAACGGAGTAACGCCTTAAGCAAGATGACATGATGTAGACAAAGTAAACTCATGCATGAATAAACCCCATCTTTTTACCCTTAATAGCAATGATACATACGTGTCATGTCCCTTTCTGTCACTGGGATTGAGCACTGCAAGATCAAACCCATTACAAAGCACCTCTTCCCATGGCAAGATAAATCAATCTAGTTGGCCAAACCAAATCAATTGATCAGAGAAGAAATACGAAGCTATAATAATCACGCATAAAAGAGTTCAGAGAAAACTAAAATAATATTCATGGATAATCTGATCATAAACTCACAATTTATCGGATCCCAACAAACACACCGCAAAAATTGATTACATCGCATAGAACTCCAAGAACATCGAGGAGAACATTGTATTGAATATCAAAAAGAGAGAAGAAGTCATCTAGCTACTAACTATGGACCCGAAGGTCTGTGGTAAACTACTCACGCATCATCGAAAGGGCAGCAAGGTTGATGTAGAGCCCCTCCGTGATCGATTCCCCCTCTGGCGGAGTACCCAAAAAGGCCTCCAGATGGGATCTCTCGAGAACAGAAGCTTGCGGCGGCGGAAAAAGTATTTCGTGGACTCCCCTGTTGGTTTCCCAATTTTTGGGAATTTATAGTGGTGGAATTAGGTCAAAAGAGGTAGAGGTGGGCCCACGAGGCACCAGGGTGCGCCTGCCCCCCCAGGCGCGCCCTGGTGGCTCATGGCCACCTCCTGGGGCTTCTGGCCTTCTTCCGAAGCTTCTAGTGTTTGTTATGTCCAGAAAAAAATCTCCAAAAAGTTTCATGGCATTTGGACTTCGTTTGGTACTGATATTCTAGAGAACTAAAATCAGGCAAAAAACGGCAACTGGCACTGGGCACTAAGTTAATAGGTTAGTCCCAAAAAATGATATATAATTGCTGTAAATGTATATAAAAATCCAAGATTGATAATATAACAACATGGAACAATCAAAAATATAGATACGTTGGAGATGTATCAGTTAGCACTAATAATAACAGGATATATCTTCTTTTCATCTAGATAAGCATATTTCAATGTATCAGGCAATTGCTTCAATTCAAATACAGGGTCACCCTTAGGTGGAGGAGGGCCTCCAAGAGTTTCAACAGGCAAATTGTGTTTAAGGATAGGTGGTTGATCAAAGAACATCTTATCTATTTCATTTCTTTCATTCATATGCATATCATTTTCATGGTCTAGCAAATATTGTTCTAACGGATTAGTAGGAGGTATGGCAATAGAAGCAAGACCAATAATTTCATCTTTACTAGGCAATTCTTTATCATGAGGTTGTCTACAAAACTTGGAGAAATTAAACTCATGAGACATACCACCAAAGTTAACACTAACAGTTACTTTAGCGCAATCAATCTTGGCATTAACAGTGTTCAAGAAAGGTCTACCAAATAAAATGGGACAAAAATAATCTTGTGGAGAACCGAGGACTAGAAAATCAGTAGGGTATTTTATTTTTCCACACAAGACTTCAACATCTCTAACGATCCCAAGCGGTGTAATGTTATCTTTGTTTGCACGTTTAATAGTAACATCAATGTCCTCTATTTCAATAGGTGGAATTTCATTCATAATTTCTTGATATAAGGTAAACGGAATAGCACTCACACTAGCTCCCAAATCACATAAGCCATGATAACAATGATCTCCTATTTTAACAAAGACAACAAGCATGCCTACTACAGGTCTGTTTTTATCTTTAGGATCTGGTTTAGCAATTCTAGCTGCTTCATCACAGAAGTAAATAACATGCCCATCTATATTATCGACCAAGAGATCTTTAACCATAGAAACATTAGGTTCAACTTTAATTTGTTCAGAGGGTCTAGGTGCTCTAATATTACTTTTGTTAATCACAGTTGAAACTTTAGCGTGTTATACCTGACTCGTTACCTTTGTCGAGTTCCCAATCTTCGGAGTTGCATTTAATACTTTCCAGAAGATCCCATCTGAATTCAATAGTCTTCTTCATAAAGGAGCCAGTCGAAGAAGAATCGAGCATGGTTTGATCATCATGAGAAAGCCGAGCATAAAAATTCTGTAAGATAATTTCTTTTGAGAGCTCATGATTGGGGCATGTGTACATCATGTACTTAAGCCTCCCCCAAGCTTGAGCGATGCTTTCTCCTTCACGAGGCCAAAAATTATATATATAATTCCGATCACGATGAACCAAATGCATAGGATAAAATTTCTGGTGGAATTCCAGCTTCAACCGGTTCCAGTCCCATGTATCAGTATCATCACATAGCCTATACCATGTCAATGCCTTTCCCTCCAAAGATAAAGGGAATACTTTCTTCTTAACTCCATCACCGGATAAACCTGCAAGCTTAAACAATCCACAAATTTCATCCACATAGATTAAGTGCATATCAGGATGTACCGTTCCATCTCCTGCATAAGGATTAGCTAGCAGTTTCTCTATCATACCCGAAGGGATCTCATAATAAATATTTTCAATAGGTGCAGTAGGTTGAGGAGAAACTTTCGGTGCTTCCAGTCGAGGTGAAGATACCCCGAACAAACCCCTCAAAGGATTACTTTCCATAGTGACAAGTGACATATAATTTCAGCACGTAATATAAAGGTTTCCTTACCAAATCCCACTCACCAAAGGCGCTTCACTCCCCGGCAATGGCGCCAGAAAAGAGCCTTGATGACCCACAAGCATAGGGGATCAATCGTAGTCCTTTTGATAAGTAAGAGTGTTGAACCCAACGAGGAGCAGAAGGAAATGACAAGCGGTTTTCAGCAAGGTGTTTTCTGCAAGCACTGAAATTATCGGTAACGAGTAGTTTGATAGCAATATAATTTGTAACAAGTGACAAGTAGCAATAGTAACAAAGAGTGCAGCAAGGTGGCCCAATCCTTTTTGTAGCAAAGGACAAGCCGGAACGATCTCTTATAATAAGTAAAGCATTCTTGAGGACACACGGGAATTTCATCTAGTCACTTTCATCATGTTTGTTTGATTCGCGTTCGCTACTTTGATAATTTGATATGTGGGTGGACCGGTGCTTGGGTGCTGTTCTTACTTGAACAAGCCTCCCACTTATGATTAACCCCTCTCGCAAGCATCCGCAACTACGAAAGAAGAATTAAGATAAATCTAACCATAGCATTAAACATATGGATCCAAATCAGCCCCTTACGGAATAGCGCATAAACTAGGGTTTAAGCTTCTGTCACTCTAGCAACCCATCATCTAATTACTACTCCACAATGCATTCCCTTAGGCCCAAATATGGTGAAGTGTCATGTAGTCGGCGTTCACATGACACCACTAAGAGAATCAACAACATACATATCATCAAAATATCGAACGAATGCCAAATTCACATGATTACTTATGACAAGACTTCTCCCATGTCCTCAAGAACAAAAGTAACTACTCACAAATCATATTCATGTCCAAGATCAGAGGGGTATTGAATAGCATAATGGATCTGAACATATAATCTTCCACCAAATAAACCAACTAGCATCAACTACAAGATGTAATCAACACTACTAGCAACCCACAGGTACCAATCTGAGGTTTTGAGACAAAGATTGAATACAAGAGATGAACTAGGGTTTGAGATGAGATGGTGCTGGTGAAGATGTTGATGAAGATTGGTCCTCCCACGATGAGAGGATCATTGGTGATGTCGATGGCTTTGATCTCCCCCTCCCGAAGGGAAGTATCCCCGGCGGAATCGCTCCGCCGGAGAGCAAAAGTGCTCCTGCCCAAGTTCCGCCTCGAGACGGCAGCGCTCCGTCCCAAAAGTCGTCTCCCTATTTTTTCTAGGGCAAATGGGATTATATACCAGAAAATGGGCACCGGAGGCTAGCCAGGGGCCCCACAAGCCACCAGGGCGCGCTTGGGGGGTGGGGGGGTGGCGCGCCCTGGTGCCTCGTGGGTACCTGGGTGGCCCCCTCTGGTACTTCTTTCTTCCAATATTTTTTATTTATTCCAAAATAAATCTTCGTGAATTTCAACTCATTTGGAGATGTGCAGAATAGGTATCTCTGACATAGCTTTTTCAGGTCCAGAATTCCAGTTGCCGGCAATCTCCCTCCTTATGTAAATCTTGCATATTAAGAGAGAAAAGGCATTAGAATTACTCCACAAAGTGTTATATTGATTAAAAACACTATAAATAACAGTAGGAAAACGTGATGCAAAATGGACGTATCAGAGGCCACCGTCTACTTTGTTGGAGCAGTTCTGAGCGTGATCGGAGATAAGTTGGTTGACGCATATTTACATATGCGGGTTTCCAAGGACTTGTGGGAGGCGCTCGAATCTAAATTCGGGGCCACCGATGCTGGGAGCGAGATGTATGTTATAGAGCAGTTCCACGATTACAAAATGGTCGAGAACCGTTCTGTATTGGAACAGGCTCATGAGATAATATGCATCGCTAAGGAGCTTGAGGTTCTTAAGTGCGATTTACCGGGCAAATTTGTCGCGGGTTGTATAATCGCTAAGCTCCCTAATTCCTGGAGGAACTTTGCCACCACTCTGAAACATCAGAGGCGTGAATTCTCAGTAGAGGATGTCATCGGCCATCTGAGTGTTGAGCAGAACTCGAGAGCAAAGGACTCGCACGGAAAAGGGGTTGAAGGAACTTCTGTAGCCAATATGGTGCATCAGAGGAACTTCAATTCTCACAAGCCCAAGGGAAAGAACGGTGTCCAACAAAATACCGACTTTAAGAAGAAGGGTAAGAAGACCTTCAAGAAGAACAAGAAGGGAGATGGCTGCTTCACTTGTGGTTCAGAGGAACATTGGGCCAACAAGTGCCCAAACAAGTACAAGAAGCCTGGGCAGGACTCCAAGTCTGCCAATATGATTGTGGGCAACAATGAAAGTGGTGCATCTGGGTATGGTAATTTATTTACTGTATTTTTAGTTTGTCAGTCCACCGATTGGTGGGTGGACACAGGTGCAGGAGTTCATGTGTGTGTGCTGACATTTCATTGTTTTCTTCTTACCAGGCCACAGGTCACGGGTCCGTATTGATGGGGAATGGCGCGAGTGCTTCTGTTCATGGTGTTGGCACGGTCGATCTGAAGTTTACTTCGGAAAAGATCGTGCAGCTGAAGAACGTGCAGCATGTCCCCGCCATCAAGAAGAACCTTGTTAGTGGCTCCCTTCTATGTAGAGAAGGGTTTAAGTTGGTCTTCGAGTCTAATAAAGTAGTTGTTTCGAAATATGGACTATTTGTTGGAAAGGGTTATGAATGCGGAGGAATGTTCCACCTTTCTCTCGCAGATTTTTGTAATAAAGTCGTGAACAATATTCATTCCAGTGTTAATGAATCTGAAGTTTGGCATTCACGTCTTTGTCACATTAGTTTCGGTGTTATGACGCGGCTAGCAAAACTGAATTTAATCCCGAGTTTCATTTTAGCCAAAGGTTCTAAGTGCCATTCGTGTGTGCAATCTAAGCAACCTCGCAAGCCTCACAAGGCTGCGGAGGAGAGACACTTGGCTCCATTGGAACTCATACATTTTGATCTTTGTGAGATGAATGGTGTGTTGACTAAAGGTGGAAAGAAATATTTCATGACATTGATCAATGATTCCACTAGATATTGCTATGTGTATCTGTTAAATACTAAAGATGAGGCTCTACACTACTTTAAAATCTATAAGGCAGAAGTTGAGAATCAACTTGAAAAGAAAATTAAACGAGTCCGGTCAGATCGTGGTGGAGAGTACTTCTCGAAAGAGTTTGATTCCTTTTGTGTGGAACACGGCATTATTCACGAGAGGACGCCTCCCTACTCACCCTAGTCAAACGAAGTTGCCGAGCGGAAAAACCATACTCTAATTGATTTGGTTAATGCCATGTTAGATACGTCGGGTTTATCCAAGGCATGGTGGGGGGAGGCTATAATGACATCATGTCATTGTCGGTACCAAAACCGGCAGATCTCGGGTAGGGGGTCCGAACTGTGGATCTTAGAGTCAATGGATAACGAGGAACGCAGAGACATCGATTACCCAGGTTCGGGCCCTCTCGAAGAGGTAAAACCCTACATCCTGCTTGATTGTATTGATGTGTTTGTATGATGATTACAGAGTTGATCTACCTCGAGATCGGATGGACTAAGCCCTAAGTGGGTATGATGATAATGGTTCTCCCCCCTGCAGCCTAAACCCTCCGGTTTATATAGACACTAGGGGTACCTAGGGTTACATATGGTCGGTAACTATCAAGAGATAACCATGCAGGTCACGCTATCTTTTCTTGGAGGAGACACCAAGTCTTCGGAGGTTTCCTTCTAGAGCCCGTGGTTGCCTGTAGTCCGGCCTTCCTTCGGTGAGCTAAGAGCGGCCCATCGGTCCGGCCCATGAGAGACAGGCCGGCAGCTCGAGGACCCCTTAGTCCAGGACACCCTTAGTAGCCCCCGAACTAGCCTCCAATGCTGAGGTCGATAGTCTTCATCAGCTCCATGCTTCGAAGGTCTTCGGCTTGAGGGGCGAGTTCCTTCCGTTACCTGTGTTCGGCTTGGCAATAGTTCAGCCATCCACAATCCTTCGATTGGCGAGGCATTGCGGGGCCCGCCATGCCGTTTTATTTATTCAGAATTAATGACGCCCCTCGATTTCAATGCGCCAGGGGAATGCAGACGGCCCAATAGCCTTTTACAAAAACGCCTCTCTTGGGGAAAAAACGCCTATTTAACAGGCCAAGGGCATGAAGGTTCACGCACCCCACCCCCTGCCATCCTTCCCCCCCATCACCGAGAGGCCATAGCCAGCAAACAATGGCGAGCATTCCAGGCTCCTCCTCACATCCTCACGGCCCCCTTCAAGGTGATTGGGCAAGCTGCTCAGTCTCCCGCATCCGACTGGGCAGCCTCGAGACGCAGGGGTATCTGCATGCTTCAGATCTCGCGTCCACTCGCCCCGGGTTGACTTCTACGAACGAGGAGGCTTTCACGGAGAACTTCCCTGCCCCTCCCGGGGAGGAAAGGGTATGCTTCGTGCCTTTCCTCTTAAGAGGCTTAGGCTTCCCCATTCATCCCTTCCTGAGGGGTCTATTGGAATTTTATGGGATCCAGCTCCACCACCTTACCCTAGGATCGATTCTGCACATTTCGGGCTTCGTTGCCCTTTGTGAGATGTTTCTGGGATGCGAGGCTCATTTCGAGTTATTGAGGAAATATTTCTGCCTCGTCCCTCCCACCCGAGAAGGGACAATTTACGAGGTCGGCGGAGCCGAGGTATGGCGCATCGCCAGAACGGGATATCCTATAGGGACTCCCAAGAAGGATGCCGAGGAGTGGACCTCGGAGTGGTTTTATATTGAAGACGTCCCCCTATTCGATCCAGCTCGGAGGGGGTTGCCCGAACTCTCACTCGCTTCTCCGAAGAAGCGGTTCAACTGGCGCCCGAATGGCTCTTCTCAAGAAGAAAGTGCCGAGGTAACGCGCCTAGCCGCTCAAGTGAGGTGCTTGGCCCACAATGGGTTGACCATCATCGACGTGATGGCAGCAGCCATTGCTCGGTGCGTACAACCTCTTCAACAAAGGGTGCACCCCTTATGGTGTTACAACGGGACGAATGACTCGACCCGATACACGCGGAAAGGACCCGCTGACCAGGCGGCCATGGCAGCCATACTGGCTGATCTCTTCAAAGGGGAAGAGCAAGAGTTTGCTCGGCTAAGGCCCAAGGATGGCTTCTCGAGCTATAAACCCATCGAAGCGGTGAGTCCATCTATACTTTATAGTTCGGATGGTACACCAGTTTTCCTTAATCTGATTTTTAATTTATCCGAACAGAGCTGGAGGCGCTGGATCGAGACGGTGAGTTGCCCTGCTCCCCAACTGGAGAGTCATTCTCGCGACGACGACCTTGGGTTTCACGACGATCCCGAAACATCGATCGATTTCGAGGAGGGAGTCTTCTACCAGGAGGGTCACTACGGCTCTAAAGTGGCCCTGTTGGCCGATCACCCCGGGGCACTCCCCTCCTCCGCTGTAAGTAAACAACGGGCTTCTTCTTGAAAAAGATGCTCAGCTCCTGCGGCCCCGAGTACACTGACTTCTACTCCCAAGGGCCGCCGTACGACACGCCGGACATCTACGAGAGTGGCACCGGTGGCCCCCGCGGCAAGTGGCCGCAGGATGCCCAAACGTATGGTGCCAACGGGAGTCACGTCATTCGTGCCCCCCCCCCGAAGAGGTAATGTATCCGCTGCACTTTTAGTGTCTTTATCTTCGACAACCGCTGGGAATATCAGCAATTTTTCTTCTGCTGCGGCCTGCAGGCGATATGTAGAACCACATTCGCCCGAGGATATCGAAGAGGTGCCGGGGGGTGACCCACGACCGATGTCCCCTGCCGTGGCCGGTGCTACTTTTAAGCCCCCTGCCGAGGACCAACATCCAGAGGATTCGGGGGGC
Source organism: Elymus sibiricus (assembly GCA_039707655.1). Lineage (NCBI taxonomy): Eukaryota > Viridiplantae > Streptophyta > Magnoliopsida > Poales > Poaceae > Elymus > Elymus sibiricus. Next base: position 356,596,857 of record CM077672.1, read on the forward strand.
GTCTTGGTCACCAACTCCGAGGTCAAGAGTGTGATGAATCACCGGCGGCGCAAGGCATCGCTATGGCATTCCGCGTTTTCCGATCAAGAGTTTAACGCTCTTAGTTCGATAGACGCATACCTCGGGGGGTAGTTAAACTTATGTCTACCAGTCTGCAGGTATGCCATTGGTTTTGATAACCAATTTACCTAACCTAGTAGCCCCCGAGCCTTAATTTGGGTGGGACGGCCGAATTAAGGGTCTGATGTTATAATGCCATACTATGGTGCAGACTGTTCGGGAGCAGAACAAAACGCTGGCCGAAGACCTCGGGCTGACCCAAACACAGTTGAAATCTGTGGAGGCCGAGCTGAGTGAGGTCAAGAAATGGACCAGAGAGGCACACGGTAAGTGGCAGACTTAAATGTGTGTCATAAATAATTATATGGACCGTTGCTAATGAAAGATTGGTCCATAGCAGCCGAGTCGATAAATCAACTGCAGAGGGATCTGGACGCAGACCGAGATGCTCAAAGGTATGCGGATCACGGCAAGAGGCTAGCTACCGCGTGCTGACCCGAAGTCATGAGGAAAGGGATAAGCTCAAGGCAGAAAATCAACAACAGGCCCAGGAAATCAAGAGCTTGAAAGCTCAACTGGCTCTATCCCAGGAGGAGAACCAGAGACTGAAAGCTGGCATGTTCGGTGAGTGCAACCTAGTTTTTTCAATATATAGACTGTGTGTATTAGACAGCAATATGAACAATGCCATGTCTCCTTTTAGTGATTCTGACCGGACGCTCCGAAGAGGAGGCCAGCTCTTTTGGATGGGACCTGCTGAAGGAGCTATCCGCCGTACAAGAGCGGGCCCGAAAAGCTATGAAGAGCATGATCAAGGCATTGTGGCCTGGCGAGGTGGCTCCGGAAGGGATAACCGAACTCGCTAATCGATTCAAAGGAGCTCGGCGCCGCTTTGAATTATGGAAAATATCATCTTGTCGAGAGGGAGCACGGGAAGCTTGGGCGATGATTAAGACCCGCTTCACCAAGCTTGAACCGGAGCATTTAGCTAGGGTTGGGCCGGTAGGGCCAGATGGGCAGGAAGTGCCTGTACATTTGGTATATGACCAAGTTATGCCCGCAGCTCGGCTGTCCCAAGCAGATTGTGCTCTGGAGACCATAATAGATGGTCTTCACCAAGAGTAGCGTTTTGATTCTATGTATCTATGTACTTGACATCAAATATTCTCTAGACCGTGCGTAAAACATTGTCTTAACCGGCCATCGGCTTCTGCTCCCTCGGCCAGGGGCCGAGGAGTGTTTCCTACTATGTGATCCGAGAACATTGGAAAAACACTTCGGAGAACCAGGCAATCCGGCCATTTGGTGCGAACAGACAAAACGCGCTCGGGGAGTTATGTTATATTACTGTTTAACGTAAGAAACATCTTCTGACGAAAATAGTTCCTCTATGGGTTCCTTTCTTCGGGTTGTCATGTTGACCATGAACGCATAACCGAATATCCGTAATAGACGGGTAATGGTTACTTCGGGAAAATAACCCCGGAATCTGGTAATAGCTACCAATTATTTTCACTTCCCTCATGGCTGACCAATTATGTTCTTAAGAATGCTAGCTTTTGGCTTCACCCGTCTGAGGTACGCACCTGGGTAATCCGGACGTAACAATCATAGAGGTGCTCCCTTTACTCCCTAGCCGAACAATCGGGAATGTAGGGAGTAAGCATAGGGGCGAGGCAACCCAGCTTGGCCAAATCTTAAGTCAAATTGATGCATATGATGGCTTTAGAATGATACTGGAAGGTTGCAAACATGGTAAAACTGATGGTTGCACAAATAATATATGACCGGCTTCGTAAAAGAAGCCCCCAGGTAAAAACGTGTGGTACATTCGAAGATGTTTGCTGAAAAAAACTTAACGTAGTTCGGCTTAACCGAACACAACCCGGGACAGACTAGTCACGCGAGAAAAAAATATAAATCCAAGAACGATAAACCGAAGAGGGTGATGACGCTGATTTAGCCGTAGAAGCGTCGAAGCCGAGCCGCGTTCCATGGGTTTGGTTCGAGGCGGTTGTCCTTTGGGTCACGGAGATGATGCGCTCCGCCTGCGAGTACCTGATCAATTATGAAGGGCCCCTCCCATTTGGGCGACAGCTTATGCCTCTGCTTCTTCGGGAGGCGCAGGACGAGGTCGCCCACGTTATAAGCCTTTGCCCGTACTTCCCTGCTCTGATAGCGTCTGGCCTGCTGTTGATAAAAGGCAGAATGAGCCCGAGCTACATCTCGCTCTCCTTCCAGGGCATCCCGGTCATCTTGTCGATCCAGCTCGGCCTCCCTTTCTTCATACATACGTACTCGAGGTGCGTCGTGAATAAGATCGCTAGGGAGAACAGCTTCTGCCCCATACACCATAAAGAACGGTGTATAGCCCATGGATCGATTGGGAGTGGTGCGCAGGCCCCACAATACGGAGTTGAGCTCCTCAACCCAGTGGCAGTCGGACTCCTTTAGAGATCAGACCAAACGGGGCTTAATGCCGCTCAAGATTAGTCCATTAGCTCGCTCGACCTATCCATTGGACTGTGGGTGGTATACAGAGGCATAATCAAGCTTAATGCCTAGGTTAGCGCACCAGTCCTTTACTTCTTGGGCAGTAAAATTGGATCCATTGTCCGTTATTATGCTATGGGGGACACCGTAACGGTTAACCACGCCGGATATAAAATCAATGGCCGGCCCGGACTTGGCTGAGGTTACTGGTTTTGCCTCAATCCATTTTGTGAATTTGTCTACCATCACGAGTAGATATTTCTTCTTCCTGGCCCCCCCCTTTAAGTGGTCCGACCATGTCCAGCCCCCAGACCGCGAAAGGCCAAGTAATTGGTATCGTCCGAAGAGCCGTAGGGGGCATGTGACTTTGATTTGCGAAGAGTTGGCATCCAACGCAATGTTGGACCAATGTTTGGGCGTCTGCGCGGGCAGTGGGCCAGAAGAACCCAGCTCAGAAGGCCTTGCTGACTAGGGCCCGAGCTTCTGCGTGATGACCACCCATGCCAGCATGAATTTCGGCCAAGAGCTGTCTGCCCTCCTCTTCGGATATACATCTTTGGAGGACGCCGGTAGTGCTTTTCTTGTATAGTTCACCTTCGTGGACCTTGTAGGCTTTAGATCGCCGAAATATGCGCCTTGCCTCAGTCTGGTCATCGGGTAGCTCTTGGCGGAGAAAATAGGCGAGGAAGGGCTCGGTGCATGGTGCGATTATCGCCATGACTTCGTGAGCCGAAGACGTTTCTTTGATGGCCGAGCCCCCGATAATGCCATCGTCTGGTTCTATGGTTGGAAAGATGAGCTCTCCAGAGGCCTTGGTTTCGGCGTCCTGCCATCCTCCTACCATGCTACGGATGGCCTGAAGAGTCGTTCCAAAAATGTGTTCTTAGGGACACGATCGCGTTTAGCGCCCATTCGAGCAAGGACATCGGCAGCTTGATTGTTGTCTCTAGAAACATGGTGGAACTCCAGCCCTTCAAAACGGGCGGATATTTTTAGGATGGCATTACGATATGCTGTCATTTTGGGGTCTTTTGCGTCGAATTCGCCGTTGACTTGAGAGATGGCGAGATTAGAGTCTCCCCGTACCTCGAGCCACTGTACACCCATTGACACTGCCATCCGAAGTCCGTGTAACAGAGCCTCGTACTCGGCCGTGTTGTTAGAGTCGGTGTACATGATCTGCAGTACGTAATGAATATTGTCGCCGGTGGGAGATGTGAGAACTACTCCAGCCCCTAGTCCGGCGAGCATTTTGGAGCCGTCGAAGTACATCGTCCAATGCGAATATGTACTGTACTCTCTAGGGAGCTCGACTTCCGTCCATTCTGCCATGAAATCCGCCAACACCTGAGATTTAAAAGCTCGGCGCGGTCGGTATATGATTTCAAAGGGGAGGAGCTCGATGGCCCATTTGGCTATACGGCCAGTGGCGTCTCTATTGTTGATTATATCATTCATGGGTACTTCGGATGCCACCGTGACCGAACACTCTTGAAAATAGTGTCAGAGCTTTCGGGACGCCATGAAAACTGCGTAGGCTATCTTTTGGTAATGCGGGTATCTTGTTTTACACGGGGTAAGCACTTCGGAGACATAGTACACTGGCTTCTGCACCAGGAGCTTGTGACCCTCTGCCTCCCATTCAACGACGAGAACTGCACTGACGACCTGGTTTGTGGTCGAAATGTATAGCAGCATTGGCTCACCTAAGCTGGGTGCTGGCAAGATGGGGTTGCTAGCCAGTAGTGTTTTAATTTCCTCTAGTGCGGTCGCTGCCTCGCTAGTCCATTCGAAGTTCTTGGTCCGTTTAAGCAACCTGTAAAGTGGTAGGGTCTTTTCTCCGTGGCGTGAGATGAAACGGCTCAAGGTTGCCTCGCAGCCGGCCAGGTTTTGGACGTGTTTTAGTTCGGTAGGAACCGCTAGCTGGGATAGTGCTCGAATTTTTGCCGGGTTAGCCTCTATTCCTCTATGGGAAACAATAAACCTGAGCAGCTTGCCTGCATGCACTCCGAAGACACATTTGTCCGGATTGAGCCGTATATCGAAAGTTCGCAGACTATCAAAGGTTTGACAGAGGTCGTCCACCAGCTGACCGACGTGTTTGGTTTTGATAACCACGTCGTCCACATATGCCTCGACCGTTTTGCCGATCTATTTTTCCAAACACGTTTGGATCATGCGCTGGTATGTAGGCCCTGCGTTTTTTAATCCGAAGGGCATTGTGTTGAAACAGAACGGCCCACAGGGGGTGATGAATGTTGTAGCCGCTTGATCGGACTCCTTCATTTTAATTTGATGGTATCCGGAGTAAGCATCGAGAAAACACAGCGTGTGATGTCCGGCGGTGGCGTCTATGATCTAGTCTATGCGGGGCAAGGGGAAAGGATCCGTGGGGCAGGCCTGATTTAGGTCTTTGAAATCGACGCACAACCGCCAAGATTTATCTTTCTTAGGTACCATGACCAGATTAGCCAACCACTCCGGATGTTTGATATCCCGGATGAATCCGGCTTCGAACAATTTTGCCAATTCTTCGCCCATAGCTTGACGCTTCGGTTCAGAAAACCGGCGTAAAGCCTGTTTGACTGGCTTGAAACTTTTAATTATGTTCAAGCTATGCTCGGCTAAACTTTGTGGGATCCCTGGCATGTCCGAAGGGTGCTAGGCGAAGATGTCCCAATTTTTGCGCAGAAATTGCGCAGTTCTTCATCGACCGTGGGGTCCAGCTGAGCGCCAACGGATGCCGTCTTGTTGGGATCTGTTGGATGCACTTGAAATTTGACGATTTCATCTGCTGGTCTGAAAGATGTAGATTTGGGCCTTTTGTCGAGGATTACATCGTCCTTGTTCACTGTTGAACGGAGCGCGGTTAATTCTTCGGCTGCAAGGGCTTCGGATAATGCCTCGAGGGCGAGCGACACTGTCTTGTTCTCGGCCCGAAGGGCTCTATCCGGGTCACTTGTGACTGTGATCACGCCGTTTGGCCCTGGCAGCTTAAGTTTCATATATCCGTAATGTGGGATAGCATGGAATCGAGCGAATGCGTGATACGTCTCCAACGTATCTATAATTTTTGATTGTTCCATGCTATTATAGTATCAATTTTGGATGTTTTTATATACATTTACAACAATTATATATCATTTTTTGGGACTAACCTATTAACTTACTGCCCAGTGCCAGTTGCTGTTTTTTGCCTGTTTTTGGTTTTCCAGAATATCAGTACCAAACGAAGTCCAAATGCCATGAAACTTTTTGGAGATTTTTTTTCTGGATATAACAAACACTAGAAGCTTCGGGAGGAGATGAGAAGATGAAGCAGTGGCCCACCAGGCACCACGGCGCGCCCCAGGGGGGGCGCCCTGGTGGCTTGTGGGGCCCACACAGCTCCGTTTGACCTAATTCCTCCACTATAAATTCTCTAAAATCTGGAAACCAACAGAGGAGTCCACGAAATACTTTTTCCGCCGCCTCAAACTTCTGTTCTTGAGAGATCCCATCTGGAGGCCTTTTCCGGTACTCCGCCGGAGGGGGAATCGATCACGGAGGGGCTCTACATCAACCTTGCTGCCCTTCCGATGATGCGTGAGTAGTTTACCACAGACCTTCGGGTCCATAGTTAGTAGCTAGATGGCTTCTTCTCTCTTTTTGATCTTCTATACAGTGTTCTCCTCGATGTTCTTGGAGTTCCATCCGATGTAATCACTTTTTGCGGTGTGTTTGTTGGGATCTGCTGAATTATGAGTTTATGATCAGATTATCCATGAATATTATTTGAGTCTTCTCTGAAATCTTTTATGCATGATTATTATACACTTGTAGAAAATAGGGCTTTGGTTCTGGCCAGATCAGAGCAATAGTCCCGGTCATGTTACGAACCGGGACTAATGTGAGCATCAGTCCCGGTTCGAGCGGCTAGGACGCCGGCCGGGCCTCGGCAGGCATCAGTCCCGGTTCGACTGGGACCTTTAGTCCCGGTTCCAGACACCAACCGCGACTAAAGGGCCTCGCTCCCTTTAGTCCCGGTTGGTGTCTCCAACAGGGACTAAAGGTTAGTCTTCAGTCCCGGTACTAGACACCAACCGGGGCTGAAAAGATGCCTATATATCCTCGCCCCTGCCCGCCCTCTCCTCTGTTTTTTGGCCGTAGAAGGTGGGAGGTGTGTGTGCTACTCTGTTCTCACTTCTTATGCACATGAGGTGTTCCATGAAATGCCCGAGCCACACTTAAGCTTTCTCCTTTGTTCTTCCTCCAAGCTCCATTTTCCCCAAGATTTGTCTAGATTTGGCGGTGCACCAACTATCCAAGTGTTCTAAAAGGTTAGCAACTTCATCCTTTCATCTCTCACTGCTAGTTTAGCTCATTTCATATGCTCTAGAAGTAGAGTGGTTTGTGGGTTTTAGTGGAGGAGTGTATGTGGGAGTTTATTTGATTTAGATGCACAATTTGAGCTCAAATTAACTTCTTAGTTTGCACATGTGTAGGGTGCCGTCCCATCCCCGTCCCCGTCCTCACCGTCGTCGATCGCCCGCGCCGATCTCGTCGCCGGCACCACCATGGTGAGCCTCTCGTTCTTACCTTTTTTTAAAAAGAACAAATTCTTACTTGTATGATTTAGATAGCTACTTGTATAATTTTCTTACTTGTATTATTGTTTGTTATTATATAGTGCCATGGTTTTGGTATCCGCCCCCGTCGGCTCTCGTCCGGTCTATGATTCGGATGTGGTATATTATCTTTTATAACTATTTGTTTCATTTAGTGTTTATGACAATTATGCCGACCAACTTGACATAGATGTTTTTATCTAGGAGGTATGTGAACCGGAAATTCCAACTGACCCTCTTGTCGAGAGGTTAAATTTAGTTGAAAAAGAAAACAATTATTTGAAAGAAAAATTGAAAAGAATTGAAGAAGAGAAGATGAAATTGGAGTTGCATGTTGCCGATGTCGTCGATCTACACAAGATCCAGATGGATGCAATGCGCTTGAAGATTAGAAAGATTAGAAAATATGCCATTGATAAAGAGGCTTGGTATCATTATGCTGTTGGATCAATTGTTACCTTAGTTGCGATTTTGATCGCATTTGTTGTTTCATTTAAATGTTTTACATAGTTGTATGTTGTTTTATGAGAACTATGTATGAACTTTATGTATTTATTTTTGCAGTAATAACATTTGATCACTATTGTACTTTGGTTTTAATGTGATGATGAACTTGTATTAATTTGGTCATTTCTCTATTCATGATGTTCTGTAATGGTTTTTGACATACTTAATTACATAATGCAGATGAACCAGCAATGGATGTACGGTGACCGACGCACATCCGAGTACATTACGGGCCTGCATAATTTTATCGATGTGGCTGAGGCAAACAAGCAGAATGGTTTTATGTACTGTCCATGTGTTGTCTATGAGAATACGAAGGATTACTCTTCCTCGAAAACCCTTCACTTCCACCTGCTTGAGAAGGGTTTCATGCCCCACTATAATTGTTGGACCAAGCACGGAGAAAGAGGGGTTATGATGGAAGACAATGAAGAAGAAGAGGATGATGACAACTATCCTATGTTCCCTGAATACCGTGATACTGCAACGGGGGAAGCTGAAGATCAAGAGGCACCAGATGTGCCCGCTGATGATCTTCGCCGGGTCATTGTTGATGCATAGAGAGAATGCGAAAGTGAAAGGGAGAAGTTGAAGTTCGATCGCATGTTAGAGGATCACAAAAAATGGTTGTACCCAAATTGCGAAGATGGCAACACAAAGCTCGGTACCACACTAGAATTGCTGCAATGGAAGGCAGAGAATGGTTTATCCGACAAGGGATTTGGGAAGCTACTGAAAATAATGAAGAAGAAGATTCCAAAGGATAACGAATTGCCTGACAGTACGTACGAAGCAAAGAAGGTTCTCTACCCTCTAGGATTAGAGGTGCAGAAGATACATGCATTCCCTAATGACTGCATCCTCTACCGCGGTGAGGAGTACGAGAATTTGAATGCATGCCCGGTATGCGGTGCATTGCGGTATAAGATCTGACGAGATGACCCTGGTGATGTTGAGGGCGTACGCCCCAGGAAGAGGGTTCCTGCCAAGGTGATGTGGTATGCTCCTATAATACCACGGTTGAAACTTCTGTTCAGAAACAAAGAGCATGCCAAGTTGTTGCGATGGCACAAAGAAGACCGTAAGAAAGACGGGATGTTGAGAGTACCCGCTGATGGGTCGCAGTGGAGAAAAATCGAGAGAAAGTGGCCGGAGTTTGCAGGTGATGCAAGGAACTTATGGTTTGGTATAAGTGCAGATGGCATTAATCCTTTTGGGGAGTAGAGCAGCAATCATAGCACCTGGCATGTGACTCTATGTATCTATAACCTTCCTCCTTGGTTGTGCATGAAGCGGAAGTTCATTATGATGCCAGTGCTCATCCAAGGCCCTAAGCAACCCGGCAACGACATTGATGTGTACCTAAGGCCATTAGTTGAAGAACTTTTACAGTTGTGGAATATAAAAGGTGTACGTGTGTGGGATGAGCACAAACAGGAGGAATTTGACCTACGAGCGTTGCTGTTTGTAACCATCAATGATTGGCCTGCTCTTAGTAACCTTTCAGGACAGTCAAACAAGGGATACAACGCATGCATGCACTGTTTAGATAAGACTGAAAGTATATATTTGGACAAATGTAAGAAGAATGTGTACCTGGGACATCGTCGATTTCTTCCGACCAAGCATGCCTTAAGAAAGAAAGCCAAGCATTTCAAAGGTGAGGCAGATCACCGGAAGAAGCCTGTCCCCCATACTGGTGATGATATATTTGATACGGTCAAGGATTTAAAAGCAATCTTTGGAAAGGGTCCTGGCGGACAATCTGTTCCGAATGACGCTGACGGACACGCACCCATGTGGAAGAAGAAATCTATATTTTGGGACCTACCCTATTGGAAAGTCCTAGAGGTCCGCTCTGCAATCGACGTGATGCACGTGACGAAGAATCTTTGCGTGAACCTGCTAGGATTCTTGGGCGTGTATGGGAAGACAAAAGATACACCGGAGGCACGGGAGGACCAGCAACGTATGAACGAAAAAGACGGCATGCATCCAAAGCAGTATCAAGGTCCTGCCAGCTACGCTCTTACCAAAGCAGAGAAGGAAATCTTTTTTGAATGCCTGCTCAGTATCAAGGTCTCGTCTGGCTTCTCATCGAATATAAAGGGAATAATAAATATGGCAGAGAAAAAATTCCAGAACCTAAAGTCTCATGACTGCCACGTGATTATGACGCAATTGCTTCCGGTTGCATTGAGGGGGCTTCTACCAGAAAATGTTCGATTAGCCATTGTGAAACTATGTGCATTCCTCAATGCAATTTCTTAGAAGGTAATCGATCCAGAAATCCTACCAAGGTTACAGAATGATTTGGTCCAATGTCTTGTCAGTTTTGAGTTGGTGTTCCCACCATCCTTCTTCAATATTATGACCCACGTCCTAGTTCACCTAGTCGACGAGATTGCAATTCTGGGTCCTGTATTTCTACACAATATGTTCCCCTTTGAGAGGTTCATGGGAGTCTTAAAGAAATATGTTCATAACCGTGCTAGGCCAGAAGGAAGCATCTCCAAGGGCCACGAAACAGAGGAGGTCATTGAGTTTTGTGTTGACTTTATTCCTGACCTTAAGCCGATTGGTGTTCCTGAATCACGGCATGAGGGGAGACTGGGTGGAAAAGGCACGCTAGGACCGAAAGCAATAATATGTAGGGACGGGCATTCTTGGGCGCAAGCACACTACACAGTTCTACAAAATTCTACCTTGGTGGCCCCGTATATCAATGAACACAAGAATATTTTACGCTCCAAACACCCGGAGCAGTCTGACGACTGGATTACACGTGAACACATGGGGACTTTCGGCGGTTGGTTGCAAAACCATCTCATGGGTAACACCACTGTTGGAGATGAGCTGTACTTGTTGGCCAGGACACCATCTGCGACTGTATTGACTTTCCAAGGGTACGAGATAAATGGGAATACATTTTACACGATCGCCCAAGATAAAAAGAGCACCAACCAAAACAGTGGTGTCCGCTTTGATGCAGCAAACACGAATAGGGCAAAGGACACATATTATGGTTACATAGAGGAGATATGGGAACTTGACTATGGATGTGATTTTAAGGTCCCTTTGTTTCGGTGCAAATGGGTCAATCTGACAGGAGGCGAGGTACAGGTAGACCCGCAGTACGGAATGACAACAATGGATCTCAACAATCTTGGGTACACAGACGAACCATTCGTCCTAGCCAATGATGTGGCGCAGGTTTTCTATGTGAAGGACATGTCTACCAAACCGAGAAAAAGAAAAGATAAGGAAGCGAATACATCATACGATGAGCCAAAGCGCCACATAGTTCTTTCAGAGAAAAGAAACATTGTGGGAGTGGAGGACAAGACAGACATGTCAGAAGATTATGAAAAGTTTCATGAAATTCCTCCCTTCATAGTGAAGACTGACCCAAGCATCCTGTTAAATGATGAAGATTATCCATGGTTACGGCGCAATTAGCAAGGGACACACACGAAGAAATAGTTTTATACCCCAAAAGATCCCACTCTGGGATGTGACCGGCTTCACCGCCATCACTTTCTCTCTACTGTGAGTTTCCGGACTTATAGCTGGAAAGTGCCACTTCGGACAAACCGGAGGGAATCTTTGTAAGAGCTAGCTAGGGCATTTTGGCATTTGAAACATGATTTTAGAATAATTATTTATTAAGTTATGAAATTTCAATTATTCATATCCTTTTAGTATTTTAATTATACAGAGGAGTTAATCAATGCAAATATTTAGACCGTTTTAGCAGGTGTACCAAGTTTGAGCTCATTTGGACATGTTTAGCAATGTTAAGTTGCTCAAATTAGAAAATGGGCAGAGATGGTTTCGAGGGAATTTGATGATGTTATCTTCTTCTCCAAGCCATGAGACTTGGCAAGATCATCAAATATGGCATTTGTGACATGCTAGAATTTTAGTTATGACCAACTAAAACAAAACTATAATATTCTTCAATAGCAAAAAGAATCAACTAAAAAGCTTTTATAAAACTCTAGTTATGATCAAAATAATATTAACTTAAAATTATATAAAATTTATGCAACTAAAATTTTCATAAAGTATTTTTTGTTAAAAACTTTAATAGCAAAAAGAATTAAATAAAAACTAGGCATGTATGCTACTATTTTTGAATCTGTTTAAAAGAAAAGTAAAACTAAAATTTTGGGGTGATTTGGAGATGGTCCAAAAATAAACAGCTGCCATATGCAAAAAAAAATTGTGGCAAGATCATCAAGTATGGCAATTGTGACATGCTAGAATTTTAGTTATGATCAACTAAAACAAAACTATAATATTCTTCAATAGCAAAAATAATCAACTAAAAAGCTTTTATAAAACTCTAGTTATGATCAAAATAATATTAACTTAAAACTATATAAAATTTATGCAACTAAAATTTTCATAAAGTATTTTTTGTTAAAAACTTTAATAGCAAAAAGAATTAAATGAAAACTAGGCATGTATGCTACTGTTTTTGAATCTGTTTAAAAGAAAACTAAAACTACAATTTTGGGGTGATTTGGAGATGGTCCAAAAATAAACAGCTGCCATATGCAAAAAAAAAATTACCCACCTACTAACACAAGATTTTCACTCTGCACGGCCTGCATACGACTAGAAACCCAACATATGGGCCAGGATGCAGGCCCATACAGCATGAATACCTCATGCTAGTAGGCCCCACAGGGCAGAGAGGTGATCGGATCGGCGCGTTGCTGTCTGGGTGAGAGAGGCTCATGCCTGCTCTCTCTCGCCCGCGTATATAAGCAGGTGCGGGCGCCCCTCGCTTGGCGAGGTGGGACTAAACTCCCACCGCCCGTTAGCTCTGCCCGGTGCGGCTCTGCCAGGTTTGTCCCGGTTGGTGGCACAAACCGGGACTAAAGGCCAACCTTTAGTCCCGGTCGTAGCCACCAACCGGGACTAAATGCCTACCCTTTCATGCCGTTTTGGCTGCCGAAAATTAGCTTTAGTCCCGGTTGGTGGCTCCAACCGGGACTAAAGGTAGGCCTTTAGTCCCGGTTGGAGCCACCAACCGGGACTAAAGCTCGCGCTATATAAACCACTTAGCGAAATTTTTCCTCCCCCAAACTTCTCCATCGCCTCTCTCGACGCGCTGCCCCGACGCCGTCGCCGACGCCCTGCCCCGACGCCGTCGCCGACGCCTCCTCGCTGTGAGCGCCGCCCCGATCCCCTCCTCCTCCTCCTATTCCCCCCCCCCCTGCTGGGCGCCGACGCCGACGCCGCCGACCCCAACGCCGGCCGCCCGCGCTGCTGGCCAACCCCGACGCCGGCCCTCCTCTGCCGGCTCGCCGTCCCCTGCCGGGCCTCCTCTGGCGCTGCTCCGGCCACCCATCCCCGATCGCCCCGCCGGCCGCCGCCCTCCGTCCCTGCTGCCCCGACTGCCGCACCGTTGGTAAGCCTCGGATCCTCTATCTTCTCTGTAAATGTTGCTTTTTTATGATTTGTAGATAATGTTTGGTGGAACAATGGATGGATACATGCATGTATGTTTGTAGATGATTTCCTAGATGGATGGATGGTGGTGCTATTTTTGGCCGAATGTTTTGTAGAAGATGATGGTGGATGAATGGATGGATAGATAGATACATGTATGTTTGTAGAAAATTTCAAAAACATGTTGGTAACCGGCACTTCCATGTTCTGTAGTTAGATAGGTTAATGTTGTTAGTTTTTTTTGCCTAGATGATGATGATGATGATGAATATATGTTGTAGTTAGATAGGTTAATGTTGTTAATGTTGTCATTTCATTTGTGATATTTTTGTTCCGAGCTGTAATGAATTTGTGATATTTTCATGTGTAATATAAATTTTTGTTCATTGAGATGAGATGAGATGGAGATGGCTGAAATTTTTTGTTTGTTTTGTGTAGTTTTACTAGGTTTTTAGATACATATACTCAATGTGATAGATAGATGTTTTGTGAAGATGAGATGAGATGGAAGAGAATTTTTTTAGGTTTTTTTTAGATAGAGAAACAAATGTTAAAATTTGCATATGATGAGTGGTTACTTCATCATGATGATCTTGCTAAAACAAATTGAAGAACAAAATTGTGGTGACCTAATTTTTTTTCACTCGGTGGAATTACAGGATTTGTGGTGTTGCATCTCCGTGGAGTGCTCGTCGACGTTGGAGCTATTGGTCCCTGATCGTCCCTCCGTTGTTCGACAAAAGGTGTCCATTTGTTGTATAAACATAACCCCGATAACTTCGGTATAACTTCGGTGCAACGCCGCCCCCGCTGTGTGAGCCGCCGCCGTTCAATTTCCCTCGGGCTTATATATTTTTGTGAACATAGAAATTTTTGTAACATGTATGTGTTTGATCACCGCGGGCTTATATAGTTGATTGGACTTTGGAGTGCATATTTAGTCGAGCCCAACATCAATATTAATTAGTGAATGATTTCAGATTGTTGGGCACCGCGGAGAGTTGTGAGAGGAGATTTCCCTTTGATTTTTAGGCATATGAAAACATGATTTGCACGTCGGACATGCATGAGAGAGGCGGTCCGTAAAGTATCCTCTCCCGAAAGATAGGATGACTCATCAGATATGATTCTAGATAATGTCCAATGCCTCATATTGTGAACATAGTTATATTCGATAATTGATATTCATATAAATGAAGCATAAAAGTTTAGCAAACAGTTTAGCAATCACTTAGAAATCTTCATGTTGTAGGAGTACATGTAAAAAATTTCAGGGCTGTTCATTGACTTAGAAATTTTCATGTTGTTCATTGACTTAGACATGAGGGGGGGTCGTTAAAACATAACCCCGATAACTTCGGTATAACTTTGACATGAGGGGGGGGGGGGGTCGTTAAAACATAACCCCGATAACTTCAATATAACTTCGACATGAGGGGGGAGGAGTCCTCGACGATCGCCGGAGGAGGTCCCAACGATCGCCGGAGGAGTCGTCCCCGACGATCGACATGAATAAACTTTGTACATGTGTTTGGTGCATTTTAATGTCTATTTGCTGCTGGTATTTAATGAATAAACTTTGTTTTACACTTGCTGAAAAACTGCTAAGTCTAAAACTGACTGTTATAAAACTTGTCAACTTTGCATGATGTTTGCCACTAATCCATTGCTCATATGCATATGATTCCTTCTTGTGATTTGGTCTATGTAATGTGTACTTTGATGACATGCCCTTGGTTGCCATGTAAAGTTGCTCTAGCATGACTCAATCTTGCTCTCATGTTGTCATCATAATGTTACTGTTTTGCATTCCCAGATTTCATTAAGTCTGAAAAACAGCTTATCTCTCATGGTTGTATATTGCCATGTTGCAATATTTGCAGAAACTATGGAACACGACAAAGACTTAGAACAAGAAGAGATGTTGGGGGATATAATCCGCGACGGAGGCGATGATATCACCTCACAGTTTCTCAACGACTCCGATGGTGAGGGAAGAGAGGATGACGGCTCCGGTGATCGAATGGAGGGAGAAGATGACGGCTCCGGCGGTGTTGGAGCCTTAACTGTTGCAAAGTCCGGCGAGGTATTAATTAAGCCTGCTGACTAGATGCATTAATTGATTTGTATGTACATATATTAACGCTTCTTTCTTCTTTTAGCCCTCCGGATCGAGCCAACCTTCTGTAAAGAGGCGAGGCCCGAAGAAAAGGTTGGGCGAGAATGAAAGGTTCACGATCGAAGAAATCGCTGCAGATGGCAAACCGACTACTCCCAAGCGGACCGCAGACTGATTTATAAGTCAGTGCGGAGTTGTTGTTAGGGACAGCATCCCGATCAGCATTCAAGAATGGAATAAGCCAAAGGCAGACGATGGAGTTTCTTATGTCGATGATAGATCCAAAGATGAGCTTTGGAATACGCTCATGACAAATTTCAGCCTACCGCCAGAGGTGGATCCAAATAGCAATGTTGTAGAGCGAAAAGTCAAGGCGTGGGCTCTTAAGAAGATGGCCGAACAATTCAAGAACTGGAAGAAAAGATTGCACGAAAAGTTTGTCCTGAAAGAGAAGACTCCAACATTCACCGGTCAATATGAGAAGATGAAAGATCACTGGCCCGCATTTGTGGCATACAAGACATCGGAGAAAGGTAAGAAAAGGTCACTGATAAATAAGCAAAATGTTGCAAAGAAGGAATATCACCATGTTATGGGGTTAGGTGGCTACAAGGTTGCCCGGCCTACGTGGGACAAAGCTGAGAACGACCTGCTTGATAAAGGGATCCATCCAGAGACATTGAACTGGCCCGAACGGGCAAGGACTTGGTTCTTCAAGCATGGGGGAACTTTGCACCCAGAAACAGGGAAGTGTGTTTATACGAAAGCTCAACTTGCAACACCCATCAAAAACATTCAGGATGCAATCCAGGCCGTGCAGGAAGGGAAGTTCCATCCCGACAGAGAGAAGGACGAGCTGTCACGCGCCCTCGGGAATCCTGAACACCCTGGACAAACACGAGGCACATCAGGCTCCATTCCGTGGAAGGTTGGGTTTCCGACAGCAGAGACACTTATAGAAGCCGAGGGAGAAAGAAGAAAAAGGATGCAGACTGGCTGCAAAAGGTAGAAGAAAGATTAGCATTGCAGGAGAAGCAAATAGAGGCACTTAACAGCCAGCGAGCTACCGGCCCATCATCTCAGCGGCACGAAGATCCTTCATTCGATACTTCCCACGGAGCTACCCCACCATCTCAGCGGAAAAGCAGCGTGGCTTCCATAGAGCTCGTTCGGCCGCCCATAGATGATATCACGGCTCCTGATCACTACCCCGTGGATGATATCACAGAGAGGGAACATTGTGATCTACATGCGAAATGCATGAACATAACCTTGAAGGTGGCGGTCGGCTATGCCTTACCTCGTGTACCTGATGGAACTTACCATTGCTCTCCGATTCCAGATGGCTATGCTGTTGTCGGGGTGGATGAAGTTACCAACGGATTTGAGCAGCTGGAGCTTGAGTACCCTACAGGTGAAGGGGAGACTCATCTAGGAGATGCCATAAGGACTATCATTCTATGGAGAAAGGAACACATCGTGCTTCCATACTGGACGCCGCGTCAGCAGACTCAGCCGGAGGAGGCCCCTCAGCAGACTCCTCACAGTCCAGCTCTATCTCCGCTACCTCAGCCGTCTCCGCTGCCTCAGCCGTCTCCGCCGCGTCAGCACACTCCGTCGCCTCAGCTGTCTCCGCCGCGTCAGCGGACTCCGCCGGAGGAGGCCCCTCAGCAGAATCCGCCGCGTCAGCTGACTCTGCCTCCTCCGCCGCCTCAGCACGGGCGGAAGAGATCGGCCGCCGCTCCGGCAGCTAGTAGTACAACAACGAAGAAATCCAGAGCAGGTAGCGTCAAGAAGGCTCCTGCCAAGTTACCATACGACATGACTGAGGAGGAAACCAAGGAGATCGTGGCTGCCGACGTGAAACGCCAGCTTGCGCCAACCCGTCCAGATCCAGCGGAGAAAATAGATCCGGTAAAAGCGAGGCGCTTGCTGGAAAACCTTACAAAACCACCGCCGCCTCCGCTGCTATCAAACTATGACCACTCTATTGTAAAGTCATATAGAGATCCACAGCAGCGGTCGGGAAGTAGCAGTAGTGCAAGGGGGAAACAATTCCCCAGCTCGGCGAACAGAAAAACCAATCATGCCCCCCGCTCAAGGTGTTTACCGATATCGCTAATGATCCGGGGGTAGCAGCCGCTGATCCTAGTTTCACTCTTGGTGATTACTTAGGCGATGAGGTACAGTTCGAAATGGCTGAGTTAGCCTTTAAATTCAAGCACGGGAAGCCTCTCGTCAGACCTGAGGAGCTCCCGCATCTACCAACGATGATGCGAAGATTGCATGACTGGTACTTGGAAGCCTCAAAGCAAGGGAGCAACTATATCATTGCGGGAATTAAAGATGAGCATTACTTCAATAGAGACGAGGAGATTTTCATTGAATTTGAAGAATAATTTCAGTTATACAATCAAGACGCCATCGACAAATCTATTGTCAGTTGCTATTGTTTGTAAGTATCATTTCTGTAATTAAGTCTCTAGCTCAGCTCGTTCATTGCATGTATAATTATCCTCACTATATATATTATGCAGAAAGAAGATCGTCGAATGCAAAAGAGGACAAATCTATGACATTGGGTTCATTAACCCAAATACTATTCATGACGCTACGGTAAAATGGAACGCCAAGGATACAGAGAAGATCTTGCTAAGGGCGTTAATTAAACAACAAACCAAAAGGGAAATACTATTTCCTTACAACTTCCAGTGAGTGTTATACTGTCTTGTACACATCATTCTGTTTCGCTTACTCGATGTTAAGTGTAATTGATGAGCTATGCGTGCGCATGTTTCACTTTATTCTGCTAGTCATTCAGTTTGACGCAGGAAAAGTACTTGTCATGGACTCGTTACGTAAAGACCCTGAGATGTGGGCGGACCTGGAAAAAATTCTCCAGAGGTAATTTCAATCATTATCGCACTATATCGGCAACTATCGTTCATTTCCTGATATCAAGTAATTAATAACTCCTTTATTTATTTTCTTTGCCGGGCAGGGTTTGGAAAGAGTTCACCAAGCAGGTTAGGGGTGAATGGAGAGAGGAGCTGTGATTTGAACAACTCAGTGTAAGTAGTACTAGCTAGGTCCGCGCATCTCTTTGATTCTACTTTCAATACCACTATCATGCTTGATTATTATTTTGATTGAACTCTATTCTCGTAAAGTACTCGAGGCAGGGATCCGGGAATAAATTATGTGGATACTACGTTTGAGAGTTCATTCGCCAGACAACCTCTGAGACGGGCAGATTTCTTGAAAAACTTGAAGTACGTAAACAATATTCACAAATTTATTTTATTACCATCAATTGTGTTGAGTTTCATTCATATATATATATATATATATATATATATATATATATATATATATATATATATATATATATATATATATATATATATATTGATCCCCTTCTTTAAATTAGATCAAACAGAAGCGGGACAAACTCCTACCAAAGGCTCGCATACGAGCAATTCAAGAGGAATTGGCGGGATTCTTCCTTCAAGAGATCATAGCTAAAACCGGAGAATACCATCGAGAATTGGTAGTGAATGTTGGTAATTAGATATTAGGGATCGTAAGAGATGTTACATTGTATATATGCATGAACGTGTACTATACGTAGTAGCGTCGAATAGATATACGAAAACTTGTTGTTCGACCAAGCACGGAGAAAGAGAGGTCACTTCTCTCTATATTCATGACGATTTGTGTAATGGTTCCTTCATTGCTAGATGTAGTAGCTAGCGTCGAGTTGAATGGAAAACGTAAAATAAAAACAAAAACCCTAAATGTAAAGGAATTGAATGGTAAACACAAAAAGAAAAGGGCGAAACACAATATGAAACCCCTAAACCCTCCAAAACCCTAAACCCCTCATTTCAAAAACAAAAACAAAAACCCCAGCGCTTGGCAGGTGCTGACGCGTGGTTGCCTTTTAGTCCCGGTCGGTGTTACCAACCGGGACTAAAGGTCCTCCTGCCTGGGCGCCCCACAGCGGCCCTGTGGAGCTCCTTTAGTCCCGGTTCATAACACAACCAGGACTAAAAGTGGGGGCCTTTAGTCCCGGTTGCAGAACCGGGACTAAAGGCCCTTAGGAACCGAGACTAATGCCCTGTTTTCTACTAGTGATAGCTTCGTATTTCTCTCTGATCTATTGATTTGGTTTGGTCAACTAGATTAATTTATCTTGCAATGGGAGAGGTGCTTTGTAATGGGTTCGATCTTGCGGTGCTCAATCCCAGTGAAAGAAAGGGACATGACACGTATGTATCATTGCTATTAAGGGTAAAAAGATGGGGTTTATTCATGCGTGAGTTTACTTTGTCTACATCATGTCATCTTGCTTAAGGCGTTACTCCGTTCTTTATGGACTTAATACACTAGATGCATGCTAGATAGCGGTCGATGTGTGGAGTAATAGTAGTAGATGCAGGCAGGAGTCGGTCTACTTGTCTCGGACGTGATGCCTATATACATGATCATTGCCTTGGATATCGTCATGATTATTTGCATTTCTATCAATTGCCCAACAGTAATTTGTTCACCCTCCGTATGCTATTTTCATGAGAGAAGCCTCTAGTGAAAACTATGGCCCTCGGGTCTACCTTTATCATTTACTAAAACCCTAAAAATACTTGCTGCACTTTTTCTTTATTTATTTTATTTTGTATTTTTGTTTGATCTATTTATCTATCACCATACAATTTAATCTTGCAATTAACCGCCAAGGGATTGACAACCCCTTGTTTGCGTTGGGTGCAAGGGTTTGTTGTTTTGTGTGCAGGTACTGTACTGCATCATCCCCTCCTCTTCGGGGAAATCCCAACGCAGCTCACAAGTAGCAGGAAGAATTTCTGGTGCCGTTGCCGGGGAGAAATCATCAACATCTATCAAGTACCTACGCTTAAAACTTTCATCTCCTTGCATTTATTTTATTTACCTTTGCCTCTCGTTTTCATCTCCCCCACTTCTAATTTATTTTTACAAAAACACAAAAATATTTTTATTTGCTTGCTTGCTTTTATTGCCATGTCAAGACTCAAGAACAGAAAGTGAAAGCAAAAATTTAAGATCACTATGGATCCTCATCCACTTGCTAATCTTTTCAAAAGTTCCAATTATAATGAACCAATTGCTAGTGATTTGAGTGCTCTTGATTTTCTCTATGAAGTTTTGCTTGAAAATCATGAATCTGAAAATTGTGATGAAGTGTTAGAAGAAGAAATTTATAAAGTGATTCATGATAGCTCCTTGATTGAAAAGCATGATTGCAATGATGTTACTATAAATTCTATTAATGTGAATTGTTCTAATAATATGCAAAACTACAAGCTTGGGGATGATAATTTTGTTACGTCCACTACTTATTGCAATGATCATGATTGGGGTCATGCTTCTTATGATCTTGAAAATTTATTTAAGCCTCATGATGAATATAATATTGATAATAATGCTTGCAATAATATTGAAAGTGGGTTTGGAAGAGTGTCAACTTTAGGTAAAAAGAATCCCACATATTCGGAGAGTGTTCAATCTTATGAAATTTTTGACAAAAGTGGGTTCAGAGAGGTCATGACTTTAGTTGATGTTAATCCCACTATCTTGGAAGATTACAAGTTTTTTATGCATGTGGATCATAGAGAGAATATTGTTTATGATAGCTATATTGTTGAGTTTGATTATGATCCTACATGTAATTATTATGAGAGGAAAATATGGTTGTAGAAATCTTCATGGTACTAAATTGCCTCTCGTTATGTTGAAATTACTAATGGTCCATTCTTCCTATTGGCGTATGCTAGATATTGCTTGTCTTGATAATTTGTTTGCTTATAAAATTCCTATGCATAGTAAGTATGTTAGACTTAAATGTATTCTTCACATGTTTCATGATGCTCTCTTCGTGTTTCAATTACTATCTTTCATGTGAGCATCATTGAAATCTCGAGCCTATCTTAATGGCTATAAAGAAAGAGCTTGTTGGGAGACAACCCAATGGATAAAATAAGTTCTTGTGTGTTTTCCAAATTATGCTACTGTTATGATTATGTTTTTGCGTTTTAATTAGTGTTTGTGCCGAGTAATGCCTTTAGGATGATTTGGAAGATAGTATAATTGATGCTGTTTGGAAAACAGAAAGTTTTGCGTCCAGTGCTGGAATTTTAGTTCTGTACTGGAGCGTCAGAAAAATCTGAAATTTTTACACAGTATTGGTATATGAATTTCCCACGTTTTCCTAATTTTTCAGAATTTTTGGAGTTACAGAAGTATGGCTTTTAAATAGATCTCTACAGACTGTTATGTTTTTGACAGATTCTGTTTTTGATGCATTGCTTGCTTGTTTTGATGAAACTATGGATTGTATCGGGGGGTATAAGCCATGGAGAAGTTAGAGTACAGTAGGTATAATGCAAAAATAAATTATGAATGGGTTTGCAACAGTACTTAAAGTAGTGATTTGTATTGTTATACTAACGGATCTCACGAAGGTTTTGTTGAGTTTTGTGTGATTGAAGTTTTCAAGTTTTGGGTGAGATCACGATAGATGAAGGAATAAGGAGTGGCAAGAGCCTAAGATTGGTGATTCCCAAGGCACCCCAAGGTAATATTCAAGGAAGACTTAAGCGTCTAAGCTTGGGGATGCCCCGGAAGGTATCCCCTCTTTCTTCAACCAACTATCGGTAATTTTACTTGGAGCTATATTTTTATTCATCACATGATATGTGCTTTACTTGGAGCGTCTTGTATTATATGATTCTTTGCTTTGTTTGCTTTTTAGTTTGTCACAATCATCTTTGCTGGACACACCAATTTGAGAGAGCCACACGTTTATCACAATTTGTTAGAATACTCTATGTGCTTCACTTAAAAAATTTGAGCTAGGCAGTTGCTCTAGTGCTTCACTTAAATCTTTTTTAGCACGGCGGCGGTTATATTTTGAAGAAATATTTACTCTCATAATTCACTTATATTATTTTGAGAGTTGATAAGATAAAATTTTGAAGAAATATTTGCACTCTCATGCTTCACTTATATTATTTTTAGAGTTGATAAGATTAAAATTTTGAAGAAATATTTGCACTCTCATGCTTCACTTATATCTTTTTGAGAGTTGATAATAGTAATGGTAATTTGCACAAGATATGAATTTGGTCCCAAAGTGATGAATATTCAAGAGGGATATAATAAAAACTTTCATGAAAGATCATTGGATATGATAAGTTTTATTCCTTGCAATAGTTTTGCGATATGGAGATGCTAATATGTGAGTCATGTTAGTGAGTAATTGTGATTTAGTAAGAATATTGATGTTAAGGTTTGTGATTCCTTATGCATGCACGTTAAGTCAATAATTATGCAACGAAATGGTATCCTACTTATGGTGCATTAATTCGGTGTTAGTTATGTTCAATGCATGTTTATGACTGTTTTCGCTTTTTGGTTGGTTGCTTCTCAATCTATTTGCTAGCCTTCATTTGTACTAAGCGGGAATACTGCTTGTGCATCCAAACTCCTTAAACCCAAGTTGTGCCAAATGAGTCCACCATACCTACCTATATGCGGTATTTCCATGCCGTTCCAAGTAAATTTGCATGTGCCAACTCTAAAATTTTCAAAATAATTTTCCGTTTTGTGTGCCCGTACCACTCATGAAGCGCCAGGGGTGGCCAATATTTTCCATGCTAGGTGTGTTATTCCCACGATGAGTATTTATTCACTTGTCATTGTACGAGAGAGTGGCTGGTAATAGGGATGCCCAGTCCCACAATGAAATCAAAAATAATAATAAAAAAATTCCTTGAAAAGTGTTGGTTTGGAGGGCACCCATGGATACGCCTAGCCATGGATTGTGAAAGAATGGTGGAAAGGAAATAAACTTTACTTTCTGTTTGGGAACCGCCTATGTTGTGTCTAGCATGGAAAATATTGGGAATTCTCGGTCGTTTTCGTTGACAGGAAAAGCATGCCTCTCAAAAATAATTTTATCTCTTTAATTTCAGCTTTGAGCTCTGGCACATTTGCAAATCTCTGCTTCCCTCTGCGAAGGGCCTATCTATTTACTTTTATGCAATTTCTATTTTTATTTTGAGTCTCCATCTTCTCTTACAAAGCACCAACTAGAGATCACTATTGTCATACTTGTGCATTGTGTGTAGCTAATATTGAGTGTGTTTCATGAATGGATCAATGATTGAGCATAATGGGCTAGGGATAACTTTCTTTAGCATTGATATTTTGAAAGACATGGTTGCTTGTTAGTATGCTTGAGTATTTATATCTTCATGTCAAACTATAGTCTATTGCTTTGAATCACTCAAGTCCAAATGTCCATGCTATAAAGAAAAGAATATATGATGAATATGATTGGTAGCATTCCACATCAAAAATTCTGTTTTTATCATTTACCTACTTGAGGACGAGCAGGAATTAAGCTTGGGGATGCTTGATACGTCTCCAACGTATCTATAATTTTTGATTGTTCCATGCTATTATAGTATCAATCTTGGATGTTTTTATATACATTTACATCAATTATATATCATTTTTTGGGACTAACCAATTAACTTAGTGCCCAGTTCCAGTTGCTGTTTTTTGCCTGTTTTTGGTTTTCCAGAATATCAGTACCAAACGAAGTCCAAATGCCACGAAACTTTTTGGAGATTTTTTTTCTAGACATAACAAACACTAGAAGCTTCGGGAGTAGACAAGAAGATGAAGCAGTGGCCCACGAGGCACCACGGCGCGCCCCGGGGGGGCGCCCTGGTGGCTCGTGGGGCCCACACAGCTCCGTTTGACCTAATTCCTCCACTATAAATTCTCTAAAATCTGGAAACCAACAGAGGAGTCCACGAAATACTTTTTCCGCCGCCGCAAGCTTCTGTTCTCGAGAGATCCCATCTGGAGGCCTTTTCCGGTAATCTGCCGAAGGGGGAATCGATCACGGAGGGGCTCTACATCAACCTTGCTGCCCTTCCGATGATGCGTGAGTAGTTTACCACAGACCTTCGGGTCCATAGTTAGTAGCTAGATGGCTTCTTCTCTCTTTTTGATCTTCAATACAATGTTCTCCTCGATGTTCTTAGAGTTCTATCCGATGTAATCAGTTTTTGCGGTGTGTTTGTTGGGATTCAATGAATTGTGAGTTTATGATCAGATTATCCATGAATATTATTTGAGTCCTCTCTAAACTCTTTTATGCATGATTATTATAGCTTCGTATTTCTCTCCGATCTATTGATTTCGTTTGGCCAACTAGATTAATTTATCTTGCAATGGGAGAGGTGCTTTGTAATGGGTTCGATCTTGCGGTGCTCAATCCCAGTGACAGAAAGGGACATGACACGTATGTATCGTTGCTATTAAGGGTAAAAATATGGGGTTTATTCATGCGTGAGTTTACTTTGTCTACATCATGTCATCTTGCTTAAGGCGTTACTCCGTTCTTTATGGACTTAATACACTAGATGCATGCTGGATAGCGGTCGATGTGTGGAGTAATAGTAGTAGATGCAGGCAGGAGTCGGTCTACTTGTCTTGGACGTGATGCCTATATACATGATCATTGCCTTGGATATCGTCATGATTATTTGCTTTTCTATCAATTGCCCA
The DNA here is from genome assembly GCA_039707655.1 of Elymus sibiricus. NCBI lineage: Eukaryota > Viridiplantae > Streptophyta > Magnoliopsida > Poales > Poaceae > Elymus > Elymus sibiricus. The sequence goes on from CM077672.1 coordinate 356,621,724, forward strand.
ACAGTAATTTGATCACCCACCGTATGCTATTTTCATGAGAGAAGCCTCTAGTGAAAACTATGGCCCCCGGGTCTACCTTTATCATTTACTAAAACCCTAAAAATACTTGCTGCACTTTTTCTTTATTTATTTTATTTTGTATTTTTGTTTGATCTATTTATCTATCACCATACAATTTAATCTTGCAATTAACCACCAAGGAATTAACAACCCCTTGTTTGCGTTGGGTGCAAGGGTTTGTTGTTTTGTGTGCAGGTACTGCTAACGAGGTGTTGCGTGATTCTCTTATTGGATTGATAACCTTGGTTTCATAACTGAGGGAAATACTTATCTCTACTGTACTGCATCATCCCCTCCTCTTCGGGGAAATCCCGACGCAGCTCACAAATAGCAATGCGTCACGTCCCAACAGGGCGTGGTAGCCAATACGAAAGGGCACAACGTGGAAGAGCAACTACTCGGATCGATAGTTCTCGGGAGTTCCGAAGACTACATCAAGGGTGATCCGACCACTGCAACGTGCCTCCTTTCCGGGGATGATCCCTCGAAAGGTGATGTGACTTTGTTCGATACGAGATCTGTCTGCATTTTGTCCAAGGTGTCCTCGTAAATGAGTTATAACCCACTGCCACCGTCCATTAACACCTTCTGGAGTCGAAATCCGTCCACTATGGGATTTAGGACAAGGGCGGTGGCAGTTCGGGTAGGGCGAGATCTCGGCTGGTCTTCTTCGCTGAAAGTGATAGGTGTATCAGCCCATGAGTCCATCTCTGCTACATGATGAATTTGACCGAGCTCTCGAAGGGCTCTCTTCCTCTGATTCTTTGAGGAATACGTCTCGTAGATCGTTAAGACCTTGGCGCCATCATCCGAGGGCCTTGCGAGGCATATATCTGCGTATGAGCCTCCGAGGATGGCTTCTCCACTCTTGGCCACTTGCCTGACCACCCAGCAAGCTCGAAGGTTGTGAGTAGGGTTTGTGTTGAGCAGGACAAAGTGTATAGGGCATGGTTTGTCCAGTAGTTCATCGAGGACCATTCTGGATCCTGTTAGGAGTTTCTTCCTTTTCTCGGACGGCTCATACTGGGCTGACCGGCGAGGGTGTGCGCGTTTCGCCCGAGCTCGTCTTGATTCCTTGGCAAGGATTGACTCCGTTTGCTCTTGCTGAGCCTGCCAAGCATCCTCCATGGCGCAATATTTGAACACCAAGTATGATAACTCAGAGAAGTTTTGAATGTGATGGCGGGCGAGGGCATTTAAGATGCCTTCGTCTCGGCAGTTATGTCGGAAAGCCGCCAGGATTTCCGTGTCGCAACAGTTCACTATTTTGTTTTTTACGGGAAGGAATCTAGTCCAGAATTGCCGGACTGTCTCTCCGGGCTGTTGTTTGATGTACATTAGATCCCATATGTCAGGTTGTCCTGAGTTACTTGGACAATACTCGATGTGGGGGTGGGTGGGATAGAAAAATTGATCCCAACAGGATGCGAGTCCAGGGGCTCGGCGGCTTTGTCCTGGACCGATATGGAGTCTGGCGTGCCGGGCTCTGGATTTGAATTCTCAGCCAGGCATGGTTGCGTAGACTCGAGGTTGTGAGCCGAGTCAGACTTCGGCTATAGTTTCTCTCCGGAGCGGAGATCGGCTGCCAAGCTAGAGGCCGAGCTGGAGGATGGAGCTTGATAATCGGAAAGGCATACCCAATCCGCTCTTGGCTCCAGTGGGAGGAGGGGTGAGCCCTCGGCCGAGTCTTCGATAGTGGCGACTAAGTGGATGGCAGGAGGGACGTAAATTTCCCTGTCATCGGCTTTAAGTCCGATTTGGTCATAGACCGAGGATTGGCCGTCGGTGATCCCCATGGCCTTGATCCGATCTAGTATCCCGTTTAATAGCAAGAGATCCGTCGGATCCATATTCTGGCAGTTCTCGGGGTCAACCCGCAGTATAGCTGCGCTGGGAGCGTTTGAAGTTGCCCCGTAGTAATGCTCGGCCAAGGCTGATCTTGGGCTGTCGAGCATAGAGATAGGATCCGAGCTCAGGGTCGGATCCGTGGTGGCGGCCAACCCGATAGCGGGGCTAGCCGTACCCAAAGTTAAGACTTCAGGGTTTGTGGGTCCCTCGGACGAAGCCGAGAATCCTGTGAGAATAAGGTCTCCCCGGGAGTCGGCGACGAACTCTAGGTTTCCAAACCTGATCTCCTGATCGGGGGTAAAGCTACCAACCCGGTCGAGGTGACCGGTTGGGTCGGCGTGTAGCATGACGCTGCCAAACGCGAAGAGCTGGCCGGGAACAAAGACGTCCCTGCAGCGGATGCTGCTGCTGATGACTAGGCAAGCCATTGATCCTTGATGACCCTACAGCGGAACTCTCAATGAAAGCACCAATGTCGGTACCAAAACCGGCAGATCTCGGGTAGGGGGTCCGAACTGTGGATCTTAGAGTCAATGGATAACGAGGAACGCAGAGACAGCGATTACCCAGGTTCGGGCCCTCTCGAAGAGGTAAAACCCTACGTCCTGCTTGATTGTATTGATGTGTTTGTATGATGATTACAGAGTTGATCTACCTCAAGATCGGATGGACTAAGCCCTAAGTGGGTATGATGATAATGGTTCTCCCTCCTGCGGCCTAAACCCTCCGGTTTTAATATAGACACCAGGGGTACCTAGGGTTACATATGGTCGGTAACTATCAAGAGATAACCATGCCGGTCACGCTATCTTTTCTTGGAGGAGACGCCAAGTCTTCGGAGGTTTCCTTCTAGAGCCCGTGGTTGCCTGTAGTCCGGCCTTCCTTCGGTGAGCTAAGAGCGGCCCATCGGTCTGGCCCATGAGAGATAGGCCGACAGCCCGAGGACCCCTTAGTCCGGGACACCCTCAGTCATGTCCTGAATAAAGTTCCGACAAAGGATAATGAGATCACTCCTTACGAGAAGTGGACAAAGAGAAGGACAACACTCTCGTACTTGCGTACTTGGGGCTGCTTAGCGAAAGTCAATGTGCCGATCCCCAAAAAGCATAAGCTTGGGCCAAAGACCGTGGATTGTGTTAATTTGGGCTATGCTATGAATAGCGTTGGCTATAGATTTCTAGTAGTGAAATCTGAGGTACCTGACGTGAAGGTCGGTACAATTATGGAGTCTAAGGATGCTACATTCTTTGAGGATATTTTTCCTATGAGAGATATGCAAAGCACCTCTAGACAGGAATCTGAGGAGATCATGAACCTGCCATTCCGATGGAATATTATGAACAAACACATGATGAAAATCCTAAGGAGGATGATGAGGAAACCCTTGGTAGGGGCAAGAGACAAAAGACTGTAAAGACCTTTGGTGATGATTTCCTTATATACCCCGTGGATTATACTCCCACCTCTATTTCAAAAGCGTATGCATCTCCAGAAGCTGACTACTGGAAGGATGTGGTCCGTAGCGAGATGGATTCCATCATGGCTAACGGGACTTGGGAGATTACTGAACGTCCCTATGGTTGCAAACCATTGGGATATAAGTGGGTGTTCAAGAAGAAGCTTAGGCCTGACGGTACGATTTAAAAGTACAAGGCTAGGCTTGTGGCTAAGGGCTATGCCCAGAAAGAAGAAGAAGATTTCTTCGACACTTATTCACCTGTGGCCAGACTGACCACCATTCAAGTATTACTCTCGTTGGCGGCCTCGCATGGTCTTCTCATCCACCAGATGGATTTTCAGACGGCTTTCCTAAACGGAGAGCTAAATGAGGAAATCTACATGCAATAGCCTGATAGCTTTATGATAGATGGTTAGGAAGGAAAGGAGTGTAAGTTGGTGAAATCTTTATATGGCCTAAGACACGCACCTAAGCAATGGCATGAGAAATTTAATGAAACTTTGACATCTGTTGGCTTCATTGTTAATGAGGCTGACAATGTGTATACTATCTCTATGGTGGGGGCGAAGGAGTTATACTGTGCTTGTATGTTGATGACATACTGATATTTGGAACTAGCCTCAAATTGATTGAAGAGGTTAAGTCCTTTTTATCTCAGAACTTTGAGATGAAGGACCTTGGAGTGGCTGATGTTATCTTGAACATCAAGCTATTGAGAGATGATGAGGCTGGAATTACACTTCTGCAATCCCATTATGTTGAGATGGTGTTGAGTCATTTTGGATATTCGGACTGCAAACCATCTCAAACACCATATGATCCTAGTGTGCTGATTCGAAAGTTCGAAGGCACAGCTAAAGATCAATTGAGATACTCTCAAATTGTTGGTTCACTCATGTATCTAGCGAGCGCAACGAGGCCTGACATCGCGTTTGCTGTTAGCAAACTGAGCCGGTTTGTTTCCAAACCGGGTGATGTACATTGGCATGCTATTGAAAGAGTTATGCGCTATCTGAAAGGTACTATGAACTATGGACTTCACTATACCGGATACCCATCGGTACTTGAAGGGTATAGTGATGCGAATTGGATCTCTAATGCTGATGAGATGAAGGCCACAACTGGGTATATGTTTACTCTTGGAGGTGGTGCTGTTTCCTGGAAGTCTTGCAAGCAAACGATCTTAACGAGATCGACAATGGAAGCAGAATTAACAGCATTAGACACATCTGGTGGTGAAGCAGAATGGCTTCGAGATCTTTTGATGGACTTGCCAGTGGTTGAGAAGCCGGTTCCGGCCATCCTTATGAACTGTGTCAATCAAACCGTTATTGTCAAGGTGAAGAGTTCAAAGGACAACATGAAGTCCAACAAACACATAAGAATGAGATTAAAAGCTGTCAGAAAGTTAAGGAGCTCCGGAGTGATAGCGTTGGATTATATCCAAACGGCTAAGAATCTAGCAGATCCCTTTACTAAAGGGCTATCACCTGTTGTGATAGATAATGCATCGAGGGAGATGGGTATGAGACCCACATGAGTTGCCATGGTAGTAACCCAACCTATGTGATCGGAGATCCCGTGAAGTAGGACCTGGGAAAATAAGCCAGTGGTGAATTGAGGAGAGTAACTTTACTAACCCACTCCGTTGGAGATGCAATACTCTCGGAATCTGTATGGTAGGTTGACTACTGTCTTAATGTGTTCCAAGGCTTATATGTATAAGCAAGATGCTGTCCTACAGAGCGATCTTTGGAGGAACACACCTATATGAGCCTGATTGCTGGTCACAGTCTATGAGATTGGGGTGATCTCTAGCAAGCTCATGAATAGGCCAGGAGTGTGACTAATATGCTCCACCCGAGGGGTCAGCCTTCGGCAACCTAGTACTAGTAAGACATGTGGTGAAACTTCTTTACGCCAAACTGACAATTCAAGGCGTAGTCCATTGTTCAGTTGTGAAGGAGTGTAGCTACTTGGTCTGGGTGGAGTTCAACCTTAAACGGTCTCCACTGAAATACTAGTATATCAAAACAGTGTTTGGAACAAAGGACAAAATGGGCCCTTGAGATCTGGTGGGGAATTGTTGAAATATAGGGTGGGGCTTGGGCCCATCTAACAATTTCAGAAAATCTACAAGGGCCCATGTGGGATTATATGGCAGTAGGTGTGGTGGGAAGTTTAGTCCCATACCGCTAGTGGAGAAGGAGTTGGACATCCTTATAAGGGATTCTCTTCCACATGCTATTGGAGCTTGAGAAGAGAAGTGGTCCCCGTGCGCTCCTCCTCCTCCGCCCGCCACGCCATGCCTCGTCACGACGCGACGCGGGTTGCGGGATTGAGCCGACCCAAGCTCACACCTATGCGCTTCTTTTTGCCGGTCAGGAACAGAGAGTCTTTGACAGATGGGGCCATGATCTAAGACGTCAGATCGTGGGCTGTTATTGACTTGGATGTGGGTTCAGCCCACGTCTCTCCACGCGGCCGCACACATATATGTGAGGCGCTGCGAACCCTAGCCGACACGCGAAACAGATCGCATCTCTGCCTCCACGCCCCACTGCCGTTCCATTGCTGCTACTGCCGCCGGTGATCCCATCCCGTCCACCGCGTACACGGTCGACAGGAGAGTAGGCCTCCAAAACCCCGCCTCTCCGGATCCTGTATGGGAGAGGGGCGATTAGGTTTTTGGGGAGCGACTACGCGACTGCTTGCCTCCGTTCATCTGCTTCCTCTTCGTCCACGTCCGCTACATCGTCATCATGTCCACTGATACGTCTCCAACGTATCTATAATTTATGAAGTATTCATGCCATGTTTATTATAGTTTTGTATGATTTTGGTGCACTTTTATATGGCTTTTATATGATTTTCATGGACTAACATATTGACCTAGTGCCCAGTGCCATTTGCTGTTTTCTGCTTCTTTTTGGTTTTCCAGAAAATCCATAGCAAATGAAGTCCAAATGCAGCGAAACTTTTTGACGATTTTTTATGGAAGGAAACAAACCCAGAAAGCTTCGGGGGAGCAGCAGAAGACCCACAGGGGCCCCACAAGCCACCTGGGCGCGCCACCCCCCCTCCCAGGCGCGCCCTGGTGCCTCGTGGCCCCCCTGTGGCACATCTTCGTGTGATTCCAACGCCAAAAATTCTTATAAATACCAAAACCCCCAGAAATAACCCTAGAATTTAGACGCCGCCGCTGCAAGCCTCTGTACCTTCGAAATACCATCTGGAGCCCCATTCCGGCACCCTGCCGGAGGGGGGAATCATCACCGGAGGCCATCTTCATCATCCCGGCGGTCTCCATGACGAGGAGGGAGTAGTTCACCCTCGGGGCTGAGGGTATGTACTAGTAGCTATGTGTTTGATCTCTCTCTCGTGTTCTTGATTTGGCACGATCTTGATGTACCGTGAGCTTTGTTAATATAGTTGGATCATATAGTGTTTTTCCCCTCTCTATCTTATTGTGATGAATTGAGTTTTTACCTTTGAGGTTTCACTATTATCGGATTGAATACTTTTATGGATTTGAGAACACTTGATGTATGTCTTGCATATGAATACCCTGTTGGGGAACGTTGCATGGAAAACAAAAAATTTCTACGCACACGCAAGATCTATCCATGGAGATGTATAGCTACGAGAGGGGGAGTGTGTCTACGTACCCTCGTAGACCGTAAGCGGAAGCGTTAGAACAACGCGGTTGATGTCGTCGAACAACTTCACGATCCAACCGACCGAGTACCGAACGTACGGCACCTCCGCGTTCAGCACACGTTCAGCTCGGTGACGTCCTCGACTTCTTGATCCAGCAAGATGGCGAGGTAGTGGATGAGTTCCGGCAGCACGACGGCGTGGTGACGGTGATGGTAATGCTATCTCCGCAGGGCTTCGCCCAAGCACTGCGAAAATATGACCGAGGGACGGAACTGTGGAGGGGGGCGCCGCACACGGCTAAGACAATGTTGTGTTCTCCTTTGGGGCGCCCCCTCTCCTCTATTTATATATGTGTAGGGGCTTGGAGTAGAAGGAATAGTGCCACGTGAACAGTAACCGTGAATAGTACACACGTGGACTTGGACTCCAAAGTCCAATCCTATTCCTACTAGGACTCTCCCTTTTTCCTTCCCTGGCTGCGTGGGCTTTTGAGGACTTGGTGCGCCTGGCCCAATAAGGCCAGGGCGCCTCCCTTTAGCTCATGCCAGCCCTTGGGACGTGGTGGACCCACTTGTGGACTTCCGGACCCCTCCGGAATCCTCCGGAACCTTCTGGAAGCTTCCCGGTACAATACCGAAAAAAACTGCACCTTTTTCCGGAACCCAAAATATGACTTCCCATATATAAATCTTTACCTCTCGACCATTCCGAGACTCCTCATGACGTCCGGGATCTCATCCGGGACTCCGAACAATATTCGGTTACCAATTCACATAACTCATATAACACTATATCGTCAACGAACGTTAAGCGTGCGGACCCTACGGGTTCGGGAATGATGTAGACATGACTGAGACGCCTCTCCGGTCAATAACAAATAGCGGAACCTAGATGCTCATATTGGTTCCTACATATTTCACGAAGATCTTATCGGTCGAACCGCAATGACAACATACATAATTCCCTTTGTCCGTCGGTATGTTACTTGCCCGAGATTCGATCGTCGGTATCTCCATACCTAGTTCAATCTCATTACCGGCAAGTCTCTTTACTCGTTCCGTAATACATCATCTTGTAACTAACTCCTTAGTCAGTTTGCTTGCAAGCTTCTTATGATGTGCATTACCGAGAGGGCCCAGAGATACCTCTCCGAAACACGGAGTGACAAATCCCAGTCTCGATCCATGCCAACTCAACGGACACCTTCGGAGATACCTGTAGAGCATCTTTATGATCACCCAGTTACGTTGTGACGTTTGATAGCACACAAGGTATTCCTCCGGTATCCGGGAGTTGCATGATCTCATGGTCTGAGGAACATGTATTTGACATTCAAGAAAGCAGTAGCAATAAACAGAACGATCATATGCTAAGCTAACGGATGGGCCTTGTCCATCACATTATTCTCCTAATGATGTGATCCCGTTATCAAATGACAACTCATGTCTATGGTTAGGAAACCTTAACCATCTTTGATCAACGAGCTAGTCTAGTAGAGGTTCACTAGGGACACGGTATTTGTTTATGTATTCACACATGTATTTAAGTTTCCGGTCAATACAATTCTAGCATGAATAATAAACCTTTATCATGAACAAGGAAATATAAAATAATAACAACTTTATTATTGCCTCTAGGGCATATTTCCATCAGTCTCCCACTTGCACTAGAGTCAATAATCTAGATTACATAGTAATGTATCTAACACCCATGGAGTCTTGGTGCTGATCATGTTTTGCTCGTGGAAGAGGCTTAGTCAACGGGTCTGCCACATTCAGATCCGTGTGTACTTTGCAAATTTCTATATCTCCATCCTTGACATATTCACGAATGGAGTTGAAGCGTCTCTTGATGTGTTTGGTCTTCTTGTGAAACCTGGGCTCCTTGGCTATGGCAATTGCTCCAGTGTTGTCACAAAAGATTGTCATTGGACCCGATGCACTAGGTATTACACCTAGATCAGATATGAACTCCTTCATCCAGACTCCTTCATGTGCTGCTTCCGAAGCAGCTATGTATTCCGCTTCACACGTAGATCCCGCCACGACGCTCTGCTTGGAACTGCACCAACTGACAGCTCCACCATTTAATATAAATACGTATCCGGTTTGTGACTTAGAGTCATCCAGATCAGTGTCGAAGCTTGCATCGACGTAACCCTTTACGACGAGCTCTTCGTCACCTCCATAAACAAGAAACATGTCCTTGGTCCTTTTCAGGTACTTCAGGATATTCTTGACCGCTGTCCAGTGATCCACTCCTGGATTTCTCTGGTACCTCCCTGCCAAACTTATGGCAAGGCACACATCAGGTCTGGTACACAGCATGGCATACATAATAGAACCTATGGCTGAGGCATAGGGAATGACTTTCATTTTCTCTATATCTTCTGCCGTGGTCGGGCATTGAGTCTAACTCAACTTCACACCTTGCAAGACAGGCAAGAACCCTTTCTTTGACTGATCCATTTTGAACTTCTTCAAAACTTTGTCAAGGTATGTGCTTTGTGAAAGTCCTATCAAGCGTCTTAATCTATCCCTATAGATCTTGATGCCCAATATATAAGCAGCTTCACCGAGGTCTTTCATTGAAAAATTCTTATTCAAGTATCCCTTTATGCCATCTAGAAATTCTATATCATTTCCAATCAACAATATGTCATCCACATATAATATTAGAAATGCTAGAGAGCTCCCACTCACTTTCTTGTAAATACAGGCTTCACCGTAAGTCTGTACAAAACCATATGCTTTGATCACCTCATCAAAGCGTATATTCCAACTCCGAGATGCTTGCACCAGTCCATAGATGGATCGCTGGAGCTTGCACACTTTGTTAGCACCCTTAGGATCGACAAAACCTTCTGGTTGCATCATATACAACTCTTCTTTGAGAAAACCATTAAGGAATGCAGTTTTGACATCCATTTGCCAGATTTCATAATCATAAAATGCGGCAATTGCTAACATGATTCGAACAGACTTAAGCATCGCTACGGGTGAGAAAGTCTCATCGTAGTCAACCCCTTGAACTTGTCGAAAACCTTTCGCGACAAGTCGAGCTTTGTAGACAGTGATATTACCATCAGCATCCGTCTTCCTCTTAAAAATCCATTTATTCTCAATGGCTTGCCGATCATCGGGCAAGTCCACCAAAGTCCATACTTTGTTCTCATACATGGATCCTATCTCGGATTTCATGGCCTCAAGCCATTTGTCGGAATCCGGGCTTATCATAGCTTCTTCATAGTTCGTAGGTTCGCCGTTGTCTAACAACATAACTTCCAGAACAGGATTACCATACCACTCTGGTGCGGAACGTACTCTGGTCGACCTACGAAGTTCAGTAGTAACTTGATCTGAAGTTTCATGATCTTTATCATTATCTTCCTCTCTTATTGGTGTAGGCATTACGGGAACGGTTTTCTCTGATGAGCTACTTTCCAATTCGAGAGAGGTACAATTACCTCATCAAGTTCTACTTTCCTCCCACTCACTTCTTTCGAGAGAAACTCCTTCTCTAGAAAGGACCCATTCTTGGCAACAAAGACCTTGCCTTCGGATCTGTGGTAGAAGGTGTACCCAACTGTTTCTTTAGGGTATCCTATGAAGACGCACTTCTCCGCTTTGGGTTCGAGCTTATCAGGTTGAAGCTTTTTCACATAAGCATCGCATCCCCAAACTTTAAGAAACGACAGCTTAGGTTTCTTGCCAAACCATAGTTCATATGGTGTCGTCTCAACGGATTTAGACGGTGCCCTATTTAACGTGAATGCAGCTGCCTCTAATGCATAACCCCAAAACGATAGTGGCAAATCGGTAAGAGACATCATAGAGCGCACCATATCCAATAAAGTACGGTTACGACGTTCGGACACACCATTACGCTGTGGTGTTCCAGGTGGCGTGAGTTGTGAAACAATTCCACATTTTCTTAAATGAAGGCCAAACTCGTAACTCTAATATTCGCCTCCGCGATCAGATCGTAGAAACTTTATTTTCTTGTTACGATGATTCTCTACTTCACTCTGAAATTCTTTGAACTTTTCAAATGTTTCAGACTTGTGTTTCATCAAGTAGATATACCCATATCTACTCAAATCATCTGTGAAGGTTAGAAAATAACGATACCCGCTGCGTGCTTCAACATTCATCGGACCACATACATCGGTATGTATTATTTCCAACAAATCAGTAGATCGCTCCATTGTTCCGGAGAACGGAGTTTTAGTCATCTTGCCCATGAGTCATGGTTCGCAAGTATCAAATGATTCATAATCAAGAGATTCCAAAAGTCCATCCGCATGGAGTTTCTTCATGCGCTTTACACCAATATGACCTAAACGGCAGTGCCATAAGTATGTTGCACTATCATTATCAACTTTGCATCTTTTGGCATCAATATTATGAATATGTGTATCACTACGATCGAGATTCAACAAGAATAGACCATTCACAAAAGGTGCGTGACCATAAAAGATGTTACTCATATAAATAGAACAACCATTATTCTCTGACTTAAATGAATAACCGTCTCGCAATAAACAAGATCCAGATATAATGTTCATGCTCAACGCTGGCACCAAATAACAATTATTGAGGTCTAAAACTAATCCCGAAGGTAGATGTAGAGGTAGCATGCCGACGGCGATCACATCAACCTTGGAACCATTCCCGACGCGCATCATCACCTCGTCCTTAGCCAATCTTCGCTTATTCCGTAGCTCCTGTTTCGAGTTACAAATATGACCAACCGAACCAGTATCAAATACCCGGGCGCTACTGCGAGCATTAGTGAGGAACACATCAATAACATGTATATCAAATATACCTTTGCTCACTTTGCCATCCTTCTTATCCGCCAAATACTTGGGGCAGTTCCGCTTCCAGTGACCAGTTCCTTTGCAGTAGAAGCACTCTGTTTCAGGCCTGGGTCCAGCTTTGAGTTTCTTCGTGGGAGCGGCAACTTGCTTGCCGTTCTTCTTGAAGTTCCCCTTCTTTCCCTTGCCCTTTTTCTTGAAACTAGTGGTTTTGTTAACCATCAACACTTGATGCTCCTTCTTGATTTCTACCTCCGCTGATTTCAGCATCGCGAAGAGCTCGGGAATTGTCTTCTCCATCCCTTGCATATTATAGTTCATCACGAAGTCTTTATAGCTTGGTGGCAGTGACTGAAGAACTCTGTCAATAACACTCTCAACCGGAAGATCAATTCCCAGCTGAGTCAAGTGGTTGTGGTACCCAGACATTCTGAGTATGTGTTCACTGACAGAACTGTTCTCCTCCATCTTACAGCTAAAGAACTTGTTGGAGACTTCATATCTCTCAACCCGAGCATTAGCTTGAAATATCAATTTCAGCTCTTGGAACATCTCATATGCTCCGTGGCGTTCAAAACGCTTTTGCAGTCCCGGTTCTAAGCCGTAGAGCATGGCACACTGAACTATCGAGTAGTCATCAGATCGAGCCTGCCAGGCGTTCACAACGTCTGCAGCAGCTCCTGCAGTAGGTCCATCACTTAGCGGTGCATCAAGGACATAATTCTTCTGTGCAGCAATGAGGATAATCCTCAAGTTACGGACCCAGTCCGTGTAGTTGCTACCATCATCTTTCAACTTAGCTTTCTCTAGGAACGCATTAAAATTCAACGGAACAGTAGCACGGGCCATTTATCTACAACATAGATATGCAAAGAAACTATCAAGACTAAGTTCATGATAAATTAAGTTCAATTAATCAAATTACTAATGAACTCCCACTTAAATTAACATCCCTCAAGTTAACTAAGTGATACATGATCCAAATCAACTAGCCCATGTCCGATCATCACGTGAGATGGGATAGTCATCAATGGTGAACATCTCCATGTTGATCATATCTACTATATGACTCATGTTCGACCTTTCGGTCTCCAGTGTTCTGAGACCATGTCTGTACATGCTAGGCTCGTCAAGTTTAACCCAAGTATTCTGCTTGTGTAAAACTGGCTTACACCCGTTGTATGTGAACGTAGAATCTATCACACCCGATCATCACGAGGTGCTTCGAAACGACGAATTTTAGCAATGGTGCATACTCGGGGAGAACACTGGCTTACACTTGTTTTTGCAGGGTATGCTGTGAAGGGATCATCTTATAATGCTACCGTCGTTCTAAGCAAAATAAGATGCATAAAGGATAAACATCACATGCAAACAAAATATGTGACATGATATGGCCATCATCTTGTGCTTTTGATCTCCATCTCCAAAGCATCGTCATGATCTCCATCATCACCGGCTCGACACCTTGATCTCCATCGTTGCGTCGTGGTCGTCTCGCCAACTATTGCTTCTACAACTATTGCTAACGCATAGCGATAAAGTAAAGCAATTACATGGCGCTTGCATTTCATACAATAAAGAGACAACCCTAAGGCTCCTGCCGGTTGCCGATAAATTACAAAACATGATCATCTCATACAATAATGTATATCACATCATGTCTTGACCATATCACATCACAGCATACCCTGCAAAAACAAGTTAGACGTCCTCTACTTTGTTGTTGCAAGTTTTACGTGGCTGCTACGGACTTCTAGCAAGAACCGTTCTTACCTACGGCACAAAACCACAACAGTGATTTATCAAGTTTGCTGTTTTAACCTTCAACAAGGACCGGCTGCAGTCAAATTTGATTCAACTAAAGTAGGAGAAACAGACACCCGCCAGCCACCTTTATGCAAAACAAGTTGCATGTCTGTCGTGGAACCGGTCTCATGTACGTGGACATGTAAGGTTGGTCCGGGCTGCTTCATCTTACAATACCGCCAAATCAAAATAAGACGTTGGTGGTAAGTAGTATGACGATCACCGCCCACAACTCTTTGTGTTCTACTCGTGCATATCATCTACGCATAGACCTGGCTCATGATGCCACTGTTGGGGAACGTTGCATGGAAAACAAAAAAATTTCTACGCACACGCAAGATCTATCCATGGAGATGCATAGCTACGAGAGGGGGAGTGTGTCTACATACCCTCGTAGACCGTAAGCGGAAGCGTTAGAACAACGCGGTTGATGTCGTCGAACAACTTCACGATCCAACCGACCGAGTACCGAACGTACGGCACCTCCGCGTTCAGCACACGTTCAGCTCGGTGACGTCCTCGACTTCTTGATCCAGCAAGAGGGCGAGGTAGTGGATGAGTTCCGGCAGCACGACGGCGTGGTGACGGTGATGGTAATGCTATCTCCGCAGGGCTTCGCCCAAGCACTGCGAAAATATGACCGAGGGACAGAACTGTGGAGGGGGGCGCCGCACACGGCTAAGACAATGTTGTGTTCTCCTTCGGGGCGCCCCCTCTCCTCTATTTATATATGTGTAGGGGCTTGGAGTAGAAGGAATAGTGCCATGTGAACAGTAACCGTGAATAGTACACACATGGACTTGGACTCCAAAGTCCAATCCTATTCCTACTAGGACTCTCCCTTTTTCCTTCCCTAGCTGCGTGGGCTTTTGAGGACTTGGTGCGCCTGGCCCAATAAGGCCAGGGCGCCTCCCCTTAGCCCATGCCAGCCCTTGGGACGTGGTGGACCCACTTGTGGACTTCTGGACCCCTCCGGAATCCTCCGGAACCTTCCCGGTACAATACCGAAAAAAACTGCACCTTTTTCCGGAACCCAAAATATGACTTCCCATATATAAATCTTTACCTCTCGACCATTCCGAGACTCCTCGTGACGTCCGAGATCTCATCCGGGACTCCGAACAATATTCGGTTACCAATTCACATAACTCATATAACACTATATCGTCAACGAACGTTAAGCGTGCGGACCCTACGGGTTCGGGAATGATGTAGACATGACTGAGACGCCTCTCCGGTCAATAACCAATAGCGGAACCTGGATGCTCATATTGGTTCCTACATATTCCATGAAGATCTTATCGGTCGAACCGCAATGACAACATACGTAATTCCCTTTGTCCGTCGGTATGTTACTTGCCCGAGATTCGATCGTCGGTATCTCCATACCTAGTTCAATCTCGTTACCGGCAAGTCTCTTTACTCATTCCGTAATACATCATCCTATAACTAACTCCTTAGTCACTTTGCTTGGAAGCTTCTTATGATGTGCATTACCGAGAGGGCCCAAAGATACCTCTCCGAAACACGGAGTGACAAATCCCAGTCTCGATCCATGCCAACTCAACGGACACCTTCGGAGATACCTATAGAGCATCTTTATGATCACCCAGTTACGTTGTGACGTTTGATAGCACACAAGGTATTCCTCCGGTATCCGGGAGTTGCATGATCTCATGGTCTGAGGAACATGTTTTTGACATTCAAGAAAGTAGTAGCAATAAACAGACCGATCATATGCTAAGCTAACGGATGGGTCTTGTCCATCACATCATTATCCTAATGATGTGATCCCGTTATCAAATGACAACTCATGTCTATGGTTAGGAAACCTTAACCATCTTTGATCAACGAGCTAGTCTAGTAGAGGCTCACTAGGGACACGGTATTTGTTTATGTATTCATACATGTATTTAAGTTTCCGGTCAATACAATTCTAGCATGAATAATAAACCTTTATCATGAACAACGAAATATAAAATAATAACAACTTTATTATTGCCTCTAGGGCATATTTCCATCATACCCGTGGTGACAATGGGGTATTATATTGATTCACTTGATATATGTTTTGGCACTCAACTCGCGGATTCCCGAGGTGACATTGGGGTAATCTATGCATAGGGGTTGATGCACGTTTTCGTCCTACTTTCTCCGGTAGAAATCTTGGGGCACTCTTTGAAGTTCTTTGTGTTGGATTGAATATTATGAATATGAAGTTGTTTGATGTCTATCGTATAATCAACTCATGGATACTTGTGGTGACATTGGAGTATCTAGGTGACATTAGGGTTGGTTGATGTGTATCATATGGTGTTATTCTAGTACGAACTCTATGACTGTTTGTGACACTTATAAGAATAGCTGAATAGATTGATCGGAAAGAATAACTTTGAGGTGGTTTCGTACCCTACAACAATTTCTATCTTATGTTCTCCGCTAATAGGAACTTTGGAGTGATTATTTATCGCACGTTGAGGGATTGTTATATGATCCAATTATGTTAGCACTGTTGAGATATTGCACTAGTGAAAGTATGAACCCTAGGCCTTGTTTCTAATCATTGCAATACCGTTTGTGCTCCGTTTTATCACTTGCTACCTTGCTGTTTTTATATTTTCAGACTACAAAAACCTATATCTACTATCCATACTACACTTGTATCACCATCTCTTCGCCAAACTAGTGCACCTATGCAATTTGCCATTGTATTGGGTGTGTTGGTGACACAAGAGATTTCTTGTATTTGATTGCAGTGTTGTTTGAGAGATACCATCTTCATCCTACGCCTCCCACGGATTGATAAACCTTACGTCATCCACTTGAAAAAAAATTGCTACTGTCCTACAAAACTCTGCGTTTGGAGGCCCAACACGAGTCTAAAAGAATAAGTTGTGTAGTAGACATCATCCACCGAAGCCGAGAGAGCCGCCGCCGAGAAGGAGAAGGCTGCTGCTGACCAGAAGGCGGCCGAGGAGGCCGCCGCTGCTGCTGCTGCTACGGCCAACTGGCCAACTGAAGGGTATAACTCGCTTATCCCGCTCCTATTGTTTTCTGTTGTAGCCATACTAGCGTTATACGTAGATGTATCTACTGTTAGCGTAGTATGTGCTTGCGTGATCGAATATCAGCATGTTGTTAATTCTGCCAATGCCATGCTAGTGATTTATTCTTGGATTAAATTAATCGAAAAATCACCTATTTACTCAGCAGAATCACACTGCCCTGTGACGCATCGATGATGGAGTACGCCATGTGCTTACTCAGGAGTGCCATGCCACTATCAAGCGGCGCCACATATGGTTAAGATAGAAAGATAAACACTAGATGAACCTATTGACTGTAGACCATATATAGAAATCAAAATGATGAACAGTTGATACAGAAGTGATTAACAAAGTTGATTATGTATCACATGACCAGCATCATAATTAATCATGAAAAATACCTTCTGATTAATGAATACATGTTGTTTTACCCACTTTCCTGCATCCCTGCATCAATGGGCTGAATATCCTGAAAAAAATAGGGCAGTACTAGGCGCCGGTGCGCCGGCCCAAATTTGGGCCGGTCCCCGCTCCATCACACGATTAGGCTTTTTTTAACCGTATGATGCGGTTCCTTCGTCCACCTTGCAGCAGAAAAAAACGGAGAAGAAAAAGAAAGGGGAAAGAGACCAGCGCCCCGCTCGTCCTCGGCCACCGACGACCCGCGCTCGCCGAACCTCGCTCGTTTGCCTCACCGCCGATGCTCGCCGCCGTTGCTCGCAACAAAAAGGCAGTTGACCATAGCAGCTTTTTCTCTCGCCTCCGTGTTGCATCCATGGTAGCTCCGCGGCGCTGACTACAACACCGTCCCTCGCCGGTGCTGCCCACCGCCGGTTGCAGCATCAATGGCGACGCTGGCGAAGCTGGCAGACAAAGCCGATGGTAGCAAAAAGGATTGCTGGTTCTAGCAAAAATCGAAGCCGGCGGAAGCAAAATTGGGCCGGTTCCCAGCAAAAACAAAAGATAGTGGTAGCAAAGAGGATTGCTGGTTCCAGCAAAAATCGAAGCCGGTGGTAGCAAAATTGGGGCTGGTCCCTACAAAACCAAGATAGTAGTAGCAAAAAAGGGTGCTAGTTCCTGCTTTCCTATGCACTGGTTCCAGCACCGATAGACACCGGTTCCAGCACTGCTCGCTGCCGGTCGCAGCACAACTTGCTAGCACGTAGCAGCGCTCGACGCTGGAGATGGAACCGGCCAGTGGAGGAGCTGCAACCGATAGGGAGTAGAGCTGCATCCAGCAAGGGCAAAGCTGGAACCCGCGAGTGGCGGAGCTGCAACCATCAGGGACAGAGCTGCATCCGTTTTGGGCGGAGCTGGAACCGGCTAGTGGCAGAGCTGCAACCGGCTAGAGTAGAGTTGCAAATCGGCTAGTGGCGGAGCTGGAACGGGCTGGCTGTCCTCCTCCGCAGATGCGCGTCTTCCCCCTCCGCCACACGGGCGCTTGTTGGTTGAAGCATTGCGGGATCCCGGTTGTAGCTCCGCGGCCTATTGGTTGCAGCACACACGCACCAGTCGGCGGTGGCTGGCTAACAGCAGGGCGGCTGGTTGGGCTTCAAGCGGTGCACGGCGGCTCTAAAAAGAGAGATTGGGGAAGTAGAGATTAGTCACCGTGCGGGGGGACGTGGGGAGATAAGAAAACGGGGTCAGGGAGAAAAGGATGGCGCCGGAAGGAGGAGAATAGAGGTCATGGCTGATGGCCGGAGAGAAAAAAGAGGAGAGATTCATGGCGCCACTGGAAGTCAGACTGCAAGTGGGACGCTAAGCGGGCCGTCTGCGTACGCCCACAACTGCCGCATATGTTAAGTGGGATACCCGTGAAAGTCCACATATTATTAAGTGGGATATGCGGTTTTAGTGGGATAGCCCACATTCCAAGCAAGTTTTTTCAATCAAGGACGAACATACGCGACCCCTGTGACGCGGAGCAGAGTTTGTAGGTGCGTGCAATCAAAACTCCATTGGCCTGGTGCAGCTAGCCATGTCTCTGAACCACTGCAGCTAGCTACGTCATTGAGTAAATTGACGTTGAAGCTAACGCTCCAGCTAGCCATCCCTCTCTCTGAATCACTGTAAGTTTTTACAAGTCTTAACTGTTCCTTCATTCTGCCAGGGACTGAACTGGTTCAGCCGTTCAGGGCCAGCTCATGCGGGAGCGCGACCAGATGAAGGCCCGTACAGCTAGTAGGCCATGACGGCGTCGACAAGGGGAGGTCTCAAAAAAAAAAAAAAAAAAAGCTGCGGCCGGCCCCCGCCGTCCAGTTCCACCATGGACGCCGCTGTCTATAAGCTCCATACGTGCACTGTATGCAGGTTGGCTCATTGCGTTGGTCGTTCAGTTCCTCACTGTTGCGCCCCGTGGACCGAGCAGCAGCAGCGGCGACTAATCGCCCTAGTGTTGCAGCCATGCTGGAGCTGGACGGCGGCGCCCCCCTAATCCCCCAGTGCATCATCGCGGCGAAGTGGGTTTGACGCGGCCGCCGCGGGACAGCCCGCATATCCCACCTATCTGCCTGGTCTACCCGTGGGTGTCCACGAACACTAATTATGTGGGCTTTTATGTGGACACCGCGGAGAGCCCGCGTCCAATTGCAGCCTGAACTGGAAGGGAGCGGTGTGGTGTGTGCGTGTATGAATTGGGGAAAGAAGAAGAAGCGAAGGGATAAGGTTTGGGCCCACATACGAAAACGTGGCTCTCTGTGCCCAAAACACGAGCGCGTAACGTGGGAAGCGACCGGCCAAGCGTTCGGCCGGTCGACCGGGCACCAACGTTTTCCAAAAGAATATTAACGCTGTGATCTCAATTTAGCTGAACAATACGCTAAACTTGCTAACTTGGATGAAGAAGCGCCAGTTCAGGACATTAACTTAATGATTCAGCAGCATTAAGATCTTATTTCTTTAAAGTACGCAAAGCTCACTTCACCGTCTAGTGAACATCAAATGGTTACCGGCCGGTACACTTTAAAATTAATGCAGCTGCACCTTCAGTGGGAAAGATAAAAAAGGAAACCAAATACCATGCATAATGGGGAAAAAAAATGCTACAACGAACATAAGACAGAGACAGATCATAAAAAGACAGGACCAATGAAAAGATAAAAAATGTTAGAGGGACAGAGAGGTGGAATCGATTGTTTATTGCTTAAGCCTCATGGGCATATATATATAGGAGTACATGTTCTTCTTGAGTACAAGATAAGCCAGAATACTTCCTAGTCTATCCTATGTTTTCAATCTAATCACGATACTTAACATCCCCCGCAGTCACAACGGTAGCGACGCAGACGGTGAGACTGGAGAAGAATCTGAAGGTAAGCCGACGGACACCCCCCCACAGTCGTAACAGTCGATGCATCGCGGAAGTCGTGGCTGGAGTGAAAACCAACGAGGTTGCTCAAGTAAGGCGGTAGCCCTTTGTGCCGATGTCGATATAGCCGAGAGCGTAGGGTGGTGTAGCCGTGGTCGAGGTAGCCGTGCGAGGGACGCCGTGGTCGATGTCGAGTCGGGGTGGCCAATGTCGAGGTAGTCGCCGTGGACCGGGAAGAAGAGCGGCGGCGGCGGCGGCTAGGTTAGGAGCACGGCTACGGTGCTCGAAGTAAGCGAGGAAGAACCAGACAACGTGACGAAGACCGGCGCGGACGGTGGCGTTCCCGCGCCTAGGAAGGGGGCGCGGACGGCGAAGTGGACCGCGTGCCGCGGTGCTACGGCCCGAAGGGGCGACGCAACGGCAGCGCGCGGGTCGGGTGATTGCGGGGAAGACCTCGGGGCGGTTGCAGGGACCGCGTGCCACACTCGCTACGACCCGATGGGGTGACGAAGCGGCAGCGCGAGGGTCGGTGTAGCCACGGGGACGGCCTGGAGCGGACGGCCTCGGGGCGGCGGTGGACCGCAGGCCACGGCACTACGGCCCAAAGGGGCGACGCAGCGGCAGCGCGCGGGTCGATGCAGCCGAGGGGAGAACCACGGGGCGTCGGCAGGGACCGCATGCCACGCTCGCTACGGCCCGATGGGGCGACGCAGCGGCAGCGCGAAGGTCGGTGCAGCCACGGGGACGGCCTAAAGCGGACGGCCTCGGGGCGGCGGTGGACCACGGGCCGCGACACTATGGCCCAAAGAGGCGACGCAGCGGCAGCGTGCGGGTCGGTGCAGACGCGGGGAGAACCACAGGACGGCGGTGCTGCGGCCCAACGGGACGACGCAACAGCAGCCCGTTGCTCGATCGATGGAGGATGCGCTGTACTCGGAGACAATATTCACAAGATTCTGTAGAGCCACGCGTAGACGGCTGAGCAGACCGAACGCGCCGCGAAGGACCAGCACGCTGCAGCACGGGAGGAACCGTAGGCCACGCCAGCGCAGCACAGGCGTACAGGAGCGGCTGCCGCGAACACACTGCATCACGATGTACAAGATGGCTGATTGAACAATGAACACGTACGTGCGTGTACATGAGCAGCCACACCTGCACGAGAACGCAACGGGTACGAGCAGTCTTGTAGCCAAGTGCATCGCGCGGGTGGATTGGCCGGCCACGGCCCAGCGCTACGCCCACGCGGCCGCGCGACGAGGACGAGAGGCCAGCGCACTACCACGCTAGCGACCGCCTACCAGCGCAGCTGACGCGCGGCGTGTGTGGAGCCTGGAGCGTTGTGCGGCAACCGATCAGAGATGATGAAGATGCGAACGAAGTACACATGCATCGTAGATGACATACGGCGGCGACGCAACTTGATTCGATTTTAGATCGGAAAACCAAAAAGAAAACGCCAATCAAGACGACCGGCGCGAGGGAAAAATCTGGATCAAGGGATCGGAAAAAAGACTCTCTAGGACAGCCGATCAACACGACCGGCGGACGAACCCTAGGTATGGGCGGCGCGGCCCCCGGTGGTGATCATGGAGATCGACCGCCCCGGGGGCGGCGCGGTGCGGAAGCGGCGGTGGCTAGGGTTTTGGATCGGGGTTAGGCCGATACCTGTTAGAGGGATAGAGAGGGATTGGTGGAATCGATTGTTTATTACTTGAGCCTCGTGAGCATATATATATATAGGAGTACATGTTCTTCTTGAAGTACAAGACAAGGCAGAATACTTCCTAGTCTATCCTATATTTTCAATCTAATCACGATACTCAACAAAAAAGAGTAGATTCACAACAGACAATTCAAGCTAACAAGCAAAGTGGGTCTCAACTCTCAACTCAATGACGATGCACCGTAAAATAGCAACCTCCGGGAAGGTAAAGCTCATGACTTGGTCTCTTGCTAAATAGTCATACTGATGGTTACACTTACACTCATTAGCCGTAGCTTATGTCTGCAGTGTTCCCTTGCTATCCTACAAGTACATGAAACTAGCACATGATGTTATATCCACACCATCCAAAAACTGAAGTACACCATCAGAAGAGCTCATCTCATCAGAAGAAATACACCATGGTCATTCCAAAGAGGCTGGTTCAACTTGGCATCGCCTCTCTCTTTCTGCCCTTCTCCTGTAGCCATCAACGCCGTCACTTATCCTTAAGATAGAATCTCTCGCGGTTTTTATTATGCAACTAGAGACTTCTTCTGGCCCTCGATAGATAGTAGAAATGCCTCTATCTCTGCAACTTTTGCCCCATCGCCCTGAATCAGAGCTTCCTTATATGATCGCAATGCTGTGACAAGAAGAGAGGGAGTTCAAGCAAGGGCGAGCTCACCTTGTTTCCTACCAAAGAAGGAGGCCATGCCATGATGTAGGGGTGGATATTGGAGTCCAATGTATGATTGAAGAGCTTGTTTACATTCTCTGTTTCCGGGCAGAAGGATATGAGGCACTCAGTGTACCTACCATAATCAATAGACAGGAACACAAACCCATCGATGACCGCCACGACCTCCACCGTAACGTCATAATCTTTTGAACACATAGTGACGTCGATCAACGTATTCAGTGGGAAAACCTTGTGCGGCATCCATTTGTTAACACCATTCCCGTCGGCTCTCCACAGCCAAACAGCCAGCGTTCCTTTGTCTGCATAGACGTCATCTATGCAAGACAAACAGAGCTTCCCATCCTTGGTCCAACCAAGTTCAACTTGTGTAGACACTATATCTTTCAAGGTTTTCGGCACATCAATTCGACGTAATTGCGGCGTTGCGGTGTTGAGCACGATTGTGTACAGTTGATTTCCCATATGCCAACATGATAACCTATCATGTTGATTCACAAGTGTAGCAATGTAGGCATTGTTGTCGCCTCCGTCCGACTCCTCCACGGGTTGCGGCGTCGACAATTCTACCCACGAGAAACCCTGCCACTCCCTGCTGTCCGATGAGAAGACAGAGAGGCGAACTCGTGCGCGCCGCCGCTTGCGGCGACGGACACAGACCACATGGAATGACCTCTGGTCCTCTCCGGAGAAGACGATGCCGAAACGAAGGAAGCGGGGATGGCAGGTCTCTCGGGGCGGACTGGGGAAGATATCCAGTGCCTGCGTGAGGGGGTTGTAGGCAGCGATCTGCTTGGTGCGCAAGTTGTGGAGGACGAGGTAGCCGCAGCGGCAGTCTCTGATCTCCCACCCTGGGTCGCCGCTGTCTTCCGGGAGGCGGGTGAGGTGGAAATCGGTGCACCGGACGGCGGCCGCGAGGTCCGGGTCGGAGCGGCTGCGGAGGGGGAGGAAGGCAGGGATGCATGGTTTATACCATGGCCAAGGGTCGTCGAAGAATCCAAGGATTTGGGGAGGGTGGAGCGCCAGGAAGCGGCGGCGGAAGGCGGAGGACGAACGGGAGGCACGGAGGAAGGTGCGGCAGGCGAGGGCGGCGCGGACGAGGCTCGGGAGGGAAGGGAGACGGAGGAAGATCTCGCGCAGGAGATCGTCAGCTATAGCAGTGATGGCGGTGGTGGTAGCCGCCGGACCATACTTCGCCGGCGCCAGCGACGACGACGGTAGCTCTAGCTGCCAGGCCATGGCTGTCGATGTCGAGCGGCATCCGGCAACGGATTTTCATCTTGGAGGAACGCCAGCAGAAGCACTGTTAATACAGACGGGTTGAAATCGGAACCGATTCAAACTCTTTTCTTGGTTGAATTGAAACCGATACAAAGAGGCGGCTGCTACGGATCAGCCGGATGATTTCTCTAGGAAATCATCCGCCTGGTCGGCCGTTGGATTAGGCGCATGTGGCCCATCCGATCGAAGCAACCCAGCGCCCCGTCGTCCTTCTCCTCTCTCGTATTGCATCCACCAGCTGTGACACCCGCCTCCGCAACGACGACATTGCAAAAAGAAAATCAGTGACTGCAACACCCACGCACATGCCGTCACACCCACGCCGACGAGCGCACGCAGCTCCAAGAGCCGCCGCTGCATCGCAGCACCAGGAGCCACCGGGGCTGCTCCATGGCAACGCCGAGCTCGCCACTACGCCAAGTTTCATTGCAGCTCCGTGCGAAGCTTCATTGCAGCTCCGGCGGTGCTCCATTGCAGCTCCGGCGGAGTCCATGCCATCCTCATCGCAGCTTCAATGACTCTGGCGCGCTCCATTGCAGCTCAACGCGGCACGAGCGTTGCATAGCAGCATCGCCGCAAAAACAATCATGGCTTCAGGCCGATAGCACCGGCGAGCGCAGCGCCGTAGCACGGGTGCGCCCTGCGGCGTCGCTCCCCAACCCGGCTTGAAGCGCCGGCAAGCGTTGTTAGGAAATAAACCACGAGTGTGTCATGGAGTGTGAACCAGGGTCGCGTGCGTGTGTGTGTGTCCAGATGGCGCATGAGTCCGAGCTCATGTCCGTGTCCATCGAGAGTGGCCAGATCGTGCGGCGGCGGTGGTTGGTTGCAGCGAGCGCAGCGGATGCATGATGGTGACCAGGTACAGTGGAGGAGCAGGTAGCTGACCCTGAGAGAGGACCGGATCACGAGGATGGTGGATATGCGTGGGTGCTGTGTTCTCGTGGCTGCATGGCCGGATGTGCTGTTGGTGCATGCATGGTCGGGTCATGTAGATGGTGGAGATTTTCCAGGGTTGTTAGTGGGCGTGCCTAGGTGCTGTTAGTGGCCGGTATGGTGGCCGGACTATGTGTGCGTGCGTGCGCCTGTGCACCGAGTATAAAAACTCCTCCACTCCTTGTACTGATTTGCGACGGTGTGAGCCGAGCCAAGTGAGAGGGGCACAAGGAAGATGTAGTCTCCGTCGGGACCGTGGTGTGTGCCCGGTCGACGTGAGAGTTCTTCTGGGTTGTGCTGCGTGTGTGCGTGTGTACCTCCATGTATGTGTTCGAGTCTTTGTGAGTCAAGATACAGGCGTTCGTACGCCGCGGCGTTCGTCGCCGGAAAATTATGTGTCTCCTTCTTCCACCTACATCCGAGCGAGTGTGAGAGCGAGTTGGTCCGGGGTTTGCCCCAACAAGCGTTGCATCATAGCTCCGCTGCACCAACAAAAAACCGTTGCATAGCAGCACCGCGGCAACAGCCATCCTAGCTTCACACCGGTAGCGCCGGCGACTGTTGCGCAGCGCCGGTGCGTGCTGTGGTGTCGTTCCACCTCTGGCTTGTACCGCCGACGAGTGCTGCATCGAAGCCATTGGGCTGCGTGATGAGCATTGCATCACAGGAGCGGCTAAACAAAAACGGTCACCGGCTGTACAAGGGATTGGAGAGAACGAAGTTTGGGTGTGCCAGCTTGCTTGAAGAAGGCATCCATGGCGGGGATCCAGCAAGAAAGCCGATAGAGAAAGAAGCAGGGGACATGAAAAGAATGAATGGCCTGCGTGCCTCCCGCAGGAGATAAGGAAAGGTAACGAGGGGCGGTGGGTGGGCCTCCAGTTGGACGCGTGGCGCGCGTACGAGGAGATTTGCGCGAGACGAGAATCATCCGGCTTAAAATTAGCCGTTTTCATCTCCAATGGTTCCATATCCGTAAGAAACTACTCCCTCCATTCCTAAATATAAGTCCTAGAGATTTCAATACGAGTCGATTTAAAGAAGAAAGTATCTGTAAAATAATTGTGGTTTAAAGAAAGTTGAATAAAAAAAGCCCTCCAACAGTTCCTACACGCATAGATTTTTTACGTGATACCGCATAATCTCCACAATTTTCCCTCCGGGCGAAGATCATTCCAGTAAACTTTGACATGATGCAACCGCTGACGTTTTAGGGCACCTTCAAGTTCGTGTCGACATCCGCCTCGTCCCGCCGCCTCCCCACACCGCCCCTCCGACCCGCCGCTGGTCAGAGGAACCGGCCACGCCCACCCACCGTCGGTCCAAGGACCGGTTGCGCCTCCCCACACCGCCCTGTCGCTGCTTGGACGAACAGCTCGGCCGCCTCCCTACACCGGCCCTGCGGCCCCACCGCCTTCCCTGCATGTACTGCCGCGCAACCACGGATTGTTGCTGCACCGCCGCATGCGTTGTCTCCGACCAACCACTGCTTCGGTGCTGCCTCCACCTACGCTCACTGGCTGAACACTGAAGACCTCTGACGCCGCCTCATGAGCCCCCACCGTCAGCCTGTCTCCGCTGGCTCCAACGAGCAACCACCACAAGCAACACCCGCCGTAATCGACCGTGACCCCGATGAGCTCCCCCGACATGCATGTGCCATTTGTAAATGGGAAATAATAAAAAAATACTGGCTGCGATTCATAATAAATGTTGTAGTTTTGAAGTAACCCCAGTTCAAAATCGCGACACTTATTTTGGATCGGAGGGAGTAGATTTTAGGGAAACATGTTTACGGAAACCGAGAAAATACCTACGATATAACTTCTCTAAATTATACGGACATTTTACGGGGAGGTTTTTATATGAATTGTTGGAGATGCTCCAAGACTATAGTTTAAACCATGCTTTATGGACCCTATTCGTATGTTCCCTCAAAGGCCCCTCGGGCAAACTTCCGTGCTGGCTTCTTCTTCTCCTGCTCGACCTATAGCCTAGGCAAAACTAGCCAACAAAAAGAACAAATGAGTATGTCTTGGAACTGAATCTGCCCACACACTCCCCTACCACCTCATGGATGACCAAAATGGCAAAAACAGATGATGTTTTTTAATGCATTAGGACATCTCCAATGACGTACCCTAAGTCAGACACACTAAACATCCGTGGACGCGTCCGCAGACACAGATACAAAAGCCGGCCATCCAACCCTGTGCAGCAGACGTCCGCCTCTGTTTTCTTTTTTCTATGTTCGCAACACTCAAAATAATTATAGATATATAGCATAAATAATTCTTCAAGTAGTGCAAATATTCAAATGCAATAATAGTTCAAATATAAATATTACAATCCAAACATCAAGTTTTCAAATAAAATAATTCAAACTTGAATTCAACTTGCACATTTTACTCGTTCATTAGCGATAGATGAGAGTTCCTGTTCGACGCCTTAAGCGTCAAGTTTCTCAACTAACGCTCATGCGCCTCCTCACGTGGGCCCAGCACATGCGAATTCCTGGCTTGCTCACTCTGTCTGGATTCCCCGGAACCACAAGAATCCTTAGAATGGGATTCCAACTCAGCACCTTTTTGTTTTGAGATTTTGAGAAGTGTTGCTCTTTGGAGAGCGCACATGCAGCAATTTTTATGGTAAGAGACTATGATCCAACTACTCGATACAACAATCTATTTGATCGCGTCCTAGACACCGCAATGCAATCATATCCCACCTTAACTGGGTATGTATATTTCTAGGTTTTCACAGTTTTGGCTTGTACATTCATAATGATACCATGAGTGCTTTAGGCCGTCCACAAGATATGTTTTCGGATACTGCCATACAATACAACCTATCTTTGCTCAATGGGTACAAAATATCCATGCTACTACGCCTGGCGTAACAAAGAGTTTGGACTATGACGAAGACGAGCAAGCCTTTGCCAGGAAGTGATAGGGGAAGAGTCGAGTACAAGAGGAAGGTGGAAGGAAGAAAGCGCCAGGTGCGAAGATAGACCATCAAAGAACTCCACAGCATAGCAAAAAAGAGAAAGGTAAGGCTCGCAAAGAACAAAGGCTCAACCATCAGATCCAACACAAAGCCCTCAAGATATTTAGAGGCTTGGACTACTCTCTCTAGTAAAAGAAAGGAAACACAATGGGTGTTGCTCTATTTCTTATTAGCCGTCCCATTCGCTCACTCGGTTGGACATGTTGACTAGTTGACCATTCGGATATTTGACCGCTGTCCGTTGACTTTTCTACAAAAATCATGAAATTGAAAAAATCATGCATTTTTTAAAGTTCATGGATTTTAAAAAGGTTCACAAATTAAAAGAATTGTGAATTCAAAAAAGTTCATGAGTTTGAAAAAAGTTTGTGGATTTGGGAAAAGTTCACTAATTTGAAGAAATGTTCACAGATTTGAAAATTGTTCATGAATTGGGAAAAAATTCACGGATTTGAAAAATATTCGCAAATTTGAAAAATGTTCATGAATTGGGAAAAAAGTTTATGGATTTGAAAAAAGTTTAAGAATTTGGAAAATGTTTGCAAATTTTAGAAAAGTTCAAATATTTGAAAAAGGAAAAAAAATGAAAAACAAAAAAAAAAACCCTGGAAAACTACCCAAGAAAAAAGGTTAAGGGGGAAGGGGTGTGCGTCATTTGGCCGAAACGATCATGCCAAGCTGGCACTCGTGCCCATCCTCGTGGCCCCGGCACGACCCGATAATAAACGTGCCAGGCCAGGTCCACCACGGGTCGGGCACACGAGCTATCGAGCGAGCACGCCAGGACCGTCCCATTTGGCCACCTTTGACCCTGGCTTGAGCAATCACGCATGCCCCGTGAGCTATATCTCGCATTAAGTGAGACAGAAGCTACTCTCATGTCGAGAGTCCACAGTGACGGGCTGGTCCATTAGAGCAAACTTAAAACAAAAAATATTGCAGAAAAAGGAGCGTGTGCGGGGGGGGGGGGGGGGGGGGTTGATCCCAGGTCTCATGGGTGATTCGCAGAGCTGTTAAACACTGTGCTCGCATCGGATTCTTGATGAAATGTAGGGCCGCGTCCTACTCGAGGCGACGCGATCCGGTTTTCCACTGCTTTTTTGTTTTCTTTTCTTTCACCGTTTTTCTCTGTTTTCACTGGGTTTTATTTCTTTCTTTTTTAGTTGTTTTTCTTTGGTTTTCTTTATGGCGGATGCCAGCCATTTGATTAGGCACATGTGGCCCGTCCGATCAGAGTAACTCAGCTCCCCACATTGTCCTTCTCTCCTCTCGTCATCCACCAGCCCCTCGGCGCTGCTGCCACACCCACTTCCTCTCAGCAACGACGACGACTGCACACCCCTGTTACACGACGACTGCAGCATCGACGCCGGCGAGCGCACGCAGCTACCAGAGATGCCGGCGACCACTGCATCGCAGCGCCGGGAGCCACCGGGGCTGCTCCATGGCAACACCGAGCACGCCGCCACCACGCGAAAGGTTCATTGCAGCTCCGTTGAAAGCTTCATTGCAGCGCCGGCGAGCTTCAACGTCCCCCCGGCGCTTCATTGCAACTCCGATGACGCTTCACGGCAGCTTCGGCGGTGCTTCATTGCAACGTGAGCGGAGCTTCAACGACCCCGAGCGCTTCACTGCAGCTCCAGCAGTCCCCTCAACGCCGCCGAGCCCTCTCGGCTTCATCGGCTGTTGCAGTCCCGCCGGCGTCGCAGCACCGGTGACCTGACGGCATCGCGCCCCATCCGACATGCAGCAAGGTGGATGTTGCAACGCCACCACCGTGCAGGTGGTGCTCCATCGCAACACCTGCTGCCCCCGTCGAAAGCTCCATCGCAGCATCCGATGGCCGCCGCGAAGCTTCACTGCAGCGCCACCACCGGCATGGCGGTGCTCCATCGCAGCGTGACGGCGACGAGGTGCTGTGACGAAGCACACGACGGCGACCGGCGGATTGCAGCCGCTGCCGTTACTAGCAAACGCCGTTGCTGCAAGGCCGATGGTGAGCTGCGTGATAACGAGTCGCTGGCCGTCGCCGCTGCTGCTGCGGGGTCGAGAAGCTCCTCCCTCCACGGCTGCAACGAGGGCGCCTACAGCATGGTTGCTGCTCCAAACGCGGGGGTGCAGCAGTGGGCGCAGTGCGGTGGTAGGAGCTGGTGTTGTGGAGGACGATGGGAGCGCGGCGAGGTTCAGCACCGGCAGCCGGCGAGCTGTGGTGCTACTTTCTAGACGGAGAGATGGAAAAGAAATGAGAGAGAGGTAGGAGACAACCGCCCAAGGGATAAGGCAAAGGGAACGAGTGGCTCTCGAGGAAGCGGTGCCTGGTCCCCACCTGAACGCGTGGCAACGACCAGACGCGGATGATTTCTTCCGGAAATCATCCGGATGATTTTAAACGTTTCGCTTTCTTTATTTCTTTATTGGTTTTCACCGGAGTTTTTTTTTTCTTTGATTTTCTTTAGTTTTATTTATTTGTTTCTCCTTTTTCAACGGTTTTCTTTGTTTTCTCTCGGGTTTCATTTTTTTTCTATACACATGTTTGGTAATATCTAATACTTATTTCTAATACACGTTTAAGAGTTTTCAAATGCCTGATTAACATTTTTCAAATATCATATTAATATTTTTTGAATACATGGTCAACATTTTTTCTACACACATTTAATAAAAAAAATCAAATGCTTGATTAACATTTTTCAAATGCAAGTTTAGCATTCTTTTAATACATGGTTAAGATTTTTTCTATACACACTTAACATTTTTCAAATACAAGTTTAACATTTTTTGAATACATGATAAACATTTTTTCTATACACACTTAACATTTTTTAAATACAAGTTTAATATTTCTTGAATACATGGTCAACATTTTTGCTATACATACTTAACATTTTTCAAATACAAGTTTACATTTTTTTAATACATGATCAACATATTTTCTGTACACACTTAACATTTTTCAAATACAAGTTTAAATATTTTTTAATACGTCCTCAACATTTTTTCTATACACACTTAATATTTTTCAAATACATGTTTATCATTTTTTAAATACATGATCAACATTTTTTCTATACACACTTAACATTTTTCAAATACAAGTTTAACATTTTTTTAATACATGGTTAACATTTTTTCTATACACACTTAACATTTTTCAAATACTAGTTTAACATTTTTTAATACATTATCAACATTTTTTTATGCACATTTAACTTTTTTTTAATACATGGTCAACATTTTTCTATATACATTCAACATTTTTCAAACGCTTTATTAACATTTTTTTAATGCATGGTCAACATTTTTTCTATACACATTTAACATTTTTCAAATGCTTGATTAACAATTTTCAAATACTTGTTTAACATATTTTTTAAATGCTTGCTTAACATTCTTTATATACATGATCAACTTTTTTTTGCGAAAAGATCAGATCTATTATAAAGATTCATCAGAAGTACAAAACACTTCAAACATAATAAAAATTACTTCGAGGTCCATGGACCACTGAACGACCATTGCCGCCGCCAGAACAAGCCGCCGACGCTCCGTTGTCGCCGCTCACATACCGGAGACGGCCTGACCTTATCGATGACAGCCGGGAAGTCTTCGTGCACGTGCCCCTAAGGACCAGCGTCCCAGAGCCGCAATCGTCGCTGTTGAATCCTTGAATCGATCTGAAGAATTTGACACCAAATATCGCCGTTGCGTACGCACGGCGAGAAATCCTAACCTCGTCGCCCCGAGGAGCTGGCAGGAATCTACGCTGGAGCTCCGTCTAATCTGTCCCAGTGGATGAACTTGAGGAGGATCGGAGCCTAGAAGACTGACTCAAAGAAGAAGCGCTGCCATCCGTCCAAACGCTACCCCTACGAGAACTAAAGCCTACCTATCTACTAGCCATAGACGAGGCACCAGAAATCCCTCCCCGCCACCGGCCGCCGGAGCGGCAGACGGAGGGGAGGCGAATCTACGGGCTCGCCGGCGGAGATCGAGAGGAGAAAGGTTTTTCCTAGTCGCCTTGCAAGAGGGGAAAGAAAAGCAATCTGGAAACTCTTTACTTGGATCATCAACTTTTTTCACACACATTGTATATTTTTTTTGTACATTTTTCGCATACATGGTCAACATTTTTTGTACACACATTTAACATTTTCCAATTGCATAATTAACATTTTTGAAAACATTATGTAAATTATTACTCCTCCGTCCAATAATATAAGAGCGTTTTTCACATTAGTGTAGTGTCAAAAACGCTTTTATATTATGGGACGTAGGGAGTATTTTTTAATATATATGTTTAGAATTTTTGTAAGTGTAAAAAAGTAAAAAAAAAAAAAATCAAAAAACAAATAAACGAGGCTGTGGCCTCCAGCGCAGCTGGGCCGGCCCATCTCGCGTTGCCCTTATGCGAGGATTCCCTAGGTAAGCGAGACATAGGGGCGCCCCGCACGCCCAGCCTCCTCTTTGCTGTTCGTTCGGTCGGTCGTCCTTCTCCACCCAGCCGCCGGCCCGTCGTCCTCCTCCGCGCCCCCACCCGCGCTCCCCACCGCGTCCACATCTGGAGCTCCTCGATCCCGTCCCGTCCCGTCCGCGGCGGTGACCAGCTGCAGCCTCCTCCTTCCAGGGGCCGCGCCCCTTTCTCTGCGCAGCTGGACGGCAGTGAAGTGGGCAGGGGATCCACTCAGCCTGATTCCTCTTCTCGGTGGTACGAAAGCCCTAACACTCCGCGATTCTTTTCTACTTTCTGCCTCTCCGAGCTGCTTCAGGCCATCCAGGGTGGTGGCGGCCTGACCTGATTTGCTCTGATAAAGCATCGGTTTCTTTCTGAATAGTTTAGGAATCCCTCAGGCCTTGCGCTTCTCATTTAGCAAGCCTGTGAACTTGAATGCTTTGCCTTATTAATGTGATGTCTCTCTTCTCTGATTGGGCACCACGCTGCAAATATTGTGCTTGTTGGATGCAATTGCAGTTATAAATTGGTACAAAACAGGAATCCTGAATCTCACTGCCACATGTAGTTTACTTCTAGTCCAAAGGTAACAAGGGCTTAGGGGACAGATAGATAGGGTCACATCTTAGATAGGGTTGATTCTTTAGGACAGGGTATCTCCTTCATCTGCGTTGGACATGGTCCATGTCTTAATGTGTATTTGTATTTGCTGGCTCTACTAGCCAGAAAAATTTACACATAGTTCCATTTTTCACGAGGTTGGACGATGGAAACGTATTAGTTGTTACTGTACATTCATTTGATATATACTTAGATTTGTCATGTTCAGTACATTCCTCCCTCCAAGTCATCAGTCTATTCTTGCTATTTCCAGGTCCATTATGGCATCTGTTATCTTCTGTAGCCCCCCAAGACAACTAGGAATTTCAATTGCATAAAAGAACATGTCCCACATAAACTTAGAAGTGAAAATTCCTATCCTTAGCTCATGCTTTAACACTCTGTTCTATGTAGGCAGATCCACAGGTGGAGCTAGTATCAGCAATGTCAGTTCCTGGTAAGGATAGCAATATGCAGCAGCTAGTCCCAATGGCACCACCGGCAAGGGTTTCTGGTGGTGAACTAGTGGCAAAGGCTTCTGTTGGTGACAGTGGAAAGCAGCTGGTGCTGGTGGAGGGTGGAGGAAAGAGCTCGGGAGGGGTCAAGCTACGGGAGGATGTGGAGGACATAGAGGTGAAGCTGAAGCGCATCATGGACAATGTCCCTGTCCGTGCCAGCAACACCTCTGGGTCCTCCGCTGGTTCTGGCTCTGGCGACTTCCACCAGGTACTCTTTCTCTCTCCCACTCTAACAACTGGATAATTCAGCTAAAATGAGTGTCAGATTGAACCAATTTTTTAAAATTTTCCTTATTATGCGGATGAGACTCGCATATAACTCTACATAATGGCTATGATGAGATTTATTTGTCATTTAGCACTTGAGTAGATGGTTGCAATGTTTTGGTGAAGTTGCCATTTTATTGAATTTTGTCTTATAGGAAATTTTGGGTCTATGGTTCATCTGAACATGAATTATTGATTCTAAATAATTCTTTGATGTCATAAGAAAAAAAAACAAGGCGCTTGTGTAAAAAAAAAATTTGCATGTACATAAGACCCTTTGAATCTCTAGAATGCAAGTTGGTGTGGTTAAGGTAACATCACCTGAATACGAAGAACAAAAAGAATATGTTTTGCTGCACCACTTAATCATGGGAGGTAATAAGGCTGACGAATGACCACAGTTTGATAAAAGGTGAAGGTCTATTAAGTTATGATGTGATATAAGAGAAGGGATCAGAATATCAGATACAAGATCTTTGGATTTGTGGCTTAGCTGCGATCATAGGCATTATCACATGATAATCACAAGTTCCAGTGGGTTATGAGTGCTGAAATAGGATGGATGCCATAATTTCTACCAGCCTACCAGGAGAAGATTTAGTGTTTTGCTACTCACAACTCTTCATTTGAGTTATTAAAATGAAGTGCTGCTGTTGACTTTTGGGCACAATCCTAGTTTTACTTGTGTGTGGGTTCAGACTGATGCATAAAAATCACTGTCAGTGACTGGGTGGGACAAAGGTTGTAATTATAGCAGTGGAGATTGTCTTGCTGAATGCTGAGACTGTACACAAGTTCATTCAAATTCTGCTCTCTTTGAGACTAGTGATAATAATAAACTCAAGACATATTCTGTCCGTCATGTTTGCTCACCAGAATTCTTATCTCACATCCTTGTTTCAGGTAAATCATAGCAGCTGAAAATCATGGTATTTGTATTTGATTCCTCCTGTTCCAGCATGCACAGAGCTAGAGCAAACTTTTTCTTGATGTGTTGTCAACTACTCCCTCCGTCCCATAATATAAGAGTGTTTTTGACACTAGTGTAGTGTCAAAAACGCTCTTATATTATGGGACGGAGGGATTATCTTATTACTGATTTTTTTATGTACAAATCTAGCTCCAGATTTGTCAAGTTTCATGACATCAATAGTTTTGAGAAGTTGAATGGAAATACATTCATTGGAGTAGTTAATAATCTGATGGTTCATCTAATTTTTTTTTTTAAATCTGATGGTTTAACTAACTGTAAGCACTCTTGTTTTGACAGTATCGGCAAATGAGGAGAAGGGAACAGGACCGAATAACAAGGATGGAGACTGATTACGAAAAGAGGAAGCAGGTGGCCGAGTTCAATCTGCGGAGGGAGGAAAGGCTAAAAGCATCCGAGGAGCGTACATCCAAGAAGCGCCTGAAACGCCAAAAGAAGAAGCAGCGTAAGAACGAAAAGCGGGCCAAACCAAGCGGTGGTGGCGAGGAACCCAGTGGCAAAGTAGTACCTAACCAGGTGGGGGAGCCCTCAGACGACGACGATGAGGGTTCGGATTACGAGGGCGACGACAAGTTTAAGCAATGCAAATGAAGTTGCTGTTAAACTGCAGACTGCAATTAATTCCTGGATATTACTTTTCATCACTAGTAGGGATTCTGGATGATAAGGAAGACTGGGGGCATGAACTAACATCGGGCGCTTGTTCTTGTAGTAATAGAGACTCGGAAACATACACGCTAGATTGGAAACGCTTGTCTGCTGTAGATGGGGATGGCGCATTGGCTTCTTGTTATGAAATATTTTGTACCTTTTCCTGATGACATGGCCATGCATGAAACATAGTGCTGGTTTTCTTGTTCTCTGTGCTTGCTTGAGGCTCCTTTTTCTCATCACCTAATGTTTCTTTTTTCGTAATTAGTCTGTGAAACATGATGTATGAACTCGATCGCCTAATGTTTCTTTTTCTCATCACCTTATGTTTCTTTTTGGATGCACAACTCGATCCTGCGAGCATCAGATTTACTGAACCAGCTGTGACTTTGGTGGGTTTCATTTATTTTGACATAGATTTTATGTAAGCAGAAGAAATACTAGCATTTCATGCCCGTGCTTTCGTCAACATGATGGTTATTATTTAACTTGCTTGGTGTTGTAATGGAAACCTCCCATGCATCTTGGTTATCTTTGAAGGTTATTAGCATATGAAGAGTATATGTCTCAGTTTTTACTTGGCCCAATTACCTCAATGAAACCACTGGGCAGACAACTGACATGAGTATAATGCAAAGAACACCAAGAAAATTGGACAGGAGGCGTCTCCTCTCCAAAAAAAAGCTAGGGTTTTTGCCTCTCGCCGGCGCCGCCGCCGGTCGGCCTCGTCTCCGGTGGCCCTAGGGCCATGGGGACGTGGTGGATCCTGGTAAGGGCCGGCGAGAGGGCTCCGTTTTTAGTCGTTCCTTTGAGTTTTGTTAGGGTTTGTGTCCTGCTCAGGAAGGCGAGACGGCGGCGGCTCCCTGAAGATGGAATAAAGGTCTCCCCGCCTAGCCCCCGTTCCGGTGGTGCGTCTAGCATCGTTGGTGGGCGTGTGGAGGTGTGTCTCCGGCGGATCTATTTTTGATGGATTTGCTCGGATCTAGTCGTTGTTCGTCTACGTTCGTGTGTTTTCGGGTTGGATCCTTTCGATCTACGTTATTCTTCATCGGCGGCGGTTGCTGTTCTGGTGCGCTGGTCCTATGGGGCCTTAGCACGACGACTTCCCGGCTGTCTACTACAACAAGTTGTGCCCGACTCCGGCGATGGAGGGGCGATGATGGCGGCGCTCTTTCGGCTCGCTTCAGTGCTTGTAGTCGTCGCTAGGTGGTCTACGGATCTGGATGTAATTTTTATTATTTCTGGTGTTCGTTGTACTGCCATGATTGAAGATGAATAGATTGGAAGTTTTTCGAAAAAAAAAAGAAACCACTGGGCAGACGACAGTGGCCGGCCGAACTGTGCACGACACAGGATTGAACGGTCCAATCCCCTTTTTCCCTGCACATGGACGGCTTGATGTGTGCCATCGTGCGAAAATCGTCCAAAGCATATCGTGTGTGTAGCAGCGTTCTTACCTCAAAAGACACAACTTTTTCTTAAAAAGAGGCTTATTCACCGAATTAACCTCCCTGTTCCATTATCATCAACTAGCAAGAAGCCCGTGGGCGCTTATCTGACAACACAATCAATGGATGGAAGATTTCAACCACAGGAGCCAACTGCTGTCCTACCTTTGGAACGGGGTGAGAGTATCACCATCATGTGCATTCGTTTCATCCTAATTTGATCTATGGACAATACAATCCAATCTCTTCAGGGACTGGGTCACACTATTTGATGCA
Organism: Elymus sibiricus; assembly: GCA_039707655.1. Classification (NCBI taxonomy): domain Eukaryota; kingdom Viridiplantae; phylum Streptophyta; class Magnoliopsida; order Poales; family Poaceae; genus Elymus; species Elymus sibiricus. The sequence continues at coordinate 356,658,556 of CM077672.1, forward strand.
GGCAGCAACAAGTCGATCGCCCAAAAATAACAAGAGGCAAAAGATCTACATATTGCCAAAATCAGCCGACGAAATAGTGCAACCGGAGCGGCAAGGATTCTTTCAGTTTGATTTGCAGGCAGGCAGCTGAAGATGGTAGGCAGACCAGGAAAGCACAGGATCTACTGCATTTGATGACAAGCGACCATATCAATCAACAAGAACAACAGAATCCGCAGCACCTTGATCTTGATCTCAGCCAAACACGAATTAATACACGCAGAATCAACTCAGCACGATGAAACAAGGAGGAAATATTAATTACCCTAGGCCTCTCGACCAAACCCATATATAGAGTGGGCATGGACAGTGGAGAGCTAGGAGTGGCGGATTTCCGAGCAGCACAACGACTCCAATGCCATGAGAAACAGAGGCAAAGAATAGCGTGCCATTTTGCTCACATAAAAATCCCACAACTTCAGTCTAGCCTAATCAGAAATTAACCAAGTGTCCAACAAACCCAATTTTTTGAAAAGAAAAACATGGTCAGGAGGAGCTCTAAGTAGAAGATAGCAATAAGAAGCAGCCACGACCTGAGCAGATCAACCGACAAAATTGAAAAAACCAGCAGATAAGTTCAGCCATGGCCGACAAAAACATATCTCAATCACGGGACAATAAGAAAACTGCAGAGCAAGGAGGCCAACTTACTAATTCAATCAAAGATAATATGTTCACCCAGCCTCGCTCACCAGCCCCAAGGTAATTAAGTAGCCAGCAACAGCACGAAGAACCAGGAGTGATGGATCTCCGAGCAGCACAACGACCCAGATGCCATGAGAAACTGGGGCATAAGGTAACCTGCCATTTTGCTCGGCTAAAACTCTTATCTACTTCTACACTAATCACAAATCAGGCAGTAATCAAACTGCAGGAAACAAACCAAAAACATAACTTCGATTGCAGGCTCGCGCAAGATCTTTTCCCCCTTAGGGGGCAAGCATGCAAATAGAAGTTCAATTTGCGTGTAACAAAAGAAAAATCCAAAGTAGAACAGAGAAAAAATTATAAGGAAAATAAGCTACCTACTTCATTTGAATTTGATAACAAGCAACATTATCTTAACATCAATCGACAAAATCAAGACAGCAGATTCCAAAAAGTAAGAATACAGCAGATGCAACCGTGCAAGCAGAACTCACTGGGCAATTAAACAAGGAGAGAAAATAAATGTTATCCTTAGCCCCTCCCATCCAGCCATGGAAAAAGTGGCCAGCCAACAATGGAGAACCAGGATGTCAATCTCCGAGCAGTACAACGACTCCGATGCCTAAACAGAGGGTCAGAGGCACAGGGTAACCTGCCAATTTGCTCGGCTAAACTCTCACTAGCAATCAAATAGAGAAGGAACTTTGGCTGCTAATTCAGTTAAAATCATTTCCCCAAGAGAAGGCCGACAAGCAAATTGGTGTTTCAAGTGCTCAATGAATTCAGCTAAAAATATAAACATTTTCCAAGACACTGCTGGGCAGTCACACAAACTGAGAGTACACCACAAACATACATATTTTCCAGGTCAAAGTGGGTCTGAAAGAATTCAAATACTCCCTCCGTCCCATATTAATTGTCGCTGAAATGGATACATCCGTTTGAGCGACAATTAATATGGGACGGAGGGAGTAGTAAATACTAAATACTAACAGAAAGATCCTGAGGTCACAGCAAAAGATCAGTAAAACACAAGCAGTGGGTTCTTTTCTTTACTCTTAGGACAGGGTAAACATATCACCGTACAGGTAACATAGATGTTACAGTTATGTCATACAAATTGATCTTCAGAATTCAGAAACATCACAGGCTCCTCTTCCAGCATGCATACTGTCCAGACAACATAAAGCATACAGCAGCATCATTTCATGTACCTATGCAGAAACTTGCGGTGGAAATCACTTCTGATGGTGTCGTTGATGAACCGTTTCGGTGTCTTAGTCTCTCCACGAGCTTGGTTCTTGAATACGACATCATCATCCCACCTGCGACAAACACATATATGAACAGGATTAAGATCAGGATAAAGCATGGCAGCATTCTTTTGTTAAAAAAAGGGCACCAAGGCATCGCTGTCTTAACCTTCTCTTCACATTAAAGGAGCCAGAGTTATTCATATTGATCAGTGGGTTTCCTCGCATCAGCTCAGCCTCCTTCATCTTGGCCTCTTCTTCTGCTTGCTGACGCTCCTGCAGCAAACAGACGGGACTTCACATTAATTCTCTAAACCTAAAGAAGAAGGGCACCTCAAAATGATAATACAGAGAAGAAAACAACAAACCTTTCTAAGCCTGTCCTCAGCTCTTTCTTTTTTAATCCTTTCAAGCTCTGCCATGAGTGCCTCAGTGTCGTCGTCGTCGTCATCATCATCGCTGAATAAAAGTTTCAATTTGATGTGTAAGACATAGAATAAGTTGAGATAATCAGCTGAACTACAAATCTGGGCCCAGATAAACAGCTCTGGCAACAGCAAGTAGAGTTTGCTCAGCATTTTGAACAGGTGTGATTGATAAACTACTGAGCAAGAACTAACTAAACAGACCTTTCATCATCACTTTTGAGCTCCACGTCAGAGTCGTCTGCATCAATTTCACGTGGAACTATCTTATCCTCATCCCGTTTTGAACCTGTGAATGTGGTTACCAGAAGAACAAAGTAAATCATTATGCTGCCTTGAACATAAACACTAAACAGACTTTGCTAAAGCTTTAAGGTTGTCACCGACCTTCTAAGAGCAGGCTCGAACTTTTTCGCCGGTCCCTCTCATCTGCAAGCAAAAAGAGGTTGAACTAATCAATCACAATTCACAGGTACAAGGAAACAACGAAAGACAAACATCACGGAAGAAAGGATATGTCAAAGCACTATTTGCACAAATTGACGAAGAAAGAGCAGATGGGCCCGGAGGTATTACCAACATAGGACTTATCCTTGGATGAGAAGTGCTTGCGTTCACGCTCCTCAAGTTCGTCCCTGAGATTCCTCTTCTGTACCTCCTCTTGAGTTTGCTGACCCTCTTTTCTGCACACGAGGGGGGGGGGGGGGGGGTGAGTATTGAGAGGAAGATACTCAGGAAAAAAAACTATCAGCTAATTTCATTCATGGTTGACAGGGGCACGAAATAAATTATTAATCGTGTGAAGGCTGATGCAATAGTTCAGCCACATAGTGTTAGTTACTGATTATGACTAAGAAGGGGAGCCTTGGCGCAGCGGTAAAGCTGTTGCCTATGAGGTCATGGGTCAAGTCCTGGAAACAGCCTCTTGCAGAAATGCAAGAAAAGGCTCGGACCCTTCCCCAGACCCTGCGCAAGCGGGAGCTACGTGCACCGGGCTGCCCTTTTTACTGATTATGGTTAACTAATAAACCTACCCCACAATGAGGAACATATGAAGCATGATAAGTCATTTGCCTACGGATTCAGTCTCTTGATGGAGCCGGAGCAGCAGCAGCAGACAAAATAGGTGTTTGTTCTATGTACGATGAACATTGCGAACAGCTACATTTTGTTCGAGTATCCCAGGTTACTGCGCCTAAACAGACTCGCTCACGTTACTACATATGTTGGTTGACAACTAACTAACTGTGTCGTTGAAGCAAACAGGTACTACCTGGGTTTATTGGGTTGGAATTGACCTAATCCAGGTGACCCTTAACACCAACCAAACAGCAGGTGGTGCATCCATCCATTCACACGCGATTAGCAGCAGGGACAAATTGAGGCCCTAAACAACAGATGCAGAAGCACTACATACATCGTTGGCGATACACCAGCCCCAGCCTGCGACGAGGTTGCTAGCTAAGTCGCCAGCAATTCTACCGTGCGGAGATCGACGAGATCTGGAGACCGTGTCTCCAAGGCCGCCGAACCCTAGCACCCTTTCCCCGCCCCCAATTCCAACGACGGACGGCGTAGGAGCGGAACCAGACGAGACGGGCGATTCGAACCACGAGAGGGAGGGCATGGGACTGGAGGCGGGATCAAAATCGGAGCGCGGGTGAGGGGCGGACGAGGACCGACGATTGAATTTGAATGAACCTACCTGGGCTTGAGGGAGGTGTGGGCGGCGAGGTCGCGGGAGGAGTACTTCCCGGAGGGCCCGAAGATGCGCGTGCCCCCCTGCTCGTTCCCGCCCTTGGCCGGCGCCCACGTCGGCCGCGCCGCCGTCGTCATCCTTCAATCGGGATTCCTTTGCTTTGGTGGAGACGAGACGAGACGAGACGACGGGGGGGACCCTCCAGAAGCGCCTTTTTTTTTTTTTGAGCAACTTTTGTTTGTTTTGTTTTGTGCTGGGCTGGCCGTCCCAGCGGCTAGAACAAACTGGATCGCCGGTGGAGTTGGTGGGCCTCGTCCTTTTTGTAATTTTCTTATTTATAATAAGAGCAAATGGTGCCCATCATAAAAAAAAAGCAAATGGTGCCCCTCACAAAAAACTAAGAGTAATATCAGATAATTATCTCGGTAGTTGGTTAGGGTGTAGATGTTGTGTGTGGATCTTTGCAATTATGCATGCTAAAAATCTGGGAGAATTTAAAAATATTCTTTAGATACAAAAATAGTAAAGCAATGTATCGGATTAAGCTAAGAAAAATAAAATGGATTACTAAAAAGTGATTAAAAATCGACATGATCTTTACTAATTATTTGCATTCTAGATCACAAATAAATAATAGGTAATAATGGACTCAATTGCATAAAATGGTTTCACCATCATATTGGATTCAATTTCAATACTCAAGTAACAACAATCACATGTGTCCAAATATTCGGATTCAAATATAGATGAATCACAAACAAAAACTTACAAGTGCAGTCGCTGCTTACACAGTGGCGACGACGGATATGGCGACCCCTTCATATATGGGCATGGCACGGCGTAGTGGGAGTTTCAACTTATACTCTTTGTTTGTGTTTGGAAAGCCGTGGCTTCTCAACTCGTCATACTTGACTGTGTTAGTGACGCTCGCGTCTTTTCAACTAGTACTAGTGGTTGGGGCCCGCCATTGCGGGCCGCTTGAGAGAAAGTTGTGCGTGCGTTTCTCCATCTTAAAGAAAAAAAACCTCACCTTCATCCTAATTTTTTTTTTAAAAAAAATCTTTTCTCGCATCAAGTGGGCATCACATTCATATCAAAGAGAAAAAAAAAATCCTAAAAAACCATTTCTCAAAAATAAAAAGAAAAAACCCACTTCCATCTTCCAAAAAAAATCTTCAAAAAAATCAAAAACTTTCTCATTGTGGCCAACCAGCATGCAAAAACCCACTTCCATCTTCCAAAAAACAAAAATTAGAAAAAATAAAAAAAATCTTCCAACCCCCATCCCTCTCGAAGATCGCTTGCGCCCGTCACACCTGACCCTCCCCTCCCGGCGCAACACCATTAGCCGCACCCGGCCTGCGCTCCGTCGCCGCCGTCTCCACCTCGACTCCACACACGTCAGAACCGGAACCGCCGCCCCTCCCCGAGCTCCACTGTCAGTCGATGTGTATGCCCAGATTTGGGAGGAGGCGGCGGAGGCTGCGGAGTTGAGTCAAGCATCGCACTGTGGCCCAGAGCGGCGGCAGTGCATCGGAACGGCGCACGGGAGGAGAAGAGAGAAGAGGGGATCGGGAGAGAATTTTTTTTTAGTGAGGGGGTCGGGAAAGATACAGATATCCCGCTCCCCCCCCCCCCCCCCCCCCCCCCCCCCCCCGCGCGGGGTTTTCACAGCCTCGATCAACAAGAGAGCCAGAGAGCTCTCATTCTAGGGTTAGTAACTCTAGTGATTAGTGAAGCTAGATTAGATATTCGTGCGGTGGAGGCCCCAATGCATGTGATTAAGCCACTATCTCGCCAAATGTGTTGGGGAAACTACTTTACGCACGAGAGTCCTCGCACGACCCTTACACGACGACTCATCCAAAGATGTTAATCCACGCATCAAACATGATGAAAGGCTCAGCTGACTCATCGTGCGTAAATCATCCAAATAGTGTCGTGTGTGTTGCGTTGCTCATGTATTGTTTCTTCAAAGCCCTGTCAAGTTATGCTCCAGTTGGCCGTTAGGTTAGCATGGAAGTATACATGTGAATAAGCCAACTTTTTTGCTAGAATTTTTTTTATGTTCAAAGTTTTATTAATTTTATCTTATAAGTTTTTTTTATTTTGTATCATTGCGTGTTTATCTGACTAAGATTTAGCTGAATGTGTTTTTATGATTTAGCATTGTTCATGACTTTTAAATACGACAATGTCCTCAGTCCTCACAAATAGAGTCGGTACTCCATTTTTTGCTTGTCATCGTTTCTTAGGAGCTGGGAGGAGAGATTAGAGATGGCCCATATTGAGAAAGTACAGTTATTTAATTGCTCACTATCATGTGAACGGGCCCATTTTAGAACCTGATATGAAAACATTCGGTATTGGATTCATATATCCAGCCTAAGCATGTACGACGTCTTTCTTTCCCCTCTTGCAAGGCGACTAGGGCAAAGTGTTTCTTTTCTCAATCTCCGCCGACCGCCGGTGAGCCTATGTTTTTGTCTCCCCTATGCCTATCGCTCTAGCGGCCGATGGCGGGGAGGTAAATCCGGATGCCTCGGCTCCAACTAGTGGATAAATTAGGATCTAAGTCCTCGGAGGGGAGGCGCTCGATGAATGGCGTCTCTTCTTCTTTGAGACCATCTTTCAGTCTCCAATCCTCATCAAGTCCGTCCATTGGGACGGATTAGATGGAGTTCGACGCAGGTTCCTGCTAGCTCCTCGGGGCAGCGAGATTGGGTTTTCTCTTTGCACGTATGCAACGGCGAAATTTGGTGCCCGGGTTCTTCTGATTGATTCAAGGGTTCAACAAACGACGATTCCGATTCTCGGGCGCTGGCTCTTAGGGCACATGCACGAAGACTTCCCGACTGTCATCGGGAAGGTCAGATCGGCTTCGGTATGGGAGCAGCGACAACGGCTCATTGGTGGCTTGTTCTGACGACCACACATGATCGTTTGGTGGTCCAGGGATCTCGATATAATTTTTATTATGTTTGACATGTTTTGTTCTTTTGATGGACTTTTGTAATAGACCCGAGTATTTTTGTTCTTCGGAAAAAAGACTAAGCATGTATGCATGTGTTTTTTCTAAACACAATACAGACATAGACGCTCATACATACACACATACACTCACCCCTATGAACGTACACACGCACGCCCTACCCCTATGAGCATCTCCGAGAGATTGAGTCGGCACATCATCTCTCCTACCACTAAACGCACATCGCCGGAAGGCCTGGAACAAATTCAGAAAAATGCGAACACCAATGTCAAGTCTAGAACTTGAACTCTAGTGGGCTGCCGATACCACTGTCTTACTAACCATCTAATCATTTTTGTTTTGGAAATCCTGTGCTCACGTGTTACTTTGAAGGTGGGCATACGCCGGAAAAAGAAACACCAACAAACGAAAGGGGCCGTCCTTCGGGACCATGATGGTGCATACAGGGGAGGAGCTAGTTGGTTCTTCCCGAGCACATCCGACCCTGAAGTTTCGGAAGTTCTGCCATCAAGTAGTGCAGATGGCTGCTGACATGGATATTCAGAAGGTGCATCTGGAGCTGGATAGCAAAGGAATTGTGGCGATGATCAATGGGGAGCACAAGAATCTCTCAGCAGTGGGACCGTACATCGAGGAAATCAAAGCGCTTCTTCGCGGCCGACCGGCGTCCAGGGTTTCTTGGATTAGGAGGTCAGCTAAAGCTGCCGCTCATAGGCTAGCCAGGGAGGGGATTAGCTCTGAATGTTGCAGGGTATGGCCGATTTCGCCTCCTGACTGTATTTTACATATTGTAGCAGACGAAATCCCGGACATGGGTTAAATAATTAAAGCAAGTTACACTAAAAAAAAAAGAAAGGGGTTCCCTCAAAAAAAGAAAAAAAGAAAGGGGTTCCCTCAAAAAAAGAAAAAAAGAAAGGGGTTCAGGTTTTTTTTTTTTTTGAGGGGACGAAAGGGGTTCAGGTCTGCTTCAATTTGTTTCTCCACGCAAAGGGCCTGCTACGGAAACGGACCGGCCTGACTGAAATACGATATCAAGTGGGCTCGGAGCCCAAGAGAGAGACGACAGATACTCTATGGGCTTTCCTCCTCCTCCGCGCATCGAGCTGGATCCCCAGATCGCTCGCCGGCCGGCGAGAATGCTCCTCCTCCGCCGCGCATTCCTTCCTCAGTCTCTCGCAGGAGAGGGCCTAGGCAGGAGCAGCGAACGAGCAGGCCAGGTCGATCGCCGAGGAGACGGATGCCCGACGACCGAAGAGAAGAAGAGGAAGCGTCAAGGGTCGCGCGCGCATCGGCAGGGGCGTTGCCGTCCTTCACGCGTCGGCGAACGAGGGGAATCGACGCGCTTGCGGTGAAGCGGGGGGAGGCGCCGGCTGGTGGCCACTCCGGTAAGTGCGTTCGCGACTGTACGATGCAGCTCGATCTTTTAGTCCCACACTGCCAGTTTAGATGCAATTCGACGGGTTTATAAGCGTTTGCCTCATCCATGCTATCACCAAGTAGAATAAGGAGAGACCTGTAGTAGAAAGTATAGGATACGGTGTGTGGTGTACAGGGCCTAGTGTTGCAGGTCGCTGGTAGAGGGGGGAGCTATGCTTCTCAGGAAAAATGCAAAAAAGGGGGGTTTGGGGGGGTTCAAATTCCTAAAAAACGTTTGTAGCCTCTGTACACTACAGAGGGACTAGTAATTAAAAAAAGTTAAATAAAAAAATAAGAAATAAAATTCTCTTCAACAAGTGTGGTATTTTTAAGTCATTTTTTTGTAAAGTCATTTTTCACACTGGTCCAAGACAGACTAGTTGTTCTCAAACCTCCTGTTACTTTATTTGCTAAAGTCATTTTTTTGTAAAGTCATTTTTCTCATGCTGGAAGTGTGGTATCTAAGTTAGATAATATAAGTTATCAAGGCATGTAAAGATATTTCAGTCCGCTGATATCCACCTCTAGTGTTGCTGGGTGCCTTGAGTGGTCCAAGACAGACTAGTTGTTCTCAAACCTCCTGTTACTTTATTTGCTACCATGCAGCAACATTTCACACAAAAGATGATCTTTCATACAGTGACAGAGGAGGTATTTGCCTTTTCCCTTTCAGTCAAGGTTCACTTCTGTTCTAGTATTATTTTTGGCATTCTCTAGCAGCATCTAAGTGTTAAGGTTGATGTGTATACATGCAGCTGATAATGATGCTGCCGGTTGTGCTTTATAATTGACTAATGATTAAATATTTTTTTTGTGGCTTCATATTTCGGGCATGATTTGGTTGCGGAACACTAGTAGTGTAACAAATTGGATTGGGGAAATCGAAGTGACTTAGGTTACTAAATACCTGCTGTTGAACCATCTGTCTTACAACAGGGGTTCCCGTGTTTTTCCTCCACTTTTCCTTTGGACCAAAGGAGGCACATGCACTGGGATGTTGGGAAATGTAACCCCTGTTTGAAGCTTAGGTTGGTTTAACTGTAAGCTAATTGGATCCTGTGTGTTGCTGCAGAGTTTAGTGCTCAAAATTTTAGCTTTGTGGAATCATATTTGTTTCCCTTATATTATTCGTACATTCAAGACAGCACCTCGTGGGCTATATTATTATTCAGTACTTGAAACTACTCGGTGCATGCTTGTGTTGTTTTTGGCTCAGTTCTGGTTCTTGCTTGATTCTTTGCTCCCCAAAAAAAATGGTTGCTTTTCTCTGCGTTATCAAATTAGCCATATGGGAGAAGTGATGACGATGACGTCGTTGTACTGTCTTGACGAGGCCCTCTTTGGAGTGGCGTGTGTGGGTATCTTGATTGTGCCGCTCAGCAGTTTGTGGTGGTTTTTGCCCGGTTTTCCATTAATTAACTGGGCAACTCTCTTCTGCTTAATTAATGGATGAGGCAAATCTTTTGCCTCCGTTTCGGAAAAAAAATATATTAGCCATAGCACTGTTTCCACTGTGTTTCATTCCTCAGCTGCATATAACTTTGCTGAGATAAATAGTCTCTGCGCATCAGCATATGCACTGGGATGTTGGGACTCATTAGCCATCTGTTTTTTGTTTTGTCACTTTTAAACTAATTCTGTCTTTCTATCTTTTCTGGGTTTACTAGAGAGGAACCATCATTGGTACAAGCTTAAGATCTCTGATTTACCGAAGGTAAGTAAGTACTTAAGGGAAATATAAAAGGAGACAAATAGAAGTTTTCTCCCAAATGGTCACTTTTTCCTCGTATGTTTTTTTTGGCAATTTAAGGTTATGGAGAGTCATGAAAAGTAATTTACCTCACAAGTTGAATAACTGGGTTTGACAAGTTCAGATGGGATCACATAATTGCTGGTCACTGGATTTATTTAACCTCATGGTGGAAGTGTGGTAGGATCTCTCTAACTTAGATACTCCCTCCAGTCCATATTTCTTGTCGCTGGTTTAGTACATGGATCGTAGGGAGTAATAAATTATCAGGGCATGTAAAAATATTTCAATCTTATGTATCGTTGATATCCAACTTATTGACTGTAGGGTTGCTTGGTGCCTTGAATTACCGTGTGCTATTTGTCTATAATAGATAAATCCAAGACAAAGTAGTTGTTCTCAAACCTCCTGTTACTTTATTTGCTACAATGCAGCAACATTTTGCACAAAAGATGATCTTTCATACGGTGACAGAGGAGGTGTTTGCCTTTTCTCTTTCAGGCAAGATTCACTTTTGTTCTGTTATTTTTGGTATTCTCTGGCAGCATCTGAGTGTTAAGGTTGATGTGTGTGTACATGCTGCTGATAATGATGCTGCCGGTTGTGCTTTGTAATTACAGCGATTAAATAATTTCTTTGCAGCTTCATATTTTAGTCATGATTTGGTTGCGGAACACCAGTAGTATAACAAATTGAATTAGAGAAATCGAAGTGACTTAGGTTGGTAAATTACCTGCCCTTGAACCATTTGTCTTACAACAGGGGTTGCTGAGCTATGCCACTGAGTTGTTGGTTTAACTGTAAGCTAATTGGAACCTGTGTGTTCGTCGAGAGTTTAGTGCTCAAAGTTGAGCTTTGTGGAACCATATTTGTTTCTCTTTTATGTTCGTACATTCAAGACAGCACTTCGTGGGCTATTGTATTTTTTGTCTCAGTTCTGGTTCTTGCTCGCTTATTTGCTCCCAAAAAATTGGTTGCTCCATTCTCTTCGATATTAAAATAGCAAAAGCACTGTTTCCACTGTGTGTCATTCCTAGTTGCATATAACCTTTTCCGAGATAAATAGTCTCTGCATAGTCAATTAAGATGCCACATCACACAAAATTACCTTCCAATCGTCTGAGCTGATGGTGTCGGACCATCTTGCGATGTTTGATCAGTGTTAGATGTAACCTATGAACTCTTCATTAAGAAATACAGGCTTCTGTGTATTAAGAAATACAGGCTTCTGTGTATGAGATTGATCAGTGTTAGATGTAACCTATGACCTGTGAATTTTGTTCTGCTTGCTAGTAGGTACGAGCTTCAGTGGCAAGGGAGGCTGGATCGCCGGCAAGCCGGCCATCTTTCAGCACACTAAGGACCCCGGCGAGAGCTGGGAGAGGATCTCGCTCAGCGCCCAGCTCCCTAGGGACATGGTAACCGGCTAATCAATCTACTCCTCTCTTGATTTGTAGGAGAACAAGTTTGCCAAACATACCTGCCAAGTTGAATATTTCATGAAAAACTTATAATCTTGTTCTGCTTATGCTGTTAAGGTTGTTAATGATTATGCATGTTGCTCTGCGGGTTTCATCACATACATGCAAGTAAAATCATTCAAGTGTCCGGTCGTCTATTCAGCTTTAGGGACACAAACCAAACAAAATACTCTGAGGAGACATGGTGTTGCATTTTAGCCGGTGCTACTTCCTGTCATATGCAATCGGGTGATCGAGGCATAACATCGTTTGCTCCGGGTTTTTTTCCTGTGTGGTGCAGAGCAGTTTCAAGTGGCATTAGAGGTGTGAGTTACAATATAACAGACGGTGATCCGTTCACCTCATGGCCGATACATTGCTGTCTCCAAACATGGGGACTTGTACTTGACCTGGGAGCCCAGGCAGGTTCGATCGGGAGCTCAAGATTCGGTTTGGGTAAATTGTCTGACCGAGGTTTGGTTCTGAAAACAACAAATGGTGGCGAGACCTGGGTGTGCAATATCCCTGGGAACCTCTACTCCTTGAAGTAAGCATTCGGGTTGACTGCTGCAGTCCGAGGGAGATATCATCATCTGTTCAGAGGTTTCAGTTTGTTTCTTACCTGAACTCTTTCCAAAATCACAATGGATGTTTGCAGGTTCATTGGCGGCAACCAAGGGTTTGTGCTCAGCAACGACGGTGTCTTGCCCTGATACGTCGGCTGGAGTTGCGGAAAATATAGCCGTGGCTATCTAGATTCCCTTTTCTTTTGCACACAAGTGACGATCAATATATACACACATGTGAAAGGCTGCTGATTGATTGTCTACATACTCTTTTTTCTGCAAAAGAGTGTACATATGTGTTAAATTTGAATGTTCTGGAAAAAACTAAAAAAGCTGTGAATGTTCGCAACACATGTGTGGAAATAGAGATTGTAGACATTGTGATTCTCATTTCGACTTTACCTTTGAGTAGTCTTCAATCGCAGGTTGATGGTTGTGTTCTGTTGTAACTAGAGATGATACCCCGCGCGTTGCTGCGGGAATTGGATGTAGTTATTTCTATAAGATTTGGCAGCATGAAACTTTAATTTATGTATTAGAAATATGAGAATAGAAACTAAAGTACATACAATTCATTATTATATATTTGTAGAATATTTATTGAATATTAGAAGCATGCACGGTGTATGTTAATGTGAGTTTTTGCATGCATAATGACATGGTGAGTTGGCATAGTTGCATGTTGAGATAGTTAAATTTAGTGGGGCATGCATGGTGACATGTGAGTTGGCGTAGCTGCACGTTAAGATAATTGAGTTAGTGGGGATCAATTATTTTGTGGACCTACTTGATAATGTGGATAGGTTGCATGCATGTCAAGATAAATAAGATAGTGGGGATGAATCTCTTGTGTATGTAGGATTCTCATTTCCCTTTTGCATGGCTTTACATAAAACCGATTATGATGATGCTGAAGTTGAGAAAAGTCCATGGAATTTTTATTCTTGTAAATGTTCATATATCATAAAAAAGATGTTCACACTTTAAAAGGAAAATGGTCAGATGTTACAAAAATGTGTGTGTATCTTTACAAATATTCATGCTTTCATCTGATTTTGACACAAATTAAATTAAACTTGATTCATCAAAAAAAGGTGAAAGAAGAAATGTTTATCTATCTCATAAAACATATTCATATGCTCCCTCCATTCTAAAATGTAGTGCATATAGATTTTTTTTAAAGTCAAAATTATCAAAAACAATTGAGAAAAAAACTTATCAAATTTTGACCAAGTTTATAAAGAAAACTACTTGTATCTACAATTTATAAAAAAAATATAACCCATGATGTATCCAAAGATATGTATTTAGCATTCTAAATGTAAATATTTTTCTCTATAGACAAGGTCAAAGTTTATGAAGTTTCTGGAAAACAATCGACATGCACTACATTATGCATGCAACATATGGAGTATGTATTAAAAGTTAAAAACAATAACTAGTGAAATACAAAATAAAATAGATAAAATAGTACAAACGTTAAAATTACTGTAAAATAAGGAAAAATTGAAAGAGAAAAAAAATTAATGTCATGCATCGTTAGGGCAGCGTGTGCCACTGCATTGCTCACAATAAGCGAGATGTAGTGTCTCCTGCCACCCATAGCCGACTTGCCACCCCACCCTATCCTAACCTCCAGGCCCAGTTTTTTGGGGCCTTAACATTTTCAAATAGGTTAACACTGGAGCATAGGCTTTTACCAGTAGCACCCAAATGGGCAGCCAGACGCGCAAACCAATAGCTGATGAGACGGAGCACGCCATCGTTCGAGGAGATTGCAGTGGAGGCGGTGCAGACAATGGTGGACGGGAACACTGCCAACGTTGGCAGCTCCACGTCGTACGCGTCGGGCCGCAACGACTACGAGACCAGACCGTCCACGTCGATCATCGACCTCACCTTCACCGACGAAGTCTATGGCCAGGCGACGGACTCCGACGAAGAGTGGGAAACGTGCCCACGTCCAAGAAGAGCGGGACATGAAACACGGATGTGCCCACGTCCGTTGAAGAGTAGACTAGGGACAATTAACTTTTTGGTATGTAATCAAAATTCTAAGTATCAATAAAAATGACGTGTCCGCCTTTAGTTGATGCACCGGTTTGGATGATCAGCTCCGCTATCACTGTCCATGAACACGTCCGGACGTGTCTGCGAACGTTTGTGGTGTCGGATTTGATGGACGGCGTTGGAGATGCACTAATGCTGCTTGGCAAGTCGCTGCCCCCCCCCCCCCCCCCCCCCGCTTGAGCTAGGTTTTTGATTTCTTTTTAGCAGTCCGCTTGAGCTAGGTGGGCAGGCCCAAATACGCATTTGCATCGTCGTATGATAGAGGCTAGCTTTCTGCCCCATGCATTTGCGGCAGAGCTGACCAAACGTGCCGGCACGACCGCCGTAATTGTGCCTGGCATGGCACGACCCGTAGGGGCACGTTTAGTATACGGGTCATGCCGTGCCGGCCCGCGTGCTGCTCCCTCAGGCCCAAGCACGACCCCAATACTAATGGGCCGGCATGCCAGGCCCGAAGGCCCATGTGCTATTTGACCTGCTGGGCTGTTTATTGGGCTAGTTTAATCTACTGGGCTGATAGTTATAGGCCATATATATAAAAAAAATTAATTGTGCCGTGCCGGCCAGCGTGCTCAGCCTAGCAGCCCAAGCTCGGCCCAGGGCGTGCTGCGTGCCGGGCCCGGATGGCCAGCTTTGGTCTGCGGTTACCTTCGAAAATCCAAAAAAAAAAAAAAGGAAAAAAAAAATCCCCCTGACTTCGTCCCCCTCCTCAGCCGCTCCGACCCGGACCTTCGCCGCCGCCGTCCGCGGCTCCGATTTTCTCCTCGTCCGCCTCCCGGAAGACAGCGACCACTCCTGGTGGGAGATCATTTGCTGCCGCTGCGGCTACGTCGTCCTCCACAACCAGGACACCGACCAGATCGCTGCCTACAACCCCATCTCGCAGGCGCTGGATATCTTCCCCTACCCGCCCCAGGGGACCTGCCATCTCAGCTACCTTGTGCTCCACATTGTCTTCTCCGAAGAGGACCGGAGGTCCTTCCGTGTGGTTTGTGTGCATCGCCGCACGCGCCGCCGGCGGGCGCTGGCTCGCATCTCTGTCTTCTCATCGGACAGCAGGGAGTGGCAGGTTTTCTCGTGGGTGGACACATCAATGCTACAGCCTGGGGATCATAGAGGTGACAAGTGCTTGCTCTCGTCTTACACTGCTACACCGGTGGATAAATTTGATAAATCAGTCCACTGGAAACACAAAAATCAAGCATATATAGTCGTCGTCAACGCCGCGACGCTGCAGTTATCTCGAATGGATTTGCCGCTTCACTTGAAAGATATGGACTAATTCAAGCTTGGCCTGACCAAGGATGGGAAGCTCTCTATGGTTTTCATGGATCACTTCTCTGCAAACAAATTTACACTTGAGGTTTGGTTTTGGAGAGCCGATGGTGATGGTGTTGAGAAATGGATGCTGCACAAGACTTTCTCACTGGACAAATTTCTTGGTTTCACTGTGTGTTCCCAGGAGTTTGTTTTCACGATGCAGGTTGTGGCGGTCATAGATGGCTTTGTGTACCTCTCTATTGATTATAATGGGCATACCAAGTGCTTCCTATCCTTCTGCCTGAAAACAAAGAAGGTAAACAAGCTCTCCGCACCTACAGTTAACCGCAATATCCATCCCTACGTCATGGCGTGGCCTCCTTCTCTGGTATGCAACAAGGTGAGCCCATGCTTCAAGATGCTGAAGCTAATTTACTTGAGAACATTGGGCTATTGTATAGTTGTGACAATCTGCCATCCATTTCATATTTTGCAAGTTTGGTCAATTGTTTTTGAGTTGGTTACACTTACACTACAATGACTTAATTCTAAGACTAGTTATAGTAGCACTGATTTGTGTAGCTCAGAGTTCAAGTGTTCAATGCGGATTGTATATCAGGACAAGGATTCCGTATATTTTTTTTTTCATGTGGCTTGTGCAGATTATATAATTTTTTTTTGAAACGGAGGCAAAAGCTTTGCCTCATCTCATTAATAAAGCAGAAGAGAGTTGCCCGGTTAATAAACGGAAAACCGGACGAAAACCGTCACAAACCGCTGAGCTGCACACACATAATACCACACACACCTCACATAGAGGGTCTCGTCAACATCACACACCGGTGTCATCCTCATCACTTCTCCCCAACAGGCGTCATCGCCCTCCCTAATCTCCGAGTAAGCGACTCCGACTTCTCCGAAGACAAATGTCGACCCAACCCACACCGTAGAGGCTGTGTGAAACATAAGAAACCCCGCGCCAAACTCAGCCACCCGCGCCAAGGACAGCATAGCTCCGACTCTGAAAGATAGCTCCGAAGGAGAACTATGCAAGGTTGGCGCCGCGGAAGACCACCGAACAGACCACCTGCTGCCTGTCATCGTCGCCACAGGGGCCCCGCCGCCGCAGCTCCGACTTCACCGCAACAAAACAACCCGAGGTAATCCCACGAACACGCCGGAGAAGAGCCGACTACCGCAACCATTGCCGCGTCTCCGACATCGCACACGCCCATCATCGTTGCCACAGAAGCCTCGACGCCAACACCACCAACTTCCATCGGTCCCGCTTGATGATGCCTAGCTCCAAAGACGAAGCCCCCGAGAGGGGATACGATGCTAGAGCACCGTCATCGTCCGATCCCATGGATCTAGGGTTTCCCCCGAAGGGGCGAAGATTGGAGCTGAGAGTACCTCGACGATGCCAACAAGAAGGAAACGGCGCTTGAAAGCGTCGCCATCGCCGGCTCCGAACATGCCGGAGACAAGCTTTCACCCGGGTCAACCTCTCGAGCCCCGCACATCATGCATCAGCAAGCCCTCCATTGAGCCACCGAGGTCAAATCCGGCCGGATCTGACCACCTTCACACTTCGCGACCTCCGAGCAGCAGATCCGCGCCGCCTCTGAGCCGCGGCGACTGTGCCGCCCAGGCCCTTCACGCGCCCGCGACGTGCGCCACACCAGATAGGCACGAGCCCCATCCCCGCGACGCCAGATCCAGGCGGCACATGCACCCGCCGCGCCCCTCGCGGCCGAACCGCCTCCCGCGGCACGCCTCACCTCTCCCGGCAGCCGCCGGAAGCCCCTGTCCGCCCTCGCCGCACGAGCGCCTCCTTCCTACCCGAGCTACAGAACAAATCTGGGCAGCCATGTCCCTTGCGCAGCCACGCCGCTCCCTTGCCGAACCACCTAGTGCAGCGCCGCCCAAGCCGAAGCATCACCTAGCGCCGCCGTGCGAGCCCGCGCGCGTCAGATCCGTGCTTGTCCGCCCCTCCCGCACGCGCGCGACGCGTGTCTGAGCACTGCGCTGCCCCGCCACCTCGCCGCGCCGCCCCACCACCTGCGCAGCCCCACCGTGCTCGCCCCACCACCTGCACCTGCGCTGCCTCGCTGCGCCGCCCCGGACGCCAAGGCGCCTGAGCTCCTTCGAAGCGACCGGCCCGCGCCGCGCCACTCCAAGCGGGAGGAGGAGAGGGCCTCGCCGCCGCCGAGCCGCACGGGCTTTGCCCGGCGACGCCTGCCGGCGGCGGCGAGGGGAGAAGGGGCGGCTGGTTGTGGCGCTGGCGGCGGCTAGGGTGCGCTCCTCGCCGCTCGCGGGAGCGACCGAGGAGCGAGCTCTCTGTCTTGCAGATTATATAATAGCTGCATTTGGCGGTATTTTAGGCTGGAGATTTCTCTCAACTAAATGCTTTGTAATACTATATGCAGATTTTAGGCTACACAATGCTTTGTAATACTGACCACTGTAAGGCTTTAGGCGCTAGTTTAGCAAGTATCTTATTTCGCTTTCATTGCTTCGGTCGGTGCTAAATAAATGTATCCTGCATTATCGGAAACTGTAGCCCTGCACATTTGTTCTATACGAACAATTGAATTCTCACTTGCACCGAAATCATTTTATGTCTCAGGAGGACTCAGAAACCAAAGTTACTGTAGATGGTTTGGCGGATGATGGTCCTGCAGGCACACTGTCGCAGCGTTGAGAGCTGATTGGGTCAAAAGTCGTGGAGGTTGATGCCTGTTTACTTCCTATTGAGGATCATAAAGAAGTCTCTTGTGAGCAAAAGCACTACTCGAGATGCATAAGTGACCACCGTGAGAGACTGCATCATGTGTCTGTTCAAATGTGTCTGTACGTCAGTTTTTGGTAAACCCGGCGGGCACCCAGTTTCACCTCCTTCGTGTACTAGAAATCAGCACCCAGTTTCGGCATATCCTATTTGGCGCTTTTGCGAACGGGCGCCTGCAGCGCACAACCCCATCGCGCGGATTGGGCCGGCCCATGTATTCTCTTTTAAATCCCGCAAAAAAATCCTGCTGAGAATCGAACCGCAGCCGTGGTGGTTGCAAGCTGGCTGCAGTAACCACTCTAGCCACACAACACAGCGTGCCTTATTGCTTCGTTTTCTTCTTTGTTATTTTCTTTCGTTTTCATCAATTCGAAAAAAGTTCACCGGCGCCGGCCAATCCTATTTTCGAATTCGATGAAGTTTTTTCGAATTGATGAACTTTTTTTCAAATTCGGTGAACTTTTTTCAAATTCGATGAACTTTTTTTCAAATCGATGAACTTTTTCCAAATTCGGTGAACTTTTTTCAAATTCGATGAACTTTTTTTCAAATCGATGAACTTTTTTTAAAATTCAATGTACTTTTTTCGTATTTGATGAACTTTTTTCGTATTTGATGAACTTTTTTTCTGTCAAAATCGATGAACTTTTTTCCAAACTCACGAACTTTTTTCAATTTTTGCCCTTTTTTTCAAATTCATAAACTATTTTTGAATTTGAGAATTTGTTTTTCAAATTCCTGAACTGTTTTCGAATTGTGCGCCAGCAGCGCTAAGTGTTTCGACGCTACAGTACAGCGCGACGCTACAGTAACCGCGACGCTATAGTGCCTCGACGCTGCAGAGGGGCTCGAAGGAGCGAGGACTGCAGAGCGCTAACGGGCCGGCCCAACTGACAAGCGCGTGAGCGCCAGGGAGCTTCCCTGGCGCCTGAAGCGCCAATTAGGAGCACCCCCCAGTTTCACCCAGTTACGCACGTCCCGACGTCTCTCCTCTAGGATCGCTTGGTTACTCGCATGAGGCCCATACAGGCCCGTTGGATGTAAAATCGACCTATTTAGTTGGCCCGTTGGATGTAAAATCGACGTATTTGTTTGGCTGGGCTGCATGTAAAATTTGACCCGCACATCCCGAGCCAGGCTGAGTGGGAATGGCCGAATCGTCCGTTTTCCCCGAGCCAAGCCCGGGCGAGTCACGCGTGCCGGTCGCCTGCACGTCTGGGGAAGCGCGGGAGACCGACATGATGCTTCATAACTCTCCCCTCATCGTCCATCCTCGTATTCACACACACACACACACACACACACACACACACACACACACACACACACACACACACACACACACACACACACACTTCCCTCTCTCTCACCACCCGCCCTCTCGGTTTCTCCATGGCCGACCCTCGAGCTCGCCACCCCCTTCCCCCTCGCCTCCCCCACTCCACCCCACCACGACTAGTGGGTCAACGGTGTGACCAGGTCGGGCGGTGACCTTTTGGCTGCAATCTGTTTGTTGTCGCCGTTCTGCTTTCAGCGGACACGGTCCGCGGCCATTGACCCGCCGGCTGCTGCGGGTGTTTCATCGGAGACGATGAGGGCGGGTAGCGCTTCTTCGTCGGCGGCTACGGTAGGCGCAGGTGGCGATTTTTACCCACATTCGGGGGTTTTGTTCCCTCTCTCTGGTCCAGGGTGCGTCGATGGCGGCGACCGATTCATCTATGGCGGCAACCGGTGCCTCGACAGCGGTGGCTGCTTCATCTATGGCGCACGTGACCAGGAGCATTGCAGCGTCGGCGACGGCGGCCCTGACATTGCCCGGGTCCTCCTCGTCACTGGCCGGTCTCTCCTACCCGCCTGGCTTCGGACCACCTCTGCCGATGGGATCTGTTCGTCCACGTGCTTTGCCTCCCTTGCCGGTAAGTACCTCCACCATTCTCCGGCGGGTTGGGTTTTCCGATTCGATTTGATTCGAATCTAATCTATGATCCATGCATTGTTGTGTAGATTTTCGCTTCCATGATCTGCTGCTAGCAAGTTTGAATTGCATGAACAACATGTAAGGGTTACTATGAATAGCAAGTTTCTTGCATGCATTGTACGATCATTGCAAGGGGTTACCATGAATAGCATGTTGGTTATGAAGGTTTGCTAGTACTGTTTGACAATTTTGAATGCTAGTAGGACATTTTTTTTGCGAGTGCTAGTAGGACAAGTTGAAATATGAATGTTTGCTAGTAGTGCACTGATCATGATGAATAGCATGTTGATGATGAATGTTTCCTAGTAGTGCACTGATCATGATCATGCCATTGCCATTGGGCATTGACAGTGGCCATGATACAATGCACTGATCATGTCATTGCCATTGGCAGTGACCATGATACAATGCACTGATCATGGAGAGGGAGAAGGTGCCAGGGAGGATCCTGGAGATGTCCAAGCCCTTGTCGACGCTGGGGCGACGTCCAAGGCTAGGCCATGAGCCTACCCACTAGAGGCTCATCGGTTTCACGTGCCGATCACCGATGCCGAGACATCGCCACGATGGTCATCCCCAAGCCTTTATGGCCACTGATAAAGAGATGGATCTATGTCCCTCTACCTCGCGCGGTCAAGCTGTCGGCGAACAAGACCCACGACTACTGGGTGCCGGTGGAGTGGTTTAGGGACCAGACCGTGCTCGACAAGGGGTGGGACTACTTTTGCCGGAAGCACAAGATCGTCCAACACGACCTCCTAGTCTTCAAGGTCCCCAACCTCGAGCTCACAGTGCAGATTTACGATGCCAGGACCTTCACCATCGCCAGATACAAAGCCACAAGTTCGTCTGCCAAGGACCGTTTGATTTCGGTGTCTGAAATCCTGATGTTTATCTAGTTGTCTGAACATGTAGAACTATGTTAAGTTGGTGTTTAAACTGTGCAGTTTGGTCAGGGAACACCACCCAGAGTTTGTGCAGGGGCATGAGATGCCCCTGTTGGCTTTAAAACTCCTCTTATTAAGTTAACGTCGTGATTAGTCCTGTTAGTTCTGAATTTGCTGTGTGTTTAGCTGCTTAGTTCTGAATTTGCTGTGTGTTTAGATGTTTATTTCTGCTCTTTGCTACTCTGTAATGTGTTGTTGTGTAGTGTGGTGGTAAGCCCACCACATTTGAAAGGGCTGAGCATATCAGCAGATTTGCACACAAGCAAACAGCTGTGATTTGCATGTGCTCACCCGTAAAGTACATATAGACAACCAAACGCCAGACAGTCAAATGCTCAGTGGTGCAATGCAGGGTACCAAACAAGATGCCGAAGGTGGCCCAGAGTCTACATACCCTCAAACAGGCTCAACTGGGTCACATATGCAAAGTTCCCAAAATCCATGCAAGTAACCAAACGCATCCCTAATTCTCACCAAAAATGTTGAGGGTGCACCAGATGCGACTCTATCTATCGAAAGTCAAAGAACCAAACGGTTTCTGGAGTTTGATGTGGTCTTTACGATGAGTTCTCATAGTGGTGTTGTGATCCCCCGAGCACCCTTCAACAAGAATTGAGTTGGTAAATTTTTAAGAACCAACGGGCTCAAAGATTATTAAAAGGGACGATCAAGAATAAATGGATCTCTTTTTCTTGCTTTTACTGCGTGCGTATGTGCATGTGCTGCTTCTACTATGTGCGGGCGGGCGGCTCGGTCAGTGACCGGTCACAAAAAAATGACCCAGCCGAGCACCTCAAACCTCCCTCAAACGCCCGGGCTGACCGAGACCCTCATATCCAGCCAAATATGAGACGGATATGGGGAGGCCAGGGCGCGCCCGGGCGCGTCCGTCACGCCGGGGCCCACGCTGGCCCACCCGACCCCATATATATTCCTCCCGATCCACTCCACGGACCAAACTCTAGCCACTTCATTCCACTCCCCTCCGCCACCCAAGCTCTCGTCCGGCGATCTCCGGCCTTCTTCGGCATGGCGGGCAACAGATCCGACGATGACCAGTACAGATCCGTCGACTGGGGTGTCGTCTTGTGCGGTTTGGATGAGGCAATGGTCGTCCGCATTGCACTCCGCCGCTCCCGGGAGGACAACGCCTGACCAACGGCGGGATCTGTCCAGCGCGAGTGCATTGCGTCGGTGCATCGGGCGCTCGGATCCTCCGGCGCTGGATCATCGCGGTCCTCTCGGGAGCCTTCCTATCTCCCTTTCCCCATCACCGGTCTGCCGGAGTATAAGTCCTACAGGGACCGGTGTGCCCGCCGTGGGAAGGAGAGGATGAGGGCGGCCGAGGCCCGCCTCACTGTCGACATGGTGGCGGTGGAGGCGACTGATGCGGCGGCGCGGGCGGCCGTAGAGGAGGAAGCCATCCGCGCCCGCATTGTAAAGAAGCGGCAGCGAAGAAACACGCGCGCCCTTGCCCTAAGAGCAGAATCGGGCGGTCTGTGCCATGGCCGCACTGCCCCCCAAGGAGGAGAAGGAGGACAGCGACTGGTCGGGCAGCTCCGGCGATGAGAAGATCCGGCTCGATCCATACTGCGTCTTCGATCGCTACTTCCGCGAGAAGGACGACAAGGGCGCCGGAAAGGGCAAGGGCAGCCGTGGATGATCTTTGCCATAGGTAGCATATATAGGTTAAACATGCCAAATTTTGATAGTCCGATGGCATGTCCTGATGTAGTAGCCGGACGATGTGTGTAATGCATCGTTTATGTAGTTGCATGAGTTTGTATGCATTTGATGTTTGTTTATTGGGGTGTCCGGTTATGAGAAGAAAAATTTAAGGCGTGCGATCACTGTCCGGTGTTTGAGGGGCCAGATTTGCCAAATCCGGCTGTAGCTCTAACCCAGTTTATAGAGTTCCAAAGCCCAAAGAAGTTTAAGTTTAGTTTGTGTCGGTTCCGATTTTGACCCCGGCGATTTGCCCTCCCGGAAACCAAAATCCGCCGCCGTCTACTCCAGGAAACCCAAATCCGCCGCCGCCGTCCCGAGCTTGAACTCGACAGCCATGGCCTCCCAACTAGGGCGACCGGCGGTGGCGCCGGTGAAGTATGATCCAGCGGGCACCTACATCACTGCCATTGGCGATGACCTCCTCTGCGAGATCTTCCTCCGCCTCCCCTCCCTCCCCAGCCTCGTCCGCGCCGCCCTCGCCTGCCGCACCTTCCTCCGCGCCGTCCGTTCGTCCCGCGCCTTCCGCCGCCGCTTCCGGGCGCTCCACCCTCCACAGCTCCTTGGGTACTTCACCGACCCCTGCCGCACTGCCATCCCTGCCTTCACCCCCTTCCGAAGCCGCTCCGACCCCGACCTGGCCGCGGTCGTCCGTGGCTCCAATTTCTTCTTCACCCGCCTACCGGAGGTCGGCGACTGGGCGTTCAACGGCCTGCTCCGGCTACGTCTTCCTCCACAACGACAACACCGACCAGATCGCTGCCTACAACCCCCTCACGCAGGTGCTGAATATCTTCCCCTACCCGCCTCAGGAGGCGGCCTGCGATCCCCGCTATCTTGATTTTCGCATCATCTTCTCGGAAGAGGAGCGGAGGTCGTTCCGCGTGGTATGTGTCCGTCACCGCAGGCGGCGACTGAGGACGCTGGCTCGTTTATCTGTCTTCTCATCAGACAGCAGGGAGTGGCAGGGTTTCTCGTGGGTGGACACCTCAATGCCGCAGCCTGGGGATGATGGAATTGGAGGTGATAAGTGCATGCTCTCGTCTTACACTGCTACGCCGGTGGATGAATTCCATAGATTAGTCTACTGGAAACACAAAAACCAAGCATATATAGTCGTCCTCAATGCTGGGACGCTGCAGTTGTCTCGAGTGGATTTGCCGCCGCACTTGAAGGATATGGACTCCATAGAATTTGTTCTTGGTCCGACAAAGGATGGGAAGCTCTCTATGGCTTTCACAGATCAGTTTGTTGCAAACAATGGAATGCTCGCTGTTTGGTTTTGGAGACCTGATGGTGGCGGTGTTTATAAATGGATGCCTCACAAGATTTTCCCACTGAACAAATTTGTTGATTCCTCTACGTGTTCAAAAGAGTATGATGTCACTGCGCAGGTTAAGGCGGTCATAGATGATTTTGTGTACCTGTCTGTTTATTATCAGTATAGCAGCTGCTACCTATCCTTTTGCCTGGAAACAGAGAAGATAAACAAGCTCTTTGAACATAGACTTGACTACGTCCAGCCATACTTCATGGTGTGGTGGCCTCCTTCTTTGGTATGCAACAAGGTGAGCCCATGCTTCAGGACGCTGGTAAAATTTCTCCCGACGTTTGGTCCCTGTATCATATGCATTTAAGTTACCTGACACTACTGGAAAATTCGTCGTTACCGAGTTCTTTCGTACGAGGACACGGGATCACGGCAAAAGGTAAGTAAGCCGAGTGCGGCTCTCGGCAAAGAGCAGCACACGGCACACACTCGTGTTTGCCGAGCGTCTAACGCAAAGGGCTCGGCAAACAAATAACACTCGGTTTATTTGATGTATGCCGAGAACCTTTTCTAGGGCACACGGCAAACAAGTGCCAGGTGGCACGGCCGTTTGCGCTTGACGGCTCCGTCACGTACAGTCCACCTATGCCGAGATTCTCCGCAAAGCACTCGGCAAAATATTTACTAAAATACTTTTTCCCTCACAATAATTGTTTGCCGAGCTCCCTTGAAGCAGTACTCGGCAAAGTTTTTAAGTAATTTCTTTTTCTCCCCTATTACATATATATTTGCCGAGATCTCCGGTCCACCACTCGGCATACTATAGTCAGGTCACGGCACTTTTCCCGAGTACCACAGCTCTCGGAAAAAAGCTGCCAGTTGAAACTGTGCTCAGGCACAACCTTCCCGAGTACCTCAGATCTCGGAAAAGAGCTGCCAGTGCCAGCGTAGCTCAGGCACCACCTTTGCCGAGCACCGCACTCGAGAAAGCCTTGTAACACCGAGTGCTGAACTCGGCAGAAGGTGACAGCATAGTGAAGATCTTTCTGTATGTTCTGTCCTAAATCCCTGCAATTGACATACAACACATATATATCACAACACATATAGCACACATATAGCACATCATTAAGGCTCAAAGTGACATCACATACGAATTAAACTCATGTATCACAACCATAGCTCACGACAAGTTCACGACCATAGCTCACGACAAGTTCACAACCATAGCTCACGACATAGCTCATGACATAGTTCACTACATAGTCACGACGCAAACACTTCGCATGTTCAGTACATAGGAGGAGGACGACGGGAGACACATCACGACAATCCTTCAGGAGGAGTAGGAGGGTTTCCTCTCATCATCATCGCCCACATTGCCCGTAACCCCTACAGAGGACGAGGGTCGACATGTCAGCATTGTTACAAGTTGGTCAATCGGTTAATATGGATATGCGTCGATATGGGAAAGTACTAACCGCTAAGTCTTCCTGTATCCTCTCCCTTTCCAGCTTCTCAACCTTCATCCGTTCCTCTTGTTCGGCGGCCTGCTTCTGTCTAGCCGCCACTTCAGCCTGCAGCCGTGCCTCCTGTTCGGCCGCGTCTCTTGCACGTGCGGCCTCGGATGCCTCCAGCGCGGCCTGTAATACACGGAGTTTCTTCACATATAGGTTGCGACACAAAGAATGCAAAGACAATGGCATACATGAAATTTACAAACCTTGAGATTTGAAATCTCAACTGACTGAGTCGTCGGGCGACTCCTTATGGAGGGACTTGAGCTTGTGCTTTGCGCCCGCATCTGAGATAGCTTGGGATGCGAGGACATGGAGATCGCGCCGTCGCCGATCAAGTGGCGGCCGCTCCTCTTCCCTGGGCCTGCCCTCATGACCACCAAGGGATCGAGGTCCTGCGACATAGGATCAGACTCCTCCCCGTAGGCCTCCTTGAAATGGGTTTCGTAAAACCCATATCTGTCCTTGGCCGACGTGCTGCAGAACTCCGCGCCATCCTTGCCTCTATGCCCATGTTTCCACGCCTGCATGATGTTGATGTGGGCCTCAGGCTGTTCTCTCATCTACAAAAGAAAGACGGTCGTGATTAGTAAAACCCAGATGAACCTATAGACAAAAATGACCTTGGGGTTGCACATACCATTCTTTCATGGTATGCTGCAAGGTTGAGGCTCCCTGCACATGTGCCGGACCGGGCATCTTCAGGCAGTCCCCCCTTTTCACCTTGTGCGTCGCCAGCCACTCATCACTGCACCAATCCGCCACTAACGCCTCCCAGCAGTTAGTTGGGATCCATGGCTCCTTCACCTGTTTAGACAGAATACATCATATGACGAACATAAGGAACAAGCGGGTCATGATGCAAGTAGTTATTCGGTTGTGATGTTGCTCACCGCCAAGTACTCGTCCTGCTCGAGGTCGTAGGTGCATCAAGCTAGAGACCTCATCATCTTCCTCCCTTCGGAGTGCATGGGGCGAGCTCTCTGCACGGCCGCAGTGCGCACATTGTGCTTCATGTCATAGAGACGGCCCTTGGCAATGTTCTCTAACACCTTTGCAGCCTCATCCTCGAACCCAGGCGCACAGGCAAAGTGATTCTACAGCAATGCATATAGGAGTTAAATAATTACCGAGCGTCGGGATAACGATCAATGCAATGACACATGCACATACCCAGAACTCACGACAGACGTGCTCGGCCTTGCTGACATCGTCCTCATCCTTGGCCGCTTTGTAGTGCTCCCAGGTGAAACCTGGCGTCACGGGCTTGTCGGCTTTCAACTGGACCAATCCAGGGAAGTGCTTCTTCAGTAGAGAGCCAAGCATGTGGTTCGGCATGCGCCCGTGCCCCTTGGTAAGACGCTTCCACACCCTGCACAATGAAAAGGAAAATCATATGTCAATGTGCAAATATCAATAAGCTAAATAACTTGTATGATCTTTGCTTACTTGTCTCCTTTGGTCTCAAGGATAGGTCGAAGGTCGGTGGGCGTGGGTTCCTTCGGTGCCGAGGACGGACCACGGGTTGAGCGCTTTCTCCCGGTTCTCGTCGAGGTGCCAGACCCCGAGTTGTCCCCACCATCCATCTCCCCTGCCTCATCCTCAGGATCGGTAGCGAGGGGATCCGGCCCCTCGACGTAATCCTCCGTCTCCTCGTCGAAAGAGGGCTTAACATGGTTCTCAGTGGCTGAGGGTACAGAACCAGTCGAGGATGAGTGCTCGGCGCCCCTGCCATCGGCAACGGTTGGTATTACTCGGTATCGCTTCTTCATCTTCAACATGACGAAGCACCCGCTACAAAAAAGACGGAATAAATATATTCACTAGAATTGCATCGTGATAAATGAGATTAGGAACCCTAAAACCATACTAGCAGTGTTTCGAAGGAAATAAACGCTGCTAGTGGATATATTAGCAGCGTTCGAACGCAGTAAACGCTGCTAAGGTGAATTATGCAAATTCCCTAATAGCTTAGTAACTTTTTATAAATCCAAAAACTAGAGTTATCACTAGGCAGTGGCGGAGCCTCTTGGAGGCCAAAGGGGATCACGACCCCCCCTTCCAAAAGTACAACTGTACAATTATTAGGTACACTAATCATTATGCCTAGCTCATCAGAAGATAACCAGCAAAATAAAAGAGGAAGAGAGAGGCATATAGGAAGCAACACATAGCAGCACGATAGACGGAGATAGGAGCAGCGCATAGCGAGGCAGCAGCTGCGCCCAGCCGCAACGGCAGCCACTGACGGCAGTAGCGCACATCGTCATACTGCCACAGCGGGAGCCACTAACGACACCCCCGTCGATTTCAATCATCAACTCATACTAGTCATACTGTTTTTGTTTTTTTAAAGAACAGACAGTTCCAGTGCTCTAGCGTTGGTGGAATTGGTAATTTATGTTGTGAGTCACATAGGTTTTCATGCAAATTCATTTTCAGTTTGAAATTGACCCCCCCTTGGTTGCTTGTCACGCTCCGCCACTGTCACTAGGAATGGTGTACATTACTAGAGTTATCAGTAGAAACTAGCAGTGTTTCTTTGAGAATTCTAGTATTGTCGGGGATATGACCCTAGGATATGACCCGCCCATTCAGGGTCGGGTCATTACGTGGCAACTCAGGAGGAAGGCTTTGGCTAGGTGGGCCGTGATGATCCAGAAGACATAGCCCAGAGGATGAGCCGCCCTTAGCGGGCCGACTTACGGTCAACCGCCTTGAGCACTTTCCTTGTAACGCGCCACGAAGTTCCCTTACTTGTGTAATAAGATGAGTAGGAGTAAGAGTAGGTCACGGGTTGGGTTACGACCCGGACCTTGTTGTAAACCTAGGACCTCGACCTGTATATATAGGCGAGCCCCTGAGGCAGAAATATTTAAGTTACAAGCTCTCGAGTACTAGGTTAGCCAAGTCACACCCTTGTAATCGAGATCATCATCATCAATACAACCAAAGCAGGACGTAGGCTATTACCTCCATTGTGAGGGGCCGAACCTGGGTAAACCCTTGTCTCTCGATTCCGATCAACCCCGTTCGAGTTACCACCTAGCAGCGATGGCCTCACGACTAAGTCCTTTCACGAGGACATCTGCCGTGACAAAACCACGACAATTGGCGCCCACCGTGGGGCTATCGCTCGGTGGTGTTGAGTACTTGAAGGGAACTCCCGCAGGGATCGAGGGATACGCTATCGGCCGCATAACCAAGAGTCGTCGTGGCAAGCTCTACATCGACGATTCAGGCTGGGGCCCCGAGGCCGACTCAATCGAGTATGGGTACCGGGTCCCCTTCGGCAAAATCCACGTCTTCATCGGCAAAGCCGGCGGATCTGAACCCGAGCCGGACATCTGCACCAACATCGTCGAGCCGGCTCGGCGCGCGCAACCCGCACAGGCTCAAGCCGGTCGGAAACACGTCTTCGTCGGTTTCACCTAGGGGGTGGACCTCACGGATAACTCTGCGTCCGGCGGCGACACCCTCGTCTATTCTGATGGCGAGTCCTCGGTAGGCGAAACTGAGTCGATCCTCCCGCTTTACGATGGCGGGCTTGGGGGCTACTCTGACGACCAGCCGGCTCAGGACTTCTTCGAAACGCCCCCCCCGGGCTGCTGTTTATATGGCAGTCTCGGCCCTGGCCCTTAATTCCACGGTGGCCGGCGCCGCGACGGGAACCGGCACCTCAGGGGCTGGCTCAGCCGTACCGCCGGCTCAGGCCTTGACAGAATTGGCAACCGCCTTGGCGACTCTCCTTGCAACGCCGGTGACCGCAGAGAACCAGGCGGAGTGCAACACGGAGGTAGCCAAAATCCACGAGCAGATGGCTAAGGTGCAGGCAGATATCAACGCCGAAAACACTCGCATGGCAGAACGCCTGAAAGCCAAAGCCTAGCGCATAGGGCTCTGTCAGAGTGCCTCCGAAGCAGTTCATCAGAGGCGTCATATGAGCCGTCTACCGCCCGACTACGAGCCCATGCGCCTGTTTAACACGCCGCAGGATGCGCCTATTCAGGGGGCTGGAGCAGGCACCCCGGAAACACCGTTTGTACCCCCGAGCGGAGGCAGGCAGCCGTCGGCAGGTCAACCCCATCAACCGGCTCAGCAGCGCCTGCATGAGCCGGCCCAGCGGATCC
Source organism: Elymus sibiricus (assembly GCA_039707655.1). NCBI lineage: Eukaryota > Viridiplantae > Streptophyta > Magnoliopsida > Poales > Poaceae > Elymus > Elymus sibiricus. Next base: position 356,688,492 of record CM077672.1, read on the forward strand.
CGCCGGTTCAGATGCCCCCACATCGTTTCCTCACACCGGCGGGTCATTTCACCAACCCTTTGGACAACTTGGTGGCAGCAGCGACTAACTTGGCCGCGCTCCCAATCACGGGAAACTCACCGGTTGAGATCGAAGCCCGGAATTCCATTGAGATGTTAAAAACTTCAGTTGCCCAGCAGGCAAACTACTCCTACAGTCGGCAGCGACTCCATTCTACCCCGCTTCCAAGCCGAAGCAGGAGCCGCCACGATGAGTCGCCGGCCGTCTCTAGCAGCGCTCATCAACGTCGTGAGCAGCCTCGTGACCCACCACGCCTTGGGCCCCTTAACGCCCAGGAGATTGTTGATACAGCTCGGGCTCAAGGAGCGGCGGAGGCGGCAAACGCGGCGGGTCAGGCGCCGCCTGTCACAACCCAATTGACTTCCAGTAGCAGGACCATTGGGATACCGTGTTTGGTGCCGGCTCTACGCAACGAGCGCATGCCCAAGGACTTCGAAGGCCCTCGTAAGGTTCCAAATTACACGGCTGACCTTGAGCCGGCTGCTTGGATTGAGAGCTACGAGATAGCCATGGACATGCTGGATGTCAGCGACGCTGTCTGCGCTAAGTACCTGACAATGATGTTGGAAGGGCCGGCCGGTACGTGGTTGAAAAACTTGCCCCCTAACTCTATTAACACCTGGGCGGAGTTGAAGGACCGTTTCATCAAGAACTTCCAGGGAACCTGCAAACGCCTAATGACGATCGTCGATCTTCAGCACTGCATCCAACGTGAGGGTGAGTCGGCCCATCACTGGACGCGCCGGGTCGCCGAAATTATTCACGTCTCTGACAGCATCACGGCGGCTCAGGCGGTTCTGATCTTGGAGAAAAACTGCCACTTTGAGCCGCTCATGCAGAAACTGGGCCGGCTCAAGCGGAAGGTTCAGGATATGGGCGAGCTCATGGATGTCCTCACCAGGTATGCCGAGTCAGACACCACGAAGGATCCCAGCCCAGACGATGACCAGACTGGCAAGGGAAAGAAAAACAATGGTGGCAAGGGTAACCAGCAGAACAACTCAGGGAACAATGGAAATCATGGCAATGAAGGGAAGCATAAGAATCTGGAAGGAGGATCAGATTTGGTCGCTAATACCAACGCTGGTTACAAATACCCGAAGGGGAATAATTCGGGAAGATCCTATAGTGGCAACAAACCCCGTAATTTTGAGGAAGCCCTCAAAAGGCCATGCCCAAAGCACATCCTCCCTAATAAACCGTCAACCCACTCTTGGGAGAACTGTCACATAATGCAGGCTTTTGGCGAGCAGTTCTTTCAGAACAGTCAAGGCGGCGGCGGAGGCAACCCGGGGCAGCCTGGAGCCGGCTCGACTGGTGGTTTTCATAACCAGGGTTTTCATGGACCGGGCGGCTCAGGAACAGGTTACCAGGGTTCTGGCAACAATGGAGGCAATCAGCATCCGGGGCAAGGAAATCAGCAACTGGGCAATCAACATGTCAATCAGTCGGGTTTTCAGAGCAATCCCAAACAGTTGAATAGTGGGCAGTATCACGTGTTCACGACCCATACTGACAAGCGAGATCGCAAACTCCGGAAACGAGCCATCAGTGTAGTTGAGCCGGCAGTACCGGAATATCTATGTTGGTCGGAACAGCCCATTACATGGAGCAGAGAGGATCACCCTCCCCGGGTTGACAGTCCGGGTTGCTTGGCTTTGGTGGTGGCGCCCCAAGTCGGCGGCTATTCACTCACGAAGGTACTCATGGACGGAGGAAGCAGTATAAACATTTTGTACTACGACACTTTTCGACGGATGAATCTGTCTGAAAAACAGCTCCAGTCGTCTTCTACAGTGTTTCACGGGATCGTTCCCGGAAAGTCTGCATATCCTATCGGGCGGATCAAGCTAGATGTCGCATTTGGCACTGATGATAACTACAGGTGCGAGTCTTGGACCTTTGAGGTGGTCAAAATCAAGGCGGCTATTACGCTCGCTTCATGGCTCGACCCTGCTATGTCTACCTCAAACTCAAGATGCCTGGACCAAATGGCACTATCACAGTTAATGGAGATCGAAAGATCGCCCTTGAGTGCGAGGAAGGGGATGCAGCCTACGCCGAGACGGCTTGCGCTGCGGAAGAGTTGAAATATTACGCTGCAAATGTTGACCCGGCCGATATGACGCCCTTGAAGAAGCCCACCGCAGAGTTTGACCCGCCCCTCAAGTTTAAGTCGGCCGAGGACACCAAACAGGTTGAGTTCGTCCCTGGTGACCCGTCCAAGACGTTCACTATTGGGACTGGTATGGATCCCAAATAGGAAAGCGCACTCATCGAGTTCATCCGTGAGAATCGGGACATCTTCGCGTGGAAACCTTCTGACATGCCAGGTGTACCAAGAGAACTCGCTGAGCACCACCTTAATGTGGATCCGAAAATGAAGCTTGTTCGACAATTCCTCCGTCGTTTTAACGAGGAGAGACGCAAGGTTATTGGAGAGGAAGTAGCCCGGCTCCTAGCTGCCGGGTTCATCGTTGAAGTTTTTCACCCTCAGTGGTTGGCTAATCCAGTGCTTGTTCTAAAGAAAAACGGCACTTGGCGCATGTGTATTGACTACACAGATCTCAACAAAGCTTGTCCCAAAGACCCGTTTGCCCTCCCTCGCATTGATCAGATCATCGATGACACGGCGGGTTGTGAGAGTTTGTGTTTCCTGGATGCTTACTCCGGCTATCATCAGATAAAGATGGCCGTTGAGGATCAGGAGAAGACGGCTTTCATCACACCTTTTGGGGCCTTTTGCTATGTCTCTATGCCTTTCGGGCTCAAAAGTGCTGGGGCGACTTATCAGCGCTGTGTCCAGAATTGTTTCCACAAGCAGATTGGGCGCAACGTTCATGCTAATGTGGATGATATCGTGGTCAAGTCATTGAAGAAGGAAACCTTACTGGATGATCTCAAGGAAACTTTTGCTAATCTTCGGACTTACCAGATGAAGCTTAACCCGGATAAGTGTGTTTTTGGTGTTTGTGCAGGCAAGCTACTGGGTTTCCTGGTGTCAGAACGGGGCATCGGAGCCAACCCGGACAAGATTAAGGCAATAACCTCACTTGCGAAACCGGAGAATATCAATGACGTTCAACGGATGGCGGGTTAGATCGCTGCTTTGAGCCGGTTCATAAGCCGCCTTGGCGAAAAGGCGATTCCTCTGTACCAGATGCTGAAAAAGAATGATGACTTTGTCTGGAGCGATGCTGCTGATGCTGCCTTCGAAGCCCTTAAGAAGCAACTGGCTGAGCCGCCTGTCCTAGCTGCTCCTATCGCCAAAGAGCCTATGCTCCTGTACATTGCTGCCAATAACCAAGCAGTAAGTGTTGCAGTTCTTGTCGAGAGGAAATAGGCAGGGAAAGAATATCCAGTGCAGCGGCCAGTCTATTATGTCAGCGAAGTTTTATCCGAGTCCAAGCAGAGGTACCCACATTGGCAGAAACTGGTGTTTGGCGTTTTCTTGGCTAGTCGCAAGCTCAGACATTATTTCCTGGAGCACCCCATTACTGTGGTCAGTTCAACACCCTTGGGAGATATCATCCAGAACAGGGAAGCGACAGGCCGGGTTGCCAAGTGGGGGATTGAGCTTGGTCCACATCATCTTAAATACGTGCCTCGCACGACCATCAAGTCCCAGGCACTTGTTGATTTCATCAATGATTGGACTGAACTCCAAGCTCCGGAAGAGAAGCCAGATAATACATATTGGACTATACATTTTGATGGTTCCAAACAGCTAGAAGGCTCGGGGGCTGGAGTTGTCATATCTTCCCCTCGAGGTGATAAATTTTGCTATGTCCTGCGGATTCTGTTTACTTGTACTAACAATGCAGCTGAATACGAGGCTCTCCTCCATGGTCTTCGGATGGCTAAAGAGATGAATCTCAGCCGGGTCAGGTGCTTGGGCGACTCAGATTTGGTTGCTCAACAAGTTTCAGGAAAGTGGGATTCCAAGGACCCGCTTATGGCGGCTTATCGGCAAGAGGTAACCAATGTGGCCGGTCACTTCAAAGGTTATCAAGTTGATCACATTGATCGGTGACTCAACGAGGCGGCTGATGCATTGTCGCGACTCGGCTCTCAACGTAAGCCGGTCCCTCCCAATGTGTTTCTTGACATGCTGCATCATCCTTCTGTCAAACTGCCTTCCGAGTAAGATCTCGCTATCCCTAACCCGGAGGCACTGTTGGTGGCGGCTCTTCACGCTATTCCGGACTGGACAGTTCCTTATCTGGATTATCTGACTCAAGGCGAGTTACCTGCAGATGAACTCATGGCTCGTCAGATCGTCCGCCGCTCCAAGTCTATGTCTATCGTCAATGGCGAGTTACACAGAAGAAGCATCACAGGAGTTTTCCAGCGTTGTGTCTTCCCTGATGAAGGGCGCGAGATTCTCAATGAGATTCATTCTGGCGATTGTGGTCATCATGCCGACTCAAGATCCTTAGTGACAAAAGCCTTTCGCCATGGTTTTTACTGGCTTACGGCTCACGCAGATGCTGAGGATATCGTACAAAAGTGTGATGGTTGCCAGAAGTTTGCACGCCAGGCTCATGTTCCGGCTCAAGAGCTTCGCATGATTCCTATCACATGGCCTTTTGCAGTATGGGGGCTCGACATGGTTGGTCTGTTTAAGCCGTCCAAGGACAAGAAGACACATCTTTTGGTTGCTGTTGATAAATTTACCAAGTGGGTTGAGGCCGAGCCAATCAGCAATTGTGATGCAGCCACAGCAGTCAAGTTCTTGAAAAAGTTGATTTTTCGTTTTGGTTATCCACATAGCATCATCACTGATAATGGCACAAATTTATCCAAGGGTGCTATGAAGCAGTTTTGTCAAAGAGAGCATATCCGGCTTGATGTTGCATCAGTTGCTCACCCTCAATCCAATGTCCAAGCAGAACGTGCTAATCAAGAGATTTTACGAGGTATCAAGCCAAGGCTTATGGTCCCCCTCGAGCGCATGCCGGGTTGCTGGGTTGAGGAGCTCCCTTCTGTCCTTTGGAGCATAAGGACTACCCCTAACAGATCAACATGCTTTACTTCTTTCTTTATGGTCTATGGCGCAGAAGCTGTTTTACCAAGCGATATTCGCCACGATCCCCCCCCGGGTCACCGCCTATGTCGAAACAGATAACGAGCAGGCTCGTCAAGATTCTCTCAATGCATTGGAGGAGGAACGGACATAGCAGCAGCACGATCTGCAATCTATCAGCAAGACCTACGTCGCTATCACAGCCGTCGGGTTCGCAGCCGTACTTTCCAAGAGGGCGACTTAGTACTCCGTCTGATTCAAGATCAGGCGGGTATGCACAAGCTCTCCCCTCCCTGGGAAGGGCCTTTTGTCATCAGCAAGAATCTCAACAACGGTTCATATTACCTGATGGATATACGTGAGCACAATAAATCACGTACGTCAGAGGAGGAGACCAACAGGCCTTGGAACATCGCTCATCTCCGTCCTTATTACACTTAGAGCCACCGGCTCAAGTTGCTTGTACATACCTTTGTATATATTATGATCAATAAACATAAGCCGGCACCCTCGAAACTCGGGGCCTCTGTCGTTTCATCTTAAAATTTTTGCATGAGTCTTTTTGTTTTTGATCATTGGTCACTTGGGGGCTTCCAACTCACCGAGTTTAGCTTTCTCACCCTTTTGACCCGGCAATTAACGCCACATTATCTTGGTTAAACCTGCCTGTCTGCTTGATGCTACTCCGATTAGGTGATCCGGTGTACTCTTGACAAGTCAATCATCTATATGACCCTGAACTTGTCTTGGTTAAAACATCGGATGTCACGTGAGAGCCGGCTTACAGAGAGCGAGGATAAACCATGGGCTATCATGCCAGCTTCCTTGAAGCAAGACTCGAGCCTCGAAAGCCGGTCTATATTGTCGTGCCTCGAAAGCCGACTTAACATTGATATCTATTCATGATTTCTGTTCAATTTTTACAGGGGTTATCTTTGTTTCCCTTTGGCCATGAGCCGCCGGATCATGGATGAGCCGGGTCAAACAAACATCCTAAACAGATATGACTCACCATACTGATACTCAACGAAGCATAGTTTTTTTCCAAAAGGAGACCTGGCGGGTCAATATACAACCAGTGCAGCTGTTTCATCAAAAATACCGCAAAATTTTAAGTGCGCGAAGGCACGTCAGAGCACCTAAGTGTTTCAACTATCCTATTACAAAGCCACAGCTGGGCTCAATGATGACAAAGTTCTTTGGAGCTCTACTCCTGGGCACCAGTATCAGCGCCCTCCGGGTTATCAGCTCTCGGGTTAGCTCCGTCATGCTGCTTCTTGGCGGCTTGAATTTCCGGCTCACCCTACTCTGGCTCTGCTTTTTCTCTTATCTAAAGATTATCGAAGTCCCAGTCGAGGGTGGTCAAAGCTTGGAACTCGGCGTCCTCTCCTATTATAATTGATGGATCAACATCAAGAGCAAAGATGTGCTTACGCCGTGCTGGTGTCAGGTTGATTGGCTCGAAGATTGGCGGTGTAACCCGTTGGTTCCCTTCAGTATAAGCCGCCTCGTACCTCTTCAAATCCACCTCTTCAACAATTTGACTCGCCACAACACGAGTTTCTTTCATAGAGCGGGAATAGTCAGCCGGCGTGAATTCCTTGCCGTCCGTCTTAAGTTCCGGAAACCCGCCAGCAAGCTCAGACATGTCCATATCCGGCACATACGCCTTGGCTCGGCCCAGGGCTAGCATGCTGGCTGATCGGGCGGCTGATTTCTTGAACTCCTCGTTGTACATCGGCACGGTGGAAAGCTGATTCAACACGTCTTTGATATATTTTGGCGGCTCTTTATGTCTCATCACTGACATAATTGTGAACAAGCTCCCTGCATAGAGTTGCTCAAGCAAGGTGTACATCACTTTCAGCTTGACCAGCGGCTCTTGTCCAAGATTCACAGTCCGGTTCCCTGCAATTTTTGCCCAAGTATGGATCAGCTACGGATTGCAGTTCGCAGGCAAGTTAACAGTACCAAATATGAATCAACTACAAGTGGCGGGTCACTTACCAAAGATGGCCTGGGTCATGTGATTGACGTGATGCTTTAACCCGGCCAACTCATCGGAAAGGGGCTTGAGTTTGTTTTCTGCTTCTTCAGCACGTTTCAACAGCAAGTTTCTCTCTTTCTCATGAGAGGCCGTCAACACTCTCAACTTTTCGACGGTCGTCGATGCTGATTCTTCTAGAGACGCGGCTGCTGACTCGGCATCAGCTCGAAGCTTCTTCTCCGCCTTAAGTTGCTCTTGCAAGCCGTCCGCTCTGGACTCGGCATCATTTAGCAGATCCTGACATCACAAGGTCACATCAGTACAATGAGCCTACAAAATTGGCGACTTTGGTGTTTGGCGACTCTGATACAACCACAATTTTCTAAACTGAAGTCCCAAGCAGTTGCTAGCAATCTACATGGCACTTGGGGGCTAATGCAAGTTCATTTTCTTTTACAAATACGAAGGGAAAGCTCCGACTCATCTCACTATAATGAGTCGGCCCTTGGCGGCTATCACAGTCAATTTTCTTCTACATACTAAATCAATATTATGAAGACCCGGCTGTTTTATAAAAACAAGCCGGCCCTTGGGGGCTACACATCCTTTTGCTCTCTGATTGTTGAAGACCCGGCTGTTTCACAGAAACAAGCCGGCCCTTGGGGGCTACATAACACTTTGCTCTATAATTATTGAAGATCCGGCTGTTTCACAGAAGCAAGCCGGCCCTTGGGGGCTACATGTCAATTCAGTCTAAGACAAAGTTTAAGCACTAGCTTGTCATATGCATAACAACCCGGCCCTTGGGGGCTACGGTTCAAGAAAGAAAAGAAGAAAAGGATATCTAAAGTCTTTCACTCAATCATGTCTGTTTATGTCTAAGACTTGGCGGCTACATATGATATATACAGTGGACAAGAGATGTTTTCTTACCTCATATTTCCTCTTCAGCATGTTAACCATGCTGGCTTCCATATCCCAGCTTGTTGATAGCCGGGTCAAATACGCCTCATGAAGGTCAATTGCGCTAAGTTCTTCAAGGCTTGGGAGTGCATGTTTCGCCAAAGTGGTTGAAGGCTCTGGAGTTTTAAAGGATGCTCCTGTGATGGTGACCTTGTCGGCGGCTTGGGGAGACGACACCACTACATTTTCCGCCACCTTGGTTGGGCTCGAAGCATGGTCAGGACTAGGCGGGTTGACGTCTCCCACCTCGTCCGTCGCACAGGTTTGAGTGTCCACCTTTCCAGTTGATGGCGGCTTATTCTGCGGCGGCGGCTCAACAATCTCGTCAGCCTGGTCCTTTTCAGCTTCAACTTGACCTTCAGGGATCACCACCTCTGGAGTTTCGGATCCGGGTTTCCCTAAGGACGAGGGTAATTCGCCAGTCTTCCTTTTCTTGGCCTTGGCCCTGCGAAAGCACAAGCAGATTCAGATAAATAATACAACAGATATAACAAAGCATGACTCATCGAAAAGCTCTTACCCTGGTTTCATGACCATGGGTGGCAGTTGAGTGGCAGATGAGTCGCCAGAAGATGGTGGCGACTCCTGATAATCCGAATCAGACGGGTTACGTGGTTGTTTAAAAAGACCGGCAAACGGGTGAGATGGAGTTGGACTATGAGGCACCTCATTTCGACGCTTGCGGGGGTTTGGCGAGTCAGATAAGCCGCCCAAAAGTTCCCCAGAGCCACTTCGCGTCTGGCGCCTTATTGATTCGGCGTGCTATGATTTCTTTAAAGAAAATTTTAGGTCTAAGTAAGCAAGTGGATGAGAAAAGGGCACTTTCCTCACAGTTTTTCTTAGCTTTTGGGGAACAAAGGTGTCCGAGTCGGAAGAGATAGAAATTATCTCAATGTCATCAGCCCGGCTATTATCAATATCGCCCTGGGAATAAGAGGCGTCAGCAAGTTCAATAAAAAGACAGCCAAGGGAGTCAAGTTCTACCTCTGATTCATCATCAGCCAAAGGCGACTGGCCCCTAGCTGCCGTCTCATGTTCAGCGGCCGGCTTATGCTTTTTCCGAGCCGGCACAACTTTGGATTTGGCAACTGCCTTCTTCGCTTTCTTGTTCCAGAATGAAGAATTGAGTTGCAGTTTAACGAGATTAACAAGTAAGCTTAAGTTATGGATTGATAAGTCGGATAAAACAAATTACAAAGAATGTTTACTGGAGGAGCTTGATTGAGGGCATAGAACAGTTTCAGTCCGGTCTTGTTGCATATTTCTTGAGGTTCCCCAAGTAGTTTCTTCGTGGCCTTATTTATATCATCATCTGACATATCATTAGGACTGAACCATTGTGGATTGGTTGATTCGCCAGAATAATTACACATTAAATCGTCCCGGCGGCTTAAGGGCAGGATCTTAAAGGTAAGCCAACACCAGGTCAAGTCAACACCAGTCAGACCGTTGGCTATCAAAGCCCTCAACCTTGGATATACGTGGGCGACTTGGGCACGTTCTTCTTGAGGAGCCCAGCCAGGAAGTTCAAAGGTTGGGGGAAGGCGTTCAGGTCTATAACCCGGCAGAGGGTTTTCATCAGCTGGAGCTGTGTTCTTGCAGTAGAACCACGTTTTGTTCCAACCTTTAGGGTGACTCGGCAGAGCAGCTGAAGGAAAAGGAACGTCTCTTCGTCTTTGAATTGAGACCCCGCCAAGTTCTAGGCAGGGGCCATCAGCGCACTCAGTTTGGCGGTTGAGATAGAAGAACTCTCTGAAGAGAGGAACGGTGGGTTCTATTTGCAGATATACCTCACACAAGACTTGAAATTGGCACAGGTTGGATACAGAGTTTGGACCAATGTCTTGAGGATGAAGGTTGAAGAAGTGTAGAACATCCCGGAAGAATTTTGACCTGGGTGGAGAGAAACCCCTAAGCAGATGGTCTGTAAAAATCACGATTTCCCCTTCGCGGGGGTGAGGGACGTCTTCTGCTGCTTGAGGGGCTCGATAGCCAATTACTTCTTGAGCCTGCAGGAAGCCTTGCTCTTTATAATCGTTCAGTACAAGGTCAGAGACTTGAGAACACACCCACTTGCAGACTGTGGTCTTCGCCATAGCAAGTCGCCTAAATATGAACGAGGAATGCAAAAACGTAAATGGCAGGGTTACTCATGTTCATGATAAGCTCGCATCATACGATCAAAGGTACAGGGGTGAGTCACCATGTTCAGTAAGTCGCCAAGAGAGACTATCATCAAAAGGGCAGTTTAAATAACTATGCCTAAGTCGCCAGGATTTATGGCTGACTTACAATGATTACACCTAAATCGCCAGTATTAAAGGGTGGCTTACCAGATGCTAAAATTTCTAGTTTTTACTAAGTGTTACACAAACAGGTTTCACACAGATCGGATGATATTTCAGATCTACAAAATAAGTTTAAAGAAGAATATTTTCAGCGCTGAGTTCATACACTGGAAGCACGAGTTGATCTATCAGTTGTTTCTACCAAAGTTCAAGTTCGTCCAGATACAAAAACGGCGCTACAACGAACGGCGGGGCATTTCTAAGTCAAGGAAGTGCAAAACCAAGATCTAACAATGGCAATCGTTGTGGCACCCCGGTTCAGAGAGACCGGAACACCCAGTATTCCAGCCCAGAGATCAAGTCGTCTGGAATACGGCACTGCTTGGCATAGAACAAATCAGCTCTTTATTACAAATAACACGGGTACAAAGGTTCTGAAGGCACGAAGGTTACAGGGGCACGGCGACACTACGCCTGCTCAGATAGCTCTATGCTAGCAGCGGAACAACTCATAGCGGAATAACTCCTAACAGCAGAACGACGACAATGGTGATGGACTCCACTCCGCAGGGACTCTGACTGGGACGTATCCTAGAGCGCAACCTCGGGATCCTCGACAAACGAGCAATCACGGCATGACCTGCAAGCTGGCATGACACGCCAGGTGAGTACTTTGAATGTACTCGCAAGCTCACAGCAACCAAAGCAATCAAGACATACAACAGCATGGCATTTACAGGTTAATCATCAAAGATGAACACGATACTACTAGAACAACATGAACATGGCAACAACATGAGCATGGCAACAACATGAGCATGACATGTACATATAATTCATGATATGAACATGATGATACTAGCACTAGCATGCAAGGGGGTCGACATTTAAGGTCTCATGGACCAACTTACGTTGCTCGGAGGTTATCTCGTAACCACCATATGTCTCAGATTTACCATCGTGAACATCACACGATCACCTCAGGATCAACCAAGCTCGGTATCAACTGTACCATCGTGATCATCACATGACCACACGGAGCTTGATCTCTACCTGTGATCATCGCATGACCACATAAAGATCAACCAACTTCTTTCCTCATCGAACCAGGGTTGTTATTATTCAGGTTATTATTTCTGTTGACCCATAGTGTGACGTACTACGAACTATGTCCATGACCGAGGACGCGGCTATCGATAGATTATACACTCTGCAGAGGTTAGTACACTGTACCCACACCACGGAAATCATGGTCTCGTACTCCCATTCGGGTGGACCAACGACATTCCGACAAAACCAATCTATTGCACGACACTCTCCCGGACACTCCCGACAAACTCCCCTTTGGGCTATGTCCTGGGTTGCCCCTGATGTCAACTCGTGACATCCGCCCCCTTTGTGGCTGCCACCGTCGTGGCCAAACATAAACATCGTCCCAAACGGGGACCTCGGCGCCATACAACTTGGGCACTCAAGGCTTATGGTCGCCTACCTGATCAGGGTAGCGCGCACCCATAACCTTCCCTAGTTGGAGGTTCCGGCGGGAGGCATGACAATAGACCGCATTAGGGCCTCCCCATCCAGGCAAGTGTGGTTGCACTGGTGAGCTCGATTCGGTGGCACCATGACTCAGCCAACAGATTTGTTCAAGTTCGATTAATGTCAGGTTCAACTAGAATGGTGAGGAGCTGAGTCATAATAAAAATAGCATGATAATGCATATGAGCATGATACCAGTGTAACCATGGATGGGCAACATAACATAGCATCAACAATGATAAATCATGAAGTCTACGGAATACAAATGAGCATGGCATAATGACGATCACGTATATAACAAGTATTTTCATAACAAACCCTAACTATTCAAATGAGCATATTGTTATCACTAGCATCGAAAAATAAATCCGAGAACTAACATGATAATAATAATACTAGCAAATAATCATTTAACTTACTAGACGAAAAATGAACATGGCATAAGCAATGAGCATGGATTCACAAACATATCAGTAACATTCACAAAATAATTAAATGAACAAACAATTATTAAATATTCAAGTGGAAACCATGGATATTGCGATGCCATCATGCAAGTGGCTATCGTGGCTTACCTGGGGATGAAGGAACCATCGGGGAGAGGTGCGAGACACTCGCAGAAAGAATCGCTGGAAAAGTTTCCCTCTCGGCGGAGCTGTTTTAAGGGCAAGGGCAGAATGGTCATTTTCACAGTGTGACAACCTCATGAAAATGATGCCATCGGAACGGGCTCGACGAACTGAGATCGTGGGCTTTGGAATCACCTGATTCGGAGTTACGGTTGCGAAGTTACGGTCGTTCGTTCGTTAGGCAGAAAAATAATTAAAAACTGTCCATTTCTGGCCTTAACGGACGAACGTCCGCAAATTAGAGGTTTCGGCCGGGCTGAAAAAGAGAAACGGCTTTTGCGGAATACGTCTTCAGAAAGTGGAAGCGTACTTTTGGCCGAATAAGCACCAGAGTGCGCTTCCCTTAGGCGAAAGCGTATTCTGAGGTTTACGCCTCCACTTGCCACGTCAGCGGGCCCGTGGGGTCAACGTCGGAGAGGCTTACATGCGGGCCCTACTCCATCTCCTCTCTCTCCTCCCGCCCCCTTCTTCTACCCCCGTCGCCTGCTCGCAGAACCGAGGGAGGCCGCCGGCGCCGGCGCGCGTCCGGCCGTCTCCGGCCACCTCCGGCGGCGCCCACCACATGGGCGTGCTCGGGGCGTCGTGCCGCACCCGTCCAAGGACTCTGCGGTAGCCGGGAAGCTACGGAACGGCGACGGCCTCGCTTGAGGCGGACGACGGCTGCGGTGAAGATGGCCTCGCGGCTACGGTGGAGGAAAGGGAGAGGTAAGGTTCGGGAGGGCTTCGCCGGACTTGAGGGGCTCCAGAGGTGAAGAAAGAACAAGGAGAGGAGCTCGGCATTGGGCAAATTTAAGTGGGTAGGGGCGGCGGTCATGGTGGCCATTGGAGGGCAGGGGGAGCTCTCGAGCTCGGTTGAGTGGCTGGTGAGGTTGCTGGGAGTGTGGAGCGGAGCTTGGTGAGGAGAGGCAGAACCGGGGAAGGGCTTATATAGGCAGGGGGGAGATGCCGAGCCGGATGCCGCCGCGGACGCGCGGTCGATGCCTCTGGCGTGACCGCGTACGCGTGCGCACGCGGGAAGGCGTGGATGGCGATGGGAGAGGGGAAGTGGAGGTGCAGACGCGGGCGGTGCGCTGTCCGGTCGGCCACCAAGACACTGTGCGCACGCGGTCAGAGCTCTCGTGGCGCGAGGAGGGCGAAGGAGGAGGGGGCCAGGGCTCGAGAGGACGCGGGGGACTGTGGGCGACGCGGTGGACAAGGTGGGACGCGCGAGATCGACGAGTAGAGGAGTGCCCGAAGCTAGCAGACTTGCGGAGCGCGCCAAACGCATGCCAACGGCGTGGTCACCGCATGGCATGGCGAGGATAGGGCACAAGGGTCTGCCAAAAGGTGTCTACCGTGTTGTCCCTCCAACATACAGTCCCATAGATGTGATAGGTCGGCCAAATACACTATGAGTTGGTGGCAGAGGTCGATGGAAGTTTGCTGTTGAAAACTTAGGCATGAAGTAGTGATCAAATGGGAGGGGATAAGGAGTAACCAGGATGTCACAGAGTCTTATGGTAGGAAGGACTATGATCCTGTGGATTTTTAGGTCATTTGGGCAAGGTTAGAGTGCAGTTGCTTCACAACTGCCAAAAATTGGCCAGAATCTAGACCAGGAAGTAGCACTCACATGGTTGTTTGGATTGAGCTGAAAATTTGTGGAGGGTGATCATTTGGGCATATGAAGATACCATCAAAATTTCATCCCATTTGGATAAATATAAATGGTACTTCCTTCACAATGCTTTCTACTGGACAGAAACTTGGGGGAATTTTGTGGAGCAAATGGCTTGGCAAAATGATGTGAATTTTGGCATGCTCAAATGATATAGGGATATTTAGGTCCTGGATTAATTTCAGAATTTTTGAAGCAATATAAAATATAGTTGCTTCACAACCTGAAATTGTGGCCAGAAACCAAGATTTGAAGGTGTGCTCATATAGATTGTTGGATGGAGATGAAATATGGTGGAGATCAATTATTTGATCATATGAATGATCTACCAAAATTTCAACTCATTTGGATAAGCCTAGCTAGTACTTCCTTCACCAAGCTTCTCTCTGGATAGAAACTTTGGAAATTTGCTGAGGAAGATTTACTAGGCAAATGAAGCTGAATTTTGGCATGTGGCAATAATTTAGATATGAGAGAGTGCCCAAAATTTTTGAGGGAAATCAAGAAAATATAAATAGCACTTCCTTCACAAAGTGCCCTGCTGGACAGAATAGGAAATGAATATTCCTGAATTATTTTTGAACTAGGCAAGGATGGATTTTGGCATATTTGTGGAATATATGATCCAAAGAATTTATGAGAATTTTGTGGGAATTTTAGGAATGGCAGAAATATAGGTTGCTTCACAACCTAGAGCAAACAGGGTTATTCCTTTAATAGAAAAAGGAACATTCCCAAGAAATAAATATCGGAGTTGGGCTAGGATGGAAATGACATGGCCTTGGGATAGATTTGAGAATGACAAGCCACTAGGAAGCGGCAGGAGAGAAGATCTTCCCAGGTTTCAAGACCACATAGCCACGAAAAAAGAACTCCAAATAAAATTTTGAAGAAATCCAAAAGAAAAAGAAAGGGCCAAAAATCGGGGTGTTACAATGGCGGTATGGCCGAGGCAAGAACAACGATGAACTAGGTTGAGCTACAGTACAGATCTATGGCGACGGGGATGAGTACCTGGTTGCGGGAGATGATCCCGGGCGGTTCAAATGAGCTCTGATGGCGACGCGCGCGAGGAAGACGAAGGTTTGGGGACGCCGGCGAGCTTGAGGGTGAGTGGCGGCGGAGCTCCAGGCGCACGTGTGGCGAGAGGAAGAAGAAGAAGAGACGAGGCGGTAAAGTGAAAATGAGGATCCCTCGGGAACATTTATGAGGAAAGAAAGAAGAGGAAACGGCAAGCGCGAGAATCAAGGCGACGCAGTGATAAAAGGCGCCTCGATTATCGGGCTGGTCAGATCCACTCAAGATTTGGAATGACGTCATGCTAGATTTGCGGATATCAGTTGAATGAAGTCATGTATTTCAAAGGAAAGGTATGACAAGTGTGAAGCATGTTATAAGTCGGCAACAATAAGCCGGTCACGACCCAGAAGATCAGTCCGGGATATCCAAATTTTGAAGGTTGACATGAATAAATTCAAATCAACCTGGGGGCTAATGTCGGGGATATGACCCCAGGATATGACCCGCCCATTCAGGGTCGGGTCATTACGTGGCGACTCAAGAGGAAGGATTTGGCTAGGTGGGCCGTGATGATCCAGAAGACATAGCCCAGAGGATGAGCCGCCCTTAGCGGGCCGACTTACGGTCAACCGCCTTGAGCACTTATCTTGTACCGCGCCACGAAGTTCCCTTACTTGTGTAATAAGATGAGTAGGAGTAAGAGTAGGTCACGTGTCGGGTTACGACCCGGACCTTGTTGTAAACCCAGGACCTCGACCTGTATATAAAGGCGAGCCCCTGAGGCAGAAAGATTTAAGTTACAAGCTCTCGAGTACTAGGTTAGCCAAGTCGCACCCTTGTAATCGAGATCATCATCATCAATACAACCAAAGCAGGACGTAGGCTATTACCTCCATTGTGAGGGGCCGAACCTGGGTAAACCCTTGTCTCTCGATTCCGATCAACCCCGTTCGAGTTACCACCTAGCAGCGATGGCCTCACGACTAAGTCCTTTCACGAGGATATCTGCCGTGACAAAATCACGACAAGTATGGTTTATTTCCTAAATTTATGCAGTAGAAAATTCTTAAAAAACAACAAAATTGAAAAAATATGGTCAGGGCGGGGAGGGGGGGGGGGCTTACCTTGCCGCCGGTGAATGACCTCGGTGGTCGACGCCGGAG
This sequence comes from Elymus sibiricus, assembly GCA_039707655.1. Classification (NCBI taxonomy): domain Eukaryota; kingdom Viridiplantae; phylum Streptophyta; class Magnoliopsida; order Poales; family Poaceae; genus Elymus; species Elymus sibiricus. Next base: position 356,704,824 of record CM077672.1, read on the forward strand.
CCGCGCGCCCCCTCCTTCTTCCTCCTGGACGAGCAACTGGAGGCTTGCCGGCGGTTGTGGGCGGCGGCCGATGGGGCTCGGCGCAGGGAGATGGCGGCGGAGGGGGCTGGCCGCGGAGGGGACGGCGGAGGGGGCTGGCCGTGGAGGGGACGGCGGACGGCGGAGGCGACGTCTCCGGCGATTTGACAAACCCTAGAAACGGAGGAAGAAATGAGAGAGATGAGGAAAAGGGGATCGGCAACTATTCATATTGGCACCTTCTCCGAGTGTACGACAGAAACAACTCGGCAAAAGTAACCTTTTCCGAGATCGCGCGAATAGGAACTCGGAAACCGGACAGCTGCAGACCTAAGGCAACGACCACCTTTTCCGAGATTTTTATATCGGGAGCTCGGCAACTTAAGATTATAAGTTTTTGGTTTCATACCATACTTTAACTTTATGATTAATAAGGGTGATTTTATATATCAGCATATGATGATTATTTCATCATTCATAAGTAGAAGCTTCGGTTAGACCTCTCTTTTTTCTTTCGAACTGGTTTGTGAAATGACGGGACCTGGCGCGGCGTCTTCCCACGGCCCCTGCAGGCCGTGGTAAAAATCCAAGGCCGTTTCAGATACGGCTTCACGGATATGAGGCCAGGGCATTTAAGGCATACGACGTGAATGGCCATCGCTTCCACACCGAGACCCACACACATGACCGACCCAATCGAAGGACAATAAACAGTGGGGTGTATTGTGCAGGGACAGATGGGCGTCGCTACTATGGAAGTGTCTTGGAAATAATCGAACTGGATTATGGTGGGATCAACCATCAAAAGCCAGTCGTATTCAGATGTAGTTGGCTCGATCCAGACAAAGTGAGATGAACCCCTGATATTGGCTGGGTCGAAGTGGAACGAGCATCCATCTATAAAGGATCTGATGTCTATATTATGGCTCAACAGGCCAAGCAAGTGTTTTTTCTCAACTACGCGTGCACATCTACGAATCATATCAATCTCCTGAAATGGTATGTTGTGTTCCGGATACCACCACATAGGAAAGTACATAAACCAAATGATGAAGATTACCACTTTAACCCCAACACATATGAGGGAGAGTTTTTTCAAGAACCCCCCAATGAAGAAGCCGAAGATGAGGGTATGGAAGACGAAGATGAGGGCATGGAAGACGAAGATGAGGGCACGGAAGACGGAGATGATGGCATGGAAGACGAAAATGAGGGCATGGAAGCCGAAGATGATGAAGAGGAATATGATTATGTTGAGGACCCTGAAGAGCTGGCACTACTTAACCGACTGCAACTAGGCATAGAAGACGATGATCCCGGTCCACCTGAAGACTTCGAGGATGAATGTATGAACTGGCGTGATAGCGATGATGACACTCCTCCAAATGTTGATCCCTACGAACTTGACGACTAATGTGATAACTCCATGTATCCGTGTGTGTGACAACTCCATGCATTTGTATTCGTGTAACAACTTTGTGTATTTCTGTGTGACAACTCCATGCATTTGTATTCGTGTAACAACTTCGTGTATTTGTGTGTGAGAACTCCATGCATTTGTATTCGTGTAACAACTTCGTGTATTTGTGTGTGACAACTCCTTGCCATAATTTGTATTGTTGCTTTTGCATTATTGTTTTACTCTTTTGTTTGGTATAATCTGTACTAATTCGTTTAATTTCTCTCATATCAGGTGATTGAAACATGCCAAACGGCGGCAGCAACAAGGGCCTTGCCAAGCTGGTGCGGAAACCCGTGTCTGCTCTATACGCTAATACTACTGCCGTTGTTCCTACACCGGTAGTCACGGGCACAAAGAGGCGCAAACGGTTGGTGGGGGTAGTCACCGATGTTGTGGCCACCAAGGCTGCCAAAAGGGTGGTCGCTTCATCACCACCGACACAGAAAGAAGCTGGGAAATGAGCAAAAAGGTCGCGCAAACGCCAGGCAAGGACTCGTGCTAATAAACCATCTCGAGTGGATGGTGAGTCTGCTTCGGAGGATGATCCTCCTGAGGAGGAGGAGCCTAGGGATCGCCCGGAGTCTCCTTTGGAGGAGGAGCCTAGGGCTCGCCCGAAGTCTCCTTTCGAGGATGCGGTGTTGGACCAGGTGGTGGGGAGTGGGGGTGAGCAGCAACTGATTGTTCATCAGGATCCGCAGGGTGGGGATGTGCCGTCCGTAGCGGCGGCTAACGAGGTGGAGGTGGCGGGGCAGGATGGTTCATGTGTCACCACTGAGACGAAGGTGTGGTTGCGTGGGCCTTCGAGGCTGCCCAAGCGACCATACGCGCATGCAGACGTGGTGCTTAAACCAGTTGGAGACAAGTAAGTGCTTTGGTCGACTCTTATGAATTAATACATTCCGCAACTATAATATTTCATCACATACATAATGACTTGGCTATTCATTGTGCAGGAGCTTCACACACATTGGAGATAAGGCTCCGACATGCCTGCCGAGCGGCATCATTGGCCTTCTGTGTAGGTATCATTACCCTGGCCTGGTCACTTTGCCTGACAACACCGAGGAACCAGCCTGGTCATGGGAGCACTTCAAATATGGAAAGGATTTCCCGGACCAAAAGAAGAGGGTGTATGAAAACAAAGCTGTTCGTGTGGTCAATGATTTCTGGGTGAGTTCATTTGAAACACATCAATTGTTGTTCCATCCCTTTGAAAATTGTTGCCTCATGACTTCATCCTTTGCGTCGACTTTCACGATTGTAGGATTTCTTTACTTGTGCCAAGGGTGAGCAGAATCACGCAAATAAGGTCGTGGAAAATATCGCCAAGAAGCTTGTGAAAGACATGCACTATGAGGGGCGCGTCAGGTGCGTGGTCCAATATCACGCGGAACAACTGAGAAAAAGATTCGCAAGAAAGAAGCCCGACAAGAACATCTTACGCGTGAACAGTTTATGAAGGTAAGTGAAGGTTGCTTACTATTTCATACATTACCGCAACTTAGCTTCCTTCCTAAGCTGTATTTCAACTCAGGTGGTTCCTCGGTGGTGCGCCGACAAAATGCAGTGCTGGAACATGATCGTTGACAAGTGGATAAGTCCAGAGTGGCAGGCTGAACACAAGATAATAGGGAAGAGGCGTCTTAAGATGGGTGCTCCAGCAGACGGTCAAGGCAACCTCACCGTCACTGGTGTCATGGACAAGCATGTAAGCAAAGACCTTCTTTTCATCCCATAAATTTGTCCTTCACGCGCTAGCGTGCCCTTCATGGTTGTGACAACTCTCTTTTGCAGAAGAGAGCAACAGGCGTTGCCATCAGTTTCTTTCGGGCTTGGAGCTTGAAACGCATAAAACCGGTCAAGGACAGAGACCCTAATAATCCGGATGGTGACTGGATCAGCGCTAAATCTCGTTACAAAGGGAAGAAATACATCGCGAAGTACAAGCAGACGCACGGGGAGGAGTCTGATCCCATGGATGGGCCCTTTGACCCTAAGGTGGCTCTTATTGCTAACGGCGGTAGGATGCATGGGCGGATGGGGGTTCACATTGATTCCGTCCAGACCTCAAGCCTACCCAGAATCAATGCGTTGAGGGCTATGAGTACGGACTCAACTCCTAGCATAGAGGCACGCCCTGTGCATTCCGAGGTCATGTATGAGGCAATTCAGGTCAGTTCTTCTTCATTCGTCAATACAATGGTCATGCATATTTGCCTTGCAACACTGATGACAATGCATTGGCATGTTGTAGGCCTGGCTGGATGCAGAACAGGGACTGCGGGAGGAGCAGCAGAGATCGCGGGCAGAAGACCGGTCCATCATTGAGAAACAGAACCAGGAACTGCAGACACTGAAAGAGATGGTTGCACAGCTTTACGCCATGAGTGGCAAATCTATGCCAGAATCACCAAACCATCCTACAGATGATCCTGCCACGGACATGGTGAGTTCTCTGCAAACTTATTCAACCACCATCTTCGTTCTTGCCATTCATTTTATTCGTCTCATGTGCTTACAGGTCATTCCTTCAATTGGGTCTAACAATGTGCCGGTAGCTAATCCTGGAGTTGAGCAAGCAATCCCAATAGCTACTTTCAATGTTCCCGTTGCGAACAAAACCGTGTGAACCCCTAGTTATTTTCATGAACTTTGTGCTTTCCTATATATGCATGCACTTGTGCTTTTCTGAACTTGCTATATTTGAGACCATTGTATTTGTGTGCTTGAGAACATTGTGTTTGTGTGCTTGAGACAATGAGTTTGTGCTATATTTGAGACCATATGTTGTTTGACTATAATGTGGCAATGGTTGAGTCATCTGCGAAGTGATATTGCTTGCTTGTATATATGTGAGATATTATTTCAATGTGATTTGTTGCAGGGCAAACAAAAATAAACAAAAAATTGCCACTGCCAGATGCTTTACCGAGTTCGGTACTCGGTGAAATATGTTTACCGAGTGTGAAACTCGGCTATAGAGCCACGTGGCGCCGTCTGATTCCTTGGATATATCATTGCCGAGTGCCCGCCAGAAACAACTCGGCAAAATACTGCAACCTGGGCTATCTGCGGGCAACTCTTTGCTGAGTAGGCATCTCGGCAAACTGTCCCCGCCTTTGCCGAGTAGGCATCTCGGCCAATGGCTTGTGCCACGCGTCGACCGTCCATTCGACACATTTCACCGAGTGTAAAACTCGGCAAACACGTCCACGTTTGCCGAGTGCTTCATCACGGGTTCTCGTCGAAGACGGCATCTCGACGCACTGTCACCGCCACGTGGCGGCCGCAGTGCATATGTCGTCGCCGAGTACTTGGAGTAGGGACTCGGCAAAGTTTTCCGCCACGTGGCACCCGCTGTCTCCGTCCGACCCGTCAAGTGCCTTTTTTTTGCCGAGTCTCCGTTTCAGCACTCGGCAAAGACTTTGCCGAGTGCCCGTGTTCTAGTTCTCGGCAAACCTAGCTTTGCCGGCGGGATTCGGGCCGAGTACCCTGGGCCGAGAACTATACTCGGCAAAGTCATCGCCGAGTGGGAAACGGCTTTCGCCGAGTATTTCTGGCACTCGGTAAAGTAGTAAATTCCAGTAGTGTGAGACCAATTGATTGTTGTATAGCTATGAAATTCTGCCATCAGTTTCACTAGCATTTTTTCTCGAGAAAATGCTGAAGCCTTGCGTCTCGATGCATTGATAGAAAAAAGAGTCTGTACAAGTCTGGTCAATTGTTTTTGAGTTAGTTGTAGATCAATGCATTAATTCTTACTCTGGTTACAGTAACACTGATTTGCGCAACTCATATACTCCCTCCGATCCATATTAGTCGTCGCTGAAACGGATGTATCTAGACGTATTTCAGTGCTAGATACATCCGTTTGAGCGACAACTAATTTGGATAGGAGGGAGTACAAGTGTTCAATTGCAGATTTTATACAAGGATTTAATATTCTAATTTTTGCATGCGTTTTTTGCAGATTATATGATATCTCTGCACGGACAGTATCATATGCTAGAAATTTCTCTCCACTAAAATACTGCCTACACAATGCTTTGTAATCCTGACCACTATAATTAAGGCGGTGGTGTAGCAAATATCTTATTTCACTTCCGTTGCTTCAGTCGGTGCTAAATAAATCTGCCATGTACCACTTTTTAAAAAGATCTGTCTTGTAGCACATTGGAGTCAATAACCTTGCACAGTTTGTCTATGCAAACACTTGAATCCTTACTTACACTGAAACCATTTTATGTCTCAGGAGGATTTAGAAACCAAGGTTACTGGAGACAATGTGGCACTAGCAGATGATGGTCCTGTGGGCACAGAAGAAACTCCCTCTGTTCTTGTCAAAGCATTGCGATCATATAAAGAAGCTCTGATTAATGGCGATGGGGCAAAAGTTGCAGAGATAGAGGCATTTCTACTTTCTATTGAGGATGAGAAGAAGTCTCTAGTTGCAGAACTGACAAGTGCGAGAGATTGTATCTCGAGTATAGGTGCCGGCATTGATGACTACAAGAGAAGGGAAGAAAGAGAGGTGATGACAAGTTGACCCACTTCTTTGCCAGTTGAACTCTTTGGAATGATCATGGTGTATTTCTTCTGATGAGATGAGCTTTTGCTTATATGCGTCGGTACTTTGGTTTTTGGACGGTGTGGAGACAAACATCATGTGCTAGTTTCATATGCTTGGGTAGCAAGGGAACACCGGAGAAATAGGCTATGGCTAATCAGTGTAACCATCAGCATGACTATTTGGCAAGAGACAAAGTAATGAGCTTTATCTTCCTGGAGGTTGCTATTTTACTGTGCATCATTATTGAGTTGAGACTCACTTTGCTTCTTAGCCTGAGCACTCGTCTGTTGTGTGTCCACTTCTTTTATCTTCTGTCTTTGTATTATTTGTCTCACCCTTATGTCCTTTGTAACATTGTTCTTCAATTATTGTAGTCGGTTCCTTCTCTTGGTTTTACGTCTGAAATGGGTAACAATGCTGCTGAAGGTGTAGTGGTTTTTTTTCTTTACCAGTAACCATTTGATGTTTACTGGACAGAGAATTGAGCTCGTTTGCATACCTTAAAAACTAACATCTTATTACTGATTAAACATTAAGCATACAAGTAAAAGTTATACTCCCTCTGTCCCAAAAAGGTTGTCTTAGATTTGTCTAGATACGGATGTATCTAGAGACGTTTTTAGTGTTAGATACATCTGTATCTAGACAAACTTAAGACAAGCTTTTCGTGATGGAGGTAATATATCACTGTGCAATTTCATTCTGAAGTATTGCAACAGAAGAAGCTCTGCAGTTGATACATGCTCCGAAACTGGAGTATATCATAGGATTGTGCCTTCCCATGATGCCCATCTAATTTTGCGCATGGATGTGTGTGACTGTCTGTACACTTTATAGTGCTGATATGATTACTTGAGTAGATGATCTGAGCCTTCTATGCAAAAATAGAAAAGAGCATCCTGGACCACTGGATTGAAGATAATGTTAAACTCTAATCCCAAAATGTTCATTGTTAGCCTTCAACCCACTCCAATCGAAGCGCAAAACGGCCTTACCTACAAATACTGTTTTGGGATGGGACAAAAAAAATGTCCACCAATATATAGGCGTTTCCGCCCTCCTCCCAAAAGCCTCCCAAACCCCTATTCGAACATGAGAGCGAAATTTCCCTCCCCACCAACACCAACGACATCGCCTCATCTCCTCCGACTTCGGCTAAGAGGTCTAGGGCGGTGGCCGAGAAGTTAAGCATCTCTGTTTATAGCTATCTTCAATTTCAATATTGCTTATGAGATCTTTGTTTGAGCTAGTAGAGATTAGCTCAAATTTGATAGGAAGAAACTTTTGTTCGAGTCTTTTCGAGCTGTGTGGTTTAACGAATCAAGTGCATGATCAGGTGGATGCAAGACGCCGGAACGACCGGGTTTGAAATTGTGATTTTTGGTTCAGATTTTGGGGATCAATTAGAAATGAAGCTTCTAGCACTAATTTTTTTGGGAATTAAGCCTTGAGAACAACTTTCTGGAAGTTTTGTTTTGGGGATTAGAGTTCCAAAGCTGAAAGAAGTTTAGTTTAGTTTTGGACATACCTCGCCTGAAGCCGGCCGCCGAAGCAAAGCCGCGTCGTCCCTTTCTTCTCCCCCGCCGGCCGAAGCAAAGCCGCGACGCCCCTTTCTTCTCCCTGCCGGCCGAAGCAAAGCTGTGCCGCCCCTTTCCTCCGACGCGCGGGGACGAGCCCCACCGATTCCGAGGCTCACCGACGCCGGAACCAACCGGGTCCGCCTGCTACAAGGCCGTGCGCCAAGCTCCGGGGCGGATCCATGGCGCAGGCGGCGGCCGCGAGCCTCGGACACAAATGGGCACCCCCCCCCCCCCGCACTGAAACTTGGTGGAATGGATGCGGCGCGGGGCAGCGGAGCTTTCGGATGGCGCGGGGCAGCCGGGGCAGCAAGAATGGGCGGGGATGTGCGGCGGCGGGGAGTGGAGGCGTGAACAAAAGCGAGCGAAAATGCGTTCGCGCCAAAGGAAAGGGGATCCGACAAAAATGAGTGAAATCCCGTAGATATGAAGGAAATGAGCCCGCGAATTCGGGATCCCACCAAAAAAATCCGGGACAACCGAATTTGCGGGATCTATTCGGACCGGCCAAACCACCCCCCCCCCCCCCGCTCCGCAAACCGGCGGTTATTTTGCCGGATGGTCCTGTTTGCAGGATCTGCTAGAGATGCTCTAAGGACGTGTTTGGTTGCCCGCATTAGGGCCAACCAGGCCGAGTTGGGCCACGAAAAGTGTGTTTGGTTGCATACGGGGTGGGCTGGCTCGCATGGGCACGAACCTTAAAGCAGCCTAGAGGCTGGCTCGCTGGAAACCCTCAAATCGGCAGTTTCCAGCGAGCCAGGCTCAGTGCGGCGCAAGCTCGCACGCGCGGGAGCAACCCGAAAACGAGGGGGATGGCGGGAGATGGAAATCGGGCGCGGCGGCACGGCGCCAAATCTAGCCTCAACCCCCCCCCTCCCCAAATTACTCGGTCACCAGGCGGCACGGCGCCAAATCTAGCCTCAACCCCCCCTCCCCAAATTACTCGGTCACCACTACCTCTAGGACAACCACTTCCTCTAGTCTCACCACCGGCGGCGGCGGCGACTCAGATCTGCGCAAGCGGCGGTGGCGGCGGACGCGGCAGCAGCACTATCCGGCAGCAGGAGCTGGTGCTGCCCTTCCCGTTCGCCATCTGATGGGGTCATCTACCACTGGTAGGGACAAGGACCTGACATCTAAGGCCCACCTAAGGCCCACACTATTATTCACAGACCCCTGGGTCACAAGTGCAACCGGATGCACACCTCGAAGGATTCACTCGGACCCTACATGGACAACACTCGGACAGACGTTTACTCTCCAGTCGGCCAGTCATCATCACTCCTGCGCAGGAGATGTACTGCTACTTGTAGCTTGCGTTGGTATTATCCCCGAAGAGGAAGGGATGATGCAGCACAGTAGAGATAAGTATTTCCCTCAGTTATGAAACCAAGGTTATCGAACCAGTAGGAGAATCACGCAACACCTCGTTAGCAGCACCTGCACACAAACAACAAATCCTTGCACCCAACGCAAACGAGGGGTTGTCAATCCCTCGGCGGTCAATTGCAAGATTAAATTGTATATGATAGATAGATAGATTGAAGCAAAAATACAAAATAAAATAAATAAAAGAAAATAGAAGCAATATTTTTAGGGTTTTAGTAATATGATTTAGATAGACCCGGGGGCCATAATTTTCACTAGAGGCTTCTCTCAAGAAAATAACATACGGTGGGTAGACAAATTACTGTTGGGCAATTGATAGAAAAGCAAATAATCATGACGATATCCAAGGCAATGATCATGTATATAGGCATCACGTCCGAAACAAGTAGACCGACTCCTGCCTGCATCTACTACTATTACTCCACATATCGACCGCTATCCAGCATGCATCTAGTGTATTAAGTCCATAAAGAACGGAGTAACGCCTTAAGAACGATGACATGATGTAGACAAAATAAACTCACGTATGAATAAACCCCATCTTTTTAACCTTAATAGTAACGATACATACGTGCCATGTCCCTTTCTGTCACTGGGATTGAGCACCGCAAGATCGAACCCATTACAAAGCACCTCTTCTCATGGCAAGATAAATCAATCTAGTTGTCCAAACCAAATCAATAGATCGGAGAAGAAATACAAAGCTATAATAATCATTTATAAAAAAGATCAGAGAAGACTCAAATAATATTCATGGATAATCTGATCATAAACTCACAATTCATCGGATCCCAACAAACACACCGCAAAAAGTGATTACATCGGATAGAACTCCAAGAACATCGAGGAGAACATTGTATTGAAGATCAAAAAGAGAGAAGAAGCCATCTAGCTACTGCCTATGGACCCGAAGATTTGTGGTAAACTACTCACGCATCATCGGAAGGGCAGGAAGGATGATGTAGAACCCCTCCGTGATCGATTCCCCCTCCGGCGGAGTATCGGAGAAGGCCTCCAGATGGGATCTCTCGAGAACAGAAACTTGCGACGGCGGAAAAAGTATTTCGTGGACTCCCCTAAGGGTTTCTGATTTTTTGGGATTTTATAGTGGAGGAATTAGGTCAAACGGGGCTCTGTGGGCGCCACGAGGTACCAGGGCGCGCCTGCCCCCCCCCCCCCATGCGCGCCCTAGTGCCTCGTGGGCACCCCCTGGAGCTTTTGGCCTCCTCCCGAAGCTTCTAGTGTTTATCTTGTCCAGAAAAAAATTTCCAAAAAGTTTCGTGGCATTTGGACTTCGTTTGGTATTGATTTTCTGTAAAACAAAAACAGGGCAGAACACAGCAACTGGCACTGGGCACTAAGTTAATAGGTTAGTCTCCAAAAATGATATATAATTGTTGTAAATGCATATAAAAACATCCATGATTGATAATATAACAGCATGGAACAATCAAAAATTATAGACACGTTGGAGACGTATCAGCATCCCCAAGCTTAATTCCTGCTCGTCCTCGAGTAGGTAAATGATAAAAAAAAGAATTTTTGATGTGGAATGCTACCTATCATATTCATCACATATTCTTTTCTTTTATAGCATGGACATTGGACTTGAATGATTCAAAGCGATAGTCTATAATTTGACATGAAGATATAAATACTCAAGCATTCTAACAAGCAACCATGTCTTTCAAAATATCAACGCTAAAGAAAGTTATCCCTAGCCCATTATGCTCAATCATTGATCCATTCATGAAACACACTCAAATATTAGCTACACACAATACACAAGTATGACAATAGTGCTCTTTAGTTGGTGCTTTTGTAAGAGAAGATGGAGACTCAAATAAAAATAAAAAATTGCATAAAAGTAAATAGATAGGCCCTTCGCAGAGGGAAGCAGAGATTTGTCAAATGTGCCAGAGCTCAAAGCTTAAATTAGAGAGATAAAAATATTTTGAGAGGCATGCTTTTCCTGTCAACGAAAACGACCGAGAATTTCCATTATTTTCCATGCTAGACACATCATAGGCGGTTCCCAAACAGAAAGTAAAGTTTATTTCCTTTCCACCATTCTTTCACAATCCATGGCTAGCCGTATCCACGGGTGCCCTCCAAACCAACACTTTCCAAGGAATTTTGTTGTTATTAATTTTTGATTCATTGTGGGACTGGGCATCCCTATTACCAATCATTCTCTCGTGCAATGACAAGTGAATAAACACTCATCGTGAGAATAACACACCTAGCATGGAAAATAATGGCCACCCCCTGCCGCTTCATGAGCGGTACGGGCACACAAAACCGAAAAATTATTTTGAAAATTAGAGTTGGCACACGCAAATTTACTTAGAACGGCATTGAAATACCGCATATAGGTAGGTATAGTGGACTCATTTGGCACAACTTGGGTTTAAGGATTTTGGATGCACAAGCAGTATTTCCGCTTAGTACAAATGAAGGCTAGCAAATAGATTGAGAAGCAACCAACAAAAAAACGAAAACGGTCATAAACATGCATTGAACATAACTAACACCGAATAATGCACCATAAGTAGGATATAATTTCATTGCATAACTATTGACTTAACGTGCATGCATAGGGAATCACAAACCTTAATACTAATATTCTTACTAAATCACAATTACTCACTAACATGACTCACATATTATCATTTCCATATCGCAAAACTATTGCAAGGAATCATACTTATCATATCCAATGATCTATATGAAAGTTTTTATTTATATCCCTCTTGAATATTCATCACTTTGGGACCAAATTATATATCTTGTGCAAATTACAATTACTATCATAAGCTCTCAAAAAGATTTAAGTGAAGTATGAGAGTGCAAATATTTCCTCAAAATTTCAATCTTATCAATTCTCAAAATAATATAAGTGAAGCATGAGAATTCATTTCTTCAAAATTTCAATCAATTCTCAAAATAATATAAGTGAAGCAAGAGAGTTTATTTCTTCAAAATTTAGCCACCATCGTGCTCAAAAGGATTTAAGTGAAGCACTAGAGCAACTGCCTAGCTCAAAAAAAAAATTAAGTGAAGCACATAGAGTATTCTAACAAATGATGACAAACGTGTGGCTCTCTCAAGATAGGTGTGTTCAGCAAGGATGATTGTGACAAACTAAAAAGAAAACAAAGCAAAGACTCATATAATACAAGACGCTCCAAGCAAAACTCATATCATGTGACGAATAAAAATATAGCTCCAAGTAAAATTACCAATGGTTGGTAGAATTAAGAGGGGATGCCTTCCGGGGCATCCCCAAGCTTAGACGCTTGAGTCTTCCTAGAATATTACCTTGGGGTGCCTCGGGCATCCCAAGCTTAGGCTCTTACTACTCCTTATTCCTTCATCCATCGTGATCTCACCCAAAACTTGAAAACTTCAATCACACAAAACTCAACAAAACCTTCGTGAGATCCGTTAGTATAACAAAATAAATGACTACTTTAAGTACTATTGCAAACCCATTCATATTTTATTTTTGCATTATACCTACTGTACTCTAACTTCACCATGGCTTATACCCCCCGATACAATCCATAGATTCATCAAAACAAGCAAGTAGTTCATCAAAAAGAGAATCTGTCAAAAACAGAACAGTCTGTAGCAATTTATTTAAAAGCCATACTTCTGTAACTCCAACAATTCTGAAAAAATTAGGACAACGTGGGAAATTCATATACCAATACTGTGTAAAAATTTCAGATTTTTCTGACGCTCCAGTACAGAAACAAAATTTTGGCACTGGATGCAAAACTTTCTGTTTTCCAAACAACATCAATTATACTATCTTCCAAATCATCCTAAAGGCCTTACTTGGCACAAACGCTAATTAAGAACACAAAAACACAATCATACCAGTAGCATAATTGTGAAAACACACAATAACAGAAATTTTTATTTTATTCATTCGGTTGCCTCCCAACAAGCGCTATTGTTTTATGCCCCTAGTTAGGCATAATGCATAGTTTCAAGTATTGTCATCTTTGGTTTTAGTAATCTTTGTAGGAGTTTTCTCAAACCCCGGAGGTTCTTTACGCTTCCCATTATTCTCAGAAAAAGAGGCAATTTTAAGATCCAAAATATCCAATCACTTATTGCATAAAGAAATCAAAGTGTTCGTGCGATTGAGATTTCCACTAATATTTTTAAGAGGCTCGTTAGACTTTTGCAACTCAACCAAATTTTTCTGCATATCACCCAATTTGTCTAATATTTGAGCCCCCTCTTGTGTAAAAGCAAAACCCTTTTGCTTTGGTGGAATCCCCAATATGCCTTCTATTATTTCATAGGCAGTATTGGCCTCACTCTCAAAAAAATTCCCCTTTGCGGCAAAATCCAAAAGTTGTCTATGATGCATGGTTAAACCTATATAGAAATTGCGAAGCAAAATTTTTAAATCCCCTTTTATAGAGCAAACACGGTAGGATTCCATTAACCTATACCAAGCATCTTTAAGATTTTCTCCTTGTTTCTGTTTGAAGTAAAGCACTTCAAAATCCGGGGACAAAGGAGGGATAGTTACGCTAGTCATGATGACAAGATGAGCAATTCCAAGAGGCAAACAAGGAAAAGGCAAACGAAAAATATTTTTGTATTTTTATAAAAACATTTTAGAAGAGGAAGGGATGATGCAGCACAGTAGAGATAAGTATTTCCCTCAGTTATGAAACCAAGGTTATCGAACCAGTAGGAGAATCACGCAACACCTCGTTAGCAGCACCTGCACACAAACAACAAATCGTTGCACCCAACGCAAACGAGGGGTTGTCAATTGCAAGATTAAATTGTATATGATAGATAGATAGATTGAAACAAAAATATAAAATAAAATAAATAAAAGAAAATGGCAGCAATATTTTTAGGGTTTTAGTAATATGATTTAGATAGACCCGGGGGCCATAGTTTTCACTAGAGGCTTCTCTCAAGAAAATAGCATACGGTGGGTAGACAAATTACTGTTGGGCAATTGATAGAAAAGCAAATAATCATGACGATATCCAAGGCAATGATCATGTATATAGGCATCACGTCCGAGACAAGTAGACCGACTCCTGCCTGCATCTACTACTATTACTCCACACATCGACCGCTATCCATCATGCATCTAGTGTATTAAGTCCATAAAGAACGAAGAAACGCCTTAAGCAAGATGACATGATGTAGACAAAGTAAACTCATGCATGAATAAACCCCATCTTTTTATCCTTAATAGCAAGGATACATACGTGTCATGTCCCTTTCTGTCACTGGGATTGAGCACCGCAAGATCGAACCCATTACAAAGCACCTCTCCCATTGCAAGATAAATCAATCTAGTTGGCCATACCAAATCAATAGATCGGAGAAGAAATACGAAGCTATAATAATCATGCATAAAAGAGATCAGAGAAGACTCAAATAATATTCATGGATAATCTGATCATAAACTCACAATTCATCGGATCCCAACAAACACACCGCAAAAAGTGATTACATCGGATAGAACTCCAAGAACATCGAAGAGAACATTGTATTGAAGATCAAAAAGAGAGAAGAAGCCATCTAGCTACTGCCTATGGACCCGAAGGTCTGTGGTAAACTGCTCACGCATCATCGGAAGGGCAACAAGGTTGATGTAGAGCCCCTCCGTGATCGATCCCCCCTCTGGCGGAGTACCGGAGAAGGCCTCTAGATGGGATCTCTCGAGAACAGAAACTTGCGGCGGTGGAAAAAGTATTTCGTGGACTCCCCTGAGGGTTTCTGATTTTTTGGGAATTTATAGTGGAGGAATTAGGTCAAACGGATCTCTGTGGGCCCCCCGAGGTACCAGGGCGCGCCTGCCCCCCCCCCCCCCCCAGGCGCGCCCTGGTGCCTCATGGGCACCCCCCTGGGGCTTCTGGCCTCCTCCAGAAGCTTCTAGTGTTTATCTTGTCCAGAAAAAAATCTCCAAAAAGTTCCGTGGCATTTGGACTTTGTTTGGTATTGATTTTCTGTAAAACAAAAACAGGGCAGAAAACAGCAAGTGGCACTGGGCACTAAGTTAATAGGTTAGTCTCCAAAAATGATATATAATTGATGTAAATGCATATAAAAACATCCAAGATTGATAATATAACAGCATGGAATAATCAAAAATTATAGATACGTTGGAGACGTATCACGTACCGACGGCGTAGAGCTGCAACGGTCGAGTAGTCTTCAACTAGACTTTAAGCATAGTTATGGCTACCGTTACCTGTAACTGCCATAGTCATAGCCGTATTAATCAGAGTTAAATGCCCTTAACCACTGTACTTATTTTCATTAATGCCCGATGACGTGGTGGCTGAGAGGCTGCAGCGGACTCCTATATAAGCCGCCCTCTCCCTCTGTTGCAAGGGTTAAGCACTCATTGTAATCAGATACCCCCAGAGAAAACAAGCCTCAGGGCACGAGACGTAGGGCTTTTACCTCCTCCGAGAGGGGCCTGAACTCGCTAAATCCGAGTGTTACACCTGCGCTGTAGCTAGGCTCTGCTCCTCTTACGTACCCCGCGTACTCACTGTCAGACTAGTAACCACGACACCATCGTCGGGTCGTCCTATACTCAGCCATGGCCCCCCCTTCGTCGTCCTCGTCTCCGATGCCGGTAAGCAACACCCCTCTCCCGTATGTTAGGTCGGTTGTTAGGATCGATTTCCCCATGCTCAACGGACCCTCGATGTCGACTAGGTTATGGATGCACGGATGAGGCTGGTAGTTCAGGCAGCATCATTGATTGCTGTGATTCAGGCATGGCTCATGTTCATGCACAGGAGAGCTGTTTGTCGTGGTGAGAGACCTGTGATCTGTTATGCTCCAATGCTTATGCGGGAGCAGGAGAGGATCGCCAATCTGAACTACGTCTACAACTGCAACGACACAGAGGCCCTGTGGATGCTTCGAATGAAAAGAGCACCATTTGCCAGACTTGTCCAAACCTTCAGGAGCAGGGGGCTTCTACAAGATAGCATCCACACCAGTGTGGAAGAGCAAGTGGCCATGTTCCTCCATGTTGTTGGCCATAACCAGAGGTTCAGGGTTATACACAACACGTTCAGGAGATCAATGGAGACCATCTCAAGGTACTTCAAGCAAGTGCTCTATGTTGTTGGGGAGCTCAGAGGAGAGATGATCAAGTCACCAACCGGCCGTACTCCTACCAAGATTCGCACTAGCCCAAGATGGTATCCATACTTCAAGGTAAGCACTGACAGTATGTGCTTCATGGCTTGATATGCTTGTATTGTTCAAGGTGAGCACTAACACAATCTTCATTTGCCATTCCAAGATTGCATTGGGGTGATAGATGGTACTCATGTCACTGCCAAAGTGCCGAGGTCACAATCTACAGCATACATGGGGAGGAAGCACTACACAAGCCAGAATGTGCTTGCTGCTGTTGACTTCGATCTGAAGTTCACCTATGTACTGGCTGGCTGGGAATGGCCAGCGTATGATGCTAACATTCTCAGTGACAGCATGAGTCGTCCTGATGGCATCAACATCCCAGATGGCAAGTTCTGCCTAGGAGATGCTGACTATGCATGTCGGCCAGGTATTCTTCCACCCTTCAGGAAAACTAGGTACCATCTGAACGAGTTCGCTGGTAGGAACTATCCTAGGACTCCGCAGGAGCTGTTCAATCTCAGACACTCCAGCCTTAGATTTACTGTTGAGAGGGCCTTTGGAGCTCTGAAGAACAGGTTTAAGGTCCTAGATCAGAAGTCATTCCACACTTTCCCCACTCAGGTTAAGCTTTTCTTACTTGTTGCATTCTGCATAACTGGATCCTGCAATGGGGTGTGATGAACTGGTGCCTGAGGAGGAAGATGTGACGCCTGACGATGTTGTCATCTCCGGCCATGGTGTGGAGGCATTTGACAACGAAGTCTGAAAGAACAAAATGATGAAGTGGGCACATGCAATGTGGGATAACAGAGGTCAGACAAGGATCTGAAGAAGAAGAAGAAGAGCAAGAGCAGCAGCAGAAGAAGAGGAAGAAGCAGCAGCAGCAGCAGAAGGGGAAGAGGAAGAGGAAGAACTACCAGCAGCAGCAGAAGAGGAAGATGGACTTGCATCTAGTTAGCATTGACGATGAACTTTCCCCTATTCAGCCATATGGCTCTTAATAATCTGTACTGCCATTTGATAGTAGTTAGGATGAACCGTAATTTGTTTCGTAGTTAGGAGTAAAACTGTTCAGATCGTGTGTGGTAAGGTCACCATTAGTGAGAAGTGGTGACAATATTTTATGCAGGTTGCAACCAAACAACGAGTCATATGTATGCCTAATGCGATGCAGCCAATCAAACGGCGGGTCAAAATTAGTTCCCTCATGCAGCTAACCTATATGCGGGCAAGCAAACTATGTGCAGATGATGTTTTATAGGCTGACACAGGCTGTTTTGTCAGCCAGACCCATCTGAGAATCACATGCAATGCAGTGCAACCAAAATCGATGCGGGCAGCCAAACAGGCTGCACCTCGTCACACTGCGCGTCCCCCTTTCGCGAGTTCGGCGTCCAGAAAACGACAATGGCCACCCAGCGCGTGGTGGTCTCCGCATCACATCGCTCGCCCTCTTGTTAAATCCAACGGGCCGCTCGAAACATCCAAATAGTGCGTAGGCACTTTCTACTAGTAGTATTTAGGAAAAAAGACCTTCGAAAATCCGAGCCGAAATGCGCCGCCGCCGCCGCTGGAGCTCGAACTCGGCAGCCATGGCCCTCCAAGTAGAGTCAGCGTCGGCGTCGCTGGCGCCGGCGAAGGATTATCCAGCGGCGACCGCCACCACCTTCACTGCCATCAGCGACGACCTCCTCCGCGAGATCTTCGTCCGCCTCCCCTCCCCCCCGAGCCTCATCCGCGCCGCCCTCGCCTGCCGCACCTTCCTCCGCGCCGTCCGTTCGTCCCGCGCCTTCCGCCGCCGCTTCCGGGCGCTCCACCCTCCACAGCTCCTTGGGTACTTCACCGACCCCTGCCGCACTGCCATCCCTGCCTTCACCCCCTTCCGAAGCCGCTCCGACCCCGACCTGGCCGCGGTCGTCCGCGGCTCCGATTTCTTCTTCACCCGCCTACCGGAGGTCGGCGACTGGGCGTTCAACGGCTGCTGCTCCGGCTACGTCTTCCTCCACAACGACAACACCGACCAGATCGCTGCCTACAACCCCCTCACGCAGGTGCTGCATATCTTCCCCTACCCGCCTCAGGAGGTCTGCGATCCCCGCTATCTTGATTTCCGCATCATCTTCTCGGGAGAGGACCGGAGGTCGTTCCGTGTGGTATGTGTTCGTCGCCGCAGGCGGCGGCTGAGAACCATGGTTCGCTTCTCTGTCTTCTCATCGGAGAGCAGGGAGTGGCAGGGTTTCTCGTGGGTGGACACCTCGATGCCGCAGCCTGGGGATGACGGAGGTGATAAGTGCATGCTCCCGACTTACACTGCTACTACGCCGGTGAATGATTTTGATACATTAGTCCACTGGAAACACAAAAATCAAGCATATATAGGCATCCTCAACGCTGTCACGCTGCAGTTGTCTCGAATTGATTTGCCGCCGCACTTGAAAGATATGGACTCCGTAGAATTTAAGCTTGGTCCGACCAGCGATGGGAAGCTCTGTATGGCTTTCACAGATCAATTTGGTGCAAACAAAGGAATGCTCGCTGTTTGGTTTTGGAGGGCCGATGGTGATGGTGTTGATAAATGGATGCCACACAAGATTTTTCCACTGAACAAATTTGTTGATTTCTCTATATGTTCAGAAGAGTATGATGTCACAGCGCAGGTTATCGATGTCATAGATGATTTTGTGTACCTGTCTGTTTATTATCAGTATACCAACTGCTTCCTATCCTTCTGCCTGGAAACAGAGAAGGTAAACAAGCTCTTTGAATATAGACTTGGTGTCCAGCCCTACATCATGCCATGGTCTCCTTCTTTGGTATGCAACAAGGTGAGCCCGTGCTTCAAGACACTGGTAAAATTTATCCTGACGTTTGGTCCCTGAATCATATGCATTTAAGTTAAGACCAATTGATTATTGTATAGCTGTGAAAATCTGCCATCAGTTTCATGTTTTGCTAGTATTTTATCGAGAAAACGCACAAGTCTTTGTCTTGATGCACTGATAGAAAGAAGAGTGTGTACAAGTCTGGTCTACTGTTTTTGAGTTGGTTATAGAGCAATGACTTAATTCTTAGTCTAATTACACTAGCACTGATTTGCGTAAGTCATAATACAAGTGTTCAATTGCAGATTTTATACAAGGATTCAATATTTTAATTTTTGCATGTTTTTTTGCGGATTATATGATATCTCCGCACTGTAGTATCTTAGGCTTAAAAAAAATCTCTACACTAAAATAATGTCTACACAATGCTTTGTAATCCTGACCACTATAAGGTGTTGGTGTAGCAAATATCTTACTTCACTTCCATTGCTTCGGTCGTTGCTAAATAAATCTGTCATGTACCATTTTTTTAAAAGATCTGTCTTGTACCACGTTTGAGTCAATAACCTTGCACAGTTTGTCTACGCAAACACTTGAATCCTTACTTACACTGAAACCATTTTATGTCTCAGGAGGATTTAGAAACCAAGGTTACTGGAGAAAATGTGGCAGATGATGGTCCTGTGGGCACAGAAGAAACTCCCCCTGTTCTTGTCACAGCATTGCGATCATATAAAGAAGCTCTGATTAATGGTGATGGGGCAAAAGTTGCAGAGATAGAGGCATTTCTACTTTCTATTGAAGATGAGAAGAAGTCTCTAGTTGCAGAACTGACAAGTGCGAGAGATTGTTTCTCGAGGATAAGTGCCGGCAATGATGTCTTGTCGTCGAGGATAAGTGCGAGAGGAGTACAAGAGAAGAGAAGAAAGAGAGAGGTGATGACTAGTTGACCCACTTCTTTGCCAGTTGAACCACCCTCTTTGAAATGATCATGGTGTATTTCTTTCAATGAGAGGAGCTTTTGTTTAGATGTGTTGGTACTTTGGTTTTTGAGACAAGCATCATGTGCTAGTTTCAAATGCTTGTAGGGCTTGTCTGTTGTGCAAGGGAACACTGGAGACGTAAGCTATGGCTAATGAATGTAACCATCAGTAGGAGTATTTGGCAATATGGCCACTTTGCATCTTAGCTTGAGTACTTTGTGTCCACTCTTTTTTATCTTTTCATTGGTCCTGTCCTTTTTATTGTTTGTCTCGGTCTCAAGTCCTTTGTAGCATTGTTCTTCCATTGTGGGGCAGTTGGTTTCCTTCTGCTTGGTCTTACATTATCTTATTTCACATCCATTGCTTCGGTCAACGCTAAATAGACGTATCCTGTATTATACTCCCTCTGTTCGGAAATACTTGTCGGAGGGAAATACTTGTCTCCGACAAGTATTTCCGGACGGAGGGAGTAGGAATCTGCAGCCTTGCACAGTTATTATATACAGACACCAGAAACTTCAATTACACTGAAGTCATTTTATGTCTCAGGAGGATTCAGAAACCAAAGTTACTGGATGCAGTTTAAATGTCATGGGTGTTACTGGATCCGCCAGTGAAAGACTGCCTGTTTAAATGTGTTGGCAGACAGTCTTTGGACGGTGCATAATATAAGATCGTTTTGCAAGTTGTTTTAACTTGCAAAATGATGTTATATTATGGGATGGAGGGAGTAGTTTCATATACTTGTAAGATGGCAATGATAGGTTGGAGCTCTAAGATATGTCTAATGAGTCTCCCAAATAACAAATGTCTAATGAGTGTAAACATCACTGTGTCTAGTGGCAAGAGGCTTATTAAGACATGATTTTTTATCTTCCTGGAGGTTGCCATACCTGAGTATAAACATCACTATGTCTAGTGGCAAGTGGCTTGAGCACTCATCCATCATTTTTTTTTGAACCGGGCATAACTCCTTTCCATTACTTAGCATAACGGAAACATATTTTTTCAGTCTGAACAAACTGTTTAAGGAGACTAGAAAGGGGAAAGCGGGTTCAGGGCATCCCTGGGAAACCCACTGTAAGCACTCGTCATCGAGCAGCTCACTGCGGGGCGAAAACCCAGTGACACCTCAAACCAAACTAACCTAGAACGTTAACAGTTTAAACCAAGTAAAGGAAGCCAACAGTGGCGAACGAGAAAGCTCACAAGTGAGCAGAACAAAAGCTCGCGCAGGAGCATTGATCACCAAAGCAACAGGTCGCTAGAAGAAGCAGAGGAAGACATCTGTAGCAGCAACTTGTAGCGCGCTTAGTCCGTCGCTGGACCGGTTGGAGCCGCGCAGATCCTCATCATAGTCGAGGTGTTCGTCCTGAGCATCTTGGCTCCTCGCTCCATAGCTTCACGATTAGCTCCAGTCATCAGCCCTGCCCAGTAAGTTAGAAAACTACAAGCTGAGAAAACCACATCAAAAGGGGTCCTTAGTTTCTTTTGCTCGAAGGTGACTTGGTTGCGGCAATTCCAAATCGCCAACATATCGCAGCAAGGCCAAATGTAGAAAATTTGGCTCCATCCGGTAAAAAGATATAACACCAGGAGAAGAATTGCCAAAGGTTGTTTGGACAGAGTTCCGTGCCTAGAACACACCCAACAGTCCTCCAAACTACCCTGGCAACTGGGCAAGTAAAGAATAAATGTTGAGAAGTTTCTTTATCTCTACAAAACGAACAACTGGGATTACCAGCCCAGTTTCGTTTCTTCATGACCTCTCTGGTCAAGGTGGCATCCTGGAATAGCTGCCATAAGAAGGTTTGGATTTTGAGAGGAAGCCCGGCTTTCCAAATCCATCTATAGTCACAACCCGCCAGGTGTCTTTCCAAATAAGCATAGATTGATTTGGTCGAAAAATGTTTTTTCTTTTCCAGAGTCCAAATAATCTGATGTGGTTCACAGGATAGGGACCAAGAGTCCACTACAGTTTTAAGCTTCCCCCATGATACGTCTCCAACGTATCTATAATTTTTGATTGTTCCATACTATTATAGTATCAATCTTGGATGTTTTTATATACATTTACAACAATTATATATCATTTTTTGGGACTAACCTATTAACTTAGTGCCCAGTGCCAGTTGCGGTTTTTTGCCTGTTTTTGGTTTTCCAGAATATCAGTACCAAACGAAGTCCAAATGACACGAAACTTTTTGGAGATTTTTTTCTGGACATAAGAGACACTAGAAGCTTCGGGAGGAGGCCAGAAGCCAGAGGAGGTGGCCACGAGGCACAAGGGCGCGCCTGGGGGGCCGCCAGGCGCGCTATGGTGCCTCGTGGGCCCACCTCTGCCCCTTTTGACCTAATTCCACCTCTATAAATTCTCTAAAATCTGGAAACCAACAAAGGAGTCCACGAAATACTTTTTCCGCCGCCGCAAGTTTCTGTTCTCGAGAGATCCCATCTGGAGGCCTTTTCCGGCACTCCGCCGGAGGGGGAATCGATCACGGAGGGTCTCTACATCATCATTGCTGCCCTTCCGATGATGCGTGAGTAGTTTACCATAGACCTTCGGGGTCCATAGTTAGTAGCTAGATGGCTTCTTCTCTCTTTTTGATCTTCAATACAATGTTCTCCTCGATGTTCTTGGAGTTCTATCCGATGTAATCACTTTTTGCGGTGTGTTTGTTGGGATCCGATGAATTGTGAGTTTATGATCAGATTATCCATGAATATTATTTGAGTTTTCTCTGAACTCTTTTATGCATGATTATTATAGCTTCGTATTTCTCTCCGATCTATTGATTTGGTATGGCCAACTAGATTGATTTATCTTGCAATGGGAGAGGTGCTTTGTAATGGGTTCGATCTTGCGGTGCTCAATCCCAGTGACAGAAAGGGACATGACACGTATGTATCGTTGCTATTAAGGATAAAAATATGGGGTTTATTCATACGTGAGTTTACTTTGTCTACATCATGTCATCTTGCTTAAGGCGTTTCTTCGTTCTTTATGCACTTAATACACTAGATGCATGCTGGATAGCGGTCGATGTGTGGAGTAATAGTAGTAGATGCAGGCTGGAGTCGGTCTACTTGTCTCGGACGTGATGCTTATATACATGATCATTGCCTTGGATATCGTCATGATTATTTGCTATTCTATCAATTGTCCAACAGTAATTTGTTTACCCACCATATGCTATTTTCATGAGAGAAGCCTCTAGTGAAAACTATGGCCCCCGGGTCTAATTCTATCATATATTAAAAATCCTAAAAAATACCTTGCTGCACTTTTACTTTATTTATTTTATTTTATATTTTAGTTCAATCTATCTATCTATCACCATAGAATTTAATTTTGCAATTAACCGCCAAGGGATTGACAACCCCTTGTTTGCGTTGGGTGCAAGGATTTGTTGTTTTGTGTGCAGGTACTGTTAACGAGGTGTTGCGTGATTCTCCTACTGGATTGATAACCTTGGTTTCATAACTGAGGGAAATACTTATCTCTACTGTACTGCATCTCCCTGGCTCTTCAGGGAATTACCAACGCAGCTTACAAGTAGCAGGAAGAATTTCTGGCGCCGTTGCCGGGGAGACATCATCAACATCTATCAAGTACCTACGCATAAAACTTACATCTCCTTGCATTTACTTTATTTGCCTTTGCCTCTCGTTTTCATCTCTCCCGCTGCTAAAATGTTTTTACAAAAATACAAAAATATTTTTCCGTTTGCCTTTTTTCTTGATTGCTTGTTTGCGTGCTTGTTATCTTGTTTGCGTAGCCACGATGCCCTGAGAAAATTATCATGATACCTCTTATTATAAAAATTTGTCCGAAATCGAGCAAAATACTAAAGATTACATGACTACTCAATTTGAGCACAACAAATTTTTTACCGAAGAACTCAAAGAACACTCCACTTTGTTGGATGCTATTGCAAAACAACTTGATGATGTTAGTGAAGAAGTTGCTAATCTTCAATCTCAATTTGCTCTTACTGAAAATTTGTTAGGAAAAATTTATGATGCACAAATTACGCTAGTAAATCAAATGGCTGCTAATCCGGAATCATTAGCACGTAGTAATGATGAAGATATTAAAATGATTGGTGTTTCATCTATTGATTCCTTGTTTAGCAATATAAAACTTGATGAAAAGGGGACTGAATAAGAGTCAAGTTTAGCTAGGAGGCGTCCCCATAATTCGGAGGGTGAAAATTTTGAGGAAAAAATTGATAAAAGTGGGTCTGGAGAGGTAAAAACTTTAATTAGTGATGTGCCCACTCTCTTGGATTACTAAGACTTTAATTATGATAGTTGTTCTTTGATTGAGTGTATTTCTTTGTTACAATCCATTCTAAATTCACCCAACGCTTATGAACAAAATAAGGCTTTACTAAACACATTGTAGAAGCAATGATGAAAGCGTTAGAAGAAAAGCTAGAACTAGAAATTTTAATTCCTAGAAAATTATATGATGAGTGGGAACCCACCATTAAATTTCAAATTAAAAATTATAAGTGCAATGCTTTATGTGATTTGGGCGCTAGCGTTTACACAATTCCAAAATCTCTATGTGATGTGCTAGGTTTTAGCAATATAGATGAATGTTCTCTTAATTTTCACTTAGCGGATTCTACTATTAAAAAGCCATTGGGTAGAATTAATGATGTTCTTATTCTTGCAAATAGAAACTATGTTCCCTTTGATTTCATTGTACTTGACATTGAATGCAACCCTTCTTGCCCCATAATACTTGGTAGACCGTTCTTATGAACTATTGGAGCTATTATTGATATGAAAAAAGGTAATATAAGATTTCAATTTCCATTAAAGAAAGGGATGGAACACTTCCCTAGGAAAAGAATTAAAGCACCATATGAATAAATTATGAGGGCCACTTATGGGATCAACTTGAAAGATGATAATATTTGAAACTATGCATTATGTCTAGCTAGGGGCATAAAACTATAACGGTTGTTGGGAGGCAACCCAATGAATAAAATAAATTTTTACTTTTAGTTTCTATTATTTTGTGTTTGCACAATTATGCTACTGTTATGATTGTGTTTTTATGTTTTAATTAGTGTTTGTGCTAAGTAATGCCTTTGGGATGATTTGGGAGATAGTATAATTGATGCTGTTTGGAAAATAGAAAGTTTTGTGTCCAGTGCTAGAATTTTAGTTCTGTACTGGAATGTCAGAAAAATCTATTTTTTTTACACAGTATTGGTATATGAATTGCCCACGTTTTCCTAATTTTTCAATTTTTTTGGAGTTACATAAGTATAGCTTTTAAATAGATCTTTACAGACTGTTCTGTTTTAGACAGATTCTGTTTTTGTTACATAGTTTGCTTATTTTGATGAATCTATGGATCGTATCCGGGGGTATGAGTCATGGAGAAGTTGGAGTACAGTAGCATTATGCCAATATTAAATATGAATCAATTTACTACAGTACTTAGAGTTAAGGATTTATTTGATATACTAACGGATCTCACGAAGGTTTTGTTGAGTTTTGTGTGATTGAAGTTTTCAAGTTTTGGGTGAGATCACGATAGATAAAGGAATAAGGAGTGGCAAGAGCCTAAGCTTGGGGATGCCCAAGGCACCCCAAGGTAATATTCAAGGAAGACTCAAGCTTCTAACCTTGGGGATGCCCCGGAAGGCATCCCCTCTTTCTTCTACCAATCATCGGTAATTTTACTTGGAGCTATATTTTTATTCACCACATGATATGTGTTTTGCTTGGAGCATCGTGTATTATATGAGTCTTTGTTTTGTTTGCTTTTTAGTTTGTCACAATCATCTTTGCTGGACACACCAATTTGAGAGAGCCACACGTTTATCATGATTTGTTAGAATACTCTGTGCTTCACTTTAATCTTTTTGAGCACGGCGGTGGCTAAATTTTGAAGAAATATTGAGCTCTCATGCTTCACTTATATTATTTTGAGAGTTGATAAGATTGAAATTTTGAAGAAATATTTGCACTCTCATACTTCACTTATATCTTTTTGAGAGTTGATAATAGTAATGGTAATTTGCGCAAGATATGAATTTGCTTCCAAAGTGATGAATATTCAAGAGGGATATAATAAAAACTTTCATGAAAGATCATTGGATATGATAAGCTTGATTCCTTGTAATAGTTTTGCGATATAGAGATGATAATATGTGAGTCGTGTTAGTGAGTAATTATGATTTAGTAAGAATATTAGTGTTAAGGTTTGTGATTCCCTATGCATGCACATTAAGTCAAGAGTTATGCAACGAAATTATATCCTACTTATGGTGCATTATTCAGTGTTAGTTATGTTCAATGCATGTTTATGACCGTTTTCGCTTTTTGGTTGGTCGCTTCTCAATCTTTTGCTAGCCTTCATTTGTACTAAGTGGGAATGCTGCTTGTGCATCCAAACTCCTTAAACCCAAGTTATGTCAAATGAGTCCACCATACCTACCTATATGCAGTATTTCCATGCCGTTCCAAGTAAATTTGCATATGCCAACTCTAATTTTTCAAAATAATTTTCCGTTTTGTGTGCCCGTACCACTCATGAAGCGGCAGGGGGTGGCCAATATTTTCCTTGCTAGGTGTGTTATTCTCACGATGAGTGTTTATTCACTTGTCATTGCATGAGAGAGTGGCTGGTAATAGGGATGCTCAGTCCCACAATGAATCAAAAATTGATAACAACAAAATTCCTTGAAAAGTGTTGGCATGGAGGGCACCCATGGATACGGCTAGCCATGGATTGTGAAAGAATAGTGGAAAGGAAATAAACTTTATTTTCTGTTTGGGAACCGCCTATAATGTGTCTAGCATGGAAGATATTGGGAATTATCGATCGTTTTCGTTGACAGGAAAAGCATGCCTCTCAAAATAATTTTATCTCCCTAATTTAAGCTTTGAGCTCTGGCACATTTGCAAATCTCTGCTTCCCTCTGCGAAGGGCCTATCTATTTACTTTTATGCAATTTTTATTTTTATTTTGAGTCTCCATCTTCTCTTACAAAGCACCAACTAGAGAACACTATTGTCATACTTGTGCATTGTGTGTAGCTAATATTGAGTGTGTTTCATGAATGGATCAATGATTGAGCATAATGGGCTAGGGATAACTTTCTTTAGCGTTGATATTTTGAAAGACATGGTTGCTTGTTAGTATGCTTGAGTATTTATATTTTCATGTCCAAATGTCCATGCTACAAAGAAAAAAAATAAATGATGAATATGATAGGTAGCATTCCACATCAAAAATTCTGTTTTTATCATTTACCTATTCGAGGACGAGCAGGAATTAAGCTTGGGGATGCTGATACGTCTCCAACGTATCTATAATTTTTTATTGTTCCATGCTATTATAGTATCAATCTTGGATGTTTTTATATACATTTACAACAATTATATATCATTTTTTGGGACTAAACTATTAACTTAGTGCCCAGTGCCAGTTGTTGTTTTTTGCCTGTTTTTGGTTTTCCAGAATATCAGTACCAAACGAAGTCCAAATGCCACGAAACTTTTTGGAGATTTTTTTCTGGACATAAGAGACACTTGAAGCTTCGGGAGGAGGCCAAAAGCCAGAGGAGGTGGCCAAGAGCCACCAGGGCGCGCCTGGGGGGGGGGGGGCAGGCGCGCCCTGGTGCCTCGTGGGCCCACATCTGCCCCTTTTGACCTAATTCCACCTTTATAAATTCTCTAAAATCTGGAAACCAACAGAGGAGTCCACGCAATACTTTTTTCGCCACCGCAAGTTTCTGTTCTCGAGAGATCCCATCTGGAGACCTTTTTCGGCACTCCGCCGGAGGGGGAATCGATCACGGAGGGGCTCTACATCATCCTTCCTGCCCTTCCGATGATGCATGAGTAGTTTAGCACAGACCTTCGGGTCCATAGTTAGTAGCTAAATGGCTTCTTCTCTCTTTTTGATCTTCAATACAATTTTCTCCTCGATGTTCTTGGAGTTCTATCCGATGTAATCACTTTTTGTGGTGTGTTTGTTGGGATCCGATGAATTGTGAGTTTATGATCAGATTATCCATGAATATTATTTGAGTTTTCTCTGAACTCTTTTATGCATGATTATTATAGCTTCGTATTTCTCTCCGATCTATTGATTTGGTATGGCCAACTAGATTGATTTATCTTGCAATGGGAGAGGTGCTTTGTAATGAGTTCGATCTTGCGGTGCTCAATCCCAATGACAGAAAGGGACATGACACGTATGTATCGTTGCTATTAAGGGTAAAAAGATGGGGTTTATTCATGCGTGAGTTTACTTTGTCTACATCATGTCATCTTGCTTAAGGCGTTACTCCGTTCTTTATGGACTTAATACACTAGATGCATGCTGGATAGCGGTCGATGTGTGGAGTAATAGTAGTAGATGCAGGCAGGAGTCGGTCTACTTGTCTCGGACGTGATGCCTATATACATGATCATTGCCTTGGATATCGTCATGATTATTTGCTTTTCTATCAATTGCCCAACAGTAATTTGTTTACCCACCGTATGTTATTTTCATGAGAGAAGCCTCTAGTGAAAACTATGGCCACCGGGTCTACTTCTATCATATATTAAAAATCCTAAAAAATACCTTGCTGCACTTTTAGTTTATTTATTTTATTTTATATTTTAGTTCGATATATCTATCTATCACAATACAATTTAATCTTGCAATTAACCGCTAAGGGATTGACAACCCCTTGTTTGCGTTGGGTGCAAGGATTTGTTGTTTTGTGTGCAGGTACTGTTAACGAGGTGTTGCGTGATTCTCTTACTGGATTGATAACCATGGTTTTATAACTGAGGGAAATATTTATCTCTACTGTACTGCATCTCCCTTCCTCTTCAGGGAATTACCAACGCAGCTCACAAGTAGCACCCCACTGTTCCATAAGAGGAGGGTGTAGACGTCTCCTGAAGAGATCATTACCAGCATAGTTTTGGAATTCAACTACTGTGATTTCCTGATTGTTACAAATACTATATAACATAGGAAACCTAGCTCGCAAAGGAGAGGTATCATTAATCGAATCGACCCATACGCTAGCAATGTTGCCAGAGTTCAGAATCACCCCTCTTCCAGCCAAGTAATACTCTTTTACTTTCATAATGGCTTTCTAGATCGGGGAATCTCCAAATTTACTCTTCACCGAGGTCACCGTATCATTTTTAAGGTACTTAGTGCGAATTATATCCTGCCAAAGGCCGTTCTGAGTTTCAAGCTTCCACCACCACTTGGTGAGCAGGCTAACATTTTGTTTATGGAGATCTTTCACTCCCAAGCCACCTTTTTTCTTGGATCTACATATCCTGGTCCATTTCACCAAGTGGTATCGCTTACGACCATTGTTTTCTTGCCAAAAGAATTTTTTCCGATGCTTGTCCAATTTCTCAATGACCATCTTAGGAAGCAAAAACATAAACATGCAGTAGTAAACTATACTAGTAAGGGAGGAGTTAAGAAGGGTCAGCCTCCCCCCCGAGGATGCCGCGTTACCAATCCAGGATTCGCGGCATTTGAGAAATTTATCATCGACAAAGCTCCAGTCAAGAGCACGCAAAGTGGAGTAGCTTACCGGTACTCCCAAATACTTCATAGGGAAGTGCCCAATCTGACAATTGAAAAGATCGGAATAGAAAGTTAACAGTTCGTCATCCCCTCCAACACACAGGATTTCGCTCTTGTGGAAATTTATTTTGAGCCCTGACATGAGCTCGAATATGTATAGCAGAAGTTTTAGGTTGACCGCAGCCTCCTTATCATGTTCAAAGAAAACGACCGTATCATCACATATTGCAAAATGGCCACTCCCCCATCGATCAAGTCCGGAGCAAGGCCAGTATGCGTGCCCTCTTTTTGAGCATTAAGGATCATTTTCGAGAGAGCTTCCACAACAAGGTTGAACAGGAAAGGTGAAAACGGGTCGCCTTGGCGCACCCCTTTGTGTCTTTAGAAATAAGGGCGTATTTCATTATTCAGTTTAATACTCACCGTCCCATTGCTAAGGATCTTTTTGACCCAGCTACACCACGTAGGCCCAAATCCACGATTCTTGTGACATTCAAGGAGGAAATCCCAGTTGATTTTGTCGTAAGCTTTTTCGAAGTCTAGTTTAAGAACCACCCCAATCTTCTTCTTGCGGTGTGTATGATGTAGTATCTCATGGAGAGTAAGGATACCATCCATAATGTTTCTGTGTTTTATAAAGGCATTTTGGTGTTTGCTGATGAGTTTGTCAGCAAAGATGGCCACTCTGTTGTCCATTACCTTAGTGATCAATTTGTAAGGACCACGGAGGAGACAAATGGGCCTATATTGTTGGATTTTCTTAGCACCGTTCATTTTAGGAATAAGCGTGATCACTCTGTAGTTAAGACGGGCAACATCCAAAGTGTTGTTATGAAAGGCATCAAACAAGCGCATAATATCAGGCTTGACAAAGTCCCAACAGTGTCTATAAAATTCAGCTGGAATGTTATCTGGGTCCGGAGCTCTATTACTGTCCATACCAAATAGAGCTTTTTTCACTTCTTCTTCCGTGAATTTACCACTTAGAAGGATATTATCTTCGTCAGTAAGTTTCTCACTCTCAGACCAAGTACTAGGAGAAAGATAGAACAAATTTCCCCTAGCAGGGCAGAACAACTCTTTGTAATAGGCTGTGGCATGAGCCAAAAGGTTGGCTGTTCCCTCAACTACCACATCCCCATCAGTGAAAGAGTGAATAGTATTTTTCCGCTTCCTCCCATTCGCCACTCGATGATAAAAGGCAGTATTTAGGTCACCTTTCAGCAACCACCGCTCATTGGATTATTGTAACCAGAATAACTCTTCATTAGCGAGGATATCATTGAGCTCTATGCACTCATCCATCATGTGTTCATCATATGCATTCGAGGTGAGTGCTGACCTAGTGGGCTATTCCAGCAGAAGGAAAATCTCAGCTGGTGCAAAAAGGATCGGAGAAGGTTGCGAGGCTGGACCTCGAGTCGAGCTCCAGAAGATACAGTACGTGTTGCTGAAGCTCGAGGAAGCGCACGAGTTCAAGAGGGTCAAGGTCTCCGAGAAGCGTTTGCGGCTGCTCTTGAAGGACTACGTTGCACTCCAACAAGGACAAAAATGATGCCGGGCAAAAGAAGAAGAAGAGTAGGGTGCCCTTCTGCGGTTGTGTGCGTCCCAAAACAATAACCGATCGAGCCTTAACCGTTTTGCTCTGTAGGCAGCAGCAGGAAGAGGCTCCACACGTCAGCCCAGCAGACTCATGTTCCTTCTGATCTGGAGTTACAGCAATTGATGTCTTTAGGATCTCTTCTGTAATGAGTTGCATGATAATGTTAACAAGAAGCTCATGCATTCAGAGTTTTGTCCTTGTTAAAAAAATGAGGCAATGGCCCCTAGCTTAATTAACTAGTTAATCCTACTGATACTGTTATATATGAATCAAAAGCATTTTGTACTAATTCTGTTGCTGTTAGCTGTTTCTATACGTCTGCAACCAAGATACCTACTACGTACTTCCTCCGTTCCTAAATATAAGTCTTTGTAGAGATTCCACTATATATGGACCACATACGGTATGTGGTCCATATATAGTGGAATCTCTACAAAGACTTATATTTAGGAACCGAGGGAGTACATGACAGCCAGTGCTTCTTTCAAGAATACTAGAACGTCAAGGCGCGCTTTGCCACGCCCGCCATCTTGATGAAAGAGTATCGAGACAGTATAAATATTGATGAAAAAAATGGAACGTATAATTATCAATGGAGATTTGAATTATAATGTACAAGTCAGCTTCATGAGATTTTACAAAATCCGTCGCAAATCCATGAGAAAGAAGACGGATACTGAGAATGTTCAAAAGATCGACAGAATACTTATGAGCTGTGGTGTGAAGTATACAAATGAAACAGAATACTGGATTTAGCATCTGAACACTAAATATCCTCGTATGATCATATAAACTGACATAATGAAGGGTTGTGCATCACATGATGCAGAGGCCGAGGGCTTTCCCTCAATTCAAAAATAATAGTCTTTATTCACATAATAAGCAATTGTGGCTATTAGTTCAAACGGATACCACACAAAAACCTAAAAATGAAAAGAAAGAGCGTCTCAAAGTCTAACTTCTTTTTTAGCAAGTTAGAGAACCTAAGTAGATTCCCTATCCTGAGGAAAGAACGAATATAATATAAATATATAAAGTTGGCCTATCAATTGCTATACCTGCCGATAGCTCGGCTGGAACGGTGGAGGTGACGGAGACGTAGAGTTCCGACAGGCAAGAGAGAAAGAAGGAAGGAGAGAAAATGGGGAGGATGGAGGCGCGGGGTCCGGGAAGGGTTTTGGGTGGGCCGGGGGTGTCAGACTCCTACGTGTCTGCTGTCCGGACTCAGGCAAAGCCCCCCAAGCTTGTCTTTGGTTTGCGGGAGAAAACGCGGCCGGACCGTCCTACGGATCGATACAGGCCCGCGTTGGATGGCTTCCGCGGTCCGGACAGCACGGTCCAGACGTATGCGGGTGGTTTGCGGGTCCGCCTTAGAGATGCCTTAAGGCCTTATTGAATAATGCAATAAAGATGGTTGTCTACATCACGCGATGCAGAGGGCCTCCTTTTCGAAAAAGAAGTTGTTTATCAAAATTAGAGTTAAATATAGCACATGTGCCATAACTTGTCTGTTGCGGTCAGTTTGATGCCCAAACTTGCAAAATATATAAAAGTGGTGCTATAATTTATCGCACGATGCATATACAGTGCCTCCGCCCGTACGCCGTAGTATGTGCTGTCCGCGTGGCGTGAAAGCTGGCGGATGGCCCACATGTTAGTGGGTGTGAGTGTCGCCTGCGCTGAGTGAAATGCGTGCGAGTTTTTTTTTTTTGCAGAAAACCCCCTGAGTCTGATTAAATGTCACAAAAAATCTTTTACTATCTCTACTCCTAATGTCTCACTTGGTAGTCTCGCCTCACATCCCACCACTCCTCCCACCGCTTCTATATTCTACCCGAATGTATTCCACGCCCACCTTTGACAGCAGCCAACATGGGCCGGCCCATTAACTCCCTACACCAACGCACGTCCTGGACCCCGATCCCGATGACATCAGGTTCCTCCCGTCGCCTGCACCTCCTCAACGCCCTCACGCCGCCGTCCTCTCCTCCACTCCGATCTCCTCGGAGCCCTGCCGCCGCCGTCACGTCCCACCTGACGATCTCGAGGACATTAGGACCCTGGCCGACGCCGGCCTCTCCTCGGCGTCCTCACGCCGCTGTCCTCTCCTCCGTTCTGATCTCCTCGGAGCCCTGCCGCCGCCGTCACATCCGACCTGACAACCCACCGACCTTTCTCAGGTTTGGACCATTCCTTTGCCATTTTTTCAGATCTGCGGTCAAATTATTCTATCGGCTGAACACACGCGGTGAAGGAGAACCGCTGCCCCTCATGTGCCCAAAAAAATACACGTCTGTGTGTGTCAGGTTTAAACAAATAAATAATTTGATAGCATACTGTTTCAGCTATCTCTCTAAACATGTGTGCAAAAGTAATATATCGTAGATCAGTAGCATATGATGCACCGATGAGATCTGCATAAAAAAGCCATTAGTATCGGCTGAAGCAACAGTGCAGTTTTTGTTACATGTACATGTTTCATACCATTTTTGTTCAGAAATATTTTAACAAAGTAGACAATGCATATAAGTTAATTGAAAAAAGAAGCTTCAAGAAATGATAATTTTATGCTCTCATGTGCCATATGCAAAATAGCATCTGCTATGCTTTATGTAATCATAATGAAGTCTAACATCTCGCGAGTAGGCCGAGCTAGGATAAGAATTCCAATAAAAAAAGAAGTATGAATTGGGCCCAAAATCACTACTTTACTACCTATGTCGCTGTATGTTTCACGTTTGTGGATGGAAGAAAAAACTGATGGATCTGGATGTGATGGATTCGGACGATGATTTGAAAATGTCGACTGACATAGGCACCAATTGACGACATAGACTCACCTAAGATTCTTTGCACATTAGCGTTTCTATCACATTACAAGTAACGGAGATTTCAATTATTACTCGATTGTTACTCTTTTTTTTTATACATGTGAAATTTAATATGCATTATGTTTATATGTAACTTCAGCAAAATATTTCAAATGCCCGTGGCAACGCACGGGCATTCTACTAGTGTATGCTAATAACAGAAAAATAAATAAATTGCTTCGTTGAATGGGTTTAGAACCTTGGACATCCACGTTATATAGCACGCGCGCTAGCGACCAGGACGATTGGTACTATCTGTACAACTGTTAGCTGGATATTCATATAATCTACTTATCGTTCCGCAATTTCCATTCCTTTTTTTTTCAAGTTACTGTTTGTTTTTTATGATATCTAAATTTTCCCATATAAAAACACAATAATTATTAATATGTGATTATTGTCTATTTAAATATTTATTCTGTTTTATTATTGTGTAGTTCAAAGATGTAAACATGAACTTTTTCTAAAATTTATGCGGATTTAAACAGTTCAACGTATATTATAAACTATTGTGTAATTTTTTTGTACCTTTATTCAGGACCAAAAGCATGCACAATTATTGTGTATCTTCATTGTATTTTTATAATACATAATTATTTAAAATCAACAACGTTGTATTTTGAAAAAAATTCAACGTGTATTACAAATCATTGTGTAAGAACAATAAATTCTATAAATGTGTTGAAGCATGTTACTCCCTCCATCCCCATATATAAGACCTAATACGTTTTTCGAGATTACCTTTGACCACGGGAGCACAATAATATATGACATGCATGTTACACAAAGCATACCATCAAATTCGTTTGTGAAAAGAGTTTTTATCACTGGTCAAAGGCTACCTCGAAAAACGTATTAGGCCCTGTATATATGGATGGAGGGAGTAAACGTGTTTGTAGAAATTTAACAATAATTTTACGCAATAAATTTTTTAATACATCTTGAAAATTTTATGAAATAGATGTTGTAATTTTTTGGATGCATGACGAAAATTTTATACACGTAAGAATTTTCCAAAAATATGCTGAATATTTTTTTGAAATGCAAAAACACCTTTAACATGTTTTAATATATTTCTAACATGTTTTCCGAGAAAATTGACTACATGTATTTTTAAAAATGTTCAACGTGTATTGAAAAAAAATATTGTGTAAAATTATTCTTACATTTCTACAAACACCTTTAACATGTTTTAATACATTTCTAGAATTACTATTATTACAGTATATTTTTTAATACACATCGAACAGTTACGTTGTCAAATTTTTGTAATTGTGTATTTTAAAAATACAATGAAGATAGGCAATAATTGTCCTGCAAGAAGATACATAAATTTACACACTAATTTTTATTATACGTTGAACTGTCTAAATCCATATAAATTTTATAAAAAGTTCATGTTGACCTCTTCAAAGTACACAATAATGAAAATAGAATAAAGAATTAAAATACACAATAATTCCCTACTGATTATTATTATATTTTTATATGGTAAAATATACGTTTCATAAAAACTGAACAGGAACTCGGAAATAAATAAAACGAAAACATGTAAAAAAATGTGTGAAATAATTGTAGAGTGATACGCGGAATTGATCTATATATATGAGTATTAGCTAATATGACCACGTATAATTTTAGGTGTCAGGATTGAACCCACCTCCCTGTTCTTTATTTTATTGATTTCCCTCTTTGTCATACTGACACATGGGACCCATATTATAGTTTAAGGGGCCTTTCTACGTATTAAATAAAACATGGGGTGTTTTCTGCAAAAGAACATCGCTCATCCACTAACAAGTGGGCCAGCCGCCAGCTGGCATGCCACGCCCGG
The DNA here is from genome assembly GCA_039707655.1 of Elymus sibiricus. Classification (NCBI taxonomy): domain Eukaryota; kingdom Viridiplantae; phylum Streptophyta; class Magnoliopsida; order Poales; family Poaceae; genus Elymus; species Elymus sibiricus. The sequence continues at coordinate 356,740,690 of CM077672.1, forward strand.
CAGTCGATACTCTCCATACGGCCGGAGACACCGTATATGCACGAAAGGACAAATTACAGCACCATTTTTATGTATTTTGCAAGTTTGGATACCAAACTGACTGCAACGGACAAGTTAAAGCACCCGTGATGTATTTAACTCGCAATATTAGGATATAAAACCATCGGCCAAATTAAGACCCTTTACATATTAAACTGGGCATGTGAATACATCTATTTTCGCATTGCAGCCAAAGTACAATATCCTACTCCCTCCGTCCCATAATGTAAGACGTTTTTTTGACTCTAGTGTAGTGTCAGAAAACGTCTTACATTATGAGACGAAGGGAGTAGTTGTTTATCAATTTGCAGCACATGAAGATTTATCAAAAAAGGAGTGCATATACATCATGAGGACTTGCCTCTCATTGTAACACGCATCTTCATTCAAGACCTGATAAAAACACCTAGCGGGAGTAATTACCTCTACAACGAAGGACCCGAACATGTTAAAATCCCTTCTATGATGAACAAGTGGAAATAAAAAAGCTTGCCGTTGGCCCGAGGTACATTGATGTCTTGATCCGTTTGTCTCCTCATAGCCCTATGTGGCGTGGTACGTTTGTGTATGGAGAACCAAGAGCTCATGATAGGATTCACATGTGGAATTTGCTTCGTCGTATAAGACCAAACGCAACTGAACCTTGGCTGGTAATAGGCGATTTCAATGAAACTTTGTGGCAGAGCGAACACTTCTCGAGGGCTAAAAGATCAGAGAGCAATATGGCTAATTTTCGAAGGGTTCTAGCTGATTGCAACCTCCATGAATTAGGCTACAGGGGCACTTGTTGGACTTATGATAACAAACAGAGCGGCACTGATAATGTAAAGGCCCGGCTGGACAGGGCGGTGGCCTGCCCAGAGTGGAGTAACATGTTCAGAGAAGCTCAGGTGGAACACATAGTTTCGGCCAGATCGGACCATGTCCCGATCCTGCTGCGGCTGGGAACTCGGAAGGAATGGAGGCCAATCAATAAAACTTTCAAGTATGAGGCGATGTGGGAACGTGTTGATTCACTCCAAGAAACTATTTACAGCTCCTGGTCTAACAGTAGTTCAGGAGAGACACTCGCCGCGGTTGTGAGAAAGTTAAGAAACATGCAGACTTCTTTGAGAAGATGGGCAGCGAGGGATTTTTGCTCTGTCCAAAACAAAATCAGTAGCCTCCGATTGCGACTCAAGAAGTTGTGGCAACTCCCGAACTCTACTGAAACTGAAAGAAAAATCAATGCAACTACTAAGGAGCTAGATGAGATGCTGTATAGAGAGGAGATAATGTGGCGGCAGAGGTCCAGGATCGCTTGGCTGAAAGAGGGGGACTCGAACACTGAATTTTTTCACAGGAAATCAACATGGCGAAAGAGAAAGAATAAGATTTCCAGACTGCAGAGGATAGATGGATATTGGGTGGAAAAGGCCGAAGAGATACATGCAGAGATAAATAATTTTTTCAGGGAACTATATAGCAAGGACGATAGGGTCTAACCGCAGGAGCTACTGGACCTCTTCTCCCCCAGAGTAGATGACACAATGAATACATCACTAACTAAACCGATCACACCAGAGGAAGTCGGGGACGCTCTTTTCCAAATTGGCCCAATCAAAGCCCCGGGACCGGACGGATTCCCGGCCCGCTTCTTCCAAAGGAATTGGGGGGTAATGAAGGAAGAGATAACAAAGGCGGTGATGAAATTCTTTGAAGATGGAATGATGCCGGAAGGTGTCAATGAGACGGTAATCGTACTAATACCAAAAGGGAATGACCCTAAAAACATCAAAGATTACCGGCCCATCAGTCTATGCAATGTAATATACAAGGTGATCTCAAAAGTGTTGGTGAACCGGCTACGACCCTTCTTGGACGAGCTCATCTCGGAAACTCAAAGTGCGTTCATACCTGGAAGGATGATCACGGATAACGCGCTCATCGCGTTTGAATGCTTCCATAAAATCCAACACGGCAAAAACCCGAGAGACAACTACTGCGCTTACAAGCTTGACCTAGCTAAAGCTTATGACCGGGTGGACTGGGGTTTTCTAGAGAGGGCCCTTCAAAAGCTCGGCTTTGACCAAAGATGGATAGGATGGGTGATGACATGTGTAACTTCTGTCAAGTACACAGTCAGATGCAATGGTGAGCTCCTTGAGCCTTTTACTCCCTCACGTGGACTAAGACAGGGAGACCCCCTGAGCCCATACCTCTTTCTGTTTGTGGCGGATGGCCTTGCAAGCTTGCTGAAAAGAGAAGTAGAAGGAGGCCACCTGAACCCCATTAAAGTGGCTCGCAACAGCCCAGGCATATCCAACCTCCTCTTCGCAGATGACAGTGTCTCTTATTCTTTAAGGCTTCAACCGTTCAAGCAAGGAAAATTAAGGAGATCCTATCCCTCTTTCAACAGTGTACGGGTCAACTGCTTAGCCAGAGTAAATGCTCCCTCCTGGTAAGCGAGGTGTGCCCCCCACATGTCAGAGAAGGTATTAAAAACATCTTAGGAGTGGAGTCAGACACGTTTGAAAGTAAGTATCTGGGTCTCCCTACTCCGGAAGGTAGAATGAAAAATGAAAAGTTTCAGCCCATAATGGATCGGTTTGGGAAGAGATGCAACAATTGGAATGAGAGGTTTATGTCTCAAGCGGCCAAGGAGGTTAATGTCAAATCAGTAATTCAATCACTGCCAACCTTTGTCATGGGAGTTTTTAAACTCAATGCAGGTTTTTGTGACAAGTATGAAAAACTGATTAGGGACTTTTGGTGGGGAGACAAGGTTGACCGCCAAAAAGTTCACTGGATGTCATGGGAGAATATGACCAAGCACAAGAGGGATGGGGGCATAGGCTTCCGGGACATGCAGTGTTTTAACCAAGCTCTCCTAGCCCGACAGAGTTGGAGACTTCTTCAGTACCCGGACAGCTTGTGTGCAAGAGTGCTAAAATCAAAATACTTCCCTAATGGAAATTTACTGGACACGGTGTTTGCTTCTGACGCCTCGCCATCCTGGAGAGGAATTGAATTTGGCCTTGAACTACTAAAGGAAGGCTTGATTTGGCGGGTGGGCAACGGTAAGAGCATTCAAATCCAGAGAGATAAGTGGATCCCTAGGAAAGAGGGATGCAAAGCCGCAGGGTTCATAAGACGCTCAAGGCTTAGATGGGTCAACCAATTGATGAATTCGGACGCTAAAACTTGGAATATGGACCTAATAAACCAAATTTTCCACCGCTTTGATGCAGAGGAAATTGAGAGGATAAGAATCCCATCTAAGGATGTGGAAGATGTGGTGGCATGGCACTTTGATAAATCAGGTAGATTCATGGTCAAAAGTGCATACAACCTTGCTTATATGATCAAGAGAAACACTTCTGTTGGAGCTTCTACGTCCTCAAATGACGTAGGGGATAGATGCATCTGGGACATCATTTGGAAATCTAAGGTCCCTCAGAAGGTCAAGATTTTCGGGTGGCGAGTGGCAACCCAGTCCCTAGCCACTAAGCACAACGCTTTCCGGCGAACGATAGCTACTGATAACATTTGTGATATCTGCGGCAATGGTGTAGAGAATGAATTTCACGCCATCATTGCATGTACGAGGAGTAGAGCACTGAGAACTGAACTAAGGACATTCCGGGAATTGCCAAAGGAGGAAATGTTCAGAGATACAGGCAATCTGTGGTTTCAAATGTTGTTAAGCACGCAGAACGAGGTAACCAAGGGCAGAATCCTACTGATGGGATGGCAAGCGTGGAACCTTCGAAATGATGTCATCCATGCTGCTGGGAGAGAAACTGTAACGGGAGCAGTGCGGTCCCTTGTCAGGTATGAAGCAGAAATCAGAGATGCCCAGACACTGACTGACAAGGAGGGCCCTGGGGGGTATCTACAGCTGACCAGAACCGGACCAAGAGCTGAAGATACCCAGGCGTACCCTGGTCACCCCCTCCTGCTGGTTGGGCGAAATTGAACTCAGATGCTGCCTTCCTAGTGAACACAGGAGATAGCTGGGCCGGAGCGATTGCACGGAATTCCCAAGGCCTCGCCTATATCTCTGTATGTCAAAATTTGAAAAAATGTAAATCCGTGGAAGAGGCTGAGGCAGAAGCTGTCCTATGTGGCCTCCAGGAACTAGCAAAAAGATACAGAGGGAAGGTCATAGTAGAAACTGACAACATGACAGTCGGCAGGGAGTTAAAAAGCAATCAGACAAGTCTCTCGGAGTGCTACTCTGTCCTGATGGATATCAAACAAACGCTCAGGCTATTTGCAGACCATCAGGTGAGTGTGATTGGGAGAAGCCGGAACAAATTGGCTCATGAGCTGGCCTATTTGGCAAGGATATCAGGCAACAGAACACTGATTGCGAAAAGTCCCGGAGAAGCTTAGAGAAATGCTACTAGCTGAATGTAACCCAACCATTGGGTAGCCTGTTACCCTTTGGGTCTCAAAAAAAAAAAATCCCTTTGTGAAATCTTCACCTTGGATATCCACGTGCGACTGCCGGTGCTTCGAGGATAACGGCTGATGTCGGCTGTCTGAACGCGATCGGACGGTAGGGGAGCCGGCTGATTTTACCTCCCAAAAAAAAAGATAAAGTTGAGTTTGTATCGGTTCCGATTTGACCCAGGCGATTTTCCGGTACAAATATTTCGTCCCGCCGCCGTTTTCCTTCCAGGAACCAAATAAATCCGCCGCCGCCGCCGTTCCAGCTAGCCATGGCCTCCCACTTAGGGCCAACGTCGCCGTCGCTGGCGCTGGCGAAGCTTGATCCAGCGGCCATCGCCACCGCCACCGCCATCACTGCTATCGGCGACGACCTCCTCCGGGAGATCTTCCTCCGCCTCCCCTCCCTCCCGAGCCTCGTCCGCGCCGCCCTCACATGCCGTACCTTCCTCCGCGCCGTCCGTTCGTCCCCCTCCTTCCACAGCCGCTTCCGGGCGCTCCATCCGCCCCAGCTCCTTGGTTTCTTCAGCACCCCCTACCGCACCGCCATCCCTGCCTTCATCCCCTTCCGAAGACGCTCCGACCCGGACCTCGCCGCCGCCGTCCGCGGCTCCGATTTCCTCCTCACCTGCCTCCCGGAAGAGAGCGGTGACCCTGGGTGGGAGACGAATTGCTGCCGCCGCGGCTATGTCGTCCTCCACAACCAGAGGACCAGCCAGATCGCTGCCTACAACCCGCTCACACAGGCGCTGCATATCATCCCCCGCCCGCCCCATGAGACCTGCCATCTCAGCAATCTGGATGTCCACTTCATCTTCTCCGAGGAGTACCAGAGGGCGTTCCGTGTGGTCTGCGACCATCGCCGCAGGCGGCGGCGGAGGACGCTAGCTCGCTTCTCTGTCTTCTCATCGGACAGCAGGGAATGGCAGTGTTTCCCTTGGGTGGACACCTCGACGCCTGGGGACGATGGAGGCGACAAGTGCATGATCACATTTTACACTGATACGCCGCAGAATGAACCTGATAGATTGGCCCACTGGAAACACAAAGATCAAGCATATCTAGTCGTGCTCAACACCGCGACACTGCAACTATCCCGGATGGATTTGCCGCCGCCCTTGAAAGATGTAGATCCTGTACAAATCAAAATTGGTCGGACCAAGGATGGGAAGCTCTTTTTGGTTTGCATAGAAGACGACGATGCAAGCAAAGGGGTGCTTGCTTTTTGGTTATGGAGAGCCGATGGTGATGGTGATGGCGTTGAGAAATGGATGCCGCACAAGATTTACCCACTGAGTAAATTTGTTGATTTCACTCTGTGTTCACAAGAGTATGATGTCATGGTGCGTGTTGTGATGGTCGATTGTCTTGCATACTTGTGTATTGAGTATGATAGGGATACCGGGTGCCTCCTATCCTTCTGCCTGGAAACAGAGATGGTAAACAAGCTTTTCGATCATAGAGTTGACTGTGCTGTCCATCCCTACATCATGGAGTGGCCTCCTTTGGTAGGCAACAAGGTGAGCCCATATGCTTCGAGATGCTGCAGTACGTTACTTAAGAACACTCCCGCAAAAAAAAAATGTTACTTAAGAACATTGGGGCTATTGTATAGCTGTGACAATCGGCCATCGATTTCATATTTTGCAAGTCTGCTCGATTATTTTTGTGCAATGACTTAATTCTAAGTATAGTTGCAGAGTAACTCTGATTTGCATAACTAGTAGTACAAGTGTCCAGTTGCAGATTGTATATCGGGGCCAGGACTCTATATTTCAATGGTTTGCATGTAGTTCGTCCAGATTATTTTAGTGGGAAAATTTCTCACTGCTAAAATGATGTACTTGAACCATTACTTACGCCGATGTCATTTTATGTCTCAGGAAGATTCAGAAACCAAAGTTACCGGAGACGATGCGAGGGATGATGGTCCTGCGGGCACAGAAGGAACTCCCTCTGTTCTTGCCACAGCGTTACAATCATATAAAGAAGCTTTAATTAATAATGATGTGGCAAAAGTGACAGAGATAGAGAAATTACTACTTTCGGTTGAGGATGAGAACAAGTCTCTTGTGAGTAAAATCACTACGTACTCTAGATGCAGAATTAACTATTGCGAGAGATCATGTCTTGAAGATAAGTGCTGAATTCGAGTGACAGAAAAAGAGAGGTGATGGCAAATGTGGACGGGAAAATGCATGTGCCTATTACCACTTCTTTGCCAGTTGAACTACCTCTTCTGAGTGGCCATGTTCTGATGAGATGAGCTTTTGTTCATATGTGTTGATACTTCAGTTTTTGGATCGTGTGGAGACAAACACAGTAAGCACATGCTCCGAAACTGGAGTATATCAATCATAGGATTATGCCTTCCCATGATGTTGATATGAATATGAGGAGTATATCATAGGATTATGCCTTCCCATGATACGTTCATTTAATTTTGCGCATGGATGTTCATAACAGTATATACAGCTGATAGTGCTGATATGATTACTTGAGTAGGTGATCATGGATGTTCATAACATTTAATTTTGAGTATATCATTCTGTTGTTTTTTAATAGAACTGTTGCATTATCGATGCAGTAATTCCTTTGGAATCTTCTGGGTTATTTCTTCCGTGAAATCTAATGCCGAATTCTTCCTTCAACTATCCATTGGACAAGGGAGAGAGAATTATGTTCAGTCATATCCAGGGATGCTTTTTGGATGATAAGGTGTGTCCACTGAAAGCTCCCATCGTGTACTTATGTCTAGTGAACAATCTTGCACGCAGAAATATACTGTTATGATATGATTATGAGGAGGTTTTTTATATGGCTTTCTTTTTATGTGCTTATTACTGTGTGATGGATAAGGAACGATTTGCTAGGCAGTGGGATCTTTGATCCCTGGTGTGAACCAAGTACAAGTGCAACATCCTAGTTGTTTAGCAATATTAGGGTATAAAACCATTGGCAAAATTATGATCCTTTACGTAGTACTCCCTCCGTTCCAGAATATAAGGTGTATTGATTTCCGTGCAAGTCAACCATTTGAATATTTGACCAAGATTATAGAATAAAATAACAACATCTGCAATACATAATAGATAAAATATGAAACTACTTTTCATGATGAATCAAATGATATAAATTTCGTATTGTGGATATTGATATATTTTTCTAAAAACTTGGTCAAACATGCACTCGTTTGACTTTTATAAAAAAAAATACACCTTATATAAAGGAACGGAGGGAGTATTAAGCAAGCACATCACATATGCAATCATCGCAGCGCCACAAGGTACCTTGATCCTGTCTTCAGTCCCCAAACTCGTCGTGGACATCATCTGGAGCCTCTGTATGTGGTTCAAATGGAGGTTTGTTGTGCAGACATTGTTTACTAGATTCGGTCAAACTCAAGCGTCCACTGTACTTCCGAACGCCCTGAGTTCTGTGATTTTAACTCAGGATTTATATGTTGTGGTCGATAGTAGTATTTTGAGCATACTCTTGACCATGTGTGCACTTTGAAGAGTCAATTAACATGGTTGTATTTCTTTTCAACTGGTATGTGGTGCACCACTAATGAACGACTGTATGATATTTCTGACAAGAACACTTCACCAAGAGAACCGCATGGATGATGGATCATGAAACTTCAAAAGAGTTAAGGTGGCTGTTAATTGGGTTGAAATAATTTACTTCAATAGGAGGATTCATTTTTATGATTTGCTCAACTTTTTTAGCACATAATCACACCTTGAAAATGGTACTAGTACCACTTAGCTTCTATATTCTTTGATGTGAACATTCTGTGCTATGAAGTTGCTGGGGTACTCTGAAGCTTGAGGTTGAAGTGAATCTACTGCGACAAGCTGGTATACCAAGGTTTCATTTTCATTCTCCTCTGTTGAACTATTTTACATCGTATACTTGGCAGAACACGCAAAATGGAGAATAGTCAGGGCAAAACTTTGCATATTTTCAGGAGCCACAAACCGCAAGCAGCTGGTTTGGCGACACAGGTCGCACCATACAACTCGAATGCTGGCAAGGCATCACCACAGAGCTCACGAACACCCTTTCTACTTCCTCTGGCGCATCTCGTGACGGAGCAGAAAACCGGCAGATCTCTGCATATAGGATTACTCATGGGACGGAGCGCACATAGAGGATCAGAATAAGGTACACACGGGACGCGGATTTTACCCAGGTTCAGACCCTCATGGTGAGGTAATACCCTACATCCTGCTTGTCATTGTATTGATGTGTTTGTCTTTGGATGTCTCTTGGGAGGCCCCTGCCTCCCCTTATACTAGTGGATGAGGGGTAGGGTTACATGGCTTGTTGCCCAAGTTTTCTACTAATACATGTCTTACCGTACAAGTAATGATATATTCATCTAGAGGAGGTCCGATACAAGGCAAGGGGCCTAGGCTATAGCCGGGCTCTGAGGCCGGCCTGGTGACTTTATTCACCGGAGGTCGGTTACCCCCGGTGTATTGTAACATCATCTCGGTTCTAGTCTCAGGTATGTTGCTGCTCAAGGGTGCTTGTTTTATGACTGTTGTTGAAGCACTGAGATTTAACTTCTTAGCATTTGGCACGGGACAAGGCCATGATTTTGGTGTGTGCAATGGTGGCTCCGAAGGGAGGCAATGAGATTTAGATCAGATATGGCTGGGATATACGTCACTTGGGGGCAAAGCTAGTGGACCAGTGGATGGGCAGTCAGACGCATACTGCAGTTCTTGGTGCTGAACTTGGCAGAGGTATAGAGCAATCATCGAGTTTGGAGGGAGGTGATGGAGTTGAAGGCAGTAAAAATGAACTAAACCCATGAAAAGGGAATGAATGGGAAACCCCAACCCACGGAGGAGGAAGGGGAGGAAGCATACCCGCTCAGTGCCGTAGGGCTTGGGCACTGCCTCGACCCTGGCGTTGCCGTCGATGACGGTGATGGCAGAACAAGCGAAGGCGATCTCCGACGTCGAGGGGTAGCCGGCCTCGGAGAGGCAATCCAGTTGATCACGCGAGACGGTGGAGGACTTCCACTTCCCTTTCGTCAAGGAAGAAGCCACCTTGGTTGGCTTCGTGGCATGACCCTTGTAACACCCCTGTGTAATGAGCTACAGTAATCCATCATGTTAATGCCAAGTCATCGTGATTTGCAATGCTTGATCAATGTGGATTAATATCTCATTTCAAAATTCTGCCACTGAATTCAAATTCAAATGCAATTGATATTTGAAGTTGTTCAAAAATTCCTGAGAAAAAGTTCATCATTTAGCAAATATTCAATAATAAATGATGTTCAGGAAAACAACATCACCAAAATTCCTCAGGTGACTCTAACAACTTGAAAACAGTGCCAACAACACCAACTTGGCTCATTTAAATGCAATTCAAAATTTAAATGAATTCAAATGGCCTCCCAATCTTTTGTGGCAGTGCACAATAATCCCTATTGTTTGTTTTGTCCAGCTCCACATTTTTGCAAATACATTTGTTGGCAAAAAATAAATGCAAGAGCTGCTGGAAAAAGAAAACAGAAAAGCAAAAAGGAAAAAACATACTGCGCTACTGGCCCAAAAGCTACAGTGGCAGGAGCCGGCCCAGCCCGCTGAGGCCTTCTTCCACCTGCTCCCCTATGCGTGTCGTTGCCGGCGTGGCTGAGCGCGCGCGGCTCCGGCCGTTGGCCGCCACCGCGACGGAGCAGGTGGGCTGGGGATAAGAACAACGTCGCCCGTCCACTTCCCCTGGACGCCGTCGCCACTCCCCTCTCTCCCTCTCGCGTACTCGCTCGTCTTTCCTCCTCTCTGCCCGAGCGGCGCCGTCGAAGCGCCGCTGCCACTCCGCGGCCACCGGCACCGTTCCGTCCTCCCGTGCTGTCCAGGAGGCCTGCCGACCTCCGCCTCTTCCTCCCAGACCACTGGTTGGAGCCGGGGAGCCCTGCCGCTGCCGTTCATCTTCGTCCCCATCTCCGGCCACCGGCCGCCGCCGTCGTCGATTCGACCTCCCCTGCTGCTACAAAACTTCCACGGGCCACCTTGAGCCGCTCGGTGAGCCACCACCTCTCTCTGTTTCCCTCCCCGAGCCCTTTTTCCCTCCTAGTTAGCCGCGCGCGTCGCCGTCGCCATTGCCGGGCTCTGCTCCGCCGCGGAGCTCGCCATTGCCGTTGCGCTCGCCCATTGAACGAACCAAGAGCACGAACGTGCTCCTGGGCTTCGCAGGCAGCACGTGGGCACTCCAAATGGGCGCGGACGGGCCTCGTTGCTCGGATCCACGTAGCCCTGATTCCGGCCGCCGCCCGTACTCGCCGTAGCCGTCGTTTCCGACCACCGGAGCTCGCGCCGTTTGCACAGATCGACGCGGCTCGTAGTGCCCGATCAAGAGCAAGAAACCGCACGCGAAATGATCGACCGTACGCGAAACCCGAGCCTCGCCGGAGTTCGTCCGCCGCGAATGGCCTCGCCGGAGCTGTTCCGGTACCGGCGTTCGACGTGGCATGGCCTTGGGCCCACCTGGGTCACTGCCAGTGGGTCCCCTGGCAACGGTTGACCAGTTGACCGCGGTCAACGCGATGACGTGGCATCTACTGTCACTGACCAGTGGCCCCCGCATTTAATTAACCTAATTAGTTTTTAAAATTAATCTAATTGCTAATCTGTCACTGACATGTGGGGCCCACCCTCTAATTAGTTTCTGTTTAGTTTAAATTAACTATAATTAGCACTGAGACACTGACCTGTGGGGCCCAGCTGTCAGGTTTGACCTGAACAGCTGCGGTTGACCACTGACGTCATGCTGACGTCACCCGAGAACTGTTCTGGATAATGCAATTTAAATAACTAAATAAATTCCAGGAATTTCAGAAAATAGTTTAAATCTTTGAAAATTCGTAGAAATTCAACCGTAGCTCGGATCGAAAAACTTTCTACATGAAAGTTGATCAGAAAAACGAGAAGAATTCAAATACGTGGTCAAAATGCTTGACCATCACTCCTATTTATCTGAACATGGAACCTTCCCCTCCGGTTCAGTATAGCGAAGTCTGACTAAACGCTGGGAAAATATCCTAGATATTTTCCCGCTTCGTCTACGACATGTAGCATTGCATTAGATCACCACCAACACTGCATATTGCCATACCATGCATCTGTATTGCTCTGTCTGCTTTTATTTATTGTTTCTTCCCCCTCTTCTCCTCCGTTAGACCCCGAGACCGACGCGGCTCCGGAGACCGACTACATCCCCGACGATCCCTCTTTTGCCGCAGAGCAACCAGGTAAGCAAACCCCCCTTGAGCATGCCTATATCACCTATTCTTTCTCCCTCCTGCTTGCATTAGAATTTGCTACTGCTTTTGATTGATCCTATTCTGATGCATAGCCTGTTTTTGTAAACTGCTATTGAAACCTTACCTGCTATCCTATATGCGTAGTATAGGTTGTTTGGATGACCATCTGTGGACCCTCTTCCTCGTCCTAGTTGCCCCACATAGTTACCAGTGCCCCGATTGAGGTGATCGACGGGCTGAGACCAGCACATCACCGCACATCCCTTACGTTGTACGACTCTACAGAGTTACCAACGAGTGCCGAGGGTGATACCTCTTATCTCACTCCCGATGTTGCCTCTGTAGTATAGCTAGTCGGTCGTGGGTTAACGAGGGTGATTCCTCTTCCACCACCTCCAACGAAGCTTATGTCGTGCAACCCCGCAAGTGTGAATACCATCGAGGGTGATTCCTCCGGGTTCACATTGACGGATACGTCGAGAGGGTAATCCAATGAGGGTGATTCCTCGGATTCCTTCTTGATGTTATGAACACACGGTTACCTTGGCTTTACTGATGATACTTGTTAAAGACGGGTCGACCCCGAGGGGTACCCGCGAGATATTCAATAGAAAGTCGGGCGGGCCCGGAGAGCACCCGCGAGAGTTACTGTGGTGGCTGGCTGTTTAGCGGTATCACCCAGGTTGTGGTGGTAGCTCCGGACTTGTCCCGATAGCCGTCACTTAAATTATTAATGCACTAACGGATTTGGGTATTGATCTGAGTTGGCCACTGGTCTATACGCACTACCACCACGCGGGATAATGGTTTAATGGGGCCCTCTGCGCCGTATGTATCAGCCGAAAGCTTTGTCAGACGTCCAGTTCAGCATTGCGGCACGGCAGGATCGGCGCCATCCAGGAGTGAGGTGGTGCCTGGATCTAACCATGTGCGCAATGACCCGAAGTGCAAAGGGCTATGGGCCCAGGACCCCTGAGCACTTAGGATGTAGACCGACGGGGACCTCTCTGCTGAGCTCTAGGTAGGGTTGCGGTGTGTCGATCAGCCGAGGCCGGGCATGACCCAGGAAAGTGTGTCCGGCCAGAGTTAATCTAGCGTGTTGGGTAACAGTAGTGCACCCCTGCAGGGAATATTATCTATTCGAATAGCCGTGTCCACGGTAACAGGACACTCAGTGTTGTATCCCGATCTACTACCACTTGAACTGGATACATGTTATTTAATCGTAAGCTCCGGGGTCGCTTTCTCGCCGGGAGTCGAGGAAGGATCTCTAGGCTTTGATACTACATGCTTGTTTCTTTATGTTATGATACTAATCTGCACTCTTCTAATGCTGCAAGACGCTGAAGATGCTAGTCTTCGATAGGCTAGGCCTTCCCCTATATTCTGGTAATTCTGCAGTCTAGTCCATAGATACAGCCCCTTCATTTGATACCGATGCATACTTAGCATAAATCTGATGTAAGTCTTGCGAGTACTTTGGATGAGTACTCACGGTTGCTTTGCTACCTCTTTTTCCCCTATTCCCGAATGCCGCGATCAGATGACGGAGCCCCGGAGCCAGATGATTCTGCCGACGACTACTGCTATCCCGGTGGAGCTTACTTCTACGTGGAGACCGGCGAACAGGAGTAGTTTAGGAGGCTCCCAGGCAGGAGGCCTGCGCCTTTTCGATCGGAGTCGTTATTTGTTTTCGCCTTCTTAAGTCAGATTTGTTTAACTTTGTGTGTGTACTCAGATACTGTTGTTGCTTCCGCTAACGCTTGTATGCGAGCTTTTGTATTCGAGCCCTCGAGGCCCCTGTCTTGTAATATAAAGCTTGTATTATTTTTTATTTGTGTTTAGAGTTGTGTTGTGGTATCTTCCCGTGAGTCCTTAGGCTTGATCGTGTGCATTTGCATGTATGATTAGTGCACGGTTAAGCTGGTGGCGTCACAACCCTTGCCGATATTGACCACCTGGTCGTCCTTCGTCAGACGACGACGTCCAGCTGTAGCGCTACAGTGGCATGTGTGAGGTTGATGAGAAGCAGCGGCACGCAAGAGCAGCAGAGCAGAGGGTGAGGAAGAAGAAGAGGCAAGAGTGTGCAAGGTTCTCTCTCCCCCAAAAGCCGGCAAGTTAGCCCTACCACGTGGCAGCAAATCCCTTTGAATCCCCCATTATGTCGTTAATTACGTGTGTGGATCGAGGGTCGCCGTTCATGCCCGTGCGGGCCGGGATCGAGACGGCATCCACTATTGATGGGACTTGGCCTGGGTGAGCCCTTTGCCCACTATCGCACATCGTGTTGGCCGTCAGGTCAAGGATGACACGTTGTCCAGTGGGACCTGTGGATAAGAGTGACCTGGCTTGTCAGAGCCGGACAAGACGACTTTTGAAGATGCAGCACGGGAATTCGGCCCGCCAAAAGACCGGTTGCGCGGGAAACATTTATTCTATGCAGGACGATCATCTCCTTCCACAAATTCAAGGTGGAGGTGTTTTGAGTCACTTCGGGAGCAGCCCGACATCTGGAGGTCGAATGCATAAAGGAACTGTTGAGAAAGCTTCATTGAACCAGTTTCAAGCCCGGAGACCGAAGACGATGTGCAACTCAGTGTACCCGGGGTACGACCAAGCTTGAAGTCCGGTTCAGGGGCTACTGACAATGTCCCGGCCGAGGGATCTTTCACCATGTCTGTCCCCAGCCTGGTGGGCCGGGCTAAGGACCCCTAGGTCAGTTTCATCCCGTGCCACATTGGGTGGTCCATGGTGGATTATACAAAGACTGTGGAAGACTTGGCGTACAATCCAAAGATACCGGAGTCGTGGAGGACTCTACCTCCACCAACGTAGCCGAGTCGGATTTGTAACCCTAGGACCCCCGGCATGCTATATATCCCGGGGCCGGGCTCGTCATAGGACACATTACAGTCCCTTGGTATTCACGTGTACTTTGTACACACCCCAACACAATATAATCGAGCAGGAGTAGGGTATTATCTCCATCGTGACAGATCGAACCTAGGTAATTCTTACTTTCTGTTACCATCTGGCCCGATCGCCTAGCTAGGATACCCTACCGAGGGATCTACTGGCTCTAGCTCTGATAGCTACCAAAATCTCGGTTTTCCCTTTGCAAAAATACGCACGAGAAAAGTATGGCCACATGTCCGGACCCCTTGCGGACATCGTCACATCTGTCCGAACATCCGGCCCATTACAACAAATTAGACTAAACGATGCCCACTCTACGAGGGTTGACCGGTTGACCACTTCATTCAGATCCTTGGTGCTGGGGATGGGGACTTCCAAGCAGGATGAACTCATGGTCGTCCGGCAGCCGGAACTTGCAGTTGCCGTTGACCACAGCTGCAAGCTGCAATCGCTCTAGCGCACTCAGGATCATGATCTCATCGATGGCCGCTGCAGATTGCTCGGAGGTAGCCACAGACGCCTCCTTCCTCCGTCATACATCCTCTGCTCCTCGGACCTCGGTGGCTCTCCATCGTCTCCCCTGTCGTGATCTCTAGATCGATCTCTACCTCCCTCTATATATAGATAGATGTGTAGGGAATCAAGCCGGGAGTCCGGAGAGAATCGTGTCCGTTTGCTCCAAGGACACAGTCTAGATGGAAATCCTCGAAAGATCGTGTCCTTGTCTTCATCCTCCTCATCCATGTCCCTAGATCTCTCAGATTGTTTTTTTGAGATCGTCCCTTACATCTCTCGTGCGTTGCGGGAAAGGCGGCCCATGCTGATGATTTGCTACTGGAGTAGGCCCAACAGCTGCAGTACGGGCCAAGGCCCAATGCGGCTATGTACACGTGGATTGGAGTGAGGGTATGAAGGCGACATATGAACGGATGAAAACAGACGTGCCAAACTGAACGGGCGGGGTGGACGGACGAAATTACAGTGGTAAGAAACGCTTCTCCCTTTATTAGTAGGGACCGCCGACTGATCTTTTTAAAAGATCGGCCAGATCGTGAGCCGTTCGATCTTGCAACTAGAGCTTTCTTTCAGAAACATCAAGCATTACAACATAGACTATGTTTCAGAAACACCAGTGATGTTACAATCCCGTGAGCTCGCAGACCCAGTGATGTTTCAGAAAACACCGACCACATTGCAATCCGACGAGCTCGTAGCACCCGCACCTCTGCAACATCGGCGATGTTTAAGAAACGCCCACGATGTTCGGCGAGCTCGCAGACTCGCGCCTCTGTAACATCAGTGATGTTTCAGGAAAATGCAATATCGGGATGGTCGTGGCGGCGAAGGGGCTGATGATAGTCGGAGATGGCATGGAGGAGGTTGGCGGTGGCCATGCCGAGCTTGGGCACTCCACGGCGGCACCATGGTGGAGGCGACAGATGACCGAGGAGAGGGAGGAAGGGAGAGGAGCAGGCCGACGACCGTCGGGTAAAGGAGGAGAGAGGGGAGGGCCGACGACCAAGGAGATGGAGAAAAAGAGCTTGTCCGCTGGCCGCGGCGTCGACGCATTTGGCGGCGCGCATCTCTCGATCACCGTTGTGGGATCCTCAATCTTGCAACAAACTAGTTGTGGTGGGAGAAGATTACAACAACACCCCAATTGCAAACCTGGTCTATGGAAACAGGATGCTCCCGAGGCGTTCAATTAAAGACAAATCCGACTGTCACGAAGGTGATCGAGACACGCAGAGAGATGAGTAATGCTAGACGCACGGATATTTACTTAAGAATTTTACGGGGTAACTAAAGTGGAGCAATAGAATTGGAGATTAGGGGAGGTTGGGGCCCACCCGGCTGAAAATCAGGGGGAGAAAGATTAGTTAGATGAAGATGGTGTAAAACATCCGTAACATGTCCGTGTGTGTAGGATTATTGCAGAGAGATTCGTGGGTGAACGGAAGCGCTTTTCTTATTACTACCTCCGTCCCGTTATACACGTCCCGTGAGCCACGGCAGGGTGCTTTGATTTACAAAGGCCGCGACGATTAAGGAAGTATACTTATACTAAACTAATCGGCTGGTAAACTAACCAGTAGGTAAATTTAAGAAGTTTAGTTTGTATCGGTTCCGATTTGACCCGTACAAATATTTCCTTCCGCTGCCGTTTACTCCATAAACCAAAATCCGACGCCGCCGTTCCAGGTCGAATTCGACAGCCATGGCCTCCCAACTAGGGCCACCGTCGCTCCAGCAAACGGGCATCCCTGCCTTTGTCCCCTTCCGAAGCCACTCCGACCCGGACCTCGCCGCCGTCGTCAACGGCGCCAATTTCCTCCTCACCCGCCTACCGGTAGACAGCGGCGACCCCGGGTGGGAGATGAATTCAACCAACTGCGGCTACGTCGTCCTCCACAACCAGAAAACCAAGCAGCTGGCTGCTTACAACCCCCTCACGCGAGCGCTGGACATCTTCCCCTATCCGTCCCGAGTAAATAGCTCATGTGCGACGTTTTTGATGCGAATTGGAAAGGATGCAACGTAGTTGACAGAAATAGCTCGCGTGCAATGTCTTACATGGCAATAATAGCCCCTATACGACCAGGTGGTTAAAACACGAGAACGGTCGCCAACGGGAGTGCAGTTAAGTTAAAAACAGGGGGTCAAACTGATCAGTGCATCTGGTGGTGGGTCCCACTTGGCAGTGCATCGAGGTTAACGATTCCCCGCCTGACTGAACCCGTGCTGCTCCCCTACTTCTGGTTGCTGCTCCCTTCTTCATTCTCGTTGGCGGCGGTGGCAGAGCTTTCGTTTTGGCGGCGGAGCTTTCGTTCACGGCCGCGGCGGCGTATGTGGTGAGTGTATTCGGCACCCTAGACCTGTTCCTCTCCGTCTTGAGTTAGATCTGGCCAAGTAAGCCTCTGTTTTCCACGGGATCCAGATTGTGGAGGTGGGTGGGGTGGGGGAGCGGCGGCGGCATTGGGCTGAACGAGATGGAGCCGCGAGAGACAACGTCGACTAGGTAATGATCACCCTTTCCAACCTATGTGATGTGTGCCTTGTCTGCTTCCGCTGCCTCACAGTGCCCGCCATTGATAAACAGGGGCGATGGTGCTCGGACCTTCGAATTCACTGTTGAATTCTTTCCGTCTAAAGCGAAGCTAGTTGATGCTAGCGTGCGAGACATAGAGAGAGATACACTTGTGAAATGGAAGGTTGAATTTGCAGAGATTGATCCACAGAAAATACAGAGAAGAGAGGGCCGTGAGGAATGTTGTGGAGAAAATTGGGGAGAGCATTTTTTGGAGTCCAGAGCAAGAGGTAGCATTGTTACGGTTTGATAATTGGAAGGGTGAGTATGTGAGAATTGAGAATGGTGAAGAGATGGTTGATGAAATCGATCGGCAAGACGGCTGGGCAAGCAAACAGACTACCTTTCATGCAGAGCTCGTTGATCTGAAATCAGATTCTAGGGTTGGATATGTGCCCTCAAAGTTGGCTTCGCAGATGATAGATGATGATTGGGCTTCACAAAGACAGATAACGCCCATGTGTACGGGTGAAGTGACAGTAATAGAGGGGGCTGATGAAGATGCACAAGAGGGCTGTCATGGTGCTGCAAGGGTTGTTTGTGTTGATTGGAATTCAGTACAATTAGAAGACACTACTGATTTGATCATTGCACCAATGGCTGACACTGAGATGGCCAGCTGAAGATGTGGATCGAGTTTGCCTAATGATGTTAACATAGATGCTTGTGAAGATGCAGACGGCAAAGAGCCTGTATAGCCCCTGTTTTTTCTGTTTTTTCTTAAATTCATTCAATTTCACAGAATTTCACACACACACACACACACACATATATATATATATATATATATATATATATATATATATATATATATACACACATTTGAAAATACTTTCAACAAGCATAACAACACATATACATACCAAATCATATCCCTGCCATATGGATATGATCATCCAACACATATACATACCAAATGAAAAGTCCATACGCAACATATATAACTAGCCAACATATCCAACAACAAGCATACAATGGCTTCATCCATACATACATATATAGGTAGCAAGTTTCACATTGTTCATCCTACAAAATCAAAACAAAAAGGAAGCACAAGAAGAAGAGTAGACTCCATCAACGCAAGCTTCGTCATCGAAAGCAAATCTGCAAATTGGGAAAGAAGAAAGTTAGAAGAAGAAGAAGAAGAAGAAGAAGAAGAAGAAGAAGAAGACTAGAAGAAGAAGACTAGCTAGAAGAAGAAGAAGAAGAAGAAGAAGAAGAAGAAGAAGAAGACTAGAAGAAGAAGAAGAAGAAGAAGAAGAAGAAGAATTTTTCTTCTCTTTCTTTTTCTCCTCTCCTCTTCTTTATCTTCTTCTTCTTCTAACTAAGGTAGGTAAAAATGCCATTTTTTAGCTAAGCTAGGAAAAAATGCTAAGTGTAGGTCATTTTAGAGCTAAGCTAGGTAAATAGGTCATTTTGGAGCTTAGTAAGGTTATTATGTCATTTTCGAGGATGATGCCATTTTTGAGCCAACTTACGTAAGTATAGCTCATTTTTTTATCTAACTTAGGTAATTATGCCATTTAGGAGGAAAATAAGCTAAGTATGCATTTGTTAAGCAAAACACTAGAGAAAACGTACCCTCATCACAACAAATGTGATGAAGATCGCAACTAAGGTAACAATTGATCCAACGGCATAATGATACCAAGCCTCATTATCAATGGCATATTTTCTAATCTTCTTAATCTTCAAGCGCATTGCATCCATCTTCAAGTGCATTGCATTCATCTTCATCTTGTGATCATCGACGACATCGGCAACATACAACTCCAATGTCATCTTCTCTTTTTCAATTCTTTTAATTTTTACTTTCAAATACTCATTTTCTTTTTCAACTAAATTTAACTTCTCGACAAGAGGGTCGGTTGCAAATTCCGGTTCACATACCTCCTAGATTAAAATATCTCTATGTCAACTTGATGGCCATAATTGTCATAAATGCGAAATGCAACAAATAGTTATAAAAGAGAATTTACCACATCCGAATCATAAAGCGGGCGAGGGCCGACGGGGACGGATATCAAGACCATGGCACTATGTATAAGAAACAATCATACAAAGTAAGAAAATTATACAAGTAACTATATAAATCATACAATCATATAAGAAAATGGCAAGTGTAGGTCATTTTAGAGCTATCCTAGTTAAAATCGGTCATTTTGGAGGTAGGTAAGGTTATTTTGTCATTTTGGAGGAAAATAAGCTAAGTCAATGTCATTTTGGAGCTAAACCAAGGTTATCATGCCATTTTTTACCTAAGTATGCTAAGTATGTCATAAATGAACTAAAGAAGCTAAGTATAGGTCATTTTGGAGCTATCCTAGGTAGTTATGCCATTTTTTAGCTAACTAAGCATATTAAGTCATTTAGGAGGAAAAATTCTAAGTATAGCTAGGTCATTTTATAGCTATCCTAGGTAAAGTATGTCAGTTTGGAGCTAAGTAAGGTTATTATGTCATTTTCGAGGAAAATAAGCTAAGTCAATGCCATTTTGTTGAATACCTAATAACATGAACTAATTAATAATATATATGTACATAATAATAATTGAATACCTGACATTACTAATATTAATCTTCATCGTCTATATATGCTTCGGGATCAATAAATGCAGAATCATCATCACTATCAGTAATGACGTGCTCATCAGCATCATCAATAAATGCATCAACATGTGGAAGGCCTCCTTTATGTAATCGGGCAAGCATTGACAGGTCATCCGTAGCAGTAACCTCTTTTTCTTCCGTCTCTTCTTGTTCCGGCTCAGGGGTGAAGTCGGATTCACTGTCGCTGTCTACCTCAATGTTCTGGGGTGAAGTAGAGCGGTTCTTGAAACGTTTTTTGAAAACACGTGTTTCTTGGAAGAATTCTCCTTCATATGTGTCTGGGTTAATGTGAGGGTCATAATCATCTTCATTGAGGGGAGGTGGTCTAAAATGTGGCGGCACATCATAAACGACATCCCAACCATTCAGATTTGGATCAGTTTGGCAGGCCCACGGTAGATAGAAAACTTGGGTCGCCTGTTGAGCCGT
Source organism: Elymus sibiricus (assembly GCA_039707655.1). Lineage (NCBI taxonomy): Eukaryota > Viridiplantae > Streptophyta > Magnoliopsida > Poales > Poaceae > Elymus > Elymus sibiricus. The sequence goes on from CM077672.1 coordinate 356,761,490, forward strand.
AATATAGACATCGGGAACATCTAAATGGGTGCTTTGTTTGATTTCGACTAGCCCTATATGTTCATGAGTCCTTCTAGTCTCCTTCGGCTGGAACCAATAACATTTGAAGACTACGACGTTTGGTGGGTTTTCACCAAAGAATGTAAGTTCATATATTGCTTCAACTCTTCCATAATACTCGACCCCTCCTTCGCCGACAGCGGAGACACAACAATTTGTAGACTTTCGGTCGGCCATAGATAGCTCTTTGCCAAAAGTACGAAAGCGATACCCGTTGATGTCATATTTGTCAAATGAACGGACCTTATAGTTAAAACCATTAGCGACTTGTCTCAATTCGGAGTCCATAGACTCTGCATTAGCCTACAAGTTTAATACGAAAGGATTGTTGCATTAGCCGCAAACTAGACGAAGAAATGAAATGGTCTAATGGAAATTACCGTTTGTTTGAACCAAGAGATGAAACCGGGATAGCCTCCTCCATGCTTTGCCAGAAGCTCATACTCTTCGATGGAATCCTTTTGGATCACCGCTCCATCCGAGAATTTGGCGACGTATCGACTGTATCACATATCCGGGAATAAGAGCATTTTAAAGGAATTAGAAGTTGCGAAACAATGTACCGAGAACTTACTCGATGTACGGCCGCACTTCTGTTAGGTTGTTGAAGATATACAATGAAATGGTCCGCCATTCTTCGACATCCAACGGTAAGGAATTAGAAGCACCGGCTGGTGCGAGCTTCCCTTTGAATAGGCTGAGGTTGGATCCACCCTTTTTAGGGTTGCCATCATTGTACCGAGGCTTCGAATTATGCAAATGACGATTTTTGGCTTCGTATTGTGCTGTCACGAAGTTTGCCGCCTCCTCAGTAATGAATGCCTCGGCCATCGATGCTTCAATTCTACGTTTATTTTGACATTTTGCTCGAAGCGTCTTCTGCATCCTCTCAGTTGCGTAGCACCAACGATTCTGCACGGGCCCCCCCAATCGTGCCTCGGTCGGGAGATGCAAAATCAAATGCTGCATTGGATTAAATAAGCCCGGTGGGAAGATCTGCTCTAACTTGCAGATCAACTCCGGCGCCAACTCTTCCATTTCATCTAGCAAGCCAGGCGATAGTTCTTTCGCACAAAGAACACAGAAGAAATAGCTCAGCTCTGCCAGTACTATCCATTCATCCTCAGGGATAAAGCCACGCAACATCACCGGCATTACCCGCTCAAGCCATATGTGCCAATCATGACTCTTGAGACCAAATATTTTCAATTTTTCAAGACTCGCTCCCCTCTTTAGATTCGCTGCATACCCATCGGGGAACATCAACTCCTTTTTCACCCACAGGATAATTTCCTTCATATCTGGCCTTCCAAGATTGAACCATGCCTTTGGCTTCGTCCAGTTCTGCTTTCCTTTCGGTTGTCGCATGTTTTGTAACGGTCTATCACATAGAGCCTCCTGATCGACTCTAGCCTTAGGATTATCCTTTGACTTCCCCTCTATGTCGAACAATGTACCAAAGAGGGCCTCGGCGACATTCTTTTCAGTGTGCATCACGTCGATGTTGTGTGGGCAAAGGAGGTCTGTGAAGTAAGGCAGATCCCACAAGCATGTCTTGTGAGTCCAGGCGTGTTCCGAATTATACCCCTTGAAATACCCTGGACGCTCTGGATCCGGCTCGAGAGCGTTTAACTGATCCAGGGTCTGTTGGCCTGTCAACGCAGGTGGTGCAGAGTTTTTGACAACTCTACCTTTGATGAATTTCTTCTTGTCTTTTCTGAACTTATGGCGAGGATCCAGGAACTGTCTATGCAAGTCGAAGCAAGAATACTTGCGACCCGCATCCAGCCAACGAAACTCAAGAGCTGCCTTGCATGTGGGGCACGGGAACCTTCCATGCACACACCAGCCAACGAATAGCGCATACGCCGGCAAGTCATGCATCGAGTACATGTACCACACATGCATTAGGAAGTTTTTTTTGTAGCGGCGTCGTATGTCTTGATCCCATTATCCCAAGCTTCTTGCAATTCATCCTTAAGCGGCTGCATGTACACATTCATACTCTTCCCCGGATAGTTGGGCCCCGGAATTATCAACGTCAGGAAAATGTTCTTTCTTTGCATAATCTGTCCGGGTGGGAGATTGAGTGGAATGACAAATACAGGCCAACAACTGTATTGGGCTGCCATCATACCAAACACATTGAACCCATCCGTGCTGATGGCGACTCGAGGATGCCTTGGATCTGCCGCTTTGTCCTTATGTAAAGCATCGAAGTGCTTCCACGCAAAAGCGTCCGGTGTGTGTACCAACATCGGATTCCCATCTGCATCTACCTCGATTCTTTTTCCCAATTTATGCCACGTCATCTGTCTGGCCGTCTCTTCGACCATGAAAAGACGTTGAAGTCTTGGTATGATTGGCATATACCGAAGAACATTAACTGGAATTTTTGTCTGACTCTTCTCACCCATACCGTTGTCTACCACAACATACCAGGAAGACTTGCAAATGGGACAATAGTTGAAGCCCGCATACTCAAGCCTAAATAAGGCACATCCATTCTCACAGGCATCTATCTTCTCATAGGGCATCTTAAGCGCAAGGAGGATTTTGTCCGACTGGTACAGGTTTGCTGGCAATACATGGCCTTTGGGTAGAAAGCGTCCAACTATCGTCATCATCGCGTCGTAGCATTCTCTGCCCAGGTTGAATTGAGCCTTCAGAGCCATTACTTGTGCGATGGCATCCAACTGACAAAGCTCAGTGTGCTCGTGGAGAGGACGTTTTGAAGAATCCAACATATCATTGAAGGCCTTTGCAGATTCCTCCATCTCATCGTCCGAATCCCGAGCATCATCAAAGTCTTGCACCATGTCTTCGATCCCGGTACCATTCTCGTCGGTGCGACGACGAACCACCTAAGCTCTGGCACGTTGGGCAGACTCACCATGAAATGTCCAGACCGTATAATTAGGCGTAAAACTCCACTTCTGCAGGTGTTTGATCATTTCAAACTCTGACCTCTTATGATAGTTGTCGCAATCGGCACAGGGGCGCCAGGTTATTTTCTGTCCATTTGCAAATGCGGCTGTCACAAACCCCTTGGTTTTTGTTATCCATTCATGGGTCATGTATTTCTGACTAGTGTGACCGGTGTACATCCACGCACGATCACTCATCTTGCCTAGCTACTGGACACACAAGAAATATATACATAATTCAGCAAACCATATTCATCAGTTAATAGAGTTTGTCAGTTTTATTACGTCCATGCAACCTAGACGCTAGTAGGTAAAGATAGGTCCTAATCCCACCCGAGTATGTGTAGATTGGGTTCGTTTTCCCATGCTCTGCTCCGGATCCGACGCAAAATTTCGGCAGCACCTCCCCGTTGTTCTCCTGATACACGTCTCAGCAATAAGCAGAGAGGATGTGTACCCGAAGAACAACAGGGAGGCACTGACGAAATTCTGCATCGGATCCGGGGCAGAGCATATGGGAAAACGAACCCAATCTACACATACTCAGGCTGTCCATGGATAACGTTGGACAATTCGAAAGAATCACGGTTATAAATATGCTAATGCATGCATATTTATAGATGTAACCCTTTCGAACGGGAGACGCATAGTGGTCACGCATACTAATGATTGAAGACACCTATAGCTAGCAAGTTTCATCGGCACGAAGACCGGAACAGAGCAAATGAAGGGGGGAGGAGGAGATGTCATTTGTGCTCACCCACGAACGCAGGGGCGGAGCTCGTCGAACACTAGACCCTCGCACCGACAAAAAAACTGCACATTTTAATCGAAAGATGAGTAACATAGCAATATTGTTTTTTCCGTCAACCTAACTAAATATTTATAACAGGACGAGCGGGTTAGGGGGTTCCTCGACGTCGATGAAACCCTAAATAGCAAGTATCATCGGTCCGAGATACATGTGGCGCTCGGCGTTGAACACTAGATCCACATCCCACAAGTAATGCCGGCGCCCGGTGTCCCGCGCGCAGCAATAGTTCTGGGGGCCGATGACGGTCGAACACCTTGGCAAATTTGTCTGGCAGCCTCTGCGACGAGGATTAAAGCCAAGTTTTGAAACTTCAAACAACCAAACCGACTTGAGTCAGTTTGGGTGTTTCAAGTTTCAACACTTGGCTTTTAATCGTCATCGCAGAGGCTGCAAGACAAATTCGCATAGGTGTTCGACCGCCATCGACCCCGAGAACTGTTGCTGCGGGACGCCGGATGCCGGCGTCACTTGTGGGACGTGGATGTAGTGTTCGACACCGACGGCCACATGTATCTCGCACCGACGATACTTGCTATTTAGGGTTCCATCGACGTCGAGAAACCCCCTAACCCGCTCGTCCCCGGGCGCCCTCTGGTATGGCGACGCACGGTCGACGGGTCAGCACTCGGACCGGGGGATTCTCGGCATGGGCGACGGCGTCGGGACCGGCGGGACCCACTGGCTCCACCATCTCTCCCCTCGGCGACCGGCGATCCACGACCCTCTTCCTTTTTTCCTTTTTCCTCTTCTTCTACTTATTCTTCTTTTCTTCAACTTTCTTCTTCTTCTAATTATCTAAACCTAAACCTAGCACTAACCTAATCCTACCACTAACCTAAACCTATTAATAACACCTAAACCTAAACAGCAAATAACAGTAGAAAAAAACAAAAAAAAGTTCACCTTGGCTCCGACGGTGGTGGAGGAGGCGGCGGGGCGTCGCCGGGGCAGCGGGGCGGGGCGTCGCCGGGGGTCGGGGCGGTGGCAGCTCGGGCCCGGGGGCGGCGGCGCGGGTGAGGTGAGGGCCGGGAGAGAGAGAGAGAGAGGGGAGAGAGAGAGGGCTAGGGCGCGGGTGAGGTGAGGGCCGGGAGAGAGAGAGAGAGGCGGCGGCGCGGGTGAGGTGAGGGTCGGGAGAGAGAGAGATCTAGAGGGGAGAGAGAGAGGGGTGGGGCGCGGGCGCCGGCCCCTTTTCAGTTAGGTCACAGCTCTTTGCCGTCTGCTAGCAGACGGCAAAGAGCCTAGCTAGTGGGGTGGGGCCGGGGGGAAACGGCCGTTAAAAGGGCCACTTTCTTTGCCGTCTGCTGGCGGACGGCAAAGAAGCTTTGCCGTCCGCAAGCAGACGGCAAAGAAAGTGGCCGTTAGGTCGTTCTCGTTAGTGGGCCACCCACCCTCTTTGCCGTCTGCTAGCAGACGGCAAAGCTTCGATGCCGTCAGCTAGCTGACGGCAAAGCGAAGGCTGGCGGTAAACACTTTCTTTGCCGTCAGCTAGTTCTTTGCCGTGTGTTTTCTAGAAACGGATGGCAAAGAGCTTCTTTGCCGTCCGCCAACTGACGGCAAATAACTGGCAGACGGCAAATTTGCTGATTCCAGTAGTGTCGTACCCGTCGTAGGATCAACAAGTGGCAAGAAGAAGAAGAAGAAATCGAGTGGTAAGAAGAAGTAGAAGTGAAATATTGTTCTTGTCTGAATAAAAAAACTTGCCTGGATTTGTGTAAAAAACTTGCCTGAATTTGTGTAAAGCTATTTTTACTTTGATGCGTATTTGTGTAACACTATTCAAATTCTGGCCGAATTTCAAATTTGAGCCAAAATTCAAATTTGAAGCTGTTTAGTATGGGTATTGATGTTACAATGCTTTCTCAAATATTATGCATGTTAGGTGATCAATCCGAGCACTTTTTGTTGAGTGAAACACTAGTCATGAAAAAATGTGCTCCAAATGAGCTCCAAAGCTAGGATAAACACCCCATTTCTAAGCAAGTTTTTTCCGACCTTCTCTAAATGAGCCAAAAATCAAAACTTGACTTCCAGTGTGCAAATATAGGGTCCATGTCCAATATGAGATCGTTTGGATAAACTATGACATGCTTAACCCTAAACCCTAACCTGAATCTTGTCTAACCTCGTTCGTGATAGCTCGGTTTTGTGAAGGGTTTTTCATGAAAATACCCGTAGACCAAGTTTCTTATTTTTTCTAGCAACCTAATAACATAAAACGATGATGGGTGCAAGTTTCATATTTTTCTGATTTTTTTTGAATTAGTTATGGTCAACCCTACCCCTTGAAATATCTCAAAACCCTCTCAAAACCCCTCAAACCCTAGCCAAAACCCCGCACCCTTCCGGGCCGCTGGATATCTGCGAGTGGACGGTGTGGATCAGGCGCTAGGGCAACGTCAGCGATCTGCGTGAGGCGCTCTGATTGGCCGTATTCGAGAACGCTGGATCACTCCCCCCAACCATTCCTGACCGTTGGATCACTGCGCGTCGAACGGTGTGGATCAGCATGCAGTGCTACGTCAGCGATCCGCGTGACGCTCGTTCTGCGCTATGATTGGCTGGATTTGAAAACACCTGGTTTCATTATTTTTTTGCGCTTGGTTTGTTCTGCGCTCGAGGGTGGGCTGCCATGCATGCGCGTCGTTGGGCTGTGGTAAAGAAGCCCACCCGTTGGACCGTTGGACCATTGGACCGAGCGTTGTCCACCACTGTTCGCTGCCCCGAGGCGTGAGCCTACGTTGCATGCATGCGCGCGCGTAGCCGGGTACCCCGCTTCAGCCTACGTTGCATGCGTGCACAGACGTGAATGAGCACGCGCCGCAGACCCGTCCCCGCATGACCCGACCGACGGCACAGAGTGCAACATTGAAACGTCGCATTATAGCTATTGATTCAAACTACGGTTTCCCACGCGTGTACACTCCCGATGCCGCGGTGGGTGGGAAAACTTGTTCACATTTGACCCCATTACTGCCACGGTGAAATAACACGTCGCACTACGGCTATTTAAGCCACCTATCATCTTCCTCTTCCTCTCACACCCCTCATCCATCTCCCATCCTCTCCCATCTGCCCTTCTTCTTCTTCACCACAAACAGCCCCGAAGACCAGCAAGCCAAGAACAAGCCCGCCGCAGCCATGCTGTACACTGGGCCAACCTACCGCATGCCCCCCACCGTGCCAGAGAGGCTCTACCCCGCCGGGGTGTACGTTGAGAGCACCCTCCGTGTGTGGGCGATGTCAAGGTGGAGGGGCGCAAGGGACTTCACTGAGTTCTTCCTTGCGACCAGCTACCGCCACCTCCCCCGGGGATCTCCAAGGATGTACCGAGTCGAGGAGGTCATCCACAACGGGGTTGTGGTTGCTATCCTTGCCAACTTCACCAACCCCTTTGACGCGTTCTACCTCCTAGGCCGCGTGTTCTGGTGTGGCTGCGAGTTCATCGCTTTCACCACCCACAACATTTTCACGGACTACACCAACATCTTTCCCACCGCGGAGCGCATGCACACTCTGCCGTACCCCATCGACAACACCCCGGAGGAGCAGTGAAGGGCGCCCGGAGGAGGAGCGAGGTGGAGGAAGAGCGAGGAGGAGCAAGGTGGAGAAGGCAGCGGCTAGGGTTTAGATCTACCCATCTATCTATCTATCTTTTTTTTGAGCAAAATCTATCTATCTATATTTGTCTTCTGTTATCTTAAGTTGTAAGCATACTATATGTTCGTGCTGTGGGCTTGGTTGGCCCGAACTATCTATATTTGTTATGTGTCTTTCTATTATTAAGTTCTTGCTACTATATATGAACTTTTTTTTTGCGTTGTTGATTGTTTTTTGAGAGAGCTACCCGCTTTGTTCGTGCAATATTGTGCTACTATTTGGACACGGTGTTTTGGCTTGTAGGTCTAGATACACCCATTATAAAAAAAATTAATGCATTTCAAAACATCAAAAAAAGACATTTTTTGTGGACTATGTAAAAAAGACAAAAAAATGACTCGTGAAAAGTCATTTTGTAGCAATGAAATTTCTCTTTTTTACACAAGCCACAAAAAATTTCTTTTTAGTGAATTTTTTTTGCAAACAATACTCTATATTTGAAACTTTTTTTCAAACAATACACTATATTTACACAAGCCACAAAGAATCAACATATGGAGCCACCTAGTTCATGCAACCACAAAGAATAAAAAAATATTGTGCAATATTTTTTTTGTCGTAGCAAAACGGGTGCAGAAGCTGTTTAGTTTTTTTTTAGAACAGAAGCTGTTTAGTATGTGGGCTTGTTTTTACTTTGGGCCCAAAGTATACTTTGGGCCCAATATCTTTTTTTTCCCGAGGAATCGCATCCAGTCTAGTTGTAGGCTTAGTTTCTCTCCGGGCCTTTCTCACACTCATCTCCACACCACGGCCCAACAACTGTAGAAATAATTCTTAAAAAAACAACTGAAGAACTCTGCTTGCACTCTGTTCTGCACTCTGTCGAACTGAAGCTGCAGAGAGAAATTCATTCGAATTGCTGCCTCCTTTGATTAATTAGGAAAAGCCAGAGAGGAAATTATCCTTGGAATTAGGCTTACATGACATTGCACACATACAAGCTAACTGAAACACTAATAACAATTTCTAACGACTAATGATCAGCAAGTAAACAAATCCCAAAGAAATTATACAGAAATAAAATCCTGCAGCCAGTAAATTTGCCTGCTTCTTCAGATCGATCAACTGCCTTAGGTTATTGTTCACCTTCTTCAATTCCTGAGAACCATGGTTCGCTTCTCTGTCTTCTCATCGGAAAGCAGGGAGTGGCAGAGTTTCTCTTGGGTGGACACCTCGACGCCGCAGCTATGGTCTCCTTCGTCTTCCACTAATAGTAAGCTGACGAATGGATTCGTTTACTGGAAACACAAGAATCAAGCGTATATAGTCCGGCTCGACACTGCGACACTGCAGTTGTCTCGAATGGATTTGCCGCTGTACCTGAAAGATATACACCGTACAGATTTTCGACTTGGTCGGACCAAGGATGGGTATCAATGTATGGCTTACATAGGTCACTCCGACGCAGGCAAAGAAGTGCTTTGTTTATGTTGCTGGAGTGCTGATGGTAATGGCATTAGCAGATTGATAACACACAAGGTTTTCCCACAGAGTACATTTGTTGATGCCGCTATTTGTTCAACAGAGAATGATGCCACGTCACAGGTTTCGGCGGTCATCAATGGATTTGTGTTCCTGACTATTAATTATAGTGCGTGGAACGAGTGCCTCGTATCCTTCTGCCTGGAAACAGAGAATGTAAACAAGCTCATCGGTCATTCTTACTACTGTGATATTCATCCCTACATCATGGCATGGCCTCCTTCTTTGGTAGGCAACAAGGTGAGCCCTTGCTTCAAGATGTTGGTAAAATTTCTCCTGACGTTTGGTCCATGTATTATCGGATGCATTTAAGTCACTTGAGTGCAAGGATTGTTGTATAGCTATGAAAATATGTCATCAGTTTCATATTAATTTTGCAAGTCTGGTCAATTGTTTTTGAGTTGGTTACACAGCAATGACGTAATTCTAAGTCTAATTACAGTTGATTGCACACAATAGTTAAGTTCTTTTCCATGTGGTTTGTGCAGATTATATGATTTCTGTATGGACAGTATCTTAGGCTAGAAATTTCTCTCCACTAAAATGTTGTCTACACAATGCTTTGTAATCCTGACCACTATAGAGGTGTTGGTGTACAAAGTATCTTACTTCACTTCCGATGTTTCGGTCGTTGCTAAAGAAATCTTTCCTGTACCATTTTTTCAGATCTGTCTTGTACCACATTGAAGGGGAACCTTGACGCAGTGGTAAAAGCTGCTGCCTTGTGACCATGAGGTCACGGGTTCAAGTCCTGGAAACGCCTCTTACAGAAATGTAGGGAAAGGCTGCGTACAATAGACCCAAAATGGTCGGACCCTTCTCCGGACCCTGCGCAAGCGGGAGCTACATGCACCGGGCTGCCCTTTTTTTTTTGTCTTGTACCACATTGGGGTCAATAACCTTGCACAGTTTGTCTATGCAAACACTTGAATCCTTACTTACACTGAAATCATTTTATGTCTCAGGAGGATTCAGAAACCAAAATTACTGGAGACCATGGGGGGTGGTGAACTGGTGATGGTCCTGTGGGTGGAGATGAAAACCCCTCTGTTCTTGCGACAACGTTACAATCATATAAAGAAGCTTTGATTAATGATGATGTGGAAAAAGTCACAGAGATAGAGACATTATTACTTTCGATTGAGGATGAGAAGAAGTCTCTTGTGAGAAAAATCACTACTCTAGATGCAGAATTGACAATTGCGAGAGATTGTATCTTGAGGATAAGTGCCGGCATTGATGGCTACAGGAGAAGGGCAGAAACAGAGAGGTGATGACAAATGTGCACGGGAAAGATTTGCATATTACCACTTTGCCAGTTGAACTACCTCTTTTAGAGTGACCATGTTCTGTGAGTTTTTGTTTATGTGTTGATACATCAGTTTTTGGACAGTGTGGAGAGAAACATCATGTGCTAGTTTCATATACTTGTAGGGTAGCAAGGGAACACTGGAGACATAAGCTACGGCTAATGAGTGTAACCATGAGCTTTATCTTCCCGGAGCTTGCTATTTTACTGTGTTGAGTTGAGAGTTGAGACCCACTTTGCTTCTTAGCTTGAGTACTTGTCTGGTTTTTTTTTCGATTAAGGAGCATAGCTCCCAGTTTCATTTCATGGAAAATGAAACTGATAATACAGAACAACTGTATCAGCTGACCCATCAAAACAAAGGTTCAGCAAAGCAGTAAAACCTCAGACCCACATAGTTGTCTGTTATGGGTCCACTCTTTTTATCTTTTCATTGGACCCGTCTTTGTAATTAGTTGTCTCAGTCTTATGTCCTATGTAACATTGCTTTTCCATAATGGTAGTCAGTTTCCTTCTCTTGGTTTTACATCTGAAATGGTTAAAAATGCTGCTGAAGGTGCATGTTTTTTTTTCTTAAATTTACCAGTAACCATTTGATGTTTACTAGACATAGAATTGAGCAACTCGACACCTATGATATACTCCAGTTTGCATACCTTGAAAACTAAGATCTTAACACTGATGAAACTTTAAGCATAAAAGTGAAAGTTATATATAACTATGCAGTTTAGTTCTGAAGTATTACAACAGTAGAAGCTCTACAGTTGACACATGCTCCGAAACTGGAGTATATCATAGGATTGTGCTGCCTCCCCATGATATCCATATAATTTTGCACATGGATGTATCTGACTGTCTGTACACTTGATAGTGCTGATATGATTACTTGAGTAGATGATTTCCCTCAAAAAATACTTGAGTAGATGATCATGAGCCAATCATTCTGTTGTTTTTTAATAGAACTGTTGTCTTAACTATGCAGTAATTCCAGTGGAATCTTCTGTGTTATTTCTTTTGTGAAATCTAATGTCAATTTCTTCCTTGAACTCTTCATCAGGGAGAGAAAATTGTGTGCAGTCATATCCAGGGATGCCTTTTGGATGGCACAAGGTGCGTCCACTGAAAGCCCCCATTGTGTATTGATAATCTGATATCTACTGTAAGGATACAAGATAGGCACATTCTCAATTTGCAGAACATTCCTTAAGAAGTGGTTTTGCATGTTTGTGTTCCCATAATCTTGCTCGTGGAAATATGCTGTCACGACACGAATAAGGACGTTTTTTTACAAGGCTTTCATTTTTATGTGCTTATTGTGTGATGAATAAGGAACGATTTGCTACGCCATCTGGCCATGGGATCTTTCATCCCTCTTGTGAACTACAGGCCCGTTGACAAGGGTGTGCGAGTTGTGCGATGGCACAGGGCCTCCAAAATCGGAGGGCCCCGACCGGTGAGGAAATCGGCAAAACTGTTCCTGTTCATCGGCTGCTGAGTGCGTTGCCGCCGCTGCGTGGTTCACGATCGAGAGAAAACTGAGAGCAACTAATTAAGGATGGCTCCTTCGGGAGCCTCCCCAACGATCACTTGGGATGGGCTGAGAGCGTGCCACTTGGCGCACTCTCAGCCGCCGTCCCGTGTCGCGCTCAGGGCGCTCCCTCTGGGTTTTTTTTTAATTTTTTCGCCGCGTTTTTGGCTTTTTCAATGGTTTTTTCTTGGTTTTTTCGGCTTTTTGGTTTTTCACCAGTCTTTCTTAGCTTTTGTACGAAAAAAATATTGAGCGAAAAAACGTTTTTCTTTTTTTTTTTCCTTTCGCGAGAGGCACGGTTTTGCTTTCGTGAGAGGCACGGCCATGCCTCTCGTAAACGGAAAAAAAAACTTTCCGCGAGAGGCTCTCGGAAACGGAATCTTCCGCGAGAGGCACGGTTTTGCTTTCGCCAGAGGCACGGTCGTGCCTCTCGGAAACGGAAAAAAACGCGTTTTTTTTTCGTGAGAGGCACGGTTTTGCTTACGCGAGAGGCACGCTTTTGCTTTCGCGAGAGGCACGGCCGTGCCTATCAGAGGCGGGGAAAAAAATGTGTTTTTTTTTTTTTGCTTCCGCGAGAGGCACGGTTTTGCTTCTGCGAGAGGCACGATTTTGCTTTTGTGAGAGGCACGGTCTTGCCTCTTTCGGAATGGAAAAAAAACGTGCTCCCGGTTCAGTTTTTTCGTGAAAAAAAAAGTCTGTCAAAATCTATCAACATGGGATCTAGTTTTGAAGATCTCGACGCGAGGAATCCAATGATGAAAACGGTTCGAGATTTGGACGCACGGTTTAAGAGATAAAACGTTTTGAATAAACGGATCTACGAAAAAAGGGAAAACTCTCAGGTTGCGACAAGTGACGCGCATGCAGTGCGCCGCTTGTCACAAACTAAAGAGATGAGAGTGATTTTTGAAAGAAATACTCCTCAATTAGTGATTTCGGAGAAAACTACCGGTCGTTCCGATAAAAAAGTAATAGTGGCCCAGTTAGCCCAGTAACGGTGCCCCACTTTGTTTGGGCCTGTTTGTAGAAATCGAGATAAAGGAAACGAGGCACTACTCGCTAAGCCAGGCGCTCGTGTCTCCACGATTTCGAGCGAGAATAGCGAGGCGCCGCCGGCTGCTTCGGCGACGAGATCGATCAAAGTCGCCTTCGTGATTCCACCGTGCATGTGGCCGTTGCCGCCGGCTTTGCTACTGCAGCACCTCGTCCAGTCATCCCCAAATATATCCCAAGCAAGCCGTTAATCAAAATGGATGGGCGATGAACACTGCATTAGGTTAATTTTTTATACAATCTTTCTCTCTCTGATTCTTTCAATATTTTCGTGCCAAATCAAACGCAATCCTTACTAGCATAGTAGTACTACTCAGTTAGGCTTGTACTTGGTTCTAATCAAATTAATAGGATCAATGTGATACACTGCCCCTAATCCAATTTTAATTCTAGTACTTGTTCTTAATACTTGTTTGCTACCTAGTTATACTAGCATATTTCGTTTCAAGAAAGACCGAGTGTACTGATGACAATAACAGTAGAAAATGATATCTTGAAGAAATTAGTTACGAAGATATAAGTGAAATCTTCATTTCAAGAAATACAAGGCAGATGATCGTTCTTGTAAGAAGACGAGTCAATTTATTGCTTTAGTACTACCTCACCCTTTTAGCATTAGTTTCTAATATGTTTCTAAATAGCATATGTAATAACACTCATTTAAAATTATACAATTATCTGGGAGTATGCTTAGCTATATGAGGTTTTAGTTACACGGTCTTTTCTAAATTTTTGGGCCTTATTTTGCATTTCGCACCGGGGCCTCGAATTCCTGGAGACGGCCCTGGTGAACTAAGTACCTCAGCTCTGTACAAGTACAATATCAATATTAGGATATACAACCAACAGCAAAATTATGTTCTTTACATATTAAATGAAGCATGTGAATACATCTATATACACATTGCACCGCATGAAGATTACCAAAAAGGGAGTGCATATATATCACTAAGACATTGCCTCTCACTGGCTAAAATACTAGTGACTGGCTGAAGGCCTCTCCACCTCTTCTGAGGGCTTTCTCCTAAGCAAGCACATTACATATGCCATCACCACTGCGTCACAAGGTAACGTGATCCTGCCGTCACCTGTTAATGAACCCTAATTCATCCTTGGACATCCTCAGGAGCTCCCCAATGTACCAATGTATGCCGATGGGACTTGAAACCACTCTCCACCAACCGTGTAGCTGATGCAGTGGCCCTTGTCTGTGATGTCTGATGCACCGTGTAGGTCGGCGCCTTTGATCGCCACCATCACTGTTAGCCTCCACTTCCCAAGGGCTGCCATCTTTGGCCACTTCTTTGCCTGTTGAACTAACCACTTCGGAGTGATCATGGTGTATTTTTTCCAATGGGATGTGCTTTTACTGAATGTGTTTGTGTGCTAGTTTCATGTATTTGTAGGACATCAAGGGGATACTGGAGCCATAAGTTTGTCTGATGGTGTAACTGTCAGCATGACTAGTTGGCGAGATACAAAGTCATGAGCTTTATCTTCATAGAGGTAGCTGTCTTGCTCTGACTGATTTGAGTTTTGATACGCGCTCTGCTTTTTAGTCTGCACTTTAGGTCCACTCTGTTTATCGTTCTATGCCAGTCTCATTCTTCCACCATGAGCCTACTGCTGCTAGATTTAACATTTGTAACGGGTTACATTGGTGCTGATTGCTCAAGGTGTAGTAGAGTGTTCTTTGTTTCGATACCCACTCTGCTTCTTAGTAACGGGTCAATGATAACCAGAGGTTTACTTAAGTGAGCTTGTTTGCATATTTCTGCTTCTACGATTGTTTAGGAACTATGATCTACTAATGCCAAATAAACATACTAGCAGAAGGACCCAAATGGGTGCTCCATCTCTGTGGCCTGCATCTGCTCTCGGTGGAAAAATAGCTATTCAAGCCTCTGTCTGCTTCAAATCGAGGTTTCTTGTGCAGACATTGTTTACTAGATTCAGTCGAACTCAAGCTTCCACTGTACTTCCGAACGCACTACAGTTCTGTGTTTTTAACTACAAGATTTATCTGTTGTGAAATGAAACGCAAAGGTCCTTTGTGTTTTCTCGAAAAAAAAGATTTATCTGTTGTGATTGATAACAGTATTTTGAGCATACTCTTGACCGTGTATCCACTTTGAAGACTCAATTAACATGATTGTATTTTTTAAACTGGTATATGGTGCCTGACTAATTAACAACTTTATGATATTTCTAACAGGAAAACTTCATCCTGTACCATATAAGAGAACCGCATGGATGATGGATCATGAAACCGCGAAAGAATTAGGGTGGCTTTTAATCGGCTTGAAATGATTCGTTTTTGTCATTTGCTCAACTTTTTAGCACATAAGCACACCTTGAAAATGGTACTAGTGCCTCTTAGCTTCTATAGTTCTTTGATGTGAACATCTGTGCTATGAAGCCTTTTTTGCTAGGGTACTCTGAAGTTTTAGGTTATAGTGAATCACTTGCAACAAGCTGGTATACCAAGGTTTCATTTTCATTCTCCTCTGTTGAACTATTTTACATTGTATACTTGGCAGAACACACAAAATGGAGAACAGTCAGGGCAAAACTTTGCATATTTCAGGAGCTACAAACTGCAAGCTGCTGGTGCGGCACCACAGGTCATGCCATACAACTTGAATGCTGGCAAGGCATCACCACAGAGCTCAGGAACACCATTTCTACTTCCTCCGGCATATCTCGTCTAAGAAAGCACATGACATACTCCCATCACGGCTGCATCGAAGGGCAGTGCGTAATCCTACCATCACTTCTGAACCCAAACTCCTCCTGATACATCCTGAGGAGCTCGCCAACGATCGTCGTGCCGAGGTATACAAATGGCACCTCGAACCGTTTCCCATCGGCAGTGTACATGACGCAGTGGCCCTTATCTACGACAGGCCATGTCGTGCAGCGCACTTCATCGTCTTGACCCTCTGCCACTTCCTCGCCAGCTGAGCAAGCCTCTTTGAGTGGATCATTCCTGGTTCTTGGTTCTAGTCTCAGGTATGTTGCTGCTTAGGGGTGCTTGTTTTCTGACTGTTGAAGTACTGAGGTTTAACTTTTTAGCATTTGGCAGGGGACAAGACCATGATTTTGTTATGTGCAAGATCCGAAGGGAGGTAACGAGATTCAGATCAGATATGGCTGGGCCATATGGCACTTGGGGGCAAAGCTAGTGGATTAGTGGCTGGGCAGTCAGATGCATACTACAGATCTTGCTGCTGAACTGGGCAGAGGTGTAGAGCAATCATCTCTGAATAGGTGAGGTGAAGAACCATTCTCACAGTGGGACACCACATATGCTTTTGGGCGTGTGTTCTTTACACTTACAGCTTCAGCTGCATGCTAGGTGTTTGTTGGTTGCTTCAGCGGTGCTTTGATTGTTGCAAATCTAGCAAGTTGCCTGACAGCTCCCTATCTCATGGTCTGCATGATTTCTAGCATCGCATGTGACATCCATTCCTGGTATCTCTACTGCATTTTCCTATTGTGCAGACATTGTTTACTAAATTCAGTCGAACTCAAGCTTCCACTGTACTTCCGAACGCACTACAGTTCTGTGTTTTTAACTACAAGATTTATCTGTTGTGAAATGAAACGCAAAGGTCCTTTGTGTTTTCTCGAAAAAAAAGATTTATCTGTTGTGATTGATAACAGTATTTTGAGCATACTCTTGACCGTGTATCCACTTTGAAGACTCAATTAACATGATTGTATTTTTTAAACTGGTATATGGTGCCTGACTAATTAACAACTTTATGATATTTCTAACAGGAAAACTTCATCCTGTACCATATAAGAGAACCGCATGGATGATGGATCATGAAACCGCGAAAGAATTAGGGTGGCTTTTAATCGGCTTGAAATGATTCGTTTTTGTCATTTGCTCAACTTTTTAGCACATAAGCACACCTTGAAAATGGTACTAGTGCCTCTTAGCTTCTATAGTTCTTTGATGTGAACATCTGTGCTATGAAGCCTTTTTTGCTAGGGTACTCTGAAGTTTTAGGTTATAGTGAATCACTTGCAACAAGCTGGTATACCAAGGTTTCATTTTCATTCTCCTCTGTTGAACTATTTTACATTGTATACTTGGCAGAACACACAAAATGGAGAACAGTCAGGGCAAAACTTTGCATATTTCAGGAGCTACAAACTGCAAGCTGCTGGTGCGGCACCACAGGTCATGCCATACAACTTGAATGCTGGCAAGGCATCACCACAGAGCTCAGGAACACCATTTCTACTTCCTCCGGCATATCTCGTCTAAGAAAGCACATGACATACTCCCATCACGGCTGCATCGAAGGGCAGTGCGTAATCCTGCCATCACTTCTGAACCCAAACTCCTCCTGATACATCCTGAGGAGCTCGCCAACGATCGTCGTGCCGAGGTATACAAATGGCACCTCGAACCGTTTCCCATCGGCAGTGTACATGACGCAGTGGCCCTTATCTACGACAGGCCATGTCGTGCAGCGCACTTCATCGTCTTGACCCTCTGCCACTTCCTCGCCAGCTGAGCAAGCCTCTTTGAGTGGATCATTCCTGGTTCTTGGTTCTAGTCTCAGGTATGTTGCTGCTTAGGGGTGCTTGTTTTCTGACTGTTGAAGTACTGAGGTTTAACTTTTTAGCATTTGGCAGGGGACAAGACCATGATTTTGTTATGTGCAAGATCCGAAGGGAGGTAACGAGATTCAGATCAGATATGGCTGGGCCATATGGCACTTGGGGGCAAAGCTAGTGGATTAGTGGCTGGGCAGTCAGATGCATACTACAGATCTTGCTGCTGAACTGGGCAGAGGTGTAGAGCAATCATCTCTGAATAGGTGAGGTGAAGAACCATTCTCACAGTGGGACACCACATATGCTTTTGGGCGTGTGTTCTTTACACTTACAGCTTCAGCTGCATGCTAGGTGTTTGTTGGTTGCTTCAGCGGTGCTTTGATTGTTGCAAATCTAGCAAGTTGCCTGACAGCTCCCTATCTCATGGTCTGCATGATTTCTTGCATCGCATGTGACATCCATTCCTGGTATCTCTACTGCATTTTCCTATTGTGCAGACATTGTTTACTAAATTCAGTCGAACTCAAGCTTCCACGGTACTTCCGAACGCACTACAGTTCTGTGTTTTTAACTACAAGATTTATCTGTTGTGAAATGAAACGCAAAGGTCCTTTGTGTTTTCTTGAAAAAAAAGATTTATCTGTTGTGATTGATAACAGTATTTTGGGCATACTCTTGACCGTGTATCCACTTTGAAGACTCAATTAACATGATTGTATTTTTTAAACTGGTATATGGTGCCTGACTAATTAACAACTTTATGATATTTCTAACAGGAAAACTTCATCCTGTACCATATAAGAGAACCGCATGGATGATGGATCATGAAACCGCGAAAGAATTAGGGTGGCTTTTAATCGGCTTGAAATGATTCGTTTTTGTCATTTGCTCAACTTTTTAGCACATAAGCACACCTTGAAAATGGTACTAGTGCCTCTTAGCTTCTATAGTTCTTTGATGTGAACATCTGTGCTATGAAGCCTTTTTTGCTAGGGTACTCTGAAGTTTTAGGTTATAGTGAATCACTTGCAACAAGCTGGTATACCAAGGTTTCATTTTCATTCTCCTCTGTTGAACTATTTTACATTGTATACTTGGCAGAACACACAAAATGGAGAACAGTCAGGGCAAAACTTTGCATATTTCAGGAGCTACAAACTGCAAGCTGCTGGTGCGGCACCACAGGTCATGCCATACAACTTGAATGCTGGCAAGGCATCACCACAGAGCTCAGGAACACCATTTCTACTTCCTCCGGCATATCTCGTCTAAGAAAGCACATGACATACTCCCATCACGGCTGCATCGAAGGGCAGTGCGTAATCCTGCCATCACTTCTGAACCCAAACTCCTCCTGATACATCCTGAGGAGCTCGCCAACGATCGTCGTGCCGAGGTATACAAATGGCACCTCGAACCGTTTCCCATCGGCAGTGTACATGACGCAGTGGCCCTTATCTACGACAGGCCATGTCGTGCAGCGCACTTCATCGTCTTGACCCTCTGCCACTTCCTCGCCAGCTGAGCAAGCCTCTTTGAGTGGATCATTCCTGGTTCTTGGTTCTAGTCTCAGGTATGTTGCTGCTTAGGGGTGCTTGTTTTCTGACTGTTGAAGTACTGAGGTTTAACTTTTTAGCATTTGGCAGGGGACAAGACCATGATTTTGTTATGTGCAAGATCCGAAGGGAGGTAACGAGATTCAGATCAGATATGGCTGGGCCATATGGCACTTGGGGGCAAAGCTAGTGGATTAGTGGCTGGGCAGTCAGATGCATACTACAGATCTTGCTGCTGAACTGGGCAGAGGTGTAGAGCAATCATCTCTGAATAGGTGAGGTGAAGAACCATTCTCACAGTGGGACACCACATATGCTTTTGGGCGTGTGTTCTTTACACTTACAGCTTCAGCTGCATGCTAGGTGTTTGTTGGTTGCTTCAGCGGTGCTTTGATTGTTGCAAATCTAGCAAGTTGCCTGACAGCTCCCTATCTCATGGTCTGCATGATTTCTAGCATCGCATGTGACATCCATTCCTGGTATCTCTACTGCATTTTCCTATTGTGCAGACATTGTTTACTAAATTCAGTCGAACTCAAGCTTCCACTGTACTTCCGAACGCACTACAGTTCTGTGTTTTTAACTACAAGATTTATCTGTTGTGAAATGAAACGCAAAGGTCCTTTGTGTTTTCTCGAAAAAAAAGATTTATCTGTTGTGATTGATAACAGTATTTTGAGCATACTCTTGACCGTGTATCCACTTTGAAGACTCAATTAACATGATTGTATTTTTTAAACTGGTATATGGTGCCTGACTAATTAACAACTTTATGATATTTCTAACAGGAAAACTTCATCCTGTACCATATAAGAGAACCGCATGGATGATGGATCATGAAACCGCGAAAGAATTAGGGTGGCTTTTAATCGGCTTGAAATGATTCGTTTTTGTCATTTGCTCAACTTTTTAGCACATAAGCACACCTTGAAAATGGTACTAGTGCCTCTTAGCTTCTATAGTTCTTTGATGTGAACATCTGTGCTATGAAGCCTTTTTTGCTAGGGTACTCTGAAGTTTTAGGTTATAGTGAATCACTTGCAACAAGCTGGTATACCAAGGTTTCATTTTCATTCTCCTCTGTTGAACTATTTTACATTGTATACTTGGCAGAACACACAAAATGGAGAACAGTCAGGGCAAAACTTTGCATATTTCAGGAGCTACAAACTGCAAGCTGCTGGTGCGGCACCACAGGTCATGCCATACAACTTGAATGCTGGCAAGGCATCACCACAGAGCTCAGGAACACCATTTCTACTTCCTCCGGCATATCTCGTCTAAGAAAGCACATGACATACTCCCATCACGGCTGCATCGAAGGGCAGTGCGTAATCCTGCCATCACTTCTGAACCCAAACTCTTCCTGATACATCCTGAGGAGCTCGCCAACGATCGTCGTGCCGAGGTATACAAATGGCACCTCGAACCGTTTCCCATCGGCAGTGTACATGACGCAGTGGCCCTTATCTACGACAGGCCATGTCGTGCAGCGCACTTCATCGTCTTGACCCTCTGCCACTTCCTCGCCAGCTGAGCAAGCCTCTTTGAGTGGATCATTCCTGGTTCTTGGTTCTAGTCTCAGGTATGTTGCTGCTTAGGGGTGCTTGTTTTCTGACTGTTGAAGTACTGAGGTTTAACTTTTTAGCATTTGGCAGGGGACAAGACCATGATTTTGTTATGTGCAAGATCCGAAGGGAGGTAACGAGATTCAGATCAGATATGGCTGGGCCATATGGCACTTGGGGGCAAAGCTAGTGGATTAGTGGCTGGGCAGTCAGATGCATACTACAGATCTTGCTGCTGAACTGGGCAGAGGTGTAGAGCAATCATCTCTGAATAGGTGAGGTGAAGAACCATTCTCACAGTGGGACACCACATATGCTTTTGGGCGTGTGTTCTTTACACTTACAGCTTCAGCTGCATGCTAGGTGTTTGTTGGTTGCTTCAGCGGTGCTTTGATTGTTGCAAATCTAGCAAGTTGCCTGACAGCTCCCTATCTCATGGTCTGCATGATTTCTAGCATCGCATGTGACATCCATTCTTGGTATCTCTACTGCATTTTCCTATTGTGCAGACATTGTTTACTAAATTCAGTCGAACTCAAGCTTCCACGGTACTTCCGAACGCACTACAGTTCTGTGTTTTTAACTACAAGATTTATCTGTTGTGAAATGAAACGCAAAGGTCCTTTGTGTTTTCTTGAAAAAAAAGATTTATCTGTTGTGATTGATAACAGTATTTTGAGCATACTCTTGACCGTGTATCCACTTTGAAGACTCAATTAACATGATTGTATTTTTTAAACTGGTATATGGTGCCTGACTAATTAACAACTTTATGATATTTCTAACAGGAAAACTTCATCCTGTACCATATAAGAGAACCGCATGGATGATGGATCATGAAACCGCGAAAGAATTAGGGTGGCTTTTAATCGGCTTGAAATGATTCGTTTTTGTCATTTGCTCAACTTTTTAGCACATAAGCACACCTTGAAAATGGTACTAGTGCCTCTTAGCTTCTATAGTTCTTTGATGTGAACATCTGTGCTATGAAGCCTTTTTTGCTAGGGTACTCTGAAGTTTTAGGTTATAGTGAATCACTTGCAACAAGCTGGTATACCAAGGTTTCATTTTCATTCTCCTCTGTTGAACTATTTTACATTGTATACTTGGCAGAACACACAAAATGGAGAACAGTCAGGGCAAAACTTTGCATATTTCAGGAGCTACAAACTGCAAGCTGCTGGTGCGGCACCACAGGTCATGCCATACAACTTGAATGCTGGCAAGGCATCACCACAGAGCTCAGGAACACCATTTCTACTTCCTCCGGCATATCTCGTCTAAGAAAGCACATGACATACTCCCATCACGGCTGCATCGAAGGGCAGTGCGTAATCCTGCCATCACTTCTGAACCCAAACTCCTCCTGATACATCCTGAGGAGCTCGCCAACGATCGTCGTGCCGAGGTATACAAATGGCACCTCGAACCGTTTCCCATCGGCAGTGTACATGACGCAGTGGCCCTTATCTACGACAGGCCATGTCGTGCAGCGCACTTCATCGTCTTGACCCTCTGCCACTTCCTCGCCAGCTGAGCAAGCCTCTTTGAGTGGATCATTCCTGGTTCTTGGTTCTAGTCTCAGGTATGTTGCTGCTTAGGGGTGCTTGTTTTCTGACTGTTGAAGTACTGAGGTTTAACTTTTTAGCATTTGGCAGGGGACAAGACCATGATTTTGTTATGTGCAAGATCCGAAGGGAGGTAACGAGATTCAGATCAGATATGGCTGGGCCATATGGCACTTGGGGGCAAAGCTAGTGGATTAGTGGCTGGGCAGTCAGATGCATACTACAGATCTTGCTGCTGAACTGGGCAGAGGTGTAGAGCAATCATCTCTGAATAGGTGAGGTGAAGAACCATTCTCACAGTGGGACACCACATATGCTTTTGGGCGTGTGTTCTTTACACTTACAGCTTCAGCTGCATGCTAGGTGTTTGTTGGTTGCTTCAGCGGTGCTTTGATTGTTGCAAATCTAGCAAGTTGCCTGACATCTCCCTATCTCATGGTCTGCATGATTTCTAGCATCGCATGTGACATCCATTCCTGGTATCTCTACTGCATTTTCCTATTGTGCAGACATTGTTTACTAAATTCAGTCGAACTCAAGCTTCCACTGTACTTCCGAACGCACTACAGTTCTGTGTTTTTAACTACAAGATTTATCTGTTGTGAAATGAAACGCAAAGGTCCTTTGTGTTTTCTCGAAAAAAAAGATTTATCTGTTGTGATTGATAACAGTATTTTGAGCATACTCTTGACCGTGTATCCACTTTGAAGACTCAATTAACATGATTGTATTTTTTAAACTGGTATATGGTGCCTGACTAATTAACAACTTTATGATATTTCTAACAGGAAAACTTCATCCTGTACCATATAAGAGAACCGCATGGATGATGGATCATGAAACCGCGAAAGAATTAGGGTGGCTTTTAATCGGCTTGAAATGATTCGTTTTTGTCATTTGCTCAACTTTTTAGCACATAAGCACACCTTGAAAATGGTACTAGTGCCTCTTAGCTTCTATAGTTCTTTGATGTGAACATCTGTGCTATGAAGCCTTTTTTGCTAGGGTACTCTGAAGTTTTAGGTTATAGTGAATCACTTGCAACAAGCTGGTATACCAAGGTTTCATTTTCATTCTCCTCTGTTGAACTATTTTACATTGTATACTTGGCAGAACACACAAAATGGAGAACAGTCAGGGCAAAACTTTGCATATTTCAGGAGCTACAAACTGCAAGCTGCTGGTGCGGCACCACAGGTCATGCCATACAACTTGAATGCTGGCAAGGCATCACCACAGAGCTCAGGAACACCATTTCTACTTCCTCCGGCATATCTCGTCTAAGAAAGCACATGACATACTCCCATCACGGCTGCATCGAAGGGCAGTGCGTAATCCTGCCATCACTTCTAAACCCAAACTCCTCCTGATACATCCTGAGGAGCTCGCCAACGATCGTCGTGCCGAGGTATACAAATGGCACCTCGAACCGTTTCCCATCGGCAGTGTACATGACGCAGTGGCCCTTATCTACGACAGGCCATGTCGTGCAGCGCACTTCATCGTCTTGACCCTCTGCCACTTCCTCGCCAGCTGAGCAAGCCTCTTTGAGTGGATCATTCCTGGTTCTTGGTTCTAGTCTCAGGTATGTTGCTGCTTAGGGGTGCTTGTTTTCTGACTGTTGAAGTACTGAGGTTTAACTTTTTAGCATTTGGCAGGGGACAAGACCATGATTTTGTTATGTGCAAGATCCGAAGGGAGGTAACGAGATTCAGATCAGATATGGCTGGGCCATATGGCACTTGGGGGCAAAGCTAGTGGATTAGTGGCTGGGCAGTCAGATGCATACTACAGATCTTGCTGCTGAACTGGGCAGAGGTGTAGAGCAATCATCTCTGAATAGGTGAGGTGAAGAACCATTCTCACAGTGGGACACCACATATGCTTTTGGGCGTGTGTTCTTTACACTTACAGCTTCAGCTGCATGCTAGGTGTTTGTTGGTTGCTTCAGCGGTGCTTTGATTGTTGCAAATCTAGCAAGTTGCCTGACAGCTCCCTATCTCATGGTCTGCATGATTTCTAGCATCGCATGTGACATCCATTCCTGGTATCTCTACTGCATTTTCCTATTGTGCAG
This sequence comes from Elymus sibiricus, assembly GCA_039707655.1. Taxonomy (NCBI): domain Eukaryota; kingdom Viridiplantae; phylum Streptophyta; class Magnoliopsida; order Poales; family Poaceae; genus Elymus; species Elymus sibiricus. Next base: position 356,785,664 of record CM077672.1, read on the forward strand.
ACATTGTTTACTAAATTCAGTCGAACTCAAGCTTCCACTGTACTTCCGAACGCACTACAGTTCTGTGTTTTTAACTACAAGATTTATCTGTTGTGAAATGAAACGCAAAGGTCCTTTGTGTTTTCTCGAAAAAAAAGATTTATCTGTTGTGATTGATAACAGTATTTTGAGCATACTCTTGACCGTGTATCCACTTTGAAGACTCAATTAACATGATTGTATTTTTTAAACTGGTATATGGTGCCTGACTAATTAACAACTTTATGATATTTCTAACAGGAAAACTTCATCCTGTACCATATAAGAGAACCGCATGGATGATGGATCATGAAACCGCGAAAGAATTAGGGTGGCTTTTAATCGGCTTGAAATGATTCGTTTTTGTCATTTGCTCAACTTTTTAGCACATAAGCACACCTTGAAAATGGTACTAGTGCCTCTTAGCTTCTATAGTTCTTTGATGTGAACATCTGTGCTATGAAGCCTTTTTTGCTAGGGTACTCTGAAGTTTTAGGTTATAGTGAATCACTTGCAACAAGCTGGTATACCAAGGTTTCATTTTCATTCTCCTCTGTTGAACTATTTTACATTGTATACTTGGCAGAACACACAAAATGGAGAACAGTCAGGGCAAAACTTTGCATATTTCAGGAGCTACAAACTGCAAGCTGCTGGTGCGGCACCACAGGTCATGCCATACAACTTGAATGCTGGCAAGGCATCACCACAGAGCTCAGGAACACCATTTCTACTTCCTCCGGCATATCTCGTCTAAGAAAGCACATGACATACTCCCATCACGGCTGCATCGAAGGGCAGTGCGTAATCCTGCCATCACTTCTGAACCCAAACTCCTCCTGATACATCCTGAGGAGCTCGCCAACGATCGTCGTGCCGAGGTATACAAATGGCACCTCGAACCGTTTCCCATCGGCAGTGTACATGACGCAGTGGCCCTTATCTACGACAGGCCATGTCGTGCAGCGCACTTCATCGTCTTGACCCTCTGCCACTTCCTCGCCAGCTGAGCAAGCCTCTTTGAGTGGATCATTCCTGGTTCTTGGTTCTAGTCTCAGGTATGTTGCTGCTTAGGGGTGCTTGTTTTCTGACTGTTGAAGTACTGAGGTTTAACTTTTTAGCATTTGGCAGGGGACAAGACCATGATTTTGTTATGTGCAAGATCCGAAGGGAGGTAACGAGATTCAGATCAGATATGGCTGGGCCATATGGCACTTGGGGGCAAAGCTAGTGGATTAGTGGCTGGGCAGTCAGATGCATACTACAGATCTTGCTGCTGAACTGGGCAGAGGTGTAGAGCAATCATCTCTGAATAGGTGAGGTGAAGAACCATTCTCACAGTGGGACACCACATATGCTTTTGGGCGTGTGTTCTTTACACTTACAGCTTCAGCTGCATGCTAGGTGTTTGTTGGTTGCTTCAGCAGTGCTTTGATTGTTGCAAATCTAGCAAGTTGCCTGACAGCTCCCTATCTCATGGTCTGCATGATTTCTAGCATCGCATGTGACATCCATTCCTGGTATCTCTACTGCATTTTCCTATTGTGCAGACATTGTTTACTAAATTCAGTCGAACTCAAGCTTCCACTGTACTTCCGAACGCACTACAGTTCTGTGTTTTTAACTACAAGATTTATCTGTTGTGAAATGAAACGCAAAGGTCCTTTGTGTTTTCTCGAAAAAAAAGATTTATCTGTTGTGATTGATAACAGTATTTTGAGCATACTCTTGACCGTGTATCCACTTTGAAGACTCAATTAACATGATTGTATTTTTTAAACTGGTATATGGTGCCTGACTAATTAACAACTTTATGATATTTCTAACAGGAAAACTTCATCCTGTACCATATAAGAGAACCGCATGGATGATGGATCATGAAACCGCGAAAGAATTAGGGTGGCTTTTAATCGGCTTGAAATGATTCGTTTTTGTCATTTGCTCAACTTTTTAGCACATAAGCACACCTTGAAAATGGTACTAGTGCCTCTTAGCTTCTATAGTTCTTTGATGTGAACATCTGTGCTATGAAGCCTTTTTTGCTAGGGTACTCTGAAGTTTTAGGTTATAGTGAATCACTTGCAACAAGCTGGTATACCAAGGTTTCATTTTCATTCTCCTCTGTTGAACTATTTTACATTGTATACTTGGCAGAACACACAAAATGGAGAACAGTCAGGGCAAAACTTTGCATATTTCAGGAGCTACAAACTGCAAGCTGCTGGTGCGGCACCACAGGTCATGCCATACAACTTGAATGCTGGCAAGGCATCACCACAGAGCTCAGGAACACCATTTCTACTTCCTCCGGCATATCTCGTCTAAGAAAGCACATGACATACTCCCATCACGGCTGCATCGAAGGGCAGTGCGTAATCCTGCCATCACTTCTGAACCCAAACTCCTCCTGATACATCCTGAGGAGCTCGCCAACGATCGTCGTGCCGAGGTATACAAATGGCACCTCGAACCGTTTCCCATCGGCAGTGTACATGACGCAGTGGCCCTTATCTACGACAGGCCATGTCGTGCAGCGCACTTCATCGTCTTGACCCTCTGCCACTTCCTCGCCAGCTGAGCAAGCCTCTTTGAGTGGATCATTCCTGGTTCTTGGTTCTAGTCTCAGGTATGTTGCTGCTTAGGGGTGCTTGCTTTCTGACTGTTGAAGTACTGAGGTTTAACTTTTTAGCATTTGGCAAGGGACAAGACCATGATTTTGTTATGTGCAAGATCCGAAGGGAGGTAACGAGATTCAGATCAGATATGGCTGGGCCATATGGCACTTGGGGGCAAAGCTAGTGGATTAGTGGCTGGGCAGTCAGATGCATACTACAGATCTTGCTGCTGAACTGGGCAGAGGTGTAGAGCAATCATCTCTGAATAGGTGAGGTGAAGAACCATTCTCACAGTGGGACACCACATATGCTTTTGGGCGTGTGTTCTTTACACTTACAGCTTCAGCTGCATGCTAGGTGTTTGTTGGTTGCTTCAGCGGTGCTTTGATTGTTGCAAATCTAGCAAGTTGCCTGACAGCTCCCTATCTCATGGTCTGCATGATTTCTAGCATCGCATGTGACATCCATTCCTGGTATCTGTACTGCATTTTCCTATTGTGCAGACATTGTTTACTAAATTCAGTCGAACTCAAGCTTCCACTGTACTTCCGAACGCACTACAGTTCTGTGTTTTTAACTACAAGATTTATCTGTTGTGAAATGAAACGCAAAGGTCCTTTGTGTTTTCTCGAAAAAAAAGATTTATCTGTTGTGATTGATAACAGTATTTTGAGCATACTCTTGACCGTGTATCCACTTTGAAGACTCAATTAACATGATTGTATTTTTTAAACTGGTATATGGTGCCTGACTAATTAACAACTTTATGATATTTCTAACAGGAAAACTTCATCCTGTACCATATAAGAGAACCGCATGGATGATGGATCATGAAACCGCGAAAGAATTAGGGTGGCTTTTAATCGGCTTGAAATGATTCGTTTTTGTCATTTGCTCAACTTTTTAGCACATAAGCACACCTTGAAAATGGTACTAGTGCCTCTTAGCTTCTATAGTTCTTTGATGTGAACATCTGTGCTATGAAGCCTTTTTTGCTAGGGTACTCTGAAGTTTTAGGTTATAGTGAATCACTTGCAACAAGCTGGTATACCAAGGTTTCATTTTCATTCTCCTCTGTTGAACTATTTTACATTGTATACTTGGCAGAACACACAAAATGGAGAACAGTCAGGGCAAAACTTTGCATATTTCAGGAGCTACAAACTGCAAGCTGCTGGTGCGGCACCACAGGTCATGCCATACAACTTGAATGCTGGCAAGGCATCACCACAGAGCTCAGGAACACCATTTCTACTTCCTCCGGCATATCTCGTCTAAGAAAGCACATGACATACTCCCATCACGGCTGCATCGAAGGGCAGTGCGTAATCCTGCCATCACTTCTGAACCCAAACTCCTCCTGATACATCCTGAGGAGCTCGCCAACGATCGTCGTGCCGAGGTATACAAATGGCACCTCGAACCGTTTCCCATCGGCAGTGTACATGACGCAGTGGCCCTTATCTACGACAGGCCATGTCGTGCAGCGCACTTCATCGTCTTGACCCTCTGCCACTTCCTCGCCAGCTGAGCAAGCCTCTTTGAGTGGATCATTCCTGGTTCTTGGTTCTAGTCTCAGGTATGTTGCTGCTTAGGGGTGCTTGTTTTCTGACTGTTGAAGTACTGAGGTTTAACTTTTTAGCATTTGGCAGGGGACAAGACCATGATTTTGTTATGTGCAAGATCCGAAGGGAGGTAACGAGATTCAGATCAGATATGGCTGGGCCATATGGCACTAGGGGGCAAAGCTAGTGGATTAGTGGCTGGGCAGTCAGATGCATACTACAGATCTTGCTGCTGAACTGGGCAGAGGTGTAGAGCAATCATCTCTGAATAGGTGAGGTGAAGAACCATTCTCACAGTGGGACACCACATATGCTTTTGGGCGTGTGTTCTTTACACTTACAGCTTCAGCTGCATGCTAGGTGTTTGTTGGTTGCTTCAGCGGTGCTTTGATTGTTGCAAATCTAGCAAGCTGCCTGACAGCTCCCTATCTCATGGTCTGCATGATTTCTAGCATCGCATGTGACATCCATTCCTGGTATCTGTACTGCATTTTCCTATTGTGCAGACATTGTTTACTAAATTCAGTCGAACTCAAGCTTCCACTGTACTTCCGAACGCACTACAGTTCTGTGTTTTTAACTACAAGATTTATCTGTTGTGAAATGAAACGCAAAGGTCCTTTGTGTTTTCTCGAAAAAAAAGATTTATCTGTTGTGATTGATAACAGTATTTTGAGCATACTCTTGACCGTGTATCCACTTTGAAGACTCAATTAACATGATTGTATTTTTTAAACTGGTATATGGTGCCTGACTAATTAACAACTTTATGATATTTCTAACAGGAAAACTTCATCCTGTACCATATAAGAGAACCGCATGGATGATGGATCATGAAACCGCGAAAGAATTAGGGTGGCTTTTAATCGGCTTGAAATGATTCGTTTTTGTCATTTGCTCAACTTTTTAGCACATAAGCACACCTTGAAAATGGTACTAGTGCCTCTTAGCTTCTATAGTTCTTTGATGTGAACATCTGTGCTATGAAGCCTTTTTTGCTAGGGTACTCTGAAGTTTTAGGTTATAGTGAATCACTTGCAACAAGCTGGTATACCAAGGTTTCATTTTCATTCTCCTCTGTTGAACTATTTTACATTGTATACTTGGCAGAACACACAAAATGGAGAACAGTCAGGGCAAAACTTTGCATATTTCAGGAGCTACAAACTGCAAGCTGCTGGTGCGGCACCACAGGTCATGCCATACAACTTGAATGCTGGCAAGGCATCACCACAGAGCTCAGGAACACCATTTCTACTTCCTCCGGCATATCTCGTCTAAGAAAGCACATGACATACTCCCATCACGGCTGCATCGAAGGGCAGTGCGTAATCCTGCCATCACTTCTGAACCCAAACTCCTCCTGATACATCCTGAGGAGCTCGCCAACGATCGTCGTGCCGAGGTATACAAATGGCACCTCGAACCGTTTCCCATCGGCAGTGTACATGACGCAGTGGCCCTTATCTACGACAGGCCATGTCGTGCAGCGCACTTCATCGTCTTGACCCTCTGCCACTTCCTCGCCAGCTGAGCAAGCCTCTTTGAGTGGATCATTCCTGGTTCTTGGTTCTAGTCTCAGGTATGTTGCTGCTTAGGGGTGCTTGTTTTCTGACTGTTGAAGTACTGAGGTTTAACTTTTTAGCATTTGGCAGGGGACAAGACCATGATTTTGTTATGTGCAAGATCCGAAGGGAGGTAACGAGATTCAGATCAGATATGGCTGGGCCATATGGCACTTGGGGGCAAAGCTAGTGGATTAGTGGCTGGGCAGTCAGATGCATACTACAGATCTTGCTGCTGAACTGGGCAGAGGTGTAGAGCAATCATCTCTGAATAGGTGAGGTGAAGAACCATTCTCACAGTGGGACACCACATATGCTTTTGGGCGTGTGTTCTTTACACTTACAGCTTCAGCTGCATGCTAGGTGTTTGTTGGTTGCTTCAGCGGTGCTTTGATTGTTCCAAATCTAGCAAGTTGCCTGACAGCTCCCTATCTCATGGTCTGCATGATTTCTAGCATCGCATGTGACATCCATTCCTGGTATCTCTACTGCATTTTCCTATTGTGCAGACATTGTTTACTAAATTCAGTCGAACTCAAGCTTCCACTGTACTTCCGAACGCACTACAGTTCTGTGTTTTTAACTACAAGATTTATCTGTTGTGAAATGAAACGCAAAGGTCCTTTGTGTTTTCTCGAAAAAAAAGATTTATCTGTTGTGATTGATAACAGTATTTTGAGCATACTCTTGACCGTGTATCCACTTTGAAGACTCAATTAACATGATTGTATTTTTTAAACTGGTATATGGTGCCTGACTAATTAACAACTTTATGATATTTCTAACAGGAAAACTTCATCCTGTACCATATAAGAGAACCGCATGGATGATGGATCATGAAACCGCGAAAGAATTAGGGTGGCTTTTAATCGGCTTGAAATGATTCGTTTTTGTCATTTGCTCAACTTTTTAGCACATAAGCACACCTTGAAAATGGTACTAGTGCCTCTTAGCTTCTATAGTTCTTTGATGTGAACATCTGTGCTATGAAGCCTTTTTTGCTAGGGTACTCTGAAGTTTTAGGTTATAGTGAATCACTTGCAACAAGCTGGTATACCAAGGTTTCATTTTCATTCTCCTCTGTTGAACTATTTTACATTGTATACTTGGCAGAACACACAAAATGGAGAACAGTCAGGGCAAAACTTTGCATATTTCAGGAGCTACAAACTGCAAGCTGCTGGTGCGGCACCACAGGTCATGCCATACAACTTGAATGCTGGCAAGGCATCACCACAGAGCTCAGGAACACCATTTCTACTTCCTCCGGCATATCTCGTCTAAGAAAGCACATGACATACTCCCATCACGGCTGCATCGAAGGGCAGTGCGTAATCCTGCCATCACTTCTGAACCCAAACTCCTCCTGATACATCCTGAGGAGCTCGCCAACGATCGTCGTGCCGAGGTATACAAATGGCACCTCGAACCGTTTCCCATCGGCAGTGTACATGACGCAGTGGCCCTTATCTACGATAGGCCATGTCGTGCAGCGCACTTCATCGTCTTGACCCTCTGCCACTTCCTCGCCAGCTGAGCAAGCCTCTTTGAGTGGATCATTCCTGGTTCTTGGTTCTAGTCTCAGGTATGTTGCTGCTTAGGGGTGCTTGTTTTCTGACTGTTGAAGTACTGAGGTTTAACTTTTTAGCATTTGGCAAGGGACAAGACCATGATTTTGTTATGTGCAAGATCCGAAGGGAGGTAACGAGATTCAGATCAGATATGGCTGGGCCATATGGCACTTGGGGGCAAAGCTAGTGGATTAGTGGCTGGGCAGTCAGATGCATACTACAGATCTTGCTGCTGAACTGGGCAGAGGTGTAGAGCAATCATCTCTGAATAGGTGAGGTGAAGAACCATTCTCACAGTGGGACACCACATATGCTTTTGGGCGTGTGTTCTTTACACTTACAGCTTCAGCTGCATGCTAGGTGTTTGTTGGTTGCTTCAGCGGTGCTTTGATTGTTGCAAATCTAGCAAGCTGCCTGACAGCTCCCTATCTCATGGTCTGCATGATTTCTAGCATCGCATGTGACATCCATTCCTGGTATCTCTACTGCATTTTCCTATTGTGCAGACATTGTTTACTAAATTCAGTCGAACTCAAGCTTCCACTGTACTTCCGAACGCACTACAGTTCTGTGTTTTTAACTACAAGATTTATCTGTTGTGAAATGAAACGCAAAGGTCCTTTGTGTTTTCTCGAAAAAAAAGATTTATCTGTTGTGATTGATAACAGTATTTTGAGCATACTCTTGACCGTGTATCCACTTTGAAGACTCAATTAACATGATTGTATTTTTTAAACTGGTATATGGTGCCTGACTAATTAACAACTTTATGATATTTCTAACAGGAAAACTTCATCCTGTACCATATAAGAGAACCGCATGGATGATGGATCATGAAACCGCGAAAGAATTAGGGTGGCTTTTAATCGGCTTGAAATGATTCGTTTTTGTCATTTGCTCAACTTTTTAGCACATAAGCACACCTTGAAAATGGTACTAGTGCCTCTTAGCTTCTATAGTTCTTTGATGTGAACATCTGTGCTATGAAGCCTTTTTTGCTAGGGTACTCTGAAGTTTTAGGTTATAGTGAATCACTTGCAACAAGCTGGTATACCAAGGTTTCATTTTCATTCTCCTCTGTTGAACTATTTTACATTGTATACTTGGCAGAACACACAAAATGGAGAACAGTCAGGGCAAAACTTTGCATATTTCAGGAGCTACAAACTGCAAGCTGCTGGTGCGGCACCACAGGTCATGCCATACAACTTGAATGCTGGCAAGGCATCACCACAGAGCTCAGGAACACCATTTCTACTTCCTCCGGCATATCTCGTCTAAGAAAGCACATGACATACTCCCATCACGGCTGCATCGAAGGGCAGTGCGTAATCCTGCCATCACTTCTGAACCCAAACTCCTCCTGATACATCCTGAGGAGCTCGCCAACGATCGTCGTGCCGAGGTATACAAATGGCACCTCGAACCGTTTCCCATCGGCAGTGTACATGACGCAGTGGCCCTTATCTACGACAGGCCATGTCGTGCAGCGCACTTCATCGTCTTGACCCTCTGCCACTTCCTCGCCAGCTGAGCAAGCCTCTTTGAGTGGATCATTCCTGGTTCTTGGTTCTAGTCTCAGGTATGTTGCTGCTTAGGGGTGCTTGTTTTCTGACTGTTGAAGTACTGAGGTTTAACTTTTTAGCATTTGGCAGGGGACAAGACCATGATTTTGTTATGTGCAAGATCCGAAGGGAGGTAACGAGATTCAGATCAGATATGGCTGGGCCATATGGCACTTGGGGGCAAAGCTAGTGGATTAGTGGCTGGGCAGTCAGATGCATACTACAGATCTTGCTGCTGAACTGGGCAGAGGTGTAGAGCAATCATCTCTGAATAGGTGAGGTGAAGAACCATTCTCACAGTGGGACACCACATATGCTTTTGGGCGTGTGTTCTTTACACTTACAGCTTTAGCTGCATGCTAGGTGTTTGTTGGTTGCTTCAGCGGTGCTTTGATTGTTGCAAATCTAGCAAGCTGCCTGACAGCTCCCTATCTCATGGTCTGCATGATTTCTAGCATCGCATGTGACATCCATTCCTGGTATCTCTACTGCATTTTCCTATTGTGCAGACATTGTTTACTAAATTCAGTCGAACTCAAGCTTCCACTGTACTTCCGAACGCACTACAGTTCTGTGTTTTTAACTACAAGATTTATCTGTTGTGAAATGAAACGCAAAGGTCCTTTGTGTTTTCTCGAAAAAAAAGATTTATCTGTTGTGATTGATAACAGTATTTTGAGCATACTCTTGACCGTGTATCCACTTTGAAGACTCAATTAACATGATTGTATTTTTTAAACTGGTATATGGTGCCTGACTAATTAACAACTTTATGATATTTCTAACAGGAAAACTTCATCCTGTACCATATAAGAGAACCGCATGGATGATGGATCATGAAACCGCGAAAGAATTAGGGTGGCTTTTAATCGGCTTGAAATGATTCGTTTTTGTCATTTGCTCAACTTTTTAGCACATAAGCACACCTTGAAAATGGTACTAGTGCCTCTTAGCTTCTATAGTTCTTTGATGTGAACATCTGTGCTATGAAGCCTTTTTTGCTAGGGTACTCTGAAGTTTTAGGTTATAGTGAATCACTTGCAACAAGCTGGTATACCAAGGTTTCATTTTCATTCTCCTCTGTTGAACTATTTTACATTGTATACTTGGCAGAACACACAAAATGGAGAACAGTCAGGGCAAAACTTTGCATATTTCAGGAGCGACAAACTGCAAGCTGCTGGTGCGGCACCACAGGTCATGCCATACAACTTGAATGCTGGCAAGGCATCACCACAGAGCTCAGGAACACCATTTCTACTTCCTCCGGCATATCTCGTCTAAGAAAGCACATGACATACTCCCATCACGGCTGCATCGAAGGGCAGTGCGTAATCCTGCCATCACTTCTGAACCCAAACTCCTCCTGATACATCCTGAGGAGCTCGCCAACGATCGTCGTGCCGAGGTATACAAATGGCACCTCGAACCGTTTCCCATCGGCAGTGTACATGACGCAGTGGCCCTTATCTACGACAGGCCATGTCGTGCAGCGCACTTCATCGTCTTGACCCTTTGCCACTTCCTCGCCAGCTGAGCAAGCCTCTTTGAGTGGATCATTCCTGGTTCTTGGTTCTAGTCTCAGGTATGTTGCTGCTTAGGGGTGCTTGTTTTCTGACTGTTGAAGTACTGAGGTTTAACTTTTTAGCATTTGGCAGGGGACAAGACCATGATTTTGTTATGTGCAAGATCCGAAGGGAGGTAACGAGATTCAGATCAGATATGGCTGGGCCATATGGCACTTGGGGGCAAAGCTAGTGGATTAGTGGCTGGGCAGTCAGATGCATACTACAGATCTTGCTGCTGAACTGGGCAGAGGTGTAGAGCAATCATCTCTGAATAGGTGAGGTGAAGAACCATTCTCACAGTGGGACACCACATATGCTTTTGGGCGTGTGTTCTTTACACTTACAGCTTCAGCTGCATGCTAGGTGTTTGTTGGTTGCTTCAGCGGTGCTTTGATTGTTGCAAATCTAGCAAGCTGCCTGACAGCTCCCTATCTCATGGTCTGCATGATTTCTAGCATCGCATGTGACATCCATTCCTGGTATCTCTACTGCATTTTCCTATTGTGCAGACATTGTTTACTAAATTCAGTCGAACTCAAGCTTCCACTGTACTTCCGAACGCACTACAGTTCTGTATTTTTAACTACAAGATTTATCTGTTGTGAAATGAAATGCAAAGGTCCTTTGTGTTTTCTCGAAAAAAAAGATCTATCTGTTGTGATTGATAACAGTATTTTGAGCATACTCTTGACCGTGTATCCACTTTGAAGACTCAATTAACATGATTGTATTTTTTAAACTGGTATATGGTGCCTGACTAATTAACAACTTTATGATATTTCTAACAGGAAAACTTCATCCTGTACCATATAAGAGAACCGCATGGATGATGGATCATGAAACCGCGAAAGAATTAGGGTGGCTTTTAATCGGCTTGAAATGATTCGTTTTTGTCATTTGCTCAACTTTTTAGCACATAAGCACACCTTGAAAATGGTACTAGTGCCTCTTAGCTTCTATAGTTCTTTGATGTGAACATCTGTGCTATGAAGCCTTTTTTGCTAGGGTACTCTGAAGTTTTCGGTTATAGTGAATCACTTGCAACAAGCTGGTATACCAAGGTTTCATTTTCATTCTCCTCTGTTGAACTATTTTACATTGTATACTTGGCAGAACACACAAAATGGAGAACAGTCAGGGCAAAACTTTGCATATTTCAGGAGCGACAAACTGCAAGCTGCTGGTGCGGCACCACAGGTCATGCCATACAAGTTGAATGCTGGCAAGGCATCACCACAGAGCTCAGGAACACCATTTCTACTTCCTCCGGCATATCTCGTCTAAGAAAGCACATGACATACTCCCATCACGGCTGCATCGAAGGGCAGTGCGTAATCCTGCCATCACTTCTGAACCCAAACTCCTCCTGATACATCCTGAGGAGCTCGCCAACGATCGTCGTGCCGAGGTATACAAATGGCACCTCGAACCGTTTCCCATCGGCAGTGTACATGACGCAGTGGCCCTTATCTACGACACGCCATGTCATGCAGCGCACTTCATCGTCTTGACCCTCTGCCACTTCCTCGCCAGCTGAGCAAGCCTCTTTGAATGGATCATTCCTGGTTCTTGGTTCTAGTCTCAGGTATGTTGCTGCTTAGGGGTGCTTGTTTTCTGACTGTTGAAGTACTGAGGTTTAACTTTTTAGCATTTGGCAGGGGACAAGACCATGATTTTGTTATGTGCAAGATCCGAAGGGAGGTAACGAGATTCAGATCAGATATGGCTGGGCCATATGGCACTTGGGGGCAAAGCTAGTGGATTAGTGGCTGGGCAGTCAGATGCATACTACAGATCTTGCTGCTGAACTGTGCAGAGGTGTAGAGCAATCATCTCTGAATAGGTGAGGTGAAGAACCATTCTCACAGTGGGACACCACATATGCTTTTGGGCGTGTGTTCTTTACACTTACAGCTTCAGCTGCATGCTAGGTGTTTGTTGGTTGCTTCAGCGGTGCTTTGATTGTTGCAAATCTAGCAAGTTGCTTGACAGCTCCCTATCTCATGGTCTGCATGATTTCTAGCATCGCATGTGACATCCATTCCTGGTATCTCTACTGCATTTTCCTATTGTGCAGACATTGTTTACTAAATTCAGTCGAACTCAAGCTTCCACTGTACTTCCGAACGCACTACAGTTCTGTGTTTTTAACTACAAGATTTATCTGTTATGAAATGAAACGCAAAGGTCCTTTGTGTTTTCTCGAATAAAAAGATTTATCTGTTGTGATTGATAACAGTATTTTGAGCATACTCTTGACCGTGTATCCACTTTGAAGACTCAATTAACAGCGACCGAGGTGTGGGCAGTCACGCCGGTTCAAACCGCGCCTGTTCAAACTGTGCCGCTGACCACCCCACCTGCGCCCCAACCCATGCAGGCGCTCTCCAGTCTGGTCGAGCCGCGTGTCCTCTCCGCGGCTCCAGAACCTTCCGCGGCGCTGGTCTCGGCAATTCCCGCCCAATCCGCAGGTCAGGCGTGCGTGGACCCTACACCTTCCCCGCCCTCGCCTGTCTTGGAGACACAACCTGGGCAGATTCCTTCTGCTCCTGAGGACCCCGCCTGCCTGCCTTCCCCTGCTCCCGGGCCCGCACCGAGTCTGGAGGAATATGCCTCGGATCCGGCGACGATTCCCTCCCCGTCGCGCGCGATTTGAGAGGAGGATTTGCCCCCCGCCTCCGCCCCTGCTTTGGATCCCTCTTCCGTGTTGCTCGAGCAAAGCCAGCTGGTGGTGGACCCCGCCACGCTTGCACAGCCGTCCTCTCCCGCGGCCCAGAACACGCCACGCCCCACCTCTCCATGCATGGCCATGCATCGTCCCCCTGCCCACGTCGCCTGGCTCCAGGGTTTTTTGGAGTCCATCAGCGCCGTGGTGAATCCTGTCCTGCCAACTCCTAGACCGCGGCGAGGCCGTAGCACAGTGCCGCCCAACTTTACTCCTAGACGCAGCGTGCGCATCGCCAAGGCTGACCGTGGGCTGGATTCGGAGGCGAAGGCCAAGCGCGTCCTTCTACTCTGCTTGGGCCTCCTAAAGGACGACGAGCCGGTCTCAGAAGCAATCTTAGACCGCTACTACAAGCTCTTTGAGAGACCACTCGCCGCCGAGGTTGTGTGCGCCTTCGCTGACTTCTACGGGTGGCATCTCCCCCAATCGGTCATCGATGGCCTCGCCCCCTCCTCCTCACAACCGTGCCAGATTTTGGCATGAGTACTGATAGCAGGGTCCTCCCTCCGCGTTTCACTCCTTTTCCCATGGTTGTAAACCCTAAAGTCATATTCTGGAATGTGCATGGTCTAAACAGCCGGGCCAAGCGTGCCGCTGTCCGCACCGTGATTAACTCCGCCTCTCCATGTATCGTGTGTCTCCAGGAAACGAAACTTTCCTCGGTCTCGTCGGCACTTGTCTTTGAAACACTTGGCAGCCTTTTCGATGGATTCTACTTCCTCCCGGCGAACGACACCCGGGGCGAGATCATCCTCGCTTGGCAAAGTAGTGTGCTTTCCCTCTCCAACCCCATGATCGGCGAGCACCATGTTTCCGCTGTTGTGAGCTCCGCTTTGGGTGGGCCGCATTTGTGGCTCACCGGGGTATACGGTCCCCAAGGCGACGATGCGAAGCTAGCTTTTCTTGACGAGTTACAAGACCTCCGCACCAATATTTCCGGCCCTTGGCTTCTCGGTGGGGACTTCAATATGATAATCTCAGCGGCCGATAAGAATAACGATCGTATCACCAGACGCACGATGAATCGCTTCCGGCGTTTCATCTCGGACCATGGCCTTCATGACATCTACCTCCACGGCCGGCGATATACCTGGTCTAACGAGCAGGCTAACCCCACCCTCGTCCGCAACAACCGTGTCCTATGTACGCCCTCTTGGGAGACGGCACATTCTCATTGCCTTCTTCGATGCCTCTCGTCCGCGGCCTCAGATCACTGCCCCCTACTCATCGATTGCTCTGCGAGATCCCATGGGGGTAGACGCTTCCACTTCCAGAGATTCTGGCCAAGCTTGGATGGATTCCACCAAACCGTCGAAGAGGCTTGGAGTTCTGTGACACCTGACCCAGACCCCTTCCGTCGTTTATTTGAGCGCTTGAAGGCTACATCACGCAGTTTGCAGAGGTGGAGCTTGCGCGTCATCTGCAACATTAACACCCAGCTTGGCGTCGCCCGCGAGCTCATTGCCAGGTTTGATGCGGCCCAAGACTTGCGGCCTCTTTCCCCCACCAAGGCCTGGTTACGGCGCGAGCTCAAGCACAAATATCTCGGCCTTGCGTCCCTCGAGCGCTCCATTGCGCGGCAGGGAATCCGTCTTCAATGGCTCAAGGAAGGAGAAGCCTCCTAGGTCTTCTCCAAAATCCACGCGTCCCACCAAGCCCGGAAAAATAGAATGATCGACCTCACCATTGATGGAGTGCGAGTTTCCAGGGAGCAAGATCTTGCCCGAGCTGCCTTTGATCACTTCTCGACCGTACTCGGACCGCAGGAAGGCCGTGCCTTCACGATTGATCTTGATGCTATTGATCACCGGGCCTTTGACTTGTCTGAGCTGGAAGTCCCGTTCACATCCGATGAGATATGGGAGGCCATAAAAAAACTACCATCCGGCAAATCGCCCGGCCCCGATGGATTCACGGCAGAGTTCCTTCGATCTTGCTGGGATATTATCAAACATGACTTCTGCGCTGTCTTCGACAAGCTCTACGCGCTCAACGGGCGAGCATTCCAGCGGCTCAATGAGGCCCTCATCACCTTGATCCCGAAGCGGCCGGACGCGGCCACGCTGTTCGACTACCGTCCGATAAGCCTCATAGACCTTGTTGCCAAACTTTTGCCAAGGTCCTCTCGCTACGGTTAGCTCCTCGGCTCGGAGAGTTGGTTTCCTCCAACCAGAGCGCCTTCATTGCGGGCAGAAGCGTGCATGACAATTTCATCCTCGTCCAGCAAACAGCAAGACAGCTACACCGACTTAAACTACCTCGGGTTCTTCTCAAGCTGGATATCGCTCGCGCCTTCGACTCGGTCTCCTGGCCCTTTCTTCTCCAGATCCTCGAGCACTTGGGCTTTGGGCCTAGGTGGCACGAGTGGGTGTCCATCCTTATCTCCACGGCCTCTACTCGTGTGATGGTTAATGGCACTCCAGGCCCTCCCATTACCCACCACCAAGAACTACGGCAGGGCGACCCCGTCTCCCCGATGCTCTTCACTTTGGTCATCGATGTCCTCAACTCGCTCCTCCAAAGCGCGGTCACCAACGGCATCATCCGGCGACTCACCGATCGCCAGGCGCCATCCAGTGTCTCCCTATTTGCGGACGACGTGGTTATATTCTGCCACCCTGACCCCTCTGAGCTTGTCGTGGTCAGCGTACTCCTGGACTTCTTTGGGGCCGCCTCCGGACTTCGGACTAATTTTGCCAAGTGCCTGGCTGCGCCAATTCAATGCACCCCCGACGTCACCGACACCATTGGCTCTACCCTGGCTTGTCCAGTTGCGGCCTTGCCGATCCAGTATTTGGTCCTCCCCCTCTCTCTCCGCAAAGTGCCCACCTCCCACTTGCTCCCCCTCATCGACAAGCTGCTTCGCAAGTTGGCGACATGGAAGGCCGCGCTACTCTCGCGTGGTGAGCGCCTCGCCCTGGTTCGGCAAGTCTTGACAGCCATGCCCGTGCACATTCTTTTGGCCATGGCATTGTCTCCCCCAATCCTCAAGAAGGCGAACCGGGTTATCCATGATTTTCTGTGGCATGGCTGCAAGGATGCGCGTGCTGGATGTTGCCTTGTCCGTGTCTGCCGCCCACTGGAGCTAGGCGGCCTCGGCATCCGGGATTTACATCGTACTGGGATTTCCCTCCGTGTCCGATGGCTCTGGCTGCACGCATCGGACCCCTCTAGACCTTGGTGTCATCTTCAACCTCCGTCGGATCCTGAGGCCCTGCAATTCTTCCGGGCCTCCATGACGTGGACGATCGGCAATGGCACCTCTTGCCGATTCTGGATTGATAAGTGGATCCAGGGTAATTCGATCTATGACCTCGCCCCGAATCTGGTGGCCCTTGTTCCGAGCCGGTGCCGCCGATCGCGCACGGTGGCTGCTGCCCTTCATGACCGCACCTGGATCCGGGACATCCATGGCTCACTCGGCCCGGCGGCTATGCTTGAATACGTTGATATTTGGCGCAGGATGCAGTCCGTTGTTCTTACCTCCGACCCGGATGCCATCCGCTGGAAGTGGACGGAGAATGGTGTCTACTCCGCGTCCTCATGCTACAACGCCCTATTTATTGGATCTATGACGTTCGAGCACTGGTGCCTTGTGTGGAAATCAGGTGCCCCCCTATCGCTGAAGTTCTTCATCTACCTTGCCTCCATCAACCGCTGCTGGTCGGCCGACCGTCTTGCCCGTCGTAGGCTGCCGCACGAGCCGGCATGCATGTTATGTTCCCAGTAGGCTGAGACCATGCACCACATCCTTGTTGGGTGCGTCTTTGCTCGCATTACCTGGCATGGTATTCTCTCCTGGTGCAGCCCCGCGATCGCTGCACCGGACGGTTCCTTGGGATTCTTCGAATGGCTGCACACAGTACTTCACTTGACGACTCCAGAGAAGCGGCGTGGCCTCTCCACCATTGTAGTGCTTACCGCGTGGTCACTCTGGCGCCACCGCAATGCCATCATCTTCGACAAGATCGCGCCTTCCTCCGCCTCTCTAGTGGCTGCGATAAAGGAGGACGCACGCTCCTAGGCCTACGCCGGAGCGAAAGGACTTAGCAATATTATCCCTGTAACCTGATACTACCTAGTATGGGGCTGAGCAACCCCTAGTCCTCTGCTCGCCCATGCATCATGGTCGCGCCATCTTGTGTACGCAACCGTGATGCTATCCTGTACTTTCTCACCTTCTATCAATGAAAAGATACGCTCTCAAGCGTATTCGCGAAAAAAATGATTGTATTTTTTAAACTGGTATATGGTGCCTGACTAATTAACAACTTTATGATATTTCTAACAGGAAAACTTCATCCTGTACCATATAAGAGAACTGCATGGATGATGGATCATAAAACCGCGAAAGAATTAGGGTGGCTTTTAATCGGCTTGAAATGATTCGTTTTTATCATTTGCTCAACTTTTTAGCACATAAGCACACCTTGAAAATGGTACTAGTGCCTCTTAGTTTCTATAGTTCTTTGATGTGAACATCTGTGCTATGAAGCCTTTTTTGCTAGGGTACTCTGAAGTTTTAGGTTATAGTGAATCACTTGCAACAAGCTGGTATACCAAGGTTTCATTTTCATTCTCCTCTGTTGAACTATTTTACATTGTATACTTGGCAGAACACACAAAATGGAGAACAGTCAGGGCAAAACTTTGCATATTTTCAGGAGCTACAAACTGCAAGCTGCTGGTGCGGCACCACAGGTCATGCCATACAACTTGAATGCTGGCAAGGCATCACCACAGAGCTCAGGAACACCATTTCTACTTCCTCCGGCATATCTCGTCTAAGAAAGCACATGACATACTCCCATCACGGCTGCATCGAAGGGCAGTGCGTAATCCTGCCATCACTTCTGAACCCAAACTCCTCCTGATACATCCTGAGGAGCTCGCCAACGATCGTCGTGCCGAGGTATACCATTGGCACCTCGAACCGTTTCCCATCGGCAGTGTACATGACGCAATGGCCCTTATCTACGACAGGCCATGTCGTGCAGCGCACTTCATCGTCTTGACCCTCTGCCACTTCCTCGCCAGCTGAGCAAGCCTCTTTCAGTGGATCATTGCTGGTTCTTGGTTCTAGTCTCGGTATGTTGCTGCTTAGGGGTGCTTGTTTTCTGACTGTTGAAGCACTGAGGTTTAACTTTTTAGCATTTGGCAGGGGACAAGACCTTGATTTTGTTATGTGCAAGATCCAAAGGGAGGTAACGAGATTCAAATCAGATATGGTTGGGCTATATGGCACTTGGGGGCAAAGCTAGTGGATTAGTGGCTGGGCAGTCAGATGCATACTACAGATCTTGCTGCTGAACTGGGCAGAGGTGTAGAGCAATCATCTCTGAATAGGTGAGGTGAAGAACCATTCTCACAGTGGGACACCACATATGCTTTTGGGCGTGTGTTCTTTACACTTACAACTTCAGCTGCATGCTAGGTGTTTGTTGGTTGCTTAAGCGGTGCTTTGATTGTTGCAAATCTAGCAAGTTGCCTGACAGCTCCCTATCTCATGGTCTGCATGATTTCTAGCATCGCATGTGACATCCATTCCTGGTATCTCTACTGCATTTTTCTATGGGCCTACAACCAGTTGCTAACCATCAGGGTGTGAATGGCTTCGAGTCCATCTCTAGGGAGTAGGACTGTGCTCACTACTGGAATCGACGCATACGCCGAGTGCCATAAACACTCGGCAAAGGCCCAAATCCCCTCGGCAAAGGCTTTGCCGAGACTTGTTCTTGGCAAAGGCCAGCCGGCGTACACCTCTCAAGCAAACAGAAATTTGCCGAGAGCCATTCATCGGACACTCGGCAAAGAGTTTGTCGAGTGCCATAGAGCCCCTCTCGGCAAAATAAAGTGACTTCATGGCCGCTGGTTCCGTCAGCTCTTTGCCGAGTGCCGCTCTCGGCATAACTGCCACAGCCAAGTTCCAGCAGCTCCCAGCGCCTGTCACTTTACCGAGTGCAGCTCCCGGTAAAGTTTCGTTCCCAATTCTGATTCAGCAGCTTTTCGCTCGGTTCGCTGCAGCAAAAACAGATATACCATACACTAACTTGCATTTGAAGTCACAAAGGTTAACAACAAACTCACATAAGCATTATATAAATAGTTCACACAAGCTTCATTTGAAATCACAAAGTAGCTCTTTAGTACAACTAAACAACAAAGTGGTCAATGCATGTCTACATGCGACCACATGATAAAAGCAACACCACAATGATGACAAACTGAAAGAGAATTATCAAGTTCTTCAATCCACTGAACCCGATAAGCCGTTTCTGGCTTGCACCGTTGCCTAATTCGGGTTTTCTCTTCTGGTTAAGCACATACTGATTGTAATGATACTCTGCCTTCTCTCTGCTATTGAACGAGTCGTGGGAGCTGCATTCGTAACGAAGTACTTGTTCATTCACTAGTAGAAAACAGACCTTTCGTCCGCCCCTTTAGTCCCGGTTTGATTACGGCCCGGGACTAATGTGACCATTAGTCCCGGTTCCAACGGCTAGGAGCGGTCGGGGGCACGGGCATCATTAGTCCTGGTTCATTTTCTACCTATAGTCCCGGTTTGTGATACAAACCGGGACTAAAGGGGTGGTGGCCGGCTGGTGTCAGGCTGGGGCCCCAACGATCCCCTTTAGTCCCGGTTTGTATCACAAACCGGGACTAGAGGTTGACCTTTAGTCCCGGTTTGTGATACAAACCGGGACTAAAGGGGTGGTGGCAGGCTGGTGTCAGGCTGGGGTCCCACGAGCCCCTTTAGTCCCGGTTTGTATCACAAACCGGGACTAGAGGTGGACCTTAAGTCCCGGTTTGTATAACCAACCGGGACTAAAGACTTCACTATATAAACCCTTCTTCTTCCAGCCCATTCTCTCTGTTTTCCCCTTTCTCTCTTCTGTTCTTCCCCTTGCTCGAGCTCATCCTCTATTTTTGCCAAAAAATTGTCAAGATTTGAAGGCACCCCATCTATCCAAGTGTTCACAAAGGTTAGCAACTTTGTCCTTTCATCTCTCATTGCTAGATTAGCTCGTGCAATGCTCTATAAGTATAGTGATTTGTGGGTATTAGTTTGGGAGTAATTATGTGGGAGTTTATTTGATTTATATGCAATTTGAGCACATATTAACTTCTTAGTTTGCATATGTGTAGGTGTGGTTTACTTAGTGCCTTCCCGTCCCCGTCCTAACCACCGTCGATCGCCCGCACCGTCCCGTCGCCGGCACCACCTTGGTGAGCCTCTTGTTCTTATCCTTTTTATGTAAAAAAATCTTATTTGTATGATTTAGATAGTTACTTGTATAATTTTCTTACTTGTATAATTGTTTGTTATACATAGTGCCATGACTTTGATATCCGTCCCCGTCGGCCCTCGTCCGGTTTATGATTCAGATGTGGTATATTCTCTTTTATAACTATTTGTTGCATTTCGTGTTTATGACAATTATGCCCATCAAGTTGACATAGATATTTTTATCTAGGAGGTATGTGAACCGGAAATTGCAACCGACCCTCTTGTCGAGAAGTTAAATTTAGTTGAAAAAGAAAACGAGTATTTGAAAGAAAAATTGAAAAGAATTGAAAAAGAGAAGATGAAATTGGAGTTGTATGTTGCCGATGTCGTTGATGATCACAAGATCAAGATTTATGCAATGCGCTTGAAGATTAGAAAGATTAGAAAATATGCCGTTAATAAAGAGGCTTGGTATCATTATGCTGTTGGATCAATTATTACCTTAGTTGCGATTTTGATCGCATTTGTTGTTGCATTTAAATGCTTTAGCTAGATAGTTTTATTTTCTTTTATGAGAATAAGTGTGTATGAACTTTATGTATGAACTTGAATTAATTTGGTCTTTTCGGTGTTGTGTAATGAAGATGAGTCGACAATGGATGTACGATGACCGACGCTCTCCCCAGTTCATTAATGGCGTGCATAGTTTTCTGCGTGCGGCTGAGGCAAACAAGCGGAATGGTTTTATGTGTTGTCCATGTGGTGTCTGTAAGAATGATAGGAATTACTCTAGCTCAAAAGTCATTCACGTCCACCTGTTTACGTCCGGTTTCATGTCCGGCTATAACTGTTGGACCAAGCACGGAGAAAGAGGGGCTCTAATGGAAGAGAATGAAGAAGAAGAGGATGATGACAACTATCCTGAGTTCCCTGAATACGATGGTACTACAATGGGGGAAGAGAATAAAGAAGAAGAAGCTGAAGAAGAGGCATCAGATGAGCCTGCTGATGATCTTGGTCGGGCCATTGCTGATGCAAAGAGAAACTGCGAAAGTGAAAAGGAGAAGTTGAAGTTGCAACGCATGTTAGAGGATCACAAAAAATTGTTGTACCCAAATTGCGAAGATGACAAGAAAAAGCTGGGTACCACACTGGAATTGCTGCAATGGAAGGCAGAGAATGGTGTATCTGACAAGGGATTTGAAAAGTTGCTGAAAATGTTAAAGAAGATGCTTCCAAAGGACAACGAATTGCCCGACAGTATGTACGAAGCAAAGAAGGCTGTCTGCCCTCTAGGATTAGAGGTGCAGAAGATACATGCATGCCCTAATGACTGCATCCTCTACCGCGGTGAGGAGTACGAGAATCTGAATGCATGCCCGGTATGCGGTGCATTGCGCTATAAGATCAGCCGCGATGACCCTGGTGATGATGTTGAGGGCGAGCGCCCCAGGAAGAGGATTCCTGCCAAGGTGATGTGGTATGCTCCTATAATACCATGGTTGAAACGTTTGTTCCAAAACAAAGAGTATGCCAAGTTGATGCGATGGCACAAAGAAGACCGTAAGAAAGACGGGAAGTTGAGAGTACCCGCTGACGGGTCGCAGTGGAGAAAAATTGAGAGAAAGTGGCGGGACTTTGCAGATGACGCAAGGAACGTATGGTTTGGTTTAAGTGCAGATGGCATTAATCCTTTTGGGGAGCAGAGCAGCAATCATTGCACCTGGCATGTGACTCTATGTATCTATAACCTTCCTCCTTGGTTGTGCATGAAGCGGAAGTTCATTATGATGCCAGTGCTCATCCAAAGCCCCAAGCAACCCGGCAACGACATTGATGTGTACCTAAGGCCATTAGTTGAAGAACTTTTACAACTGTGGGACATAAAAGGTGTACGTGTGTGGGATGAGCACAAACAGCAGGAATTTGACCTACGAGCGTTGATGTTTGGAACCATCAATGATTGGCCTGCTCTTAGTAACCTTTCAGGACCGACAAACAAGGGATACCACGCATGCACGCAATGTTTAGATGAGACCGAAAGTATATATTTGGATAAATGTAAGAAGAATGTGTACCTGGGACATCATCGATTTCTTCCGATCAAGCATCTCTTAAGAAAGAACGGCAAGCATTTCAAAGGTGAGGCAGATCACCGGAAGAAGCCTCGCCACCGTACTGGTGATGATATACTTGATATGGTCAAGGATTTAAAAGTAATCTTTGGAAAGGGTCCTGGCGGACAATCTGTTCCGAATGACACTGACGGACACGCACCCATGTGGAAGAAGAAATCTATAATTTGGGACCTACCCTATTGAAAAGACCTAGAGGTCCGCTCTGCAATCGACGTGATGCACGTGACGAAGAATCTTTGCGTGAACCTGCTATGCTTCTTGGGCGTGTATGGGAAGACAAAAGATACACCGGAGGCACGGGAGGACCAGCAACGTATGCACGGAAAAGACGGCATGCATCCAAAGCAGTATCAAGGTCCTGCCAGCTACGCTCTTACCAAAGAAGAGAAGGAAATCTTCTTTGAATGCCTGCTCAGTATGAAGGTCCCGTCTGGCTTCTCGTCGAATATAAAGGGAATAATAAATATGGCAGAGAAAAAGTTCCAGAACCTAAAGTCTCATGACTGCCACGTGATTATGACGCAATTGCTTCCGGTTGCATTGAGGGGGCTTCTACCGGACAACGTTCGATTAGCCATTGTGAAGCTATGTGCATTCCTCAATGCAATCTCTCAGAAGGTAATCGATCCAGAAATCCTACCAAGGTTACAGAATGATTTGGTGCAATGTCTTGTCAGTTTTGAGTTGGTGTTCCCACCATCCTTCTTCAATATCATGACGCACGTCCTAGTTCACCTAGTCGACGAGATTGCCATTCTGGGTCCTGTATTTCTACACAACATGTTCCCCTTTGAGAGGTTCATGGGAGTCTTAAAGAAATATGTTCATAACCGTGCTAGGCTAGAAGGAAGCATCTCCAAGGGCCATGAAACAGAGGAGGTTATTGAGTTTTGTGTTGGCTTTATTCCTGACCTTAAGCCGATTGGTGTTCCCGAATCGCGGCATGAGGGCAGACTGGGTGGAAAAGGCACGCTAGGAAAGGATTCAGTAATATGTATGGACATGCATTCTTGGGCGCAAGCACACTACACAGTTCTACAAAATTCCAGCTTGGTGGCTCCGTATATCGAGGAACACCTGGATAGTGTACGCTCCAAGAACCCGGAGCAGTCTGAGCCCTGGATCAAACGTACACAATTGGCGTCATTCGGCGGTTGGTTGCAAACACGTCTCATGCATGAGGACACTGTTGGAGATGAGCTGTACTTGCTGGCCAAGTCACTATCTTCGACTATATCGACTTCAAAGGGTACGAGATAAATGGGAATACATTTTACACGATCGCCCAAGATAAAAAGAGCACCAACCAAAACAGTGGTGTCCGCTTTGATGCAGCAAACACCAATAGGCCAAAGGACACATATTATGGTTACATAGAGGAGATATGGGAACTTGACTATGGACGTGATTTGAAGGTCCCTTTGTTTCGGTGCAAATGGTTCAATCTGACTGGAGGCGGGGTAAAGGAAGACCCGCGGTACGGAATGACAACAGTGGATCTCAACAATCTTGGGTACACAGACGAACCATTCGTCCTAGCCAATGATGTGGCGCAGGTTTTCTATGTGAAGGACATGTCTACCAAGCCGAGAAAAAGAAAAGATAAGGAAGCGAATACATCATACGATGAGCCAAAGCGCCACATAGTTCTTTCAGGGAAAAGAAACATCGTGGGAGTGGAGGACAAGACAGACATGTCAGAAGATTATGAAAAGTTTCATGAAATTGCTCCCTTCACAGTGAAGACTGACCGAAGCATCCTGTTAAATGATGAAGATTGTCCATGGTTACGGCGCAAAGCGAAGAAAAATTTTATACCCCAATATCCCACTCTGGGATGTGACCGGCTTCACCGTCATCACTTTCTTCTCTAGTGAGTTTCCGAACTTATCTGGAAAGTCCCACTTCGGACAAACCGGAGGGAATCTTTGTAATAGTTAGGGTATATATGTGTTTTGGCATTTGAAACGCGAAGGAACGCTATTTTTCATGCATTTATTGATTTTTTTGAGCTAAATGACCCTGAAATTGAAAAGCACTACAAATGAACTCTGAAAAGGTTGAAACTTGGCATGGTATCATCATTTCACCCACATAGCATGTGCTAAAAAGTTTAGAGGGTTACGACAAAAACTGGATGCACTTCGTGTACAAACTGGACAATCTCTTTCAAAGTATCAGTGTTTCGGACGAAAACTCATCTGTTACAAAGGCGTTTTATTTTTATAAACTTATTTTAACACCAGACTTTTTGTGCGTTCAATATGCACCATTTAAAGCCACGTCATCAATTTTCAACCCTTTCAGACTTCATTTGCTATTTTTCATGCATTTATTGATTTTTTTGAGCTAAATGACCCTGAAATTGAAAAGCACTACAAATGAACTCTGAAAAGGTTGAAACTTGGCATGGTATCATCATTTCACCCACATAGCATGTGCTAAAAAGTTGAGAGGGTTACGGCAAAAACTGGATGCACTTCGTGTACAAACTGGACAATCTCTTTCGAAGTACCAAGGTTTCGGATGAAAACTCATCTGTTACAAAGGCATTTCATTTTTTTAAACTTATTTTAACTCCAGACTTTTTGTGCATTCAACATGCACCATTGAAAGCCACATCATAAATTTTCAACTGTTTCTGACTTCATTCGCTATTTTTCATTTATTTAATGATTTTTTTGAGCTATAAAACTAAAAGAGCTAAACAGAGTCTTTTTTTTATTAAAACACCTATTTAAATAACCTAAAAATTACCAAATTGAATATACTGATAAAACACACTAATATTAAATAGCAGGAAAAAGAATCACTCAAAAATCTATTTTTAAAGTAAAGTTATTTACAAACTAGTGATTCACACAAATTTCAAAGAATTCAAATTTAAACTATTCAAATTTGAAAACTACTGGCACTAACAGAAAGTTTATAATTTTTGTGACCTAAACCAAAAAGATTCACTCAAAAACTCTAAATATTTGGCTGTAAGTAGAAACAAAAGAAAAAAAATAAAGCAAAAAACAAAAAAAACTGGAAAAGACCTTTAGTCCCGGTTGGATCCACCAACCGGGACTAAAAAGTTGACATAACATATGCAAAAAAGAAAAAAATGCCCGCCTACTAGGCCACCACGGCCTGCATACGACTAGAAACCCAACCATATATGGGCCAGGATGCAGGCCCGCAGCGCTAGCAGGGCCCACAGGGCAGGGCAAACGTTAGGCATATAGTGCCTGCTTTAGAGAGGAGCTCGAGACGGCTATCGCAGCGGGGCTTATAAACTGGTGCGAGTGCCTCTCGCTTGGCGAGGTGGGACTAAACTTCCACCACGCCAGGACCAACCCTTTAGTCCCGGTTGGAGCCACCAACCGGGACTAAAGGCCCCCTCCCGCGCTTAATTTGGGCCTGAAAACAAACCTTTAGTCCCGGCCCGTGGCTGTAACCGGGACTAAAGGCCCCCTTCCGCGTGCCCGAAAACAAACCTTTAGTCCCGGTTGCAGCCACGAACCGGGACTAAAGGTCCTTTAGTCCCGGTTCGTGGCTGCAACCGGGACTAAAGGTAGATCCTATATAACTGTCACTTAGCGTTTTCCACCGCCCAGGAGACAAATCGATCACCACGCCGCCAGGCTGCCCAAGTTCTCCAGCGATCCACACCGCTCGTCGCCATCGCCGCTCCTCGTCTCCGACCTCCTCCTCGCCGGTCTCCTCCGAGCCTCGCCGCCCCTCTCCTCGGCAACGCCGGTAAAGCCCAGGCCTCCCCCTCCCTCTGTCCCCGTCGCGCTCCGCCGCCCGCGCCGCCACGGATGTGCTCGCTGCTGTCGGCTCCGGTAACCCCGCGCCCCCTGCCGCATCCCGTGGATGCGCACGAGCCAGAGGCAAAGCTGTGAAGGAGAGGAAGGAGAGGAAGAGTGAAGTGCATGGCAGTGCAATCTCTGAACTTTGCCCAATTTCTGAATTTGTGCACAGCAAGTGTTCGATAGCAATGCCAACAGTAGCTAGGCATTTTTCAAAATTTTAATATTTTTTGTGGTGCTTCTCTGATGCATGGTTGAGATGTTGTAAAAATTTCAGAATTGTTGGAGTAGTAGAGATTGGGTTTTGAGCAAGGAAACTGAATCTGGTCCAAATTTCATTTGAATGAAACTTGAAAATTTTGAACTAGTGGACATATTATTTTTGGAGAAATGAAGTGTGGGTACTAGCATCTAGCTGAGATAGTTTTTTGCTGGACTAGAAATGTTAGGGGGAATATAGTTCCTTTGCAAAACCAAAGGAGGTCATGAATTGATAGAATTTGGTTTTGTAATTGTTTGAATATTAATAAAAGAAGTTTTAATGAAAGAAATGATGTTGGGTACTGTCCTAAGATAGAAGAAATGCTTGATGGAATTTTGTGAATGGCAATTGTGTTTTGAGAAGATCCTAGGTTCTCTTTTTTTGAAAGAAATGTTAATTAGATGGATTTATTATGTATTTTTGTGTGTAGATGAATGTTAATTAGATGGATTTATTATGTATTTTTGTGTGTAGATGAATGTTAATTAGATGAATGTTAGATGGATCAATGCTATAAAATGTTGTTCAAATTTGCCCATCTACTATAGTTGTAAAAGTTTATTAAATATGAGTAGCATAATAAAATGATAATTATTGCATAGGAATTTGTTTTCATAAGAATTTGTTCTCGACGTCGACGATGCCCGGCCTGCATCCTCGTCATCGACTCGGCGGTGACAACCTGCTTGAGAGGCGCCATGTCTAGGACTGGGCTCCGCCGGGCTGGCACTGGGAGGTGCTACCTTCCGAGGCGCGCAGCTTGGTGAGGAATCGGGCTCTCGTCGTTGACCCGGAGCTTCTTTGGTGGCGGTCGCGTGGGCCACTATCGGTGCGGAGGCAGCCGGCCCCCGAGGAGGTGGTACGTCGCCGTGTCAGGGAGGAGGACGAGCACGTCCGTCGCTACATGGTTGGGTTGGACGTCAGGTTCTCCAATACCTGGCAGGTTCTTTAGGGATCTCACCCGAGCTATGATCCTGTGATGGTTCCTTCTCTTTGGGTGTCCACCGCCCGCGCGTCAGGAACCGCGAGTCAACTGGATTATTCGATAATATTCGAGCTGTATTAGCTAGTGATGTTATATGATAATATTTGAGATGTATTAGTGATAATACTCGAGATGTATTCAAGATTATATTCGATAATATTCGATGATGCATTAGTGATAATATTCGAGATGTATTCGAGATAATATTCGAGATGTATTAGTGATAATATTCGAGATGTATTCGTGATAATATTCGAGATGTATTCGAGATTATATTCGATAATATTCGATGATGCATTAACTGTATTATTCGAGATGTATTAGTGATATTATTCGAGATGCATTCTAATTTGAATACTAAATTGTTTTATCTTTCTTCTGGATTAGTTAAGCTATGGACGCTAGCGGCAGAGACGACCATGATCAAGAGCATATCATGTTCGACATGATCCGAAACCCAGAGGGTGAACCTGAAGATGATGGATCACAATATCTGAACAATTCCAGTGAGGGAATATTTGAGGAAGAACCAACAGACGAATGCCACACAAACAATGATGGCGAAGGAAATGATCTTCAATTAACAAAGACCGGCGAGGTATATATAATTAAGGCCTCTGGTGATCATTACATGCATTAATTGATTTGTATATATATATTAACGAATCTTTCTTCTTTTAGCCCTCCGGATCGAGCAAATCTTCTACAAGCAGGGCAGTACGAGGCCCGGGCAAAAAGTTGCAGGCTGGCATAAAGTACAACATCGATGAGATCAAACCAAATGGCGAACCGCTTGCTCCTAAAAAGAATGCGGACAAATTTACTCGTCAGTGCGGAGTCATTGTCAGGTACCAAATCCCGATCTCCGTTCAAGAATGGAATAAGCCAAAGGGAGATCGAGGAGTTAGTTTTGTCGATGAAAGAGCAAAAGATCTGCTTTGGGAAACGCTCATGTCACATTTCACCCTACCAGAGCATTTAACAGATGCAGAACGGGAGAAAGTCAAGAAGAGTGCTCTTCAGAAGATGGCCACACAATTCCGCAACCACAAGAAAAGATTACGGGCCTGGTACGTCGAAGCAGGAAAGAAGACTCCAGAATTCACTGGAGCACTGGAGAAGGCAAAAGATCACTGGGACTTATTTGTGGAGTTCAAGGAATCGGAAGCAGCTAAGGAACAGTCGAGGAAAAACAAGATCAATGCTGAGAAGAAACAGTTTCACCATGTTCTGGGGCCAAGTGGCTACAAGACTGGTCGTCCTAAGTGGGATGAATCTGAGGAAAAGATGATTGCTGCAGGTGTCACTCCAAAAACATTGGGTTGGCCCGACAGGTGCAGGACTTGGTTTTATGCGCATGGGGGAAAGTTGGACCCAAAGACAGGGGAGATTATTGAGCAGGCAAGTCTTAAAGAAGCCTCGGACGCTTTACTTGATGCAATAGAAGCGGCTCGAACGGGGGTGTTCCAGCCCGAGAGAGAGAACGACGAGCTTACACGCGCCCTCGGGAAGCCTGAACACCCGCGACAAACACGAGGCATAGGCGTTGTTCCGTGGGTTGAGGGGTTTGCGGACTGGAACGTCAGTTACAGAAGCCGTGCGAGAAAGAAGAAGCAAGAGGAAGACAAGAAGAAGCAGGATGCAGGCCGGTTTCAACAGCTAGAAGCAAAGCACGCGGAGTTCGAACGCGCTTTCATGCGGCAGCAGGAGCAGATCGACACACTTAGCCTGGAAAGGGCGTCTCAGCTGCAGTAGCAAGCAGATCCAGCATTGGATAGCACCGTCCCATCTATGCCGAAAAGCAGCGTGGGTTCCACGGGGGTCCCGGCCAATGATGCACTGCTGGCTCGCTACCCCGTGGATGATATCGAAGAGACGACAAGTTGTGAGCTACACCTTCCACTGAAGAACATATCCATGAAGGTGGCGGACGGCTATGATTTACCAAATCCCCCTGAAGCAATCTTCCATGGCAATCCGATTCCACCTGGCTATGCTCGTGTCGGGGTGGATGAAGTTCTGTCGGCATATGACTCACTACAGCTTGACTTTCCTGGAGGTCAAGGGGATCAGACACTGGGAGAAGCCATACGTGGCATCATTGTATGGAGAAAGGATTGCATCGTCTTTCCAAACTCGATGCCAAGGGCACCGACTCCTCCTCCAAGTCCACCGCATCAGCCGACTCCAACCCACCTCGAGACGGAGCGTAGCGCGAGTCCGCCACCATATCGATCTCCGCCGCGTCAGCCGAATCCACCCCACCTTGAGACGGAGCCCAGCGCGAGTACGCGATATCGATCTCCGCCGCGTGGGCCGACTCCAAAGCGGAATAGAGCACCAAAGAAGAAACCCGAGCCTCCTACCAAAAAGAAGTTGGCTTACGAGATGACTGAGGACGAAACCAAAGCCCAAGTGGCTTCCGAAGTGCAGGCCCATTTTGCACCGAAACCGCCCCCGCCGCCGAAGGAGAAAATACCTGAGAAAGTCGTACAACACTTTCTGAATCTTGCTAAACCGGCTGTGGAGAAAAGACAATCAGACTATGAACGCTCTATTAGCAAGTCATATCATCAACAAAAAAATCAGCAGTCGAGCCTTACAGGTAGTAATAAAAGCGGGAAAACTGTTCCCCAGCTCGGAGAACAGGCAGTGCAATCGATCCCCCTGCTCAAGGTGAGTACCGATAAGGCGGTAATCGACGCTGATACAGAGATGGCGGCTAGAGAGATGGGTATCACCGTTGAACAACTCCTAGGCATCGAGGAAGTCCCCAGGATGGATCCGAAGGAACTAGCATGGAAATATGTCCCCGGGAACCCTCTGGTCAGGCCTGACGAGGAGGAGCTTCTACCAACGCAAATGCGCAAATTGCATCAATGGTACCTGAGAGAAGTAAATGCCGGGCGAGAGAGCCTCATGGTGAAAGTTAAGCCAGAGCATTACTTCCATGGAAATGATGTGTGGATTGAATTTCCAGAAATTTTTTAGTTATTCAATCAAGACGCACTTGACAAATCTCTCGTCAGTTGCTATTGTCTGTAAGTGATTTCTTTCTGTAATTTAAGTCTCTAGCTCAGCTCGTTCATTGCCTGTAATTATCCTCACTATATTCTTTTCTGTTGTATTATGCAGAATGAAGATTTTTGAAATGAACAGAGATGGAGTCTATGGCATTGGGTTCATTGACCCAAATACCGTTAATGAAAATACGATACAAGACTACTCCAAAGACGTAGAGAATAGCTTGCTAATGTTTTTGAAGGAACTAAATACCAGACCAGAAATACTTTTTCCTTACAACTTCAGGTGAGTGTTACTGTCTTGTACTACAAATTCTATTTTTGCTTACTCGATGTTAAGTGTAGTTGATGAGTTATGCATGCCCGCTTATACAAACGTGTGCGCAGATTCCACTGGATCCTGCTAATCATTAGAGTTGACGAGGGAACTGTTGAAGTACTGGACTCACTAGGTAAAGACCCTGAAGAATACAGAAGCCTGAAGTTGATGCTCGACAGGTAATTTCAATCATTATCGCACTATGTCGGCCTCTTTAGTTCATTTACTGATATCAAGTAATTAATAACTCCTTTATTCATTTTCTTTGCCGGGCAGGGTTTGGAAAAAGTTCATCCAAGAGGTTGTCGGTCAATGGAAACCATAGCTGAAATGACGACGGGCCAAGGTAATTAAGTAGTACTAGCTACGTCCGCGCATCTCTTTAATTCTAGTTTCAATACCATTATCATGCATGCTTGATTATTATCTGATTGAATTCTATTCTCGTAAAGTACTATATGAGGCAGGAAAAGGGGACAAATCTATGTGCATACTACGTTTTTGAGAACATTCGCTCTATTACCGAAAAGAACAAAGATGAAAGATATCTTTGGGTACGTAAACACTGTTCACATTTTTAAA
Organism: Elymus sibiricus; assembly: GCA_039707655.1. Lineage (NCBI taxonomy): Eukaryota > Viridiplantae > Streptophyta > Magnoliopsida > Poales > Poaceae > Elymus > Elymus sibiricus. The sequence continues at coordinate 356,817,190 of CM077672.1, forward strand.
TCATGATCTAATATATATACACACAACTAATATATTCATATTGATCTCCTTCTTTAAATATGTTGGAGATGCGGGATAGGCTCATACCAAAGGACCGCATACGAGCACTTCAAGAGGAAATGGCGGGATTTTTGCTTGAGCAGGTCATATCTCCCGATGGAGTATACCATTTCACCTAATGCCTGCATGTAATGATCTGCAAATTGTAGGAGAAATTGTATATACCAAATTGTATATATATATATATATATGTGTGTGTATGCATGGTCGTACGAGAAATTCTATGATGTTCTACGAGAAATTCTATTATATATGCATAACGTGTACAGTACGTAGTAGCGTAAAATATGTTTGAAATGAAAAAGAATTAAATGGAAAACACAAAATGAAAAGGAAAAATAAACAATAAACCCTAAACCCCTAAACCCCTAAACCTTTAGTCCCGGTTGGTGTCACCGACCGGGGATTTAGTCCCGGTTGGTGACACCAACCGGGACTAAAGGTCCCCAGCCCCAGCGCACGAGCGCGGCCACGTGGAGGGCCTTTAGTCCCGGTTTGTGACCAACCGGGGCTAAAGAGTGGGGGCCTTTAGTCCCGATTGGGCTGTCCCGGTTGGTGACCCGGGACTAGAGGCCCTTCCCAACCGGGACTAAAGGCCCATTTTGTACTAGTGATTGCATTCAGACCATGAATCATAGACTCCTGGACATCTACCTCTGTACACCGCATACCACTTCATCTACAAAAGAAAGAGGAAAAGAGGTAGAGAAATAATGCAAGGTTAAATAGCACATCATACATAATCCACGTAAGCATTCATCACTCATACAATCAAAAGCATCGCAAGTGGCCATCCAAGTCCATATCAGTAGCTACATAACTATATCACTAAATCAACGTCAAACTATCTAGGTGACTACTCCGAGGTGTAGTCGGTGAAACCAGTGATCATGGAGTCAGAGCACGTGGGGGCATCCCCCGCAGTGGAGGACCAAGCGTCGTCGGGAATGATGGTCGGTGGACTCAATGGCACCGGGTCGTCACTCTCCTTATGTGGTGGGGCCTTGCCCTCCTTAGCTGGCGGATTCTTCTTGGCCAGATCCTCAAAATACTTTATTAGGATCAGCTGTGGGTTCTTCTCAATGAGCTCCGCCAAGCGGCGCCGCCAAGCGGTCCTCGGCGCGCTTCTCCTTGACCGCGGAGTCGACCCTAATGGAAGCTGCGTCGTCGGAGGAAGCCATAGCCACGAAATCGATCGGTGCTAACACCCTTCATCACACAATGAAAAATAACATAAGAATCAAACATCAAAGATTACTTCTAAGCAAATTAATCATGGTGGACACTCTCACGGATATTTCGACTTTCGGTGATGGTCGAGCTGGTCCAGTCCATCGTGCGTGACAAAGCTATATCACAGGACGAACTGGCCCAGATCGACCGCCATCATCAAAAGTCAAATTTTTTTCCTCCAAGAACAACTCTCATCGACTGTCGGTGATGGTCGCTCTTCCTCTGCTCCTTCGAGGAGGAGCAGAGGAAGAGTGACCCCCTACGACAACAGTCGGTAACATCTCTCATCTGTCAAATATGGTGGACACTCTCTCACGGGTATTTCGACTTTCGGTGATGGTCGAGCTGGGCCAGTCCATCGTGCGTGACAAAGGTATATCACAGGACGAACTAGCCCAGGTCGACTGCCATCGTCAAAAGTCGATTTTCTTCCTCCAAGAACAACTCTCATCGACACTCTCTCACGTATATATGGTGGACACTCTCTCTGGTGGTGGTATATATATGGTGGACACTCTCTCACGGATATTTTCGACTTTCGGTGATGGTCAAGCTGGGCTAGTCCATCGTGCGTGACAAATGTATATCACATGACGAACTGGCCCAGATTGACCGCTATCGTCAAAAGTCGATTTTCTTCCTCCAAGAACAACTCTTATCGACTGTCGGTGATGGTCGCTCTTCCTCTGCTCCTCCTGCTATACAAAGATCACAGAGGAGGAGCAGAGGAAGCGCGACCCCCTACGGCAACAGTCGATACCATTCCTCTGAAAACATCTCTTATCTATCAAATATGATCGACAATCGCTCAACATAAAAACTAATACATACTCAAAATCAATACATAAAAACTAGTACAAAAACTACTACATACAAACTACTACGAAAAATACTACATAAAAACTTCTACATAAACTATTATATGAAAACTAATAAATAAAAACTACTACATAGCACCCATATAGCATTCATCCATAACACTCATATAGCATTCATACATATATCCATCTAGCATTCAACCGGACATGTTCATCTAGCATTCAATCATACATATATATCCATATAGCATTCATATAGCACTCATACATATAGTATCCATCCATTGATTGGAGGGGAAAGCTCACCAAGTGGGGGAGGGGGCGCCGGCCGGTGGGAGATGGGGGCGCCGGTGGGGTGGGGAGGCGCCGGCCGGTGGGGGCGGCATCGGTGTGGTGGGCGCCGGTGTGGTGGAGGTGCGGCGTCGGGGTGGGGGGCGTCGGCGTTGTGGAGGTGCGGCGTCGGGTGGGGGGCGCCGGCGTGGTGGAGGTGCGGTGGCGGGGTGGGGGGGCGCTGGCGTGGTGGAGGTGCGGCGGCGGGGTAGGGGGCGCCGGTGGGGTGGAGGGAGGGCGCCGGGGTAGGGGGGAGTGGCGGGGTGGGAGGGGGCGGTGTGGAGAAACCAAGTGAAAACAGCGCGCAGAATAAACTTAAGTGTCCCGCCGACCTTTCCCGAGTGCTTGTCGGTGTGGCACTCGGTAAAAGTCCTAAACTAGATCTAGGGTTTACCTTTTACCGAGAGGGCTCTCGATAAAAGTCCTAAACTAGATCTAGGGTTTCCCTTTTACCGAGAGCAACTCTCGGAAAACCCACTTGTGCCGAGTGCTACTCTCGGCAAAATTAGTAGTTTACAACATTTCATCTAACCGTGCATCATAAAGGATTTTCCATGCCGCTTCCAGGCATGATTTCATGTGGCGTCTTGCAGATCTGCGATTTCCGGCGATGAAACCCTAGCAGAGCAATAAATGTCTCAAATATTGCACGCGGGTCCGAAAAATGCGGGGACGTGGCACGTGTCATGCGATGGCCTCCTTTGAGAGCACGAGAAGTTTCGAGGCCAACGGAGCAACAAGACCCGCACTTCCTGCACAAACCGGACACGTTCTCTCTCGATACCCAGAGACTAGCTCGGAGATGGTGCGGTTTACAAGCGGGCTCAGGGGAGGCTTATTCGAAACACGCCCAAACTTTTACCACACCCTACAGGGCCGTGTGATGACACCGTGCCAGCTCTCGAGGAATTCCGGCATCATACGATTTTCCGAAGATTTAAACGGTTGCATCAGGCATGCCACCGAGGTACTTTCGCCCCCGGTGGTAGGGCATGCCCCTCCCTCGTCTGCACAAGGCCTACACATGCCGCAAGGACATCACAAAGGATTTTCCATGCCGCTTCCGAGCATGATTTCATGTGGCGCGTTGCAGATCTGCAATTTTCGGCGATGAAACCCTAGCAGAGCAATAAATTTCTTGAATATTGCACGCGGGTCCGAAAAATGCGGGGGCGTGGCACGTGTCATGCGATGGCCTTCTTTGAGAGCATGAGAAGTTTCGAGGCCAACAGAGCAACATGACCCGCACTTCCTGCACAAACCGGACACGTTCCCTCTCAATACCCAGAGACTAGCTCGGAGATGGTGCGGTTTACAAGCGGGCTCAGGGGAGGCTTATTCGAAAAGCGCACAAACTTTTACCACACCCTACAGGGGCCGTGTGATGACATCGTGCCAGCTCTCGAGGAATTCCGGCATCGTACGATTTTCCGAGGTGATGACACCGAAGTGACCTCCTGCGGTTTTGGTGCTGCGTGAATATTACTGAACACCGGAGGGTGATAAAATTATGAATTTTTTACACGGTGCAGACACATGTGATATACGATGTGTGGTAATTTTTCAAATTTTTATGAGATGCAGAAGTATGTGCAAAACTTCACCGCTACGGATTGTTCTCCGCATGTCTACGAGTGTGGTCGGGGGCCTTCGGGGGTAGCTATGCCACCAAATCTTGCGCTGGGCGCTCATACATGTCTAGAAGTGTGGTGGCAGGTGCAAACACCCCGCACGCCGCTCCGGAGTGTGGCCCCCTTCACGGATGGCGCTGCCGCCGGCACTTGGAGGGGGGGGGGACGGCCACGTCGGGTCAACACGGAGGGAATCTTGTGGTGGGTTTGGCCCAGACCTTGTTCTTAAGTGTTCCTATGGGCTGGCCTATCAGAATCAGGTGAAAACGTCCATTGGTCAAAGCCCGTCCGGCGAAAGTCAAAGGCGTAGATCTCCGGATGAGACGGAAGACTAAAAAAAATTGAATTAATAAAAAACGCCGGCATCCATCATTCGGAAGATGGCCTACCAAAGTGAATCTTCTCTGCACGGAACAGGTGAAGATTCAAAGTGATAGTCCATCTTCTTAAGAGGAGTGTAATGAAGACCGACGCTTACTGCATCTGGACTATCCGACTATTTAAACAGGTGTTGTTGCCTGTCCCTGAGCGAGGTGGGACTAAAGTTTGCTTAATCTTTGCCGAGTGTCACTCTCGGTAAAGATATGTTGCCGAGTGTCACTTTCGGCAAAGATGTGCAACCGTGACCGTGCCGTCACTCACCGCCTGATGTGCCACGTGGCAAAACTTTGCCGTGCAGCGGCTACTTGGCTCTCGGCAAATAGTTGCCGAGTGTTCCTGTTTTGCCGAGAAGTACTCTCGGCAAAATACCCTGTTTGCCGAGAATGGCTCTTGGCGTATTTTACTTTGCCGAGTGTCCGTGCTTTGGCTCTCGGCGAAAAGTCACCCGGCGTATATGAAAATTCCAGTAGTGGCTGATGTAAGTTGCAACGCAAGGCTCATTTGTTAGACCTGAAATCATGAATAGTTTACTTGCATTGTCCATGACAGGGACATATCTAGTGACATCTAGTTTGGCCAAACACAAATGTGGATTAGCTCATTTAAATATATATACACTGAAAGGATGTCTCTAAGTACCCTCTGTTTATGTATATTTGCGGGTTTTCTGGTCGCGATTCAAATATAATTCAGAAGTATTATCTTTGGTTGAACAAAACGCAGAAGCTTTCCTACAAAAGGTCAGTTTCCTTCTCCATCTATGAAGATTTTCCAGCCCACGTCAATGTTCCTTTGTAATTTTTGGGGGTCTGAGACCATATAACTGTGCTGAAGAATTTTCCAACAATGCTCCATGCTTAGGTCCAAAAAATCTGTGATCGATCATCTTTTATCTTTGAAAAATGTTTGTATACACATTGAAAGAACAGTGTCTCTAACTACTGCCCACCTTGTTTGCTTCTTCACTTGCAAGATCAAAATACCCTTTTTTCTTTTTCCTATATCCCTATGTCTCTGCAGATGGTAATCAGGAGCTGCAGAAACCAAAATGCTGGCTAACTCTCAGATGTGCCGCCGCATGATAGTGGCATGGCATCACCATGGAGTGGAGGAACGCGGCCTCCGTCTCTGCAGAGGCGCTTCTCCTGAGCAAGCGCATGGCATAGTCCATCACCGATGCGTCGCAGGGCAGCGTGATTCTGCCACTGTCAACACCTGCGAAGCCGAACTCCTCTTGGGACATCCTCAGGAGCTCGCCAAAGACCATCGAGCCAAGGAACGCAAGCGGCAGCTCGAACCTCGCCCGTCGGCAGTGTACACGATGCAGCGGCCCTTGCCGGCCACTGGCAAGCATGATGTGCTGCAAGACCCTTTGGTTTCTTCCGCAGACGTTGATGATGACAAGGTGAGCCTCTTCCTCCTCATATCTGCCACCTTCTGGCACTTCTTGACCAGCCGAGTGAGTGTCTTGGTACACATCATGGTAGTTTCTTGTGTTTCAGAAACTGGAGAAATTATTCTGCTAGTTGAAGGTTGGAATGCCTTTGTCTCTGGATGAAATGGTGGTGTTTGGAGGGCACTTAGCAATGGATTTATAGCTCAGGGGTAAAGCAAGGTGGAGTGTGTGTGACGGTTGGGCAGGAGGCAATGCCATGTGCAATGGTACATGTGGTGCTGCGGTTTGGAGGTGCCATGATGTGATCTAGATCAGGTTCTGCTGGGGCCAAGTGTTTGGCACTTGCCGGAGCTTGGCCTGGACGTCTCACATGCACAGCCATGGTGATCGGTTTGCTGGGAAAACGGCACGAGCATGAGGACCCCATGGGGTTCTCTATCCAGAAGCACATTTCAGAGATGGATGGTGCTTGAAAATCTCATGAAAATCATTCATCACTTTGTCTGCAGCTAGTTGCAACAACACTGCATGAAGAGCACTCAAGGCCCTGTCCCCTGCCCACCGCTCTTGCTGATAGCCACACACAACCCACGCATATGCACAGTGCACTGCCCTGAGACCTCTCTTCCTTCTACTATAAATCCATGGCCTGCTTGACACAAACTTCTTCATCTCATCTACAAAGCAACATCACAATCTACACCACACCTTTAGACTTTCACAGCCAAACTGAAATTTAGCCAGCCCAAGAACATATCAGACTCAACCATGATCCATCCAAAGAAGCTTGCTCACCTGGCCAAGAAGTTCCAGCGGATGTTAGCTGCCGGAGCCAGTGCCCGCCGCCGGCAGCATGCCTCAGACCTGGCCGATGATGAATGCTGCAGCACAACGTCGTCTATGGTTGCCGATGAGGGCCACTGTGTGGTGTACGCAGCCGACGGAGAACGGTTCGAGGTCCCTTTAGCGTACCTTGGAACGACGGTCTTCGCCGAGCTCCTGAGGATGTCCGAGGAGTTTGGCTTCGCCAGCAACAGCGACGGAGGCAGGATCACGCTGCCCTGCGATGCCCCGGTGATGGAGCACGTCTTGTGCCTGGTCAGGAGAGAGGCCTCCGAGGAGGTCGAGAAGGCGTTCTTGAGCTCCATTGCTGGGTACTACCACAGCTACAATGTTAGCTGCACGGTGCCATCAATGGCACTCAGCCATAAATTTGCTCTTTGTACCTAGCTTCTGAAATACCCCTCTGTACGTTTTATATTTGTTTACAGAGGGAGTATATTTTTGGTTAGGACCTTGACGAACGCCGTAGATTCTGATGTAAGATTCGTTTATCATAAGTAATAATACAAAAGAGACAATTTTCCTGGAAAACTGCATCATTTGACACATCCTTTAACATAGTTCATACTAATATATATTACTGAAGAAGTTAGAAGGAAACCATGGGGCAATAGTTGTCAATAGTTTTTCTTTATCAGATGAGAAGCTGACTTAGTTGGAACTTGCAATTGTACTTGAGTGCGTGTTCTAAACAATTTGATTAGGTGTCAAAGGGACGATCTTAATCGATGCAGCACAGACAGCTTGCGGAACAGTGTCATATCTCAGTTCTTGATAGCCTACCTGACTTGGAGGCTGTAGCCATGCCTTCAGCCAGAGCCAACTGCATGTTTGAAGATTCTGAATATATGACAGGCATCTACTAAATCTTGTGTCAACACCTTCTGTAAAGTTTTGTGGGTACAACATTCAGTAATTCTGTAACAGTTAAACATCACTGTTTTTTACCCCCCAAAATAAATCTCCCTTGCACCCCCCAAAAGTAACAGCTGCCTGCTTTCTCTTCCATTTTGTAATTTTTATCCCACTTCATCACTTCTTGTATTGATGGCCCTCTTTCCGGGGGGCAACTTTTTGAACATTTTAATGTCCTGGTTTAGGTGATAGATTGCATGGAAACATTTGTATTCCCTGTGCAGCAGTACGAAAGTACTCCCTCCCTAAAGAAATATAGGGCGTTTATATTTCTTTACGGAGGGAGTATTTGACATTTTACAATAGAGTTGCAACTGCCCAAAAAAAATATACAGATTGTTGGTTAATTATATAGGTGTATGCAACTAAAACGTAAGAGGAGAATGGCTGCAACTGCTGGTTGTTGCTTTGACGATCACATTGCTCTACATACAATTTTTCTTCTCCCATTGTCTGTTATCTAACCATCTTAGGGCATTTCTAACCGATCTCTTATAACAGGTTAGAGGAGTAAAAATTTGGTTTTACTCCTCTAACCAGCACCTAGCCGATCCCCAATCCACCGTAAGGGAGTATAAATTATACTCCGGCCCCAAACTTCTCCCTAAATATACTCCACCGCTCGGCGGCTGAGTAAAAGCCGCGCCTCTCCTCCACTGGCTCCCCCTCCACTCCCGCGCCGCATCTGCGCCAACGCCACCCCTCCCACCCCCTGCCGGCACCCGTCCGCCGCTGTCCTCTACCACTTGGATTTGTGCCTCCTCGTCCCGTCGCTGGCGAAGAACCGGTGCATCTGCGGCTGTTGCCGCCGCCGCCGGATTTGGCGTTTCTGGCCGCCGGCGACTACGCCTTGCGACGGATTGATCGGAAAGCGGACCGCACAGCCCCGGCAACGCCTCCACGCCGCATGCTGATAACCCACAAGTATAGGGGATCAATTGTAGCTTTTTCGATAAATAAGAGTGTCGAACCCAACGAGGAGCTAAAGGTAGAATTAATATTCCCTTCAAGTTCTATCGACCACCGATACAACTCTACGCACACTTAACGTTCGCTTTACCTAGAATAAGTATGAAACTAGAAGTACTTTGTTGGTGTAATTAATGCTAGAACTACTTTGCAAGAATAAAACTAGGAGTACTTTGCGAGAATAAAACTACGAGTAATTTGCAAGATAATAAAAGTAGCAAGCTTTTTGTAACACAAAAGAAAGATTTGTCCCTAGCAACGTTTTGGCTACCGAATCCCAAGAAATTACCGAGGGTGGGCGAGAAACGCGGATACCGCGGTTACCGTAAAATTCCGAGGAAATACCGCTCGGATTTTTTAAAAGCAGTTTGAATTCAAAAAAATTCTGATGTAGGAATATATTAGAACTGAGCTCAAGTAGTTCACAAATTCCCTGTTAGCGCAGTGGTAGGTTCTCCCCGTCCTTTCTCAGCGCATGCGAGGTCGTCGGTTCGATTCTCCTAGTGTGTTTTTAAATTTTTATTTAAGGATTGGTTAAGCAAAAAATAAAACGTAGAGAAGGGAGTACTGGGACTCGAACAAGCGACCTACAAGTTGCTCGGGGGAGGGAGGGCCACCAGACCACGCCTACTTGCATGTTCTGCAAGAGCTTCCGTCCTAGTTGAATATACTGTCGCCGTTCAAATTCAAAAATTTCAAAAAACACGATTTTTTTTGCTCGGCACGCAGCTTTCTCGTGGGGTACCGAGAAACGCGGATACCGGGCGGTATCCGAATTTTCTGCCCGGTACCCAAAACCTTGGTCCCTAGGCAATCGATAACTGGACCGATAATTATTATTGCAATTTTATATGAGGGAGAGGCATGAGCTAACATACTTTCCATACTTGGATCATATGCAGTTATGATTGGAACTCTAGCAAGCATCCGCAACTACCAAAGATCATTAAGATACAACCCAACCATAACATTAATTAACAAGTCCTCTTTACTCCCATACGCAACAACCACTACTAGGGAAAAGCCTAGTAATAGCGCTGGAAATACACATACCAGTAGCGCTGGCGGCAGCGCTACTGATAAGGCGCTACAGCTAAGTTTTAGCAGTAGCGCTGTTTCAACCAGCGCTACTGGTAAGTATAGTTAGCAGTAGCGCTGTAGAGAACAGCGCTACTACTAACTATCTGTAGCGCTGCACCACAACAAACGCTATTGCTAAACCAGCGCTGCTGCTAGATGCCCACCAGCGCTACTGCTAAGATTCCTGCTTTCGCGTATTTATTTCCCCTCTACGTATTTGTGCTGTATTTGTGCATGCTCTATACAGTAGTTTCATCATATCATAATAAACATACAATATTCTCATCATATCATACACATACAGTAGTCTCGTCATATCATCATCATCATCATCATCATCATCATCCAACACAAATATCATCATCTCGAAAATAGCGATACACAAGTCATGTCTCGAATAAATGCAAGTGCATGGTCATGGCACACACACAAGTTTCATCATCTCTATCTAAACCATGATGTAGAAGAGAAGAGCGATCAGTATGAGCAAGAGAGCGACTTTGTAGTACTTCTTGAGGCACCGGTTTCGCTCCCTCTTTTGCCGAAGCATCCACCTCAAGTAACTATTTTCCGCTTCGGCTCTGCTGTCGAACCCTCTGTGGCTAGCGCCCGGGTACCTGTCCACCTGGGCCTGAGCGTCTGGCCAGTGGTCGTACACTCCTGGAACTCTCCCAATGAATATGGCGTAGAAGTCCTTCACCATCTCTGATCTATGTACCTGCATCGTCAGTTGATGAATTCATCGATAATATGCAACATAATGTACTTGAGAAACACGAAGAGATAGAGTTAGCAAAATACAAGCAACCTATAGTAAACATAAATAACGAAGTTCCTCGTATCCAAACTAATTAACTAGAGCGATCTACGCTAGTTCAGGAGGACGGTTTAATTACATCACAGAGTATCGTCGTGCATAAATTCAAAGTTTTGTCATAGGAAGACACTAGTGACTAAACAGACACATTGTCATCGTCAATCACTCCTCCATGTCGGCGTTCCAATCTTCATAGTCAGGGAGGAAGCACCCGAGCTTTGTGAAAGGCTTCAGGTCCAGACGCTGAGCGACTAGAATTGCTCAGACATCATCCCGTGCCATTGTCCCATGGTAGAACATCCCTGTTTGTTCGAGGACCTCCTTCATGATCACTTGGACAAGTTCACACTGTACGTGGTAAAACTCAGCTCGGATTCGATGATCCGGTGTCCTTCCTATGCTTGTGGCCCAGTTGACAATCTCGGCATCGTTGGAAGTAGGTGACATGCGAAGGCGTTGATTATCCCTTCTGTAGTCCAGCATGTGATGCATCAGGTAGAATCCATCAGCCTTACTATCCTTCGGTTGCTGGATGCAGCAGAAGTCGGTCTTATGGCCGAAACCCAGCCCATTCTTCCTGTGCTTTTTCACCTTGATATATCCAGCAGACAGGCTGAAGGTTATCATGGCACTATCGAGAACACTCCTTATGTGCGTGTAATCCTTTTTCTTGATGTTCCTCGATGAGTCCAAGTATAGAGCATGGGAGTATTCTGGGTACAGAATGATGAGGACGGCGCCCCCCCCCCCCCCCCCCCGCTGCGCAAAATAAGTACACCTCAAATTAGCCTCCATGCGTGCAAAGGAATGATTAAAACTTACGAAAGGATATCCGCGCATGACTTACGTGGGATGATAAGGCAGGAGAATCGTTTCCTTGTCCTTATTGGCGACCATGAACTCGCCGATGTACTTGCTTGCATAGTCACGGTGCTCTTTGCAGACTGCCAAGAAGCTCTCGTGCATATAGTACGGGTCCGCGATGCAGATATATTTTATGTTCTCGCGCCTGATGATGTAGTTCAGATACATCGCATACATGCGGATGAACTGAAAATCCATCTTGGTCATGTGGAACATGTCGTAGATGTAGTCAAATCGCAGGATGAAGGATGAACTTATCCGCGGGCCATCTCTCGACGTACAACTTCCCACCCGGCACCTGAGCCGCGTAAAGCGGGTATTTTGGATTTTTCGAGACGAGAAGGCTTTTCTCTCTCGCCAGCACATCTTCATGAAGTCTCCTTAGATCATTATTCAGTATGTCCTCTAGCGCTTTCCGAGGTAGGATCGGGTGGCTGGCGACATGGAACTGCTCCGCACCTTCGACAGGTATTCTGTCTACCATCCGGGGCTGCAGAGGCGACTGGCTGCTTGAAGCAGCTCTGGCGCCTTTAGAGCCTTTCCTGTCTGGTCTCCTCCTTTGCTTCTTGGCGGGTGGCGGTAGTGAGCCCACCATACCTTCCCTGACCACCACGTCCGGTGTCATCGGGCTCAGCAGTGCACGACCCTCGCGTTGTTGTTGCTGGGTAGAGGCGGCATCAGGAGGCGTCGCCTGCGAGGATCGCATGAAGAGAGATTTCTTGCAATCAGCCTTAGGAAGTTCCGGCTCCGGCAATTCAGGCAGCATCAAGTCATCTCCACGCTCATAGCCTGAGTCATAGTCCCGAGCCATCAATCCTCCATCGTCATAGCCGGTATTGATATACTTGAGAGGGTCGATCATCATCCTCCTCCTCCATGACATCATCAGCATTTGCTTCTTCGATGGGGGCGACGTCATCAGGCACTAATGGAGGCTCTCCCTCGCGTCGTCCGCTATCACCCGACACGACAGGTGCAGGTAATTGGGTAGGTGGGGTGGTGTTCATACCTTGTTGAGGCGTTGTCGTTGGTGTGCTCCCGGGCGCCTCCACACGAAGAAGAGTCTTCGGCCAAGGCAGGAACCAACTCTTGCATGCGACAATCCGTTTAGGGGTCTCGTCATCTCCCTCGAGTGGTACCGGAGGAGGCAAATTCTCGAAGCCCGCTTTGACACTGGCCACGCAAACCTTGAAGACACCATCAGGCATATGTCGGTTGTGCAACATGCGGTCCTTCGGCTTCACGATCGTTGCCTTTCCCACGTCCACCTTCTGGCCATTAATGTCGTACAGTATGGTGCACGGGGTTTTGTCGGCCTGCAAAGACATGTCTGCGACGTCAGACATCCGAAAGGGAACTGAAACGGAAGACTATAGATATGCTGGTGAAGAGGGTGTGACGCGTAATTACCGTGAGGGCGTCGAGCTCAGCCAAAGACGAAGCCCCGCCGAGCACGCCAGAGACGGAGGACGGGCTGCTATGAACAGGAGCGGGACTAGGTACGGGAGCATGTGCGGTTGCGTGAGCTGGTGCTGGTGGTGCGATGTTCACCGAATTGCTCCCGACGTAGCTGGGAAGGGGAAAGTCCACTGGCCCTTTATCTGGATTTTTCTTCGTCCAATCGATAACTGCCGGAATCAAGCTGCTAATGGAAGATGCGACGTCAGCCCTGATGGCAGCTACCGCTGCACTGACTGCTGCATCGACTACTTTGACCAACTCTTCTTTGGTCTCAGCTTTGGTCTTATCGACCGCAAGCGCGACCTTCTCGTCGATGGTCTATTGAGTAAGCATCCGTCTCTGCCTTTTTTCCTCCAGCTTCTCGTGGTAGTACGTCTTCCACGAGGCGCCATCTCCGACGCCATGCACACGTCCATATGACGGCGGTTTGTCCTCCGAGACCCTTTTCAGTATGTTCAGGGCCCGGTTGAAAGGGGTGTCCCACTTGGGCCTCGCCGACGACTGAGATGACTTGTCGCTTTCGGCCGCCTTTTGGTGCTGCTCTTTCTGCAAAAGGAACGTGGATGGTTTACAAATGTGACAAAACTTGTAGTCGAATTGATTAGAAGCTAATATAAGGTGGTAATATAACAATTACCAGTAGTCTCATGAACTCCCTCGTGTTCGGGTTTGTGTAAAAGATCTTATTGACGGGGTCCCACTTGTACCGGGCCGTGATCCAGTCACGCTCCTGCGGCTCGGTGAACTCCGCCAAGGGGTCTTGATATGTCCTAGTTTCTAGCACAAGTCATGCCGAAATTCACGGAAATTTTCGGCATGACCTTTGCTAAAAAGTGGACATATGGAGCGCCTGAAATTTGCCGGAACGGAAATGAATCAACATTCCGGCAAAACATAGGCCACTCGGATATTCTTCGACAATTGTCCATTCAACCAACATTAATCATATCATATTCAACAATTGTAAATAAAAGATATAATCAACAATAATGGAATATGCAAATGAACATCAATGACATATATCATATAACATCAATCTTGTTTTTTGTTTATATAGCAACAATTACTTTAACCAAGTTTTTGAAAAGAAAAACAATTCTGTTTTTTGTTTATAGCTAAATGCCATAGCTACTCTTTTTTGTTTATAGCTAAATGCTATTGTTTTTTGTTTAAAGCTAAATGCCATAGCTAATTTGCCCTAGCTAATTTATATACTAACTACTCTCTGTTAACTCAAAATGTCACAACTTCCTAAAAAAATTCCCAGCAGCAGCAACATCATCACAGCAGCAACTCTCTGTTAATTTATATACTAATTTATAACCCTAGCTAATTTCCTAAAAAAAACTGCTAAAAAAATTTCTGTCCTAAAAAAATTCCTACTGTCCTAAAAAAATCCCTAGGGTTCATACATCATCACCTAGGGTTCATATGAACACCTAGGGTTCATATGAACACCTAGGGTTCATATGAACACCTAGGGTTCATACATGCAACTGCCTCCTAGGGTTCATATTAGAGAGAGAGAGATAGAGAGAGATAGAGAGAGGGCAGGGGAGAGGAGAGGGAGAAGAGGGGAGGGAAGAGGCTTACGGGGCGGCGGCGGCGAGGTCGAGGGCCGGCAGGGGAGAGGGCGATGGCGAGGAGAAGCTCGGACGACGGCCGGCGGCGAGGTCGAGGGCAGGCAGGGGAGAGGGCGACGGCGGCGGCGACAGAGGAGAGTGGGGGGAGAGGGGGAATGGGGATTTGGGGGGAGATACGAAATTGGTAGCCCGCGCGGGGGTTAAGTCAAAATAGCAGTAGCGCTGGGTACAGACCCGCGCTATAGCTAACTGTACCCAGCGCTACTGCTAACTCTTCCATTTTTTGTTTTTTTTTAAATCTAAAATACACATATTAGTAGCGTGGGATTAAGACACAGCGCTATAGCTAACTTAGCTATAGCGCTGGTACGTATCCCGCGCTACTGCTAACTCTTATATTTTCTTTCCCTCTTTTCTTTTCTTTTTATTATTTTCCTTTCCTTTTCTGTTTACTTTTCTTTTTCTTTTGTATAGCTTTTCATTTTCTTTATCCTTTTTTGTTTTTGTTTTTGTTTTTCCCCCGACGGCCTCGCACGCAGTCGACGAGAACGTCTCCTCCCACACTGCGCAAATATCACCGGAACCATGGTGGTAATTGAAGGGGATACGATGTATACATCATTTGACCGATAACGGTTACTTAAGTGCGTACACAAAATAGATACATATATAAAAATGATGGTTTCTCAGCTGCGTCGACGACGTTTCGCATTGAGCTTCTTTCCTTTTTTGTTCGTTGTCGAATAATTGAACCCCTCGTTGTGACTTTTCCGGAACCATGGAGTACGATCTTTCTTACGTAATGTAGTCTTGATTCTTCTTTTGACGTATGCTTCATCATCATCGTCATCTTCGCTCATCGGGTTGCCGTATTGGTCGTAGTCTTCCTCGTTGGCGACTCCATCCATTCCGACGATGCTCCTTTTGCCTCTCCTCACAACAACACGGCTGGGATTGGTCGGGTCGGTTATGAAGAAGCATTGTGTCACGTGCTTAGCGTGTACCCATGGCTCAGTTTTGGCGATGACCACTAGTGGAGAAACGGCCTTTAATCCCGGTTGGGAAGGGCCTTTAGTCCCGGTTCACCAACCGGGACTAATAAATCGGGACTAAAGGCCCCCACTCTTTAGTCCCGGTTGGCCACGACCCGGGACTAAATCCCTGCCACGTGGCCGGCAGCGCGTGCCGGGGGCTGGGGGCCTTTAGTCCCGGTTCGTGGCACCAACCGTGACTAAATCCCTGCCACCTTTAGTCCCGGTTGGTGACACCAACCGGGACTAAAGGTTTAGGGGTTTAGGGGTTTAGGGTTTATTGTTTATTTTTCCTTTTTATTTTGTGTTTTCCATTTAATTCTTTTTCATTTTAAACATATTTTACGCTACTACATACTGTACACGTTATGCATATATAATAGAATTTCTCGTAGAACCAATCATATATCATAGAATTTCTCGTACGACCATGCATACACATATATATATATACAATTTGGTATATACAATTTCTCCTACAATTTGTAGATCATTACATGCAGGCATTAGGTGAAATGGTATTCTCCGTCGGGAGATATGACCTGCTCAAGCAAAAATCCCGCCATTTCCTCTTGAAGTGCTCGTATGCGGTCCATTGGTAGGAGCCTATCCCACATCTCCACCATCTTTAAAGAAGGAGGTCAATATGAATATATTAGTTGTGTGTAAATATATTAGATCATGATAAAAAAAATTGTGAATAGTGTTTATGTACCCAAAGATGTCTTGCATCTCGGCTCCTTTCGGTCATAAAGCGAATGTTCTCGCAAACGTAGTATGCACATAAATTAGTCCCCTTTTCCTGCCTCATACACTTTACGAGAATAGAATTCAATCAGATAATAATCAAGCATGATAATGGTATTGAAACTAGAATTAAAGAGATGCGCGGACGTAGCTAGTACTACTTAATTACCTTGGACCGTCGCCATTTCAGCTGTGGTTTCCATTCACCGACAACCTCTTTAATGAACTTTTTCCAAACCCTGCCCGGCAAATAAAATGAATAAAGGAGTTATTAATTACTTGATATCAGAAAATGAACTAAAGAGGCCGACATAGTGCGATAATGATTAAAATTACCTGTCGAGCATCAAAACCAGGCTGATGTATTCTTCAGAGTCTTTACCTAGTGAGTCCAGTACTTCAACAGTTCCCTCGTCAACTCTAAGGATTAGCAGGATCCAGTGGAATCTGCACACACGTTTGTATAAGCGGGCATGCATAACTCATCAACTACACTTAACATCGAGTAAGCAAAAATAGAATTTGTAGTACAAGACAGTAACACTCACCTGAAGTTGTAAGGAAAAAGTATTTCTGGTCTAGTCTTTAGTTCCTTCAAAAACATTAGCAAGCTATTCTCTGTGTCTTGTTTGTGGTTATTTAACACATTTTCATTAACGGTATTTGGGTCAATGAACCCAATGCCATAGACTCGATCTCTTTTCAATTCAAAAATCTTCATTCTACATAATACCACACAAAAGAATATAGTGAGGATAATTACAGGCAATGACTGAGCTGAGCTAGATACTTAAATTACAGAAAGAAATCACTTACAGACAATAGCAACTGACGAGAGATTTGTCGAGTGCGTCTTGATTGAATAACTGAAAAATTTCTGGAAATTCAATCCACACATCTTTTCCATGGAAGTAATGCTCTGGCTTGACTTTCACCATGAGGCTCTCTCGCCCGGCCTTTATTTCTCTCAGGTACCAGTCATGCAATCTACGCATTTGCGTTGATAGAAGCTTCTCCTCGTCAGGCCTAACCAGAGGGTTCCCGGGGACATATTTCCATGCTAGTTCCTTCGGATCCATCGTGGGGACTTCCTCGATGCCTAGGAGTTGTTCAACAGTGATACCCATCTCTCTAGCCATCTCTCTATCAGCGTCGGTTACCGCCTTATCGGTACTCACCTTGAGCGGGGGGATCGATTGCACTGCCTGTTCTCCGAGCTAGGGAACAGTTTTCCCGCTTTTATTACTACCTGTAAGGCTCGATTGCTGTTTTTTTGTGGATAATATGACTTGCTAATAGAGCGTTCATAGTGTGATCGCCTTTTCTCCACAGCCGGTTTAGCAAGATCCACAAAGTGTTGTACGACTTTCTCAGGTATTTTCTCCTTCGGCGGCGAGGGCGGTTTCGGTGCAAAATGGGCCTTCACTTGGGCATCCACGACCCCTTTGATTTCCTCCTCAGTCATCTCGTAAGCTAACTTCTTTTTGGCAGGAGGCTCGGGTTTCTTCTTTGCTGCTCTCTTCCGCTTTAGAGTCGGCTCACGCGGCGGAGATCGATATCACGTACTCGCGCTGGGTTCCGTCTCGAGGTGGGGTGGATTCGGCTGACGCGGCGGAGATCAATATGGCGGACTCACGCTGCGCTCTGTCTCGAGGTGGGTTGGAGTCGGCTGACGCGGCGGACTTGGAGGAGGAGTCGGTGGCCTTGGCACCGAGTTTGGAAACACGATGCATTCCTTTCTCCATACAATGAGACCATGTATGGCTTGTCCCAGTGTCTGCTCCCCTTGACCTCCAGGAAAGTCAAGCTCTAGTGAGTCATATCCCGACAGAACTTCATCCACCCCGACACGAGCATAGCCAGGTGGAATCGGATTGCCGTGGATGGTTGCTCACAAGTTGTCGTCTCTTGGATATCATCCACGGGGTAGCGAGCCAGCAGTGCATCATCGGCCGGGACCCCCGTGGAACCCACGCTGCTTTTTGGCATAGATGGGATGGTACTATCCAATGCTGGATCTGGTTGCTCCTGCCGCTGAGACGCCCTTTGCTGGCTAATTGTGTCAATCTGTTCCTCCTGCCGCATGAAAGCGCGTTCCAACTCCGCGTTCTTTGATTCTACCTTTTGAAGCCGGTCTGCATCCTGCTTCCTCTGGTCTGCATCCTGCTTCTTCTTTCTCGCACGGCTTCTGTAAGTGTCGTTCCACTCCGCAAACCCCTCAACCCACGGAACAACGCCTTTGCCTCGTGTTCGTCCCGAGTGTTCAGGATTCTTGAGGGCGCGTGTAAGCTCGTCGTTCTCTCTCTCGGGCTGGAACGCCCCCATTCGAGCCTCTTTTATTGCTTCAAGTAAAGCGTCCGAGGCTTCTTTAAGACTTGCCTGTTCAATAATCTCCCCTGTCTTTGGGTCCAACTTTCCCCCATGCGCATAAAACCAAGTCCTGCACCTGTCCGGCCAACCCACTGTTTGTGGAGTGACCCCTGCAGCAATCATCTTTTCCTCAGATTCATCCCACTTAGGCAACCCAGTCTTGTAGCCACCTGGCCCCAGAACATGGTGAAACTTTTTTTTCTCAGCATTTATCTTGTTTTTCCTCGACCGTTCCTTAGCTGCTTCCGATTCCTTGAACTCCACAAATAACTCTCAGTGATCTTTTACCTTCTCTAGTGGTCCAGTGAATTCTGGAGTCTTCTTTTCTGCGTTGACGTAGTTGGCCCATAATCTTTTCTTCCAAGTCTGGAATTGTGTGGCCATCTTCTTAAGAGCACACTTCTTGACTTTCTCCCGTTGGAGATCTGTGAAACCCTCTGATAGGGTGAAATGTGACATGAGCGTATCCCAAAGCAGATTTTTTGCTCTTTCGTCGACAAAACTAACTCCTCGATCTTCCTTTGGCTTATTCCATTCTTGAACGGTGATCGGGATTTGGTCCCTAACAATAACTCCGCATTGACGTATAAATTTGTACGCATTCTTTTTAGGAGCAATCGGTTCGCCATCTTCTTTGATTTCGTCGATGTTGTACTTTATGCCATCGGGCAACTTTTTGGCCGGGCCTCGTACTACCCTTGTAGAAGATTTGCTCAATCCGGAGGGCGAAAAGAAGAAAGATTCGTTAATATATATATATATACAAATCAATTAATACATGTAATGATCACCAAAGGCCTTATATATATATATATATATATATATATATATATATATATATATATATATATATATACTTTGTCGGACTTTGTTAATTGAAGAACATTTCCTTCGCCATCATTGTTTGTGTGCCCTTCGTCTATTGGTTCTTCCTCAATTCCCTCACCGGACTCGTTCAGATATTGTGAGCCGTCATCTGGTTCAATCTCTGGGTTTTGGGAGCGTATCATGTCGAACATGATATCCTCTTGATCATGGCCGTCTCTGCCGCTATAGTCCATAGCTTAACTAATCTAGAAGAAAGATAAAACAATTTAGTATTCAAATTAGAATGCATTCAATAAGCAAAAACTAATACATTTCGAATAATCCAGTTAATGCATCATCGAATATTATCGAATATTATCACTAATACATCTCGAATATTATCATATAACATCACTAATACAGCTCGAATATTATCGAATAATCCAGTTGACTCGCGGTTCCTGAGGCGCGGGCGGTGGACACCCAAAGAGAAGGAACCATCACAGGATCATAGCTCGGGTGAGATCCCTGAAGAACCTGCCAGGTATTGGAGAACCTGACGTCCAACGCAACCATGTAGCGACGGACATGCTCGTCCTCCTCCCTGACACGGCGACGTACCACCTCCTCGGGGGCCGGCTGCCTCCGCACCGATAGTGGCCCACGCGACCACCACCAAAGAATCTCCGGGTCGACGACGGGAGCCCGATTCCTCACCAAGCTGCGCGCCCCGGAAGGTAGCACCTCCCAGTGCCAGCCCGGCGGAGCCCATTCCCGGACATGGCGCCTCTCAAGCAGGTTGTCGCCACCGAGTCGACGACGAGGATGCGGGCCGGGCATCGTCGACGTCGAGAACAAATTCTTATGAAAACAAATTCCTATGCAATAATTATCATTTTATTATGCTAGGGGAGAGCGGGGGAAGACAAGGGGGGCTCACAACGAGGTCATCGCGAGCTCGGGGAGGGCTCAGGGAGGTCGTGGACGTGTCGGTGCTCGAGGGCGAGGTCGAGGCAGTGGCGGCGACCGGCGAGGAGGAAGATGATGGTGCGGGCACTGTGGGGCTCTTCGCTCGTTCCCGTGGTCGAGGAAGATGCAGCGGGCTGCGGGCTCGGTGAGGGGCCGGAGCGAGCGGGACGGCGTCGGCGATCTCTGGCGTCGGAGGTTGAAGATGAGCGGCCTGGTGGCGTGTGGTCTTCGATCTGTCTCCTGGGCGGTGGAAAACGCTAAGTGACAGTTATATAGGATCGACTTTTAGTCCCGGTTGAATCCACGCCTCAGGACTAAAGTACCTTTAGTCCCGGTTCGTGGCTGCAACCGGGACTAAAAGGTTGGCCTTTAGTCCCGGTTACGGCCACGGGCCGGGACTAAAGGTCTGTTTTCGGGGCCCAAATTAAGCGCGGGAGGAGGACCTTTAGTCCCGGCTGGTTGTGCCAACCGGGACTAAAGGTTTTTTTTTTCATTTTTTCTGTTTTTGCTTTATTTTTTTCTTTTGTTTCTACTTACAGCCAAATATTTAGAGTTTTTGAGTGAATCTTTTTGCTTTAGGTCACAAAAATTATAAACTTTCTGTTAGTGCCAGTAGTTTTCAAATTTGAATAGTTTAAATTTGAATTCTTTGAAATTTGTGTGAATCACTCGTTTGTGAATAACTTTAGTTTAAAAATAGATTTTTGAGTGATTCTTTTTTCTGCTGTTTAATATTAGTGTGTTTTATCAGTATGTTCAATTTGGTAATTTTTAGGTTATTTTAAATAGGTGTTTTAATCAAAAATAGATTCTGTTTAGCTCTTTTAGTTTTATACCTTCATTTGTTTTAAATATTTTAGTTTATATGTTTTCTTTTTATTCTTTTGCCAAATTATATTATGTTTCTGATAGTCAGCATGAGGAGTTTTAATTTTCAACCCTTACTTACTTCATTTGTTATTTTTCATGCATTTAATGATTTTTTAAGCTAAATGACCCTGAAATTGAAAAGCACTACAAATGAACTCTGAAAAGGTTGAAACTTGGCATGGTATCATCATTTCACCCACATAGCATGTGCTAAAAAGTTGAGAGGGTTACGGCCAAAACCGGATCCACTTCGTGTACAAACTGGACCATCTCTTCCGAAGTATCAAGGTTTCGGACGAAAACTCATCTGTTACAAAGGCATTTCATTTTTTTAAACTTATTTCAACTCCAGACTTTTTGTGCATTCAATATGCACCATTCAAAGCCACATCCTCAAATTTCAACCCTTTCTAACTTCATTTGCTATTTTTCATGCATTTAATGATTTTTTTGAGCTAAATGACCCTAAAATTGAAAAGCACTACAAATGAACTCTGAAAGGTTGAAACCTGCCATGGTATCATCATTTCACCCACATAGCATGTGCTAAAAAGTTGAGAGGGTTAGGGCAAAAACTGGATGCACTTCGTGTACAAACTGGACCATCTCCTTCGAAGTATCAAGGTTTCGGACGAAAACTCATCTGTTACAAAGGCATTTCATTTTTTAAACTTATTTCAACTCCAGACTTTTTGTGCATTCAATATGCACCATTCAAAGCCACATCCTCAAATTTCAACCCTTTCTAACTTCATTTGCTATTTTTCATGCATTTAATGATTTTTTTGAGCTAAATGACCCTGAAATTGAAAAGCACTACAAATGAACTCTGAAAAGGTTGAAACTTGGCATGGTATCATCATTTCACCCACATAGCATGTGCTAAAAAGTTGAGAGGGTTACGGCAAAAATTGGATACACTTCGTGTACAAACTAACCTATCTCGGCTACTCACTAGAGAAGAAAGTGATGACGGTGAAGCCGATGACATCCCAGAGTGGGATCTTGGGGTATAAAACTTTTTCTTCGCGTGTGTCCCTTTGCGCCGTAACCATGGACAATCTTCATCATTTAGCAAGATGTTTGGGTCAGTCTTCACTGTGAAGGGAGGAATTTCATGAAACTTTTCATAATCTTCTGGCATGTCTGTCTTGTCCTCCACTCCCACGATGTTTATTTTCCCTGAAAGAACTATGTGGCACTTTGGCTCACCGTATGATGTATTCGCTTCCTTATCTTTCCTTTTTCTCGGTTTGGTAGACATGTCCTTCACATAGAAAACCTGCGCCACATCATTGGCTAGGACGAATGGTTCGTCTGTGTACCCAAGATTGTTGAGATCCACTGTTGTCATTCCGTACTGCGGGTCTACCTTTACCCCGCCACCTATCAGATTGACCCATTTGCACCGAAACAAAGGGACCTTAAACTCACGTCCATAGTCAAGTTCCCATACACTACAAGAAATATGTCAACTTGTGACCTTCTGTCAGTGACCCTGGAAGAAATGGTCGTAAATCTACGACCATTTGAGACCAATTGGTCATAAGCTGTTCGGGGGGCTCCAAACCCTAAACCATAACAACCATTTTGGTCAGAAAGGTCGTAATTTCCTTACACGAAATCGTCGTAAAGCAGACAGCACTGGTCCGCTGCCTTATTTCTAGATGATCACGACCAATATAGATGGTCATAGCCTTGTAAATTGTGGTGCATTGCTATGACTAGGCGCCACCTTATCAGTTTTGCCTATGTGTTATGTCCATGTGTCAATTTTTGCCTATGTGTCATGTTCATGTGTCAATTTTTGCCCTAGGTTGCGAAGCAGCCTACATTTCTGTCATTCCCAAAATTCCCAAAAAATTCTCATAAATTCTTTGGATCATATCTTCCTCAAATATGTCAAAAACCTTCCTTGCCTAGTTCAAAAATAATTCAGGAATATTCATTTTCATTCTGTTCAGAACAGGACTTTGTGAAAGAAGTGCTATTTATATTTTCTTGATTGCCCTCAAAATTTTTGGACGCTCTTTCCTATCCAAAGCATTACCTCATGACAAAATCCAGCTCCATTTGCCTAGTAAATCTTCCTCAGCAAATTTCCAAAGTTTCTGTTCAGCTAGAAGCTTTGTGAAGGAAATACTAGCTAGGCATATCCTAATGAGTTGAATTTTTGCCATATATTCTATATGCCCAAATCATAGCTCTCCACAAAATTTGAGCCCCATCTAACGATCCATGTGAGCTCACCATCCAATCTTTGTTTCTGGTAATATTGCTTTATAATTGCTGAAAATTTTATATTTTATATTGCTTTATAATAGTTTGTGAAGCAACTATATTTTATATTGCTTTATAATAGTTTGTGAAGCAACTTTATTTTATATTGCTTTATAATTGCTGAAAATTTACCAGGACATGACCATGCCCATAGAACCTCCCTCCACCAAATTTTAGCTCATTTAATTTAGCCAATTGCCCTCAATATTTTTCCCAATTTTTTGTTTAGTGGAGAGCATTGTGAAGGAAGTACCATTTTTATTTATCCAAATGGTATGAAATTTTTACAGTGCCTTCATATGCCCAAATTATCATCCTCCTCAAAATTTCAGCTCAATCCAATCATCTATGTGAGCCCAGCTTCAATTTCTATTTTCTGGCCAGATTGACACATTGCAAAGCAAGTGCTATCTAGACCCCTCCTATTGCTCTCAAACTTTTTGGGAACTCTTCCATATCCAAATAATTTCCACATGCCAAAATACAGCTCCATTTTCCTAGTAAATCTTTCTCAGCAAATTTCCAAAGTTTCTATCCAGAGAGAAGCTTTTTGAAGAAAGTACTAGCAAGGTTTATCCAAATGATCTGAGATTTTTCCAAATCTTCCATATACTCAAATCATCACTCTCCACAAAATTTGAGCTCTATCTTGCAATCCATGTGAGCTCATCATCCAATCTTTTATTCTGGTCATATTTTCAGTTTGTGAAGCAACTATATTTTATATTGCTTAATTATTGCTGAAACTTTACCAGGGCATGTTCCTACCTATATAACTTCCCTCCACCAAATTTTAGCTCACTGCATTTAGCCAATTTCTCTCAATTATTTTCGCAAGTTTCCGTCCAGAGAAGAGCATTGTGAAGGAAGTACCACTTTGGCATGTCCAAATGGTATCAAATTTTTACAGTGCTTTCCTATGCCCAAATGACCATCCTCCGCCAAATTTCAGCTCAATCAATTCATTCATTTGAACCCAGCTTCAACATCCATATTTCTATCCAGTGTGGTACTTTGCAAAGCAAGTGCCACCTAGGCTCCTCCATTTGAGCTGCAAATTTGCCAAGACAGTCTCCCTTGTAGATGATCATCCTCAGCCAAAACTCAGGCCCATTGGCCATGTGAATTTCCCCCACCGCTAATCAAACACTTGGCTGCTAATTCATGTTTGAGCTTAGTTCAGTCTCCTCGCGAGATTCTTCTGTTGTATTCTTCTTCCTAACACCTACCGGGGGAGTGCCCAACCCACCAGACATGCCTAGGCCGCCCAAAACGTGTGGCAACACCACACTCACGCGGTGACCACGCGGCTGGCATGCTAGTTTACGCGCTCTGGAGTTGGGGCCCTCGGCCACCGTCCAAACCTCGACGTCTCGCCACCACACCATGTATCTCTGATTAAATAGATACATATGTACCTAGAAATGATTTTTGGAAAAAAATAAAGAGCAAACTATAAGGCGGCTGCAGTTCAAATTTGACCCGCTTCCTGCTGAATCGGCGGAAATTTGTCTTTTTCACAAGAGGTGGATCAAAAGTTTTTGACACCCAACCATATTTGGTCAATTGTACATTAAATATGGTCTAATATTTTAGAAAAATGATGTGGTCCAATTTTGCAACAAATATTTGGTAGGTTCTTCACAAAAAAACTCATTTTGGGCACTCGAAAAATGGAAAATGAAATTTTCGTCCAAAGAAAATGAAAACTTCCTTAGGCAACATTGCTTGACATTCCAAGATGCACCCTTGTGCACAATATGAGATCATTTGAACAAATTATGCCATGAATGTGGCCATAAGATTGATTATTTGGCTTGAAAACCATGAATCTTCACACAAGATAGCTCATTTCTGAGAACACTTTTTTAAAATAATTGCCGTATTACAAGTTTATTATTTTTCCTAGTAACTTGGTCACATATAATGACACAATGCGAAGGTTTTCCAATTTTTGAATTTTTTTTTGAATTTTTCATGCCCATTTCAAAATGTGGTCAAAACGGCGGGCATGACCGTTCCTAGCTAGTGGTGGAATCTTGGAAAACTTTTGGCGTTTCTCTGATTAAATAGATACTTATGTACCCAGAAATGATTTTTGGAAAAAATAAAGAGCAAACTATAAGGCAGCTGCAGTTCAAATTTGACCCGCTTCCTACTAAATCGGCGGAAATTTGTCTTTTTCACGAGAGGTGGATCAAAAGCTTTTGACACCCAACCATTTGGTCAATTGTACATTAAATATGGTCTAATATTTTAGAAAAATGATGTGGTCCAATTTTGCAACAAATATTTGGTAGGTCCTTCACAAAAAAACTCATTTTTGCCACTCGGAAAATGATTAAAAATAGCTAGAAAGATCAGAAATGCATACAAATTGGTGCTCATCCATAAAATGTGGTCTAACTTGAGTGAAAATTTGTGTGGTGCCCTTTTGCAAATATTTTTGATAGCTGCTTCACAAAATCCCTCTATTTTTAGTACTTGGAAACTATTTTAAATCACAGATTTTCTGAACCAATCAGGACTCTTCCCACGGATCACCCCACTGTAGCCGATCTGAACCGTCCACACCCGGCGGATCCAACGTCTCTCACTCACCTCTCAGGTCTCAGTAGCCCAACCCAAACCCTAGCAGCCCGCGGCCGCCTCTCTCTCCCCCTCACCCCGAGAACACACCTGCCCGCGACCGACCAACTCCTCTCCCCCAATCCCGCTGCCGCCGGCCTCCTCTCCTCCAACCCCGGGCTCTCTCCCATCGGCGCACCGCTGCCGCCCTCCACCCTCTCCCCTTCCCGAGCTGCTCAGGCGGCGCCCAGATCCGCCACCGCCATCCTCTACAACCATGCCCACGCAGCGGCAGAGGAAGGAGGAGTCAGGGGCAAAGCGACGGGGCCCTTCCTCCGCCTCCAGCCACCACCTCCACCTCCACCTTCCCGGCCGTGCAGCGACCAAGGCGCCTCTATCCTCCACTTCCCAGTCACACGGCGGTCGATCTATGTCCAACAGGAACCTCCGCCATGTCCTCGTCGGCCCATGGGCGCCGCCAAGAGCGTCCCCATCGAGGCGGAGCCGCCCACCAAGGAGGAGATCGAGGATGCCATGAAGAAAATCGCCCTCGGCAGAGAGTAAGCCCCCGCGCGTGCGCTTTCCTTCTCCTCTTTCTCGTTGCACTGCCGCGTTCAAGTAGAATGACCGTGTGGTTATGCTTGCAGGCCCGGGAGCGACGCCAATGACGCGGACGGGGACGAGGATGATGACGCCGTGATGAAGGTCGACGGCGCCGAGGTCAAGGAGGTCGAGGAGGCCGCCCAGGCCAAGGCCGCTGCCAAGGCGCTCGGGACCAAGAGCAGCTCGGGGTCGGGTGCCGTCGGCGAGGTCTCCAACGGGCTTGCTGAGCTCAACATGGACGCCTATGATGACGAGGAGGATGGTAGGCGCTCGTGCTCCCGTGGTTGACCCCTCCCGGGGAGCCCCTTCACCTGACACTCGCCCCCGTCCCGCGTTCACCTCGCCTCCTCCAATCCCAAGCCTCCCAGGTACGCTCCGGAGTAGCTTCTTCTGGTGTCGGATTCAGCTCCCCCAGCGATGCCTAAGCTAATAAGGTTGGTTGTGTGCTCTCCTTGCAGCAGCCTAAGGGTTTCATGTCATCGTAGGAGACTGTATGTCTGTGCTTGCTCCGGCGAGGTTGATCCGGACGGCTCGGCAGCGTCACCGGCGGTGAGAACCCCCCCTGTCTCCGCGGCTATGGACGAACTGGTTTGCGTGTTGCCTCCTGCCTTTTGTGCTCGCGTTGCGGTGGTTAGGTTAATGAAAATTGAACTAGTTAACTACGGTAAGAGATTCTGCAATTGCTTGTGGATCTGGCAGCAAGCAGTATGAACCATAGTTTAGCTGCTTCAGATAACTACTACTCAGGTTAATAACAATTACTAGGACTTTGAATCTGAAATAAAAATTACCAATATACGTATAACTTAATAACACAGAGATATATAACATCATCCATGTGTCAACTCACTGGTCACAAGAGGCAGCAGTGTACAAACAATACCTTGCAAACCAGACCCTGAATGATGTATGCTGTTCAATGTGGCCGTCGTTATCAACCTTATTATACGCTTGTGAACATTATTAGAATGAGGTGTGGTTTGCCAGCACCAGTAGTTCCTTTTATGCACCGGTTCAGATCACTTGTTGAATACGCTTGTGCAATCCTATTCCAGTTCAAATAGAATGCTAAACATATCATAGATGATGCACCTTTTGCATTCTTTCAGTCTTGTATTTTTAGGAAGCATTTTAAAACGACGGATCATGCAGCCCCCACATAATGTTGTCTAACAGATTGCATTTGGAATATACTGTTCTTTCTTGCCTAATGTTCTTGTTGCCGATAATAGGGCCTGTAGATAGCAAGTTATTTTCCTAGTGGTTACTTATGCTTATTGTGTATCACATTGAAAAACAAAATGCACAATGAGCTTGTTTGATCTTTTTTATGCTTATGTATACTTTATCAGGGCAGTCCTATTTCCTGTGATCTTTCCTATCATTTGCTAGTGTGATGCTTCAAGATGAGAAATTTTAAAACCCAAACTATTGTAAACAAGCTTTCTGCATCTTGAGAATTAATTGTTCATGATAGCCGAATAGTGTAGTTGATCATCACTATTGCTAAATGCTATTGCCTGATATAATATAAGTATGAGCACTCAACCATTATACAGCTGTTTGCATATTTGTTTTGTATTTTTTATAAATGATGATAGTTTGTGCAAGATGTTCACATGTTAATTTTTGTTGACTAAAGTCTCTTATGCCCTTGACTTAGCTTGACCCAGAACAGCAGCATCCTTGATGCGTACTGACCTTCACCTCGTTCTTTATCTCACAGACTCGAAGGAGACCGTATCCAAGGTACCTCCTCTTCGGTTGTGAGATAGTCCAGGGGTCGTGGGTGCGGCTAATGCCTATGTCCGTGGCCGCGCTTGACACTGCCCTCTCTTCAAGGGCATGTATCATTTTTTTAAACTCTGCTATCTTTTCCCAAGTCTTTATTATCTTGCCTAGCCTTGTACTGATATGTATTGTTTGCTGCTAATTACCCAAGTTAGTGCATGATGTTAAGGATAATCTGAGAACACTTGCCTAAGTTTATAAGATATGACATGTGACAGTCCAAGCCTGCTAGCCTCGCAGTCACAGCTTCGCAGGCAACCCAGCAGCCTCTCATCTTTCCTCAACCTCTTCATCTTTTATTCTTCAGATTTTTCTTCCATTAAGCTATTGGTCTGATGGATGTTGCTTGCTGGCTTGCTACTCTTTGAATGCTTGTGCCGCTGCTTCATACTGTGCTTCTCTAGTTGTTTGAATGCTTTTGCTGCTAGCCTGCTAGGCTGCTACTAGCCTCCTAACCTTATAGATGTTGTCCTTCTTTCATCTACAGGACAATATCATGCATATGTTTATTCAGTTTGAACTTTGTATATGTTTATTCAGTGCATGTCCTTGTGGTACTATGAGATTTATTGGCTGTTTGGAGATGTACTCATATTGTGCCATGTATTTTATTAGCTATATGATTACACATGTCAGTTTTATTATCAAAATCTGAACTGTAGTAGTCATTATATTGGGCTGTTGGGAGCCTCACCTTTTTGTCCAAAATAATACCTCTACTTTTTGTGTTCTTCAGGAATGCGTATCCTTCAGGACAGCTCAAGCAGGTATATAGCTCGCCGCAAATCGCTCGTCCTTCCTCCTTTCCTGGACATGAATGTGAGATGCCGCGCATGCAAGATCATGCCCCTGGAGCATGTGTGTCCGTTGCCAACATGTAGATTGCCTACCGTCAGGTATCTTGGTCTTGATATAACTCTGCAGTTTACTTGAATCTGCAGTTCCTTCCAAAAGTATATGCAAAGTGTGTGTGTATCCAGTGAGCAAATCTGTAGTAATTACTGAGTATACTATCTGATTTCTTTTAGTGGCTATTTTCTGCTCAGTTATCTTTTGACATATAGTTTGTTCTCTTTGAATGTGCAGATTGTATGCTGTGCTGGTGATCTTTTTTCGTTGCTGGAGTCATTTGAACCTGGATGTCATGTTTTATGTGATCTGAGCCATATGGCATATTGTAATCTTTTTATTGCTGTTTTTTTATGTACGATGTCATGAAGATGTACGTTTGAAATGCTGCTTTGACAGCAAAATTGTATTCCTGTGTTCATGCTGCTTTGACAGCAAAATTATGAAAATTTCTCAATAATATATATGGGTTAAATATCTGTTTTCCAATTTTCTATGCTTAAAGTTGTACTGCGCCTGAAAAGGCTACAGCCCAACTGATGATGTTGTTGTGGAATTGTTTATTTTAGTTTAAATAGAGAAAATAATAATAATTCTGCTAAAAGTTATAAAAAACAAAATGAAAAGGCCAACAAAAAACAAAATGAAAAGGCCAACAAAAAAAAGAAATTTACTAGAAAAAGGAAAGGGCCCAAAAGAGAAAAGGGCCGTAAAATTGGGCTTGGCCCATTTAGTTGACCACGGAAAAAACATAAATTTGTTGAATTACTGGTCTCGGCCCATATAGACGGTTGAACTGGACTGGGCTGATTCTAATCTACGATCATTTTGTTTCTTCAAAATTTTGCCACGTTGGATCTGACGTGGTGTGGGCAGGTTGCCAGTGACCAAAACAATTGGTCGTAGAATCTACGACCTTTTGTTTTGGTCGTAACCGTCTACGACCATATCACAGTGAAGGTCGTTAAGTTTCATTAAAGACGGCCAGCTTTTGACCAACTGTTTTTGGTCACAAAAAGGTCACAAGTGAAAAACAGCGACCATTCAGTGACCAATATTGATGGTCGCAAGTTGCCATATTTCTTGTAGTGATATCTCCTCTATGTAAACATAATATATCTCCCATATAGACACCACTGTTCTGGTTGGTGCTCTTTTTATCTTGGGCGATCGTGTAAAATGTATTCCCGTTAATCTCGTACCCTTTGAAAGTCAATATAGTCGAAGATGGTGACTTGGCCAACAAGTACAGCTCATCTCCAACACTGTCGTCATTCATGAGATGAGTTTGCAACAAACCGTCGAAAGTCGCCATGTGTGTACGTTTAATCCAGGGGTCAGACTGCTCCGGGTTCTTGCAGCGTACAATATCCATGTGTTCCTCGATATACGGAGCCACCAAGGTGGAATTTTGTAGAACTGTGTAGTGTGCTTGGGCCCAAGAATGCCCATCCCTACATATTACTGAATCCTTTCCTAGCATGCCTTTTCCACTCAGTCTCCCCTCATGCCGCGATTCAGGAACACCAATCGGCTTAAGGTCAGGAATAAATTCAACACAAAACTCAATAACCTCCTCTGTTTCATAGCCCTTGGAGATGCTTCCTTCTGGCCTAGCACGGTTATGAACATATTTCTTTAAGACTCCCATGAACCTCTCAAAGGGGAACATATTGTGTAGAAATACAGGACCCAGAATGGCAATCTCTTCGACTAGGTGAACTAGGGCGTGCGTCATGATATTGAAGAAGGATGGTGGGAACACCAACTCGAAACTGACAAGACATTGCACCAAATCATTCTGTAACCTTGGTAGGATTTCTGGATCGATTACCTTCTGGGAAATTGCATTGAGGAATGCACATAGCTTCACAATGGCTAATCGAACATTTTCCGGTAGAAGCCCCCTCAATGCAACCGGAAGTAATTGCGTCATAATCACGTGGCAGTCATGAGACTTTAGGTTTTGGAATTTTTCTCTGACATATTTATTATTCCCTTTATATTCGACGAGAAGCCAGACGGGACCTTCATACTGAGCAAGCATTCAACGAAGATTTCTTTATCTTCTTTGGTAAGAGCGTAGCTGGCAGGACCTTGATAATGCTTTGGATGCATGCCGTCTATTTCGTGCATACGTTGCTAGTCCTCCCGTGCCTCCGGTGTATCTTTTGTCTTCCCATACACGCCCACGAAGCCTAGCAGGTTCACGCAAAGATTCTTCGTCACGTGCATCACGTCGATTGCAGAGCGGACCTCTAGGACTTTCCAATAGGGTAGGTCCCAAAATATAGATTTCTTCTTCCACATGGGTGCGTGTCCGTCAGTGTCATTCGGAACAGATTGTCCGCCAGGACCCTTTCCAAAGATTACTTTTAAATCCTTGACCATATCAAGTATATGATCACCAGTACGGTGGTCAGGCTTCTTCCGGTGATCTGCCTCACCTTTGAAATGTTTGCCTTTCTTTCTTAAGAGATGCTTGATCGGAAGAAATCGACGATGTCCCAGGTACACATTCTTCTTACATTTATCCAAATATATACTTTCGGTCTCATCTAAACAGTGCGTGCATGTGTGGTATCCCTTGTTTGTCTGTCCTGAAAGGTTACTAAGAGCAGGCCAATCATTGATGGTTACAAACAGCAACGCTCGTAGGTCAAATTCCTGCTGTTTGTGCTCATCCCACACACGTACACCTTTTATGTCCCACAGCTGTAAAAGTTCTTCAACTAATGGCCTTAGGTACACATCAATGTCGTTGCCGGGTTGCTTAGGGCCTTGGATGAGCACTGGCATCATAATGAACTTCCGCTTCATGCACAACCAGGGAGGAAGGTTAGAGATACATAAAGTCACAGGCCAGGTGCTATGATTGCTGCTCTGCTCCCCAAAAGGATTAATGCCATCTGCACTTATACCAAACCATAAGTTCCTTGCGTCACCTGCAAACTCCGGCCACTTTCTCTCGATTTTTCTCCACTGCGACCCATCAGCGGGTACTCTCAACTTCCCGTCTTTCTTACGGTCTTCTTTGTGCCATCGCAACAACTTGGCATGCTCTTTGTTTTGGAACAAACGTTTCAACCGTGGTATTATAGGAGCATACCACATCACCTTGGCAGGAATCCTCTTCCTGGGGCGCTCGCCCTCAACATCATCACCAGGGTCATCGCGGCTGATCTTATAGCGCAATGCACCGCATACCGGGCATGCATTCAAATTCTCGTACTCCTCACCGCGGTAGAGGATGCAGTCATTAGGGCATGCATGTATCTTCTGCACCTCTAATCCTAGAGGGCAGACAACCTTCTTTGCTTCGTACGTACTGTCGGGCAATTCGTTATCCTTTGGAAGCGTCTTCTTTATCATTTTCAGCAACTTTTCAAATCCCTTGTCAGATACACCATTCTCTACCTTCCATTGCAGCAATTCCAGTGTGGTACCCAGCTTTTTCTTGTCATCTTCGCAATTTGGGTACAACAATTTTTTGTGATCCTCTAACATGCGCTGCAACTTCAACTTCTCCTTTTCACTTTCGCAGTTTCTCTTTGCATCAGCAATGGCCCGACCAAGATCATCAGCGGGCTCATCTGATGCCTCTTCTTCAGCTTCTTCTTCTTCATTCTCTTCCCCCATTGTAGTACCATCGTATTCAGGGAACCCAGGATAGTTGTCATCATCCTCTTCTTCTTCATTCTCTTCCATTAGAACCCCTCTTTCTCCGTGCTTGGTCCAACAGTTATAGCCGGACATGAAACCGGACGTAAACAGGTGGACGTGAATGACTTTTGAGCTAGAGTAATTCCTATCATTCTTACAGACACCACATGGACAACACATAAAACCATTCCGCTTGTTTGCCTCAGCCGCACGCAGAAAAGTATGCATGCCATTAATGAACTGGGGAGAGCGTCGGTCATCGTACATCCATTGCCGACTCATCTTCATTACACAGCACCAAAAAGACGAAATTAATACAAGTTCATACATAAAGTTCATACACACTTATTCTCATAAAACAACATAAAACTATCTAGCTAAAGCATTTAAATGCAACAACAAA
The DNA here is from genome assembly GCA_039707655.1 of Elymus sibiricus. NCBI lineage: Eukaryota > Viridiplantae > Streptophyta > Magnoliopsida > Poales > Poaceae > Elymus > Elymus sibiricus. The sequence goes on from CM077672.1 coordinate 356,850,522, forward strand.
TGCGATCAAAATCGCAACTAAGGTAATAATTGATCCAACAGCATAATGATACCAAGCCTCTTTATTAACGGCATATTTTCTAATCTTTCTAATCTTCAAGCGCTTTGCATCCATCTTGATCTTGTGATCATCGACGACATCGGCAACATACAACTCCAATTTCATCTTCTCTTCTTCAATTCTTTTCAATTTTTCTTTCAAATACTCGCTTTCTTTTTCAACTAAATTTAACTTTTCGACAAGAGGGTCGGTTGCAATTTCCGGTTCAGATACCTCCTAGATAAAAATATCTATGTCAACTTGATGGGCATAATTGTCATAAACACGAAATGCAACAAATAGTTATAAAAGAGAATATACCACATCCGAATCATAAACCGGACGAGGGCCGACGGGGACGGATATCAAAACCTTGACACTATGTATAACAAACAATCATACAAGTAAGAAAATTATACAAGTAACTATCTAAATCATACAAATAAGATTTTTTTTTATAAAAAATGATAAGAACAAGAGGCTCACCAAGGTGGTGCGGGCGATGGGACGGTGCGGGCGATCGACGGTGGTTAGGATGGGGACGGGAAGGCACTAAGTAAACCACACCTACACATATGCAAATTAAGAAGTTAATTTGAGCTCAAATTGCATATAAATCAAATAAACTCCCACATAATTACTCCCAAACTAAAACCCACAAATCACTATACTTATAGAGCATTGCACGAGCTAATCTAGCAATGAGAGATGAAAGGACAAAGTTGCTAACCTTTGTGAACACTTGGATTGATGGGGTGCCTCAATTCTTGACAAATCTTGGCAAAAATAGAGGATGAGCTCGAGCAAGGGGAAGAGAACAGAGGAGAGAAAGGAGAAAACAGAGAAAGGAGAGCTTGGGCTCGGGCTGGACGAAGCACTATATATAGTGATATCTTTAGTCCTGGTTGGTGATACCAACCGGGAATAAAGGGGCTCGCAGGGGCCCCATCCTGACGCCAGCGTGCCACCACCCCTTTATTCCCGGTTGGTAACACCAACCGGGACTATAGGTCACAAATGAACCGGGACTAAAGCCTAGCCGTTGGAACCGGGACTAGTGGTCACATTAGTCCCGGTCCAAAACCCGACCGAGACTAATGCTCCGGACGAAAGGCCTGTTTTCTACTAGTGGACGTTAACGTTCACGGTAGCGCTCTTCGCGTCGGGTATAGACATGGTAGTGAAATACTTGTTTTCTCTTACGACGGCCTTAGCCCATCTGACACGGAACATCGTCGCATCGTGCAGTCCATCGTAGTCAAGCTCCCAGATCTCTTCGACTCTTCCGTAGAATCTTTCTGTTGTGCCGTTGGCATCGGTCATGCATTCAATCGTCACCCCTGAGTTCTGGTAATCACTGTTCATGTCTTTGGCCTCCATGTAGAACGTGTACCCGTTGATATCGTATGCCTGATAGGTCGCGAGGTTGGGCGCGGAGCCATGTGCTAAGGCGTATATGAGCAATCCGTCTGCGCTGCCCTCTTCCGGGGGATTAGCAAGAACTTGCTCTTTGAACCAACGCAAGAAAGTGGAGTTGTGCTCTACAGTAACTTCGGCGCCCGTCTTGCGCATCCCCTGATCACGGTACTTCTTTGCGATGGTTTCTTTGTGCAGTGTCACATAATCTTCTACCGCATCTAGGTGTTGTAGCACTACTAAGTTAGCCCTGTCAAAGTCGTTCCGTCGACCCGAGTAGTCCATGTGCAATTCCCTCCGGCCATTGGTGTGACCTTCTCCTCCGAGCCTCCCATGGTGCTTCTTGACGGGCAAACCAACAACAGGGTCTCCGACGCCTAGATAATTCTCACAAAAGGAGATGCACTCTTGGGTCAGATACCCCTGGACGATGCTCCCATCGGGACGGGACATGTTACGAACGAATCCTTTGATGACCCCATTCATCCTCTCGAACGGCATCATGCTGTGAAGGAATGTCGGCCCAAGGTCGATGATGTCGTCCACGATGTGGACACATAGATGCACCATGACGTCAAAGAACGCGGGCGGGAAGTACATCTCAAGCTCACATAGTATGACAACGATCTCTTCCTGTAGCCTTCGGAGCTGCTTCACACTGATGGACTTTCGAGAGATAACGTCGAAGAAGTTGCAGAGACCAGTAAGCGTGTCACGGACGTGCTTGTCCATTATCCCTCTAATGGCAACCAGGAGTATCTGCATCATCATCACGTGACAGTCATGAGACTTCATCCCGCTGAACCTTTTCTTCTTGGTGTCTAGAAATCTGCTTATCTTCCCACAGTAACAGGAACTGACTTTGATTCCCGTAAGGCAATTGATGAATTGATCGATCTCCTTCGCACTTAAGGTCAAGCAAGAGGGGGGGAAATAATTCTCCTCCTTCTTGTTGACTTTTCTGCCCCTTTCCCCCACCTCCGTCTCCGTCTCCTCCGTCGACTTTTTACGGGGCGGCATGTGGAGATCTCCCCTGATCTCCAAATCTTCCAAGTCTTTCCTTGCCCTCGGCCCATCCTTGGTCTTCTCCGGCATGTTCATCAGTGTGCCAAGCAAGCTCTCGAGGACATTCTTCGTGATATGCATTTGATCAAGGCAATGAGGCGTGTCGTGATTGGGCCAGTAGTCCAAGTCCTAGAAAACAGACCTCGTTTTCCATACCTTCAGCAGCGGCTCCGGCGCCTTTTTCATCTTTCCCAGCGTGGGGCACTATTCCCAGTTTTTCAACAGCTCGTTGATTTCGGCGCCGCTCCTCTTACGTGGAGGTCCTCGATGCTCAGCCAAACCATTGAATAGATCTCCACGTTTTCTCCACGGGTCATCCTTCTCGAGCCATCTATGATGCCCCATGTACACGATTTTCCCAGACCTGCCATCTTTCGTTAACATAAGCTGCTGAGACGTTGTATCATCCATGCACCTCGTGCATCCACAGTATCCGTGGCACACCTAGCCTGAGACATACCCGTAACCGAGATAGTCATGCACCGTTGTCATCAGCGCGGCTCTCATATAGAAATAATCTCCTGTGCTGGCGTCCCATGTCTTGACCGGTGATTTCCATAACATGTGTAGCTCCTCTTTCAGTAGCCCCAGATATAGGTTAATATCATTTCCCGGTTGTTTCGGCCCTTGAATCAGCATGCTCATGTGTATGTACTTTGTCTTCATGCACTTCCATGGGAGGAGGTTGTACATCCATACAAAGACGGGCGATGTGCTGTGGTTGGTGTTCTGGTTTCCAAACGGATTCATGCCATCGGTACTCGTGCCAAGCACGATGTTCCTTGCATCTTCTGTGAAAAATTGATATTCGGCGTTGAATGCTCTCCACTGGCTAGCATCTGCGAGGTGTCTCAGCTTCGGATCATCTCCATCGTCGGGCTTCTTCCTCTCCGCGTGCCAGCGCATGAGCTTTGCTTCCTTAGGATCTACGAAATACCGCTGCAAACGGGGAGTGATCGGAAAGTACCATACAACTTTCTAAGGAGCTTTCTTTCCGGCCTTCTTGTATCGAGAAGCATTACACACTGGACAGCTGGTTTTTTCCGCGTGCTCCTCCCAATAAATGATGCAATCGTTGATGCATGTGTGGTATCTAATGTGCGGCAGATCAAGAGGGCAAACGATTTTCTTGGCCTCCTCGACACTAGTAGGACACAGGTTCCCCGCAGGAAGAACTTTATTATTTAGATGCTTCAAATGCTCATCGAGGCTTGCGTCTGTCCATTTGTTTTTGGCCTTCGTCTTTAGAAGTTCGAGCGTGAAACTCAAGCGGGTCACCTTGGGATCACAACCGTCATACAACGGAGTCTTCGAGTCTACTTCCAGTTGCGCCAGCTTGGCCTCCTCTCTAGAAGAAGCTCTGTCGCAAGTCGTATTCTTGCGAAGCAGGTCTCGAACATGAGGGTCCTGCACGACTGAACTTAGTAGCGTCGAAGACTGCGGCGTGTCCGCCGCCGCTTCTCCGCCATGTCCGGACTCTTCTTCGCCGTGTCCGGAATCTTCTTCGCCGCCATGTCCGGACTCTTCCCCGCTGCCATGTCCGGCGCCATCGTCTTCGGGTCGATCAGTCATCTCTTCGTCTAGCCCCATGTCATTATTGCCTGCCATGTGGACGTCCTCATCATCATCTTCACTTATCCACCGTGTATAGCCATCCATGAAACCATTCTTGAGAAGGTGCGCCTTTAAACTGCCACGATCAAGGGGGTCCAAAATGACTCCTTCTTTGCATCTTGTACACGGACATCTAATCCCAGTCCGATTATTTGCATACATGTCCATCACCGCTGATTGCATGTATCGCTCCACCTTCCTTCCACTCACCTTCATGACCGACTGCGCGGTATAACAAGCAAAAGGATTATAAAGAAAATGCATGCATGCATCAAAGTCATACAAAAATTTGGCATGACCTTGCCTAAAAATAGGACATATCGAGTTTGCTCGAAATTCGCCGAAACGGAAATAAATCGACATTTTGGCAAAACATAAGCAACTCAGGGGGCATGTCACTCGCACAAATCCCTTCATATCGCAAACACACATATTCCCATTCTTGAAATGCACAACTTTTTACTCACCTATCTCCCGAGAGAGATCGAGCATGGTTAGATGAGGCCTTCGCTACCTATAGGGATCGAAAGTGGATGGCTAGCTAGCTAGATCTAGTTGTTGGGAGGAGAGATGACTCTAGATAACTAATGGAGAGGGAGAGAGATGAGCTAGGTAGCTATGAGACAAATCTAGGAGTGGGAAAGGGATATATATGTATGGAAGGAGGGAGAGCCAAATAAATGAGGAAGATAGAGAAAAGAGGCCATTTATGGAGGAGAATTATGGTGGAGGGGGGCATTAATGGGGAGAGAAGAGAGGTAGAAGGAAGAGAGAAGAAGGGCAATAATGGTGGAGAAGTAACTTAGAGAGGGGAGAGGGGAAAGGAGGGGAGAGGGCAAAGGGGGGAGGAAGGGGGAGGGGGAGAGGGGGTGGGTGAAAAGGTGGCACCAACCACGCCTAGCAGTAGCGTTGTATTTTTGTCGGCGCTACTGCTAAGGTGCATAGTAGTAGCGCTCGTTCGGCGCAGCGCTACTACTAAGTGGGGCCCAATAGTAGTAGCGGTTTTGTCAGAGCCGGCGCTACTGATAAAATCTTAGCAGTAGCGCTGTATTTTGGAGGGTGCTACTACTACAGCTAGCATCGGTGGGCACGTTGGGGCCCACTTAGCAGTAGCGCGGCAAGTATTTCCAGCGCTACTGCTAAGGCCTTACTTGTAGCGCTGTCCAAACCCAACGCTACTGCTAATTAGTAGTAGCGATGCATATTTTCCCGCGCTACTACTAATGTTCTACCTATAAGCTTTTTCCTAGTAGTGAACCCCCTTACTCGGGTGTAAGCTTCTGTCACTCTAGCCGCCCACTATAAGAGAATTATGAACGTATTGCAAACCCTACAGCGGGGATCCCTCACGCTTGCATGACACGGAGGGCACCATAGGACAGCACCAAAATAAAACATACAACTCAAACCAATCACGATCATCAATCAACCCATAGGACAAAAAGAATCTACTCAAACATCATAGGATTGTCATACATCATTGGATAATAATATATAGCGTTAAGCACCATGTTTAAGTAGAGATTACAGCGGGGGGAAGAGGTGTTACACCGCTGCATAGAGGGGGAGAGAGTTGGTGTTGACGGCGGCGAAGTTGTTGGTGTAGATCGCCGTAACGTTGGTTCCCCCGGCGGCGTTCCGGCGCCACCGGGAGAGAGGGGGAGAGAGTCCCCCTCCTTCTTCTTCTTGCTTGGCCTCCCCCCTAGATGGGAGGAGAGTTCCCCCTCTGGTCCATTGCCGCCATGGCTCCCGGAGGGGAGGAGCCCCTCCGAGATTGGATCTCTCTCTCTGTTATCTTCTGTTTCGCGCTCCTGTTTTCTGGCCGAAAGCTGTTTCTAATATTCCTGGAGATCCGTAACTCCGATTGCGCTGAAATTTTAACACGATTTTTTTCTCGATATAAGCTTCCTTGCGGCCGAAGAAGAGCCCAAACGACTTACGGTGTGCCCACAAGGCACCACCGCGCGGCCAGGGGGGTCGCGCCCAAGTGCCTTGTGGAGGCTGTGGGCCTCCGTTTGCATTGACTCCACCTCCCAAAAATCACATATATTCCAAAATAATTCGCCGTAAAATTTTATGGCATTTGGACTTCGTTTGATATGGATTTTTTGTGAAACAAAAGACAAGCAGAAAACAGGAACTGCCACTGGGCACTGGATCAATATGTTAGTCCCAAAAATAAAATAAAATATTGCCAAAAGTATGTGAAAGTTGTAGAATATTGGCATGAAACAATCAAAAATTATAGATACGACGGAGACATATCAGCATCCCCAAGCTTAATTCCTGCTCGTCCTCGAGTAGTTAAATGGTAAAAAGATAATTTTTGATGTGGAATGCTACCTAGCATAATCTTGATCATATAATCTAATCATGGCATGAATATTAAGATATGAGTGATTCAAAGAAATAGTCTATAATTTGATATTGAAATAATAATAAAAAACATGCATGTATTTCATCATTGCTTTTCATAATAATGGAGCTAAAGGAAACAGCCTCTATACACTTAGTTGTGATAAGCATGACACGCTCGTTCTTCCCTGCATAGACATATCAAATCAAGAGTACCCCGGTGCCAAACCAAGCAATTGGATCATACTTTTTAACGCGTTTCAGCATTTTCAACTTCACTCAATACATGAGCGTGAGCCATGGACATAGCACTATGGGTGGAATAGAATGCGGTGGTAGAGATCAATAGAAGAAGTCAAAAAGGGAGAAAGTCTCGCATCAACGCGGATAATCAACAGGCTATGGAGATGCCCATCAATTGATGTCAATGCGAGGAGTAGGGATTGCCATGCAACGGATGCACTAGGAGCTATAAGTGTATGAAAGCTCAAACTGAAAACTAAGTGGGCATGCATCCAACTTTCTTGCTCATGAAGACCTCGGGCATTTGAGGAAGCCCGTCATCAGAATATACAAGCCAAGTTCTATAATGAAAAATTCCCACTAGTATATGAAAGTGACAACATAGGAGACTCTCTATATGAAGAACATGGTGCTACTCTGAAGCACAAGTGTGGTAAAGGATGGTAACATTGCCCCTTCTCTCTTTTTCTCTCATTTCATTTTTTTTGTTTTCTCCTTTTTTTTCTTTTTTTGGGCTCTTTTTGGCCTCTTTTTTTTTTCTTTTTTCTCTCTTTTTTTTTTCGTTCGGAGTCTCATCCCGACTTGTGGGGGAATCATGGTCTCCATCATTCTTTCCTCACTGGGACAATGCTCTAATAATGATGATCATCACACTTTTATTTACTTACAACTCAATATTACAACTCGATAAAAACTATACAAGACGACTCTAAATGAATGCATCTGGCAGTGTACAAGGATGTGCAATGATCTAGCGTAGCAAAGATATCAAAAAACGGACAAGCCATAAAAATATCATGCTAGCTATCTTGTGATCATGCAAAGCAATATGACAATGAATGCTCAAGTCATGTATATGATGATGATGGAAGTTGCATGGCAATATATCTCGGAATGGCTATGGAAATGTCATGATAGGTAGGTATGGTGGCTGTTTTGAGGAAGATATAAGGAGGCTTATGTGTGATAGAGCGTATCATATCACAGGGTTTGGAAGCACTGGCAAAGTTTACACAAACTCTCGAGGTGAGAAAGGGCAATGCACGGTACCGAAGAGGCTAGCAAATTGCGGAAAGGTGAGAGTGCGTATAATCCATGGACTCACATTAGTCATAAAGAACTCACATACTTATTGCGAAAGTCTATTAGCCCTCGAAGCAAAGTACTACTACGCATGCCCCTAGGGGGGAGGTTGGGAGGAGTTAACCATCGCGCGCCCCCGATCCAAACAACACAAAGACTCAATCAATGATAAATCATGCTCCGACCTCACTGCTAATGTCAGCGGCCACCACTTTACATGCGTGAGAATTTACTTGCGTAAAGACTTACTTCCCTTAACACCATTATTAATACTCAACTTTAATTCTTTTACTAGCATGCCCCAATATTACCACCTCAATATCGCAAAACTATTACAAGGAATCAAACATATCATATTCAGTGATCTACAAGTTTTATGTAGGATTTTATGACTAACCATGTGAATGACCAATTCCTGTTGACTCTCTAAATAGATATAAGTGAAGCATGAGATTTTAATTCTTTCTACAAAAGACCACACTCTAATAAATATAAGTGAAGCAAAAGAGCATTCTACAAATGACGGTTTTCCTATATGAAGAGAAACAGGCATCCAAACTTCAAATAATTTAAGTGAAGCACATGAAGCATTCTATAAAGCCATACTCAAAAGATAAAAGTGAAGTGCATGAAGCATTCTATAAATCAACCAAGGACTATTTCATACCAGCATGGTGCATTATTAAAAGGAAAACAAAAAGCACACGACGCTCCAAAAATTTACGCATATCATGTGAACAAAACAAAAACCAAGACATACCTATAATTGTTGAAGAAAGATGGGATGCCTTCCGGGGCATCCCCAAGCTTCGATGCTTGAGTCTCCTGAATATTTACTTGGGGTGCCTTGGGCATCCCCAAGCTTGAGCTCTTGCCTCTCCTAGGCTCCGCATGGACGTCGTGGTAATACTCCTTGTCGAAATCCTGACCTGGCCAATTAAATAGCCAGGGACAAGCCAGTGAGTACGTTGGAATGTACTCGCAAACATTATGAACAAAAGATATACCGAATGCATATGCTCATGCTGGATTAAATGAGATGCATATGTTGGCTGAAATTAAATTATGGCATGATAAATATTAGCAAGTGCAAAAGTATGAGTAAATAAAATGTTAGTGACAAACCAAGAAAGTTAAAAGTGGATAATCGGGCGAGACAGGACCGCCCGAGAATCCAAAAGAAAATATAAAGTGGAGAATCCGGCGAGACAAGACCGCCCGAGTATCCAAGAGAAATGCCAAACGGGTGTCTAAAAGAGAATCAGGCAGGACAGGACCACCCGAGAACTCAAGCGACGCCACAAGAGGTCTTGAAAAGAAATGCCAAACGGGTGTCTAAAAGAGAATCGGGCGAGATAGGACCGCCCGAGAACTCAAGCGACGCCATGAGAGGTCTTGAAAAGAAATGCCAAACGGGTGTCTAAAAGAGAATCGGGCGAGACAGGACCGCCCGAGAACTCAAGCGACGCCACGAGTGGTCTTGAAAATAAATGAGTATCCCGGGTAGTCTAGCCAGCCCATGAGATACTCAGAAAAGAAAAGAAAACTGAGTGCCCGGGTAGTCTAGCCAGCCCATGAGACACTCAGAAAATAAAAATAAAAATGATAGGGTTAGTCCACAATAATATTCATATCATCAATAATATTCATGATATTATCAATAGTAGCAATAATCATTCTGCAAAATAATTCATGCTCAATTTAATTATTTCCTCCGGAGACCGACACTAAGACGGACACTTGACCAACCCAGAATGTAGTCCTTAACCGCGGACACGGCTGTTCGAATAGGTAAAACTCTGCAGAGAGTGTACTCTTTACCCACGTGTATAGGATTTCCTTAGCCACTACCGAGACGCTGACTAATTCCCATTACGGTCTTTGGGTTGAAAACACACCTAACCCGCACATACCAGCTTTAACTTACCAAAGCCAGGAATCACCCAAGGAAATGATAGAGTAAAACTCTAAGTGGGAAGGCCTCATTCAACAGCCTCCAATAGCATGGGATCAAAATATTTATAACGGCGCACAAACAGGGGTGCTACCCCTCTCCGGCTACAACCGGAGACACCCATGCCCCCGGACCAAGTGACATGCCTACCAGTGATCAGATGGTATCTTTCACAATGGCCTCTCTGTACGGTGTGTGAGGGAAAGGGGTTAACAACTTACTGAACCGTACCCTACCTGTGGCAGGGACAAGTGGCAGCACGAAACAAGTATGGGGGTTACCAGAACAAGACTCGATCTACGGTCGACTCAGGAGGCTTATGTATTTCCTGCAGTGGTTAGCACAATAAAGTGTTCTTTCAACAGTAACACCAAAACAGGGCCACAGCCCTTGCATGTCCCAACATGCATAACCAACAAGGCATGATCACGCTCCGACGTGATCACCCATCGGCCGGTAACGGTATCCCTCTTATACCTGCTCCTGCAAGTTAGTCCTGACAAGCACACGTTGCACGGTACAAGGAAACATGCCAACACTACATGCATGTAAATTTTATTTGAATTCAACATATGCATGATTCGATTATTCTTGCAAACATTTAACCATGCAATCACCATATCAAGTGTTCAAGATGCTTGCCTTAAGCATGCAAAGGGATTGGGTGCACTCCAAAACTTTGGAAATTTTTATCTTCCCTCCATTTTCCTATTTTCAAAATAATGCAATTACCACACAAATATTAGGCAGGAAAATAAAAGTGCCCTACAAATGGAAATTTCACTTTTTTTAGGACCTCTCTAGTTATATGAAAAATAACCAAGGTGGTTCTACTGGATGTTGAGCAATAAGGATTTTTGAACATTTCACTTAGGTGGAAATCAAGGAAATAATGGATCTGCAAGAATTTTATAGAAAACCTTTTATAAAAATGAGTTGAGGCACCTATTAAATGAGGCATGATTTTATAAACATTTAGAAATTGGTTTCACTGGATTTGGAGCTGAGGGTATATTATAGGAATTATCTAAGTTGAGTTATACTAGAAAATGACCTATTAAATAGGTTAGGCAGAAATTAGTCATAGGAAAAATGTTCACTGTGGCTATTTAAATGGAGTAATATTTTATAAGCCCCTGTAAATTTGTATTGTCTCATTTGGATTTGAAATGAGTTCTGTAGAATTTTTTTATGTCTCTGGTTAAATGAAAAAGACAGGAAAACCACCTGACGGCAGGCAGAGGCGCGCACCGGGCGAAGCCCAGCTAAACTACGCCACCGGGCCGAGCCCAGAGGTGTTGCCACGTGGGGGTGAAGACGTACTCCGTGGAGTACGCTTTCTGCGAGCGAAAACGGCTTCACTTGGAAGCCGTGTCCACTTAAACTGGGCGAGGCCCACCCGTCGGTGGCTCAGGCCTCGCGCTGGACCGCTGGCAGGCGGGGCCAAAAGGCAGCGGGGCCCGCTGACAGGTTTGACCGGGGTCAATCCTGGCCTTCTCCCTCCTTCGACCGAAGCTCCCGGCGTCCGGCGCCGGCGAACGGCGGCGCCACTCAAGGAGATGAGCGCGGGATTGGGCTCGGGAGGAACTGGCGATCCTGACGAGGTGCAGCATAGCCTGTGGGGAGCAAGGGGTTGCCGGCGGCGAGCTCGCCCGAAGGACTCTGGCGGAGCTCGAAAGAGGGCTTTTACCCACGGGCTTGCTCCAGCCAAATTGAGGAGGGAAGCGGATCCGTGAGATCATTAGGCGGCTGTTGGTGAGGAAATCCGAGGGGGAGGGGCTCTAGTGTGGCTGAAATCACCCGAGAAACAGAGGCGTCAACCTCGGCCAGAGGCGGGGAAGAGATCGTTCCCGAGCTCAGCTGGTGCCTCGGGGTGCTACTGGAGGGAGAGGGATGGTGCTATGAGGGGAGAAGAGCTCGGGGGTGGCCTTTATATAAACGGGGGACGTCGGCCCGTAGCTTCCAGAGAAGAGGCGTGTCGGCGGCGCCAATACTGGGACGGAGGAGGTAGTTGAGGCCGGTGGCATGGTCGGCGGGGGATGGATGAGTTCGGGTGGTTGGGGGTTGGGCGAGGGGCAACCTGGCAGCCCGAGAACGTGCCAGGTTGTTCGGGCAGTGTCGTGCCCGAGAGAACTACGGCGGCGGCCGGTGCAGGTCGGTGGAAGGCGGCACTAGGGGACAAGGGAGGTGTCGGCGAGGCACTACGCTTGCTCATGAAGCTATCCGGAGCGGCTGGCGTGCGGGAGCAGCAGCAGAGGGCAACCGCGGCTTGATGCCGAAGCCTGCACAACGAGTGCTCTGCACGCGCTCTGGACGTGCACATGTGGTGCTCGACGCTATGCCAGGGTGAACTAGGGTGATCTATTCGAGCTGATTTTTTGGTAGGGTGATGCTGTCAAGTCTGAGAGGTATGCTAGACATGCTAGTTTGGCCAGATGATCTAGTGTGCAATGCAAGTTAGAAGGATGCAATGTTTCTGCCATGCCCATAAGCTGCTTGACAAAATGCTAGGGCTATTTAGAAGATTTTGTTGGCTTTAAAAATTACCAGGATGATGCTTCATTACAAGATAGATGGGATGGTGAAGTTGGATGGATCAGAAGAGAAACTTGCAAGTGCAAGTTTGAGTGAAATGCAGTTCTGGTCCCAAACTTGGAGGGTTTATTTGGAGGTATTCCCAGATGCAAATGGAGCTGACCTTCTGGACTTAAAGGTTTGGTTGGAAGGACTATAAGGTGGAATAATTTCAGATTTTTTGGATAAAGGAAAAATGGGGATGCAGTTATAACCTAGGATTGGGACAGAATTGAAAAGAGGAAGTTGTGCTCAAAATTCTCAAAAGACCAGGATGGGTTTTTGCATAAAAGGGATCGATAGGCATCACATGACCTCTCATAATTTTTTTGGAATTTAAAAAGAATTATTTAAAATGGTTGTAGTGCAACAGAAGCATTTTAAGAATTGAAAATGTTGTTAAAAGAATTATTTTGGGGCAAATTTTATTATGAAAATATTTCCTACTGTTATTTAAAATATAAATGAAATGTTTAAAGGAAACTACCAAAGCCCATAATATCACCCAAAACTTTCTATATGGAGGGAAGAATTTTGAAAAACAGACAACAGAAAATACTCTGAAATAATAAAAGACCTATTATAATTCAAAATTTTATTCCTAGCCAAAATTTACTTAATAAAAACATGGTTAAATTTTTGGGGTGTTACAAACTCTACCCCCCTTAAGAAAATCTCGTCCTCGAGATTTATTAGGGTGGTCATTAAAACTAAACCCACCTTTCAAGGAGATTTTTCTGAACTAATTATTTAAATAACCTAATTAGGCACAGTTGACGTGGGTCTATTGATAATTGGTGCAGCAATAGTGGGGTACTCGTGCTGTAGTTTTACTGTACGACAAATTTGGAAGTGGTATAATTTCTAATTCCAATTTCGCCTGCCGAACTCCAGTGCACAGTGTTCTCTCTGGCTGACAGGTGGGTCCAGGGCCCACTGTTAGTCTCTTCTTCTTCCTCTGGCTCTCCTTCCTCCTCTTTCTCTCTCGCGTGCTCTTCCGCACTTTCTCATCCAGTGGCGTCTAGCGCGTAGGGCATCTAGGGCCGTACCGCGGTAGTGCGCGGCGTGCTTGTCGCCGGCAGCGTGCACTCACCTCGCGGGCCAGTGCCTTGTCGGCACTACTCGCGGATTCGCCCCCGAACACCGGCGATCGAGCGACGAGCGGCGCTGGTGGACTTCGCTCACCGTGCACCGAGCTCGAGCTATAAAACGACTGCGGCTTTCTTCTTCCTCTTACCTCGCACCTCGCCTCACCTCTTCCTCTTCTTCTCCTTCTCCTTCTGGTTGCAGGAGCTTGAGAGGAGGCATCAATGGAGGACGTGGGTTCGGGGCTGATCACGATCCTCCTGGTTGGTCTGCTGGCGGCGTTGGTTGGCTTCTCGCTGCTGCTGTGTGCGATGATCCTCGATGATCACCGTGATGCCACAGATCGAGTGGTGGCTCTCCGAGGCGGTGGTGACCATGAGGACTAGGCAGCGGTGTCGGGTATGAGTGAGTGTTAGTGCGTTCTGCAGCAGGCTCCGTAGAAATAAAAACCCACGAGTTTTTCTTCGAGAAAACGGTGGTGTAGTGAGAGTGATCTAGTAGTGGTTAATTTGGTGCTAAGTGTGTGTGTGTGTGTGTGTGGTTTCTGCACTTAGTGCATGTGGTAAAATCAGTGTGACTGTGAGCCGAATGTTGTGGCTGCACGCGAAATAAACTTATGTGAGAAAAATCTTGGTGGTTGGATATCGAACTGAGCATGAGGCTGTGATGTGCTGAGTTGGGGCAAGGCTTTCTCTATAAGCCAGCAGAGTCTTCCATCGCACGCTTGTGGATGGAACAACTAAGGTGTCGGCCACAGGCACACGGCCTATGGGTAGGGCTGGTAGGTTGGGCACCGACTGCCAAAAGGTGTCGGCTGGCCACTGTGTAGGCTTATCGGATTAGATGGCCTTGGCTACGGACAGGAAAATATTTGGATGGTGTGGAAACCTAAGGATAATGACCAGGCTAAGATAGGATAAGCCAGTGGTCAGCTTGGCTCTGATACCAAGGTTGTCGGGGCCAGATTTTCGGAACATGATATCCCAGAAATTAACCCCTCGTGTCGTCACCAGCCCAGGATTACTGTTACTGGTGGACACGTCCTTGTTATAGATTACCAAGCAATTACAAGAATTGGATACAAGACCATAAAGGTCTAATGATACAACAATGATTTCTAGTGAGGATGATGGAAGCGACATGTGGTTCTCCAACGTCGACGGGGCTCCATTCCCACAGGAACGGCTGACCAGGATAATTCCTATCCCGCATGGCTGCTATCCAAGGCTCCGCATGGATGTCGTGGTAATACTCCTTGTCGAAATCCTGACCTGGCCAATTAAATAGCCAGGGACAAGCCAGTGAGTACGTTGGAATGTACTCGCAAATATTATGAACAAAAGATATACCGAATGCATATGCTCCTGCTGGATTAAATGAGATGCATATGTTGGCTGAAATTAAATTATGGCATGATAAATATTAGCATGTGCAGAAGTATGAGTAAATAAAATGTTAGTGACAAACCAAGAAAGTTAAAAGTGGATAATCGGGCGAGACAGGACCGCCCGAGAATCCAAAAGAAAATATAAAGTGGAGAATCGGGCGAGACAAGACCACCCGAGTATCCAAGAGAAATGCCAAACGGGTATCTAAAAGAGAATCGGGCGAGACAGGACCGCCCGAGAACTCAAGCGACGCCACGAGAGGTCTTGAAAAGAAATGTCAAACGGGTGTCTAAAAGAGAATCGGGCGAGACAGGACCGCCCGAGAACTCAAGCGACGCCACGAGAGGTCTTGAAAAGAAATGCCAAACGGGTGTCTAAAAGAGAATCGGGCGAGACAGGACCGCCCGAGAACTCAAGCGACGCCACGAGAGGTCTTGAAAATAAATGAGTATCCCGGGTAGTCTAGCCAGCCCATGAGATACTCAGAAAGAAAATAAAACTGAGTGCCCGGGTAGTCTAGCCAGCCCATGAGACACTCAGAAAAGAAAAAGAAAAATGACAGGGTTAGTCCACAATAATATTCATATCATCAATAATATTCATGATATTATCAATAGTAGCAATAATCATTCTGCAAAATAATTCATGCTCAATTTAATTATTTCCTCCGGAGACCGACACTTGACCAACCCAGACTGTAGTCCTTAACCGCGGACACGGCTATTCGAATAGGTAAAACTCTGCAGAGAGTGTACTCTTTACCCACGTGTATTGGATTTCCTTAGCCAACACCGAGACGCTGACTAATTCCCATTACGGTCTTTGGGTTGAAAACACACCTAACCCGCACATACCATCTTTAACTTACCAAAGCCAGGAATCACCCAAGGCAATGATAGAGTAAAACTCTAAGTGGGAAGGCCTCATTCAACGGCCTCCAATAGCATGGGATCACAATATTTATAACGACGCGCAAACAGGGGTGCTACCCCTCTCCGGCTACAACCGGAGACACCCATGCCCCCGAACCAAGTGACATGCCTACCAGTGATACGATGATATCTTTCACTATGGCCTCTCTGTACGGTGTGTGCAGGAAAGGGGTTAACAACTTACTGAACCGTACCCTACCTGTGGCAGGGACAAGTGGCAGCACGAAACATGTACGGGGGTTACCGGAACAAGACTCGATCTACGGTCGACTCAGGAGGCTTATGTATTTCCTGCAGTGGTTAGCACAATAAAGTGTTCTTTCAACAGTAACACCAAAACAGGGGCACAGCCCTTGCATGTCCCAACATGCATAACCAACAAGGCATGATCACGCTCTGACGTGATCACCCTTCTGCCGGTAACGGTATCCCTCTTATACCTGCTCCTGCAAGTTAGTCCTGACAAGCACACATTGCACGGTACGAGGAAACATGCCAACACTACATGCATGCAAATTTTATTTGAATTCAACATATGCATGATTCGATTATTCTTGCAAATATTTAACCATGCAATCACCATATCAAGTGTTCAAGATGCTTGCCTTAAGCATGCAGAGGGATTGGGTGCACTCCAAAACTTTGGAAATTTTTATCTTCCCTCCATTTTCCTATTTTCAAAATAATGCAATTACCACACAAATATTAGGCAGGAAAATAAAAGTGCCCTACAAATGGAAATTTCACTTTTTAGGACCTCTCTAGTTATATGAAAAATAACCAAGGTGGTTCTACCGGATGTTGAGCAATAAGAATGTTTGAACATTTCACTTAGGTGGAAATCAAGGAAATAATGGATCTGCAAGAATTTTACAGAAAACATTTTATAAAAATGAGTTGAGGCACCTATTAAATGAGGCATAATTTTATAAACATTTAGAAATTGGTTTCACTAGATTTGGAGCTGAGGGTATATTATAGGAATTATCAAAGTTGACTTATACTACAAAATGGCCTATTAAATAGGTTAGGCAGAAATTAGTCATAGGAAAAATGTTCACTATGGCTATTTAAATGGAGTACAATTTTATAAGCCCCTGTAAATTTGTATTGTCTCATTTGGATTTGAAATGAGTTCTGTAGAATTTTTGGCAGGCGGGGCCGAAAGGCAGCGAGGCTCGCTATCAGGTTTGACCAGTGTCAATCCTGGCCTTCTCCCTCCTTCGATCGAAGCTCCCGGCGTCTGGCGCTGGCGAACGGCGGCGCCACTCAAGGAGATGAGCACGGGATTGGGCTCGGAAGGAACTGGCGATCCTGACGAGGTGCAGCGTGGCCTCCGGGGAGCAAGGGGTTGCCGGCGGCGAGCTCGCCCGAAGGACTCCGGCGGAGCTCGAAAGAGGGCTTTTACCCACGGGCTTGCTCCGGCCAAATTGAGGAGGGGAGCGGATCCGTGAGATCATTAGGGGGCTGTTGGTGAGGAAATCCGAGGGGGAGGGGCTCTGGTGTGGCTGAAATCACCCGAGAAACAGAGGCGTCTGCCTCGGCCAGAGGCGGGGAAGAGGTCGTTCCCGAGCTCAGCTGGTGCCTCGGGGTGCTACTGGAGGGAGAGGGATGGTGCTGTGAGGGGAGAAGAGCTTGGGGGTGGCCTTTATATAAACGGGGGACGTCGGCCCGTAGCTTCCAGAGAAGAGGCATGTCGGCGGCGCCATTACTGGGACGGAGGAGGTGGTTGAGGCCGGTGGCGTGGTTGGCGGGGGATGGATGAGTTCGGATGGTTGGGGGTTGGGCGAGGGGCGCCCTGGCAGCCCGAGAACATGCCAGGTGGTTCAGCCAGTGTCGTGCCGGAGAGAACTACGGCTGCGGCCGGTGCAGGTCGGTGGAGGGCGGCACTAGGGGACGAGGGAGGTGTCGGCGAGGCACTAGGCTTGCTCATGAAGCTATCCGGAGCGGCTGGCGTGCGGGAGCACCAGCAGAGGGCAACCGCGGCATGATGCCGATGCCTGCACAACGAGTGCTCTGCACGCGCTCTGGACGTGCACATGTGGTGCTCGATGCAATGCCAGGGTGAACTAGCATGATCTATTCGAGCTGGATTTTGGTAGGGTGATGCTGTCAAGTCTGAGAGGTATGCTGGACATGCTGGTTTGGCCAGATGATCTAGTGTGCAATGCAAGTTAGAAGGATGCAATGTTTCTGCCATGCCCATAATTTGCTTGACAAAATGCTAGGGCTATTTAGAAGATTTTGTTGGCTTTAAAAATTACCAGGATGATGCTTCATTGCAAGATAGATGGCATGGTGAAGTTGGATGGATCAGAAGAGAAACTTGCAAGTGCAAGTTTGAGTGAAATTCAGTTCTGGTCCCAAACTTGGAGGGTTTATTCGGAGGTATTCCCAGATGCAAATGGAGCTGATCTTCTGGACTTAAAGGTTTGGTTGGAAGGACTATAAGGTGGAATAATTTCAGAATTTTTGGATAAAGGAAAAATGGGGTTGTAGTTATAACATAGGATTGGGACAGAATTGAAAAGAGGAAGTTGTACTCAAAATTCTCAAAAGACCAGGATGGGTTTTTGCATAAAAGGTATCTATAGGCATCACATGACCTCTCATAATTTTTGTGGAATTTAAAAAGAATTATTTAAAATGGTTGTAGTGCAACAGAAGCATTTTAAGAATTGAAAATGCTGTTAAAAGAATTATTTTGGGGCAAATTTTATTATGAAAATATTTCCTACTGTTATTTAAAATATAAATGAAATGTTTAAAGGAAACTACCAAAGCCCATAATATCACCCCAAAACTTTCTATATGGAGGGAAGAATTTTGAAAAACAGAAAATACTCTGAACATTATAAAAGACCTATTATAATTCAAAATTTTATTTCTTGCCAAATTTTACTTAATAAAAACATGGTTAAATTTTTGGGGTGTTTCAAAATCCCATCATGTCCTGCTGTAACATTATTGTATAATTATAATCAAACATTACCCACTGTATGCTATCACAATTCTATGGCTCCCAAGTCAATGGAGCTCAACAAGATTTCAAACATACGCAAATAACGAAACTATAACAGCAATCTGTGAAAACAGGACAGTCTGTAAAGATGCAAATGGTACATATACTTCTGTAACTCAAACAATTCTGAAAAATTAGGGAAAAATAAACAATTTGCATAGAAGTACTGTGTAAAAATTTCAGAATTTTTGCACGTTCCAGTAAAATAAAAAAATTCAAGCACTACAGCAAAAGTTTCTGTTTTTTCACAGCACACACCAAACAAGCAATTTAAACATCCTAAAGGTAAATCTTGGCACATTATTTTTATAATACAATGGATTTGTACAATGGGATAATTATTTTTGTTGAAAAGTTTCTGTAATCAAGATTCACAAAGTTTCCATGGGCATGAACAAAGTTCAAGAACGTCCCCCACTTCAACGGTGTTCGTCTTTCTCACTTTCACTTTTCTTTTTGAAAAAGTTTTAGGTTCCCCTCTATATATTTTTATTTTTAAACTTTTTAAAAGCACTCAACGGAATAAAATGACTCTCTAAAACTTCTGGGTTGTCTCCCAGGCAGCACTTTCTTTAAAGCCATTAAGCTAGGCATAAAGTGCTTTCCTCTCTCATAATAATTGCAAGTAGGAGCAGCAAGCACATGCATATCATATTCATCAAAATCATCATGTGTAATGGTAAAACGCAACCCATCAATGTAATCCTTAATAAGCGCAAACTTCTCCGATATAGTGTAGTTGGGAGAATTCAAAAAGATAATAGGACTATCATGTGTAGGTGCAATAGCAACAATTTCATTCTTAACATAAGGAACTATAGCAAGTTCATCTCAATAAGCATAATTCATATTGGCATCATGGCCACAAGCATAGCAAGCATCAATTTCATCAAAAAGGGATATTTCAAATGAATCCAAGGGATCATAGCAATCATCATAGCACTCATCCTTCGGTAAGCACGATGGGAAATTAAACATAGTATGAGTTGAAGAGTTACTCTCATTAGAAGGTGGGCACGGGTAGCTAATCCGCTCTTCCTCCCTTTGTTCTTCACTCTCCTCGTCATCTTTTTCATCTAATGAGCTCAAAGTGTCATCATTTTCTTCTTCCATAGGAGCCTGCAAAATAATAGTCTCTTCTTGGACAGCGGAGACTTTCTCAATAAACTCATTAATATAGGCATTATATTCATAATTCTCATGGCAATATTTAAGTATAGCAAAATTTTCAGATCTGTAAACAACATCATCATAATTTTCACACTTTTCAAACAAAGATTCAATTTCATAAGCACCCTTAAAAGCAACAAATTCTTCTATTTGTTCCACATCATAGTAATCATATATACCATTAGCATAAGAAGCTAAGGTTTCATTATCATTAAATTCACATGAAAAGGGAAGGTGTGGAGCCTTCATCTTAGAGCAGCAAATATAATCATATCTTAAGCATAAATTCCAAGCATACCATTGCAACATTTTAATTTGATCCCATAAGAGTTTCCCTTTTTTAGACAAGCGATAATCCCTAAAGTATTCCCGTTGATCCAAAGTATCCCCCATTATCAAGTTGAATGGAGATTTATCAGGATTATCAAAGTAGTATTTAATGTTTTCCACATAACCAGCATCGAGGGTTTTAGGAGGTTCCCCATCTCCATGAGTAGCAAGTACAACTAATTTTTTTGGTATTTCGTGTCCCATATCCATAACTAAAGAGAGAGAACAACTTAGAACAGAAAATAAAAACTACTTAGTGGAACAGAAAATAAAAACTACTTAGTGATAAAGCAAACAAGCGCACACGAGAATATCAACCCCACGCTATTGCTCCCCGGCAACGGCGCCAGAAAAAGGTCTTGATAACCCACAAGTATAGGGGATCAATTGTAGCTTTTTCGATAAATAAGAGTGTCGAACCCAATGAGGAGCTAAAGGTAGAATTAATATTCCCTTCAAGTTCTATCGACCACCGATACAACTCTACGCACACTTAACGTTCGCTTTACCTAGAACAAGTATGAAACTAGAAGTACTTTGTAGGTGTAATGCTAGAACTACTTTGCAAGAATAAAACTAGGAGTGCTTTGCAAGAATAAAACTACGAGTAATTTGCAAGATAATAAAAGTAGCAAGCTTTTTGTAACACAAAAGAATGATTTGTCCCTAGGCAATCGATAACTGGACCGGTAATCATTATTGCAATTTTATATGAGGGAGAGGCATGAGCTAACATACTTTCCGTACTTGGATCATATGCACTTATGATTGGAACTCTAGCAAGCATCCGCAACTACCAAAGATCATTAAGGTAAAACCCAACCATAGCATTAAGTAACAAGTCCTCTTTACTCCCATACGCAACAACCCCCTTACTCGGGTGTAAGCTTCTGTCACTCTAGCCGCCCACTATAAGAGAAATATGAACGTATTGCAAACCCTACAGTGGGGATCCCTCACGCTTGTGCGACACGGAGGGCACCATAGGACAGCACCAAAATAAAACATACAACTCAAACCAATCACGATCATCAATCAACCCATAGGACAAAAAGAATCTACTCAAACATCATAGGATTGTCATACATCATTGGATAATAATATATAGCGTTAAGCACCATGTTTAAGTAGAGATTACAGCGGGGAGAAGAGGTGTTACACCGCTGCATAGAGGGGGAGAGAGTTGGTGTTGACGGCGGCGAAGTTGTTGGTGTAGATCGCCGTCACGTTGGTTCCCCCGGCGGCGTTCTGGCGCCACCGGGAGAGAGGGGGAGAGAGCCCCCCTCCTTCTTCTTCTTGCTTGGCCTCCCCCCTAGATGGGAGGAGAGTTTCCCCTCTGGTCCATGGCTGCCATGGCTCCCAGAGGGGAGGTGCCCCTCCGAGATTGGATCTCTCTCTGTTCTCTTCTGTTTCGCGCTCCTGTTTTCTGGCCGAAAACCATTTCTTATATTCCCGGAGATCCGTAACTCCGATTGCGCTGAAATTTTAACATGATTTTTTTCTCGATATAAGCTTCTTTGCGGCCGAAGAAGACCCCCAACCAACTTACGGTGTGCCCACAAGGCACCACCGCGCTGCCAGGGGGGTCGCACCCAAGTGCCTTGTGGAGGCTGTGGGCCTCTGTTTGCCTTGACTCCACCTCCCAAAAATCACATATATTCCAAAATAATTCTCCTTAAAATTTTATTGCATTTGGACTTCGTTTGATATGGATTTTCTGTGAAAGAAAAAACATGCAGAAAATAGGAACTGGCACTGGGCACTGGATCAATATGTTAGTCCCAAAAATAATATAAAATGTTGCCAAAAGTATGTGAAAGTTATAGAATATTGGCATGAAACAATCAAAAAAATTAGATACGACGGAGACGTATCACATGCAGGTACCGGCTCCGCCTCTAGCCACTTGAATCTCTGCTGTCGGCGGTTCGCCAGCAAAGACACACCCGGCCGTCGCCCGGGCTCGGCGCTGGTCCAGTGGCTCGTCGGCTCGCCGCTGCCAGTCATACAGTGTGACGACTGCCTGCGGCAGGTGGTGCGTCGAGCTTTTGCCATGCCGCAACATTCCGGATGGGTGTTCTTCAAGTGCACAAATGATGGGGTATGTGCTTCTTTCCATTCGGTTGTTCACCGGATTCAGCACAATTTCGGTAGCTCATTGTTTGCTCAAATTTGTGTGTAGGATGGATGCAAGTTTTGGTATTGGGAAGAAGAATACATCGATCTATTGATAGCATGAAAATTGATAGATGTTCGTGCACTCGTTGCTAGAATAGAGGTTAGAGATGAGATTAGATACGAAGCAAATTCTACTTCTTTAGAATCGAAGAAGAAAGATGTGTCAAAGCTCGAGAAGCCGCATATCAACAATGAAGACATAGAGAAGATATTAATCCAACTAGTGGGAACAGTTAGGGAAATTGGATATCTTTTAAAATTTCCAATTGTGGTTCTTGTTTTCTTTGGTCTTGCTCTCTTAGTGAAGAATTGGTGAATTATTATGTACTACAATGTCGTTGAATGAAATAAAGAAGCAAAGAAATGTGTTTCGGTGGCCGAAAATGAAATGCAAATGAATTATTATTTTTACTCCGTTATATATAGGGGATCGGCTGGGTCCGGCCAAAACTTAGTGGAGTAAATTTCCTCCACTAAGGGTTTACTCCACCGGATACACCACTATTTTTAGGGGATCGGTTAGAAATGCCCTTACACTACCAGGCAAACTACACAAGAAAGAATCCAGGTCTCTGCATGCATCTTCAGAAGCTACAAACAGCAAATTTGTTTGCTGGCCCAAACAAAAACAGGCATCACACAACCAGTTTAGTGGCAAGGAGTCGCCATAGAGCTCAGCGCCGCCTTCTTGACCTCGGCAGAGGCATTCCTACTCAGCAAGCACAAGACGCACTCCATCACCGCGGCATCATAGGGCAGCGTGATCTTGCCATCGTTTCCAAAGCCAAACTCCTCCCGGGACATCCTCAGGAGCTCGCCGAAGACCGTCGTGCTGAGGTACTCCAACGGGACTTCAAAGTGTCTCTTGTAGAAGTGTAGCGTCCTTGGCCATAGCAGAAGTGTAGCGTCCTTCGTCTTCCTTGGTCGTCGCGACCAACCTCTGTTGGAAATATGCCCTAGAGGTAATAATAAAATGGTTATTATCATATTTCCTGTTCATGATAAATGTTTATTATTCATGCTATAATTGTATTGACCGGAAACTTAAATACATGTGTGAATACATAAACTATACCGTGTCCCTAGTAAGCCTCTACTAGACTAGCTCGTTGATCAAAGATGGTTATGGTTTCCTGACCATAGACATGAGTTGTCATTTGATAACGGGATCACATCATTGGGAGAATGATGTGATGGACAGACCCAACCGTAAGCTTAGCATCAGATCATTTAGTTATTTGCTACAGCTTTCTTCATGTCAAGTATCAGTTACTTAGACCATGAGATCATGTCACTCCCGTATACCAGAGGAATACCTTGTGTGCTATCAAATGTCACTTAGTAACTGGGTGATCATAAAGGTGCTCTACAGGTATCTCCGAAGGTGTCTGTTGGGTTGCATGGATCGAGACTGGGATTTGTCACTCCTTGTGACGGAGAGATATCTCTGGGCCCTCTCGGTAATACAACGCCACAAGAAGCTCCATGTGACTAATGAGTTTAGTCATGGATCTTGTATTACGGAACGAGTAAAGAGACTTGCCGGTAACGAGATTGAACTAGGTATGGAGATACCAACGATCAAATCTCGGGCAAGTAATATATCGCCAGACAAAGGGAATTGCATACAGGATTAACTGAATCCTTGACATCGGGGCTCAACCGATAAAGATCTTTGCTGAATATGTAGGAACCAATATGGGCATCCAGGTCCTGCTATTGGTTATTGACTAGAGAGGTGTCTCGGTCATGTCTACATGATTCTCGAACCCGTAGGGTCGCACGCTTAACGTTCGGTAGCGCTAGGGTAATGTTGAGATATTAATAGTGAAATGTCCGAAGGTTGTTCGAAGTCACGGATGGGATCCGGGATAACACGAGGAGCTCCGGAATGATCCGGAGGTAAAGATTTATATATGGGAAGTCATATTTTGGGTTCCGAAAAAAGTTCGGTTTTTTCGGTATTGTACCGAGAAGGTTCTAGAAGGTTTCGGGGGTTCCACCGTGGGGCCCAACGACCCGGGAAGGGCCCACATGGACCGAGGGGTGGGGCTACAGACCACATGGTCTGGCCTCACCCTTCCCCAAGGCACATGTCGTTTAAATCTAGAGATAATGTCTGATCTCTAAATTTAAAGGGTTGAATCTAGAGATAAGATGTTATCTCCAAGTTAAAGGGATTTCTCCTTTGTGGCCGGCCCTAGGAGGGTTTTGGATGCCCTTCCCTCCCCCCCCCCTAGCCTATATAAAGAAGGGGGAGGCGCATGGGGGCAGCCACCCCTTCACCCTTGCCCTTTGCCTCTCCCAACTCCTCCCACGTTTCTCCGATACGCGCTTGGCGAAGCCCTGCCGGAATTCCGCTGCCACCACCACCACCTCACGGTTGGGCTGGTCCCGATCTCATCTACCTCCTCTCCCTCGCTTGCTGGATCAAGAAGGAGAGGACGACATCGAGTTGAACGTGTGCTAATCTCGGAGGTGCCGTCCGTTCGGCACTAGATCGGATTGGATCGTGATTGGATCGCGAAGAGTACGACTACATCAACCGTGTTTTATACGCTTCCGCTTTCGGTCTACAAGGGTATGTAGACACACTCCCCTCTCGTTGCTATGCATCTCCTAGATTAGATCTTGGGTGTTCGTAGGAAAGTTTTGATTTTCATGCTTCGTTCCCCATCACTGACATCATGAGCTAGGTCTATTCGTAGATGTATATGCACGAGTAGAACACAAAGAAGTTGTGGGCGTTGATGTTCAAATTGCTTACTTCCTTTGTCTTATTTGGATTCGGCGGTATTGTGGGATGAAGCGGCTTGGACCAACCTTACTTGTCCTTTCACAAGAGACCGGTTCCACTGACTGACATGCAACTTGTATTGCATAAAAGTGGCTTTGCGGGTGTCTGTCTCTCCCACCTTAGTTGAATCTGATTTGACAAGGGCGGTCCTTGTAGAAGGTTAAAAGGCAACTTGTATATCACTGTTGTGATTTTGCGTAGATAAGAACGGTTCTTATAGTTTGCCCTAGCAGCCACGTAAAATTTGCAAGAACAAAGTAGAGGACGTCTAACTTGTTTTTGCAGGGCATGTTGTGATGTGGTATGGCCAAAACATGATGTGATATATGTTGATGTATGAGATGATCATGTTTTGTAATAGGTTCACGACTTGCATGTCGACGAGTACGGCAACCGGCAGGAGCCATAAGGTTGTATTTAATTTATTGTATGACCTGCATGTCAATCATTAAATGCCATGTAATTGCTTTACTTTATCGCTATGAGTTAGCAAAATATACTACTAGAAAAAAGCACATTAGTGGCGCACCTATTTTTGCCATTAATGGCGCACTATAGGTGCGCCATTACTATCACGCCATTACTAATGGTTAGTAATGGCGCACCTCTGGTGCGCCATTACTAATCCACTTAGCAGTGGCGCACCATGTGGTGCGCCATTACTAATCCACTTAGCAGTGGCGCACCATGTGGTGCGCCATTACTAGTTGCTAGGTGCGCCACTGTTATTTCGGTGAGGTGCGCCATTAGTAGTAATGTAGGTGCGCCACTGGTAAATTTTTGAAATCTGGATCTGGATCTAGATCTGGCACCATTTTTTTTGCGTTTTTTTCTTTTTTTTTCCTTTTTTCCAATAATTTTCGTTCTGCATCTCGGGCGGGGGCGAGCTCGAGCAGAGGGGTGCTGCCGCCGGTCTCCCTTGCGCTCGCGCTCTCCTCCTCCTCTTCTCCCTTCCACTGGACCTCCTCGCGCTCGCGCCCTCCTCCTCTTCTCCCTTTCCCTCTCCTTCCTCCTTCTCCTCTCTGTCCACAGGAGGCCGCCCGAGCCGCCATGGACGCCGCGAGCAGCCATCCCCTGGACCTCCTTGCGCACGCGCCCTCCTCCTCTTCTCCCTTCCCTCTCCTTCCTCCTTCTCCTCTCTCCCTCCTTACCTCTCTGTCCGCAGGAGCCGCCATGGACGTCGCCGCCAGGAGCTTCGAGCTCGCCTCCGCCCCGGCTCTCCTTCTCCTCTCTCCCTCCTTACCTATCTGCTCTCGCTGCTGCTCGCTAGGGTCGGAGGAGGGGGTCGCTGGGGATCTGGTACTCCCCTGCTCAGATCCTGTACAGAGAAGAGAGAGGGAGGGGAGGAAGAAGAGGGAAAAGAGAGGGCATGGAGGAGGGGGGAGGAGGAAGAAGGCAGGGGTTAATATATAAGCTATGGCGAATCAGACTTAGTAATGGCGCACCATGGGGTGGTGTGCCATTGCTATGGTACATAGTAATGGCGCACCTAGGTGTGGTGCGCCATTACTATGTAGCATAGTAATGGCGCACCTTGGTGTGGTGCGCCATTACTATTTTTAAATTTTTTTGAATTTTGAAGGCGGGAAAATAGTAGTGGCGCACTATGCACTGGTGCGCCATTGCTAACTTTTTTTAATTTTTTAATTTTTTTGCCTCCAGATCTTAAAAGCATCGTAACTTTTTTTCTGTTAGGTTTTTGAGGATTCTAAAAAATCGATAACGGGCGAAGTTGCTTTTTCATATAAAAAACTTTTCGAGTAGATGCTTTTTCATATAAAAAACTTTTTCATCGGAGGTCGTATGCAAAAGTTATGGCCATTTTACCGAAACACGGCGGCCTTTTGCAAAAAAATTCGAAATTCATGTTTGTTAATTTTCCTAACAACTAGAACACATAACACATGGGCATCTCGAAGGATTTTTAAATTTGAATCTTTTATCATTTTCTTTTATTTTTTTTAAAATTGAAAAGGCGATCCATAGGGGGTGTGTGTGTGTGTGTGTGTGGTGGGGTGTGTGTTTGTGTGTGTGAGACGTTAGTAATGGCGCACCCTCCCTGGTGCGCCATTGCTAACCTTAGCAATGGCGCACCAGGGAGGGTGCGCCATTACTAACCTCACACACACGCAGGCACACACCCCCACCAGACATAGCAATGGCGCACCACACCAAGGTGCGCCATTACTATGTAGCATAGCAGTGGCGCACCTAGGTGTGGTGCGCCATTGCTATGTCTGGTGGGGTGGGGGGATGGACAAAAAAATAGCAATGGCGCACTGCTTAGGTGGTGCGCCATTGCTATATAGCAGTGGCGCACCACCACCATGATGCGCCACTAATAGGGATATTGGCTATAGCCATTTTTCTAGTAGTGATAGTCGTAGAAGCAATAGTTGGCGAAGACAACCACGTGACGACATGATGATGGAGATCATGGTGTCACGTCAGTGACGATGGAGATCATGCCGGTGCTTTGGAGATGGAGATCAAAAGCACAAAGATGATGATGGCCATATCATGTCACATATTGATTGCATGTGATGTTTATCTTTTTATGCATCTTATTTTGCTTAGGACGATGGTAGCATTATAAGAAGATCCCTTCACATAATTTCAAGATAAAAGGTGTTCTCCCTAAGTATGCACCATTGCGAAAGTTCGTCGTTTCGAAGCACCTCGTGATGATCGGGTGTGATAGACTCTACATTCGCATATAATGGGTGTAAGCCAGTTTTACATATGCGAAATACTTGGGTTAAACTTGACGAGCCTAGCATCACTAGTAGAAAAAGGCCCATTAGTCCCGGTTCCAGAGGGGCTTTAGTCCCGGTTCTGGAACCGGGACTAAAGGGTCGGGACTAAAGCCCAAAACCTTTAGTCCCGGTTCGCTTACGAACCGGGACCAAAGGGGCTCCACGTGGCTGCTGTGGGGAGCCCAGGCAGGAGGACCTTTAGTCCCGGTTGGTAAAACCAACCGGGACTAAAGGAGCTCCACGTGGCCGCTTCACAGCACTCAGGAAGGAGGACCTTTAGTCC
The DNA here is from genome assembly GCA_039707655.1 of Elymus sibiricus. Lineage (NCBI taxonomy): Eukaryota > Viridiplantae > Streptophyta > Magnoliopsida > Poales > Poaceae > Elymus > Elymus sibiricus. The sequence continues at coordinate 356,878,807 of CM077672.1, forward strand.
CGGTTGGTAACACCAACCGGGACCAAAAGGCGCTGGGGTTTTTGTTTTTTTTTTAAAGGGGGGGGTTTAGGGGTTTTGGAGGGTTTAGGGGTTTCATATTGTGTTAGCTAGCTAATAGAGAGAAGTGACCTCTCTTTCTCCGTGCTTGGTCGACGCTAGCTACTACATATAGAGAGAACTCGACACTAGCTAGTAAGCAAATGAAGGAAACCATTAATTACACAAGATCGTCATGAACATATACAAAGAGAAGTGACCTCTCTTTCTCCGTGCTTGTTCGAACAACAAGTTTTCGTAAATCTATCCGACGCTACTACATATATACAATATAACATCCCTGACATCATCAAGCGCCAAACTCCCATTGAATTTCCGCATGGTATTCTCCCTTTTCATGTATGACGTGGTCAAGAAAGAATCCCGCCAATTCCTCTTGAATTGCTCGTATGCGATCATGTGGTAGGAGTTCATCCCGCATCTGCCAGATCTAATTTAAAGAAGGGGGTCAATACATATATATGAATGAAACTCAACACAATTGATGGTAATAAAAAAATTGTGAATATTGTTTACATACTTCAAATTGTTCTTCAGATCTGCCCCGCTCAGAGGTCCTGCGGCGAATGTACTCGCAAACGTAGTATCCACATAAATTATTCCCGGGTTCCTGCCACAAGAACTTTACGAGAATAGAGTTCAATCAAACTGATAATCAAGCATGATAATGGTATTGATGAAACTGGAATCAATGAGAGATGCGCGGAACTAGCTAGTACTACTTACTTTGGGGTGTGTAAATCGCAGCTCGTTCTTCAGACCCGGAACCTGTCCGGTGAACTGTTTCCAAACCCTGCCAGACAAAGAAAATGATTACTTGATATCAGGAAATGAACGAAAGTTGTCGATATGGTCCCGGTATTGATTGAACTTACTTCTGGAGCATTGCAGTCATGTCCGCATAATCCTTGGGATCTTTACGTCTCGAGTCAAAGACAGTTACTACTCCCCCGTCAAGCTTAATGGATAGCAGAATATAGTGGAAACTGCGCACGCATAACTCATCAATTACAGTACTTAACCTCGAGTAAGCGAAACCGAATATGCACAAGACAGTAACACTCACTTGAAGTTGTAAGGAAAAAGTATTTCCCTTTTGTTTTGATGTCGAAGGAATGCTTTTAGCAAGTTTTCCTCGGTATCTTTAACTCTTTCTTGTACCGCCCATTCATTTACGGTATTTGGGCTAATGAACCCAATGTCATAGATTTGTTTTTTTGGGCATTCGAAGATCTTCAATCTGCATAATATAGTGAGGATAATTATATATACATGCAATGAACGAGTTGAGCTAGAGACTTAATTACAGAAGTAATACTTACAGACAGTAGCAAGTCATGATTTGTTTGTCAAGGGCCTTTTGATTGAATAACTGAAATAACTCCACAAATTCAACAGGCATCAGGTCGACTCCAATGAGGTCGTGCTCATCTTTAATTCTCACCAGCAAACTATCGGACCCATTCTTCCTGCAGGTTTCCAAGTACCACTCATGCAATTTGTACATCATCGTTGTTAAAGGAGGATGATCAGGTTTGACGAGAGGCTTCCCATGCACGTATTTATATTCTTCTTTTGGTACCTCAGCCATTTCAAAAATTACATCATCCCCCAAGTAATCACCAGGATTGGTACCGAGCACCATCCCCGGATGATTAGCGACGATATCGCTAGACACCTTGAGCGGGGGGCACGATTTCTTCTCCTGTTCACCGAGCTGGGGAATTGTTTTCCCACTTCTTCGTTCTGCTAACCTTGCATCACTAGAAGTACTTCCCGACCGCCGCGCTTCATCATATGTCTTTTGAATAATGCGGTCATAGTTGGATTGCGGCGGAGGCGGTGGTGGTCGCTTCAGGGAATCGATAGTGCGCTTCACTTTCATCGGATCTATTGTTTCCTTCGGAGGTGGAGTTTTCTTTGCAAAAAGGGCCCTCACTTGGGCACGAACTATGTCCTCGTTTTCCTGCTCGGTCCTCTCATATGGTAACTTTTCCAGAGGCTTGAGAGATGGACCGTATCTGAATTCCCTCCCGCCTCTGCTTGTACTGCTAGCTGCCGGAGCGGCGGCGTCTCTGTTCCGTCGTTGCTGACGAGGCTGAGAAAGAGGCGGAGTGCTCCGACGTGCCGGAGGAGCCGGACCGGTGGCGTCTGTCTTCCGCCGTTGCTGACGAGGCGGAGGAGGAGGCGGACTGCTCCGACGCGCCGGAGTAGGCGAAGGAGGAGGCGGAGTGCCCTCACGCGTCGGAGGAGCCGGAGAAGGAGGCGGAGTGCCCTGATCACTCGCCGGAGGAGGAGGAGGAGGAGGAGGCGGAGGCGTCCAGTTTGGAAGCTTGATGTACTCCTTCTGCCATAGACATGTACTCCTCAGAGCACAAACCAGCTGATTCTCCCCTTCACCTCTAGAGTGGTAAAGCTCGAGCTCCTCAAATCCCTCCATTACTTCATCCACCATCACAACATCATAGCCATGTGGAATCGGAAGGCAGTGAAAAGTTCCGTTGGGTTGAGGAGGTGCAACAGAGCCGAGAGCCGCCTTGAAAGTGAGGTTATGGCATTTCGTCATAAGCTCGCAATTTTGAGCCTCCGTGATAGTATCCACGGGGTAGATAGGCTCCGTGAAGTCAGTCTGAACGGGCTCCGTGGAAGCCACGCTGCTTCTCCGCTGAGATGGCGGGGTAGCTTCTGGGGTAGCTTCGTGCCACTGAGATAGTTGGCCGGCAGCTCGCTGGCTCTCAGCTTCCTCTAGCTTTTGTAGTCTTGCACTCATCTTCTGCATGTCGCTCAGCTCCGCTTTCCTCTTTCTCTCCCGGCTTCTGTAACCGCCTGCGTCGGGAAACCCAAACTTCCACGGAACGGAGCCTGGTGTGCCTCGTGTTCGTCCAGGGTGCTCAGCATTCCCTAGGGCCTCAGTCAGCTCGTCCTTCTCTCTGTCGGGAATGAACGTCCCTTCCTGCGCTGCGGTGATATACTTCTGAAGCTTCGTGACGGGTATTGTAAGTTGCTTGTCCGTCCAACGGCACTTCCCTGTTTCAGGGTCCAAAGTTCCCCCAACCCCGAAGAACCAAGTCCTTGAACGGTCTGGCCAGTTCAATGTCTCTGGTTCGACCCCTTTAGCAATCAGGTCATTCTCAGTTTGTCCCACAACGGCCGGGCTTTGAGGTAGCCACCTGACCCCGTGTGATGGTGTTACTGCTTCTTTGCAGCGTTGTTCTTGTTTGTCTCTGACATTTTCTTACTCTTGTCTGATGTCTTGTAGGCCACAAATGCGGGCCAGTGATCTCTTATCTTCTCAAATCGGCCGATGAATTCTGGAGTCTCACCTTTGTCGACAAACTTTGATTTCAACTCCTTCTTCCACCTCCTGAATAGATCTGCCATCTTCTTAAGAGCACACGCCTTGACCAGTGGCTCTATAACGGGCTTATTTGGATCCTCCTCTGGCGGTAGGGTGAAATTTGCCTTCAGCAAGGTCCAAAGATCATCTTTCTGTCTATCGGTGACATAATCACCTTCAGGGGCGTCATCCTTAGGCTTATTCCATTGCTTAATGCTGATCGGGATGTTGTCCCTAACAATAGCTCCGCACTGAGCAGAAAATGCGTCCTTGGTCTGCTTGGGTTCAATCGGTAGACCATCGTCCGCGAGTGCTGTGATCGTGAACCTTTCATCCTTGCGCAACCTCTTCTTCGGGCCTCGTCTCGTTACCGAAGTTTGGCTCGATCCGGAGGGCTATAAAAGAAGAAAGAAGAGTTAATATATGTACATACCAAAACAATTAATGCATCAATTAGCTAGTCAGCACCTCCGGAGCCATCATGATCATGTCACCGGAGCCATCATGATCATGTCCTTCCTCCTCCATTGTTCCATCGGTGTCGTTGAGAAACGACAAGACAGCATCACCTCCGGCGAGGATTATCTCCCCCAACAACTGTTCTTGTTCCAAGTCTCTTTGATCCATAGTTTCTGCAAATATAGAAGAATATATATATAGATGAGATCAGAAAAAAAATTGGATCAACTTGTGCACATCCATAATGGGGGTATTCTTGATAAATCTATGTTACCGGAGTTATCTATGTTACCGGAGGGGGTAGACGACAACGACGCTCACCCCTCATGTCATGTCCGACGTCCCTCCTCATGTCGAAGTTATCGGGGAGGGGGTAGACGACAACGACGCTCACCCCTCATGTCCGACGTCCCCCCTCATGTCGAAGTTATCGGGGAGGGGGTACAGGTGGCCTCGAGAGTTGGTCGGGCCAGCGGACCGGGAGTAAGTAACTTTTAACTCATTTTAACTCATTTTGAATATATGAACATTTTAACTTTTACGGGTAGGGGCGGGAGGGGGTTGATCGACGTCTCCCCCCCCTCATGTCGAAGTTACCGGAGTTTTCTATATGAACAAAAAAAATCCACATGACATGTCCGACGAGCGGACCGCCTCTCTCTCATGCATGTCCGACGTCCCCCCTCATGACAAAAACTTTCTATTAAAAAAAAAGCATGCATCTATGAACAAAAATAAAATTGTATCAATGCATATATAAAAACTTTCTATGGATCATCATTGCTCATATATCAATGCATATATAAAAACTTTCTATGGATCATCATTGCTCATATATAAAAGCTTTCTATAAACAAAAAAAAACATACATCTATGAACAAAAAACAATCTATGAACAAAAATAAAATTGTATCAATGCATATATAAAAACTTTCTATGGATCATCATTGCTCATATATCAATGCATATATAAAAACTTTCTATGGATCATCATTGCTCATATATAAAAGCTTTCTATAAACAAAAAAAAACATACATCTATGAACAAAAAAAAATCTATGAACAAAAATAAAATTGTATCAATGCATATATAAAAACTTTCTATGGATCATCCATCCATACATACATACTGCATATACATACATACATACAGCATCCATACATACATACATACATACTGCATATACATACAAAAAAAAAGGCAGATCCGGCCGGGGCGGCGGTGGCGGCGGCGGCGGCGGCGCGGCAAGCAGAGCAGGGGCGAGAGGGGGTTGATCGACGTCCCCCCTCATGTCGAAGTTACCGGAGTTTTCTTCTAGGGGTTTGGCTCACCTCGAGAGTTTGTCAGGTAGGGGAGGGGGGGTAGGAGATCGACAACGCTTTTTTTCTAGGGTGTGCGTGGCCTCGAGAGTTGGTCGCCCGATATGTCCGACGTCCCCCCTCATGTCGAATTTACCGGAGTTTTCTTCTAGGGGTTTGGGTGGCCTCGAGAGTTTGTCGGGTAGGGGCGGGAGGGGGTAGGAGATCGAGGGCGACGGCGACATACATACATATAGCCACATACATACATGGAAAAAAATGCTATGAACAAAAAAATACATATAGCCACATATATGAAAAAAAATACATAGATGAACAAAAAAATGCTATGAACAAAAAAACATCATATATACATCCATCCATACATACATATAGCCACATACATATATACATTATATATGAACAAAAACATTCATCATATAAAAAAAATCAACATATATATATAAAAATATTGCACAGAGCAGGGGCGGCGGCGGCTCACAGCGGGGGCGGCCGGCGAAGGTGATGGCGACGGCGGGGGCGGCGAGGGCGCCGGCGACGGCGACGGCAGGGGCGGGCCGGGGCAGGGGCGCGGCCGGGCGCGCTCGGGGGCGGGGCAGGGGCGTGGGCTCGGGGGCGGGGCAGGGCCGCGGGCTCGGGGACGACGACGGCGACGGCGACGGCGACGGCGGGGCAGGGGCGTGGGCTCGGGGGCGGGGCAGGGCCGCGGGCTCGGGGACGACGACGGCGACGGCGACGGCGACGACGGGGCAGGGGCGTGGGCTCCGGGGCGGGGCAGGGCCACGGGCTCGGGGACGAAGACGGCGACGGCGACGGCGACGACGGGGCAGGGGCCTGGCGATGGCGACGGCGTGGGCGGTGGACGGCGTCGGGGCAGCCTGGCAGCGTCGAGGAGGTCGGCGTCGTCGGGCGAAGTGGCGATGAAAACTGTGAAATTTCACAAGTGCTGGTTATATACACTCAGCATTGGTCCCGGTTGGTGGCACCAACCGGGACCAATGCCCACCTTTAGTCCCGGTTGGTGCCACCAACCGGGACCAAAGGTCTCTTTTCGTCAGCCCAAAGGGCGGGAAGCAGAGACCTTTGGTCCCGGTTGGTGGCACCAACCGGGACTAAAGGGTGGCATTGGTCCCGGTTGGTGCCACCAACCGGGACCAAAGGTGGGCATTGGTCCCGGTTGGTGCCACCAACCGGGACTAAAGGGTGGTGCTGCCCGGGGCCAAAAGTTTAGTCCCACCTCGCTAGCTGAGAGGGCTCGAGAGTGGTTTATAAGCGCTGCTGCGCCAGCCCTCTCGAGCTCCTCTCAACTGCAGGCTTACGGGCCTAATCGCACACACCTCTGCCTGTGGGCCTTCTGGGCCTTCTGCGGGCCTGAATCCTGGCCCAACTAGATGGTTGGGTTTCTAGTCGTATTCAGGCCGTGGTGGCCCAGTAGGCGGCATTTTTTTTAATTTTTTTCTACTTTTTTTGTTTTCTTTTTTGCTTTATTTATTTTCTTTTGTTTCTACTTACAGTTTTTCAGTGATTCTTTTTGCTTTTAGGTCACAAAAATTATAAACTTTATGAAAATTCTTTTTGCTATTAATGTTTTGAACAAAAAATACTTTGATAACTTTAGTTGCATAAATTTTATATAATTTTAGTTTCATAAATACTAGAGGTTTATAAAATATTTTTAGTTGATTCCTTTTGCTAAATGACCCTGAAATTGAAAAGCACTTCAAATGAACTCTGAAAAGGTTGAAAGTTGGCGTGGTATCATCATTTCACCCACATAGCGGCATTTTTTTTAATTTTTTTCTACTTTTTTTGTTTTCTTTTTTGCTTTATTTATTTTCTTTTGTTTCTACTTACAGTTTTTCAGTGATTCTTTTTGCTTTTAGGTCACAAAAATTATAAACTTTATGAAAATTCTTTTTGCTATTAATGTTTTGAACAAAAAATACTTTGATAACTTTAGTTGCATAAATTTTATATAATTTTAGTTTCATAAATACTAGAGGTTTATAAAATATTTTTAGTTAATTCCTTTTGCTAAATGACCCTGAAATTGAAAAGCACTTCAAATGAACTCTGAAAAGGTTGAAAGTTGGCGTGGTATCATCATTTCACCCACATAGCATGTGCTAAAAAGTTGAGAGGGTTACGGCAAAAACTGGATGCACTTCGTGTACAAAATGGACAATCTCTTTCGAAGTATCAGGGTTTCGGACGAAAACTCATTTGTTACAAAGGGATTTCATTTAATTTCTTCACATGTAACTGCAATGATATAGTTGTGGAGAGAAAGTCTTCACTTTTTCTTCGCTTGTGTCCTTTGCTTATTGCGCTGTAACCATGGATAATCTTCATCGTTTAACAGGGTGCTTGGGTCAGCCTTGACTTTGAAGGGAGGAATTTCATGAAACTTTTCATAATCTTCAGACATGTCTGTCTTGCCCTCCAATCCCACGATTTCTCTTTTTCCTGAAAGAACTATGTGGCGCTTTGGCTCATCGTATGATGTATTCGCTTCCTTATCTTTTCTTTTTCTCGGTTTGGTAGACATGTCCTTCACATAGAAAACCTGCGCCACATCATTGGCTTGGATGAATGGTTCGTCTGTGTACCCAAGATTGTTGAGATCCACTGTTGTCATTCCGTACTGTGGGTCTACCTGTACCCCGCCTCCTGACAGATTGACCCATTTGCACTGAAACAAAGGGACCTTGAAATCATGTCCATAGTCAAGTTCCCATATGTCCACTATGTAACCATAATATGTGTCCTTTCCCCTCTTGGTTGCTGCATCAAAGCGGACACCGCTGTTTTGGTTGGTGCTCTTTTGATCTTGGGCGATCGTGTAAAATGTATTCCCATTTATCTCGTACCCTTTGTAAGTCAATACAGTCGAAGATGGTCCCCTGGCCAACGAGTACAGCTCATCAGAAACAGTGTTGTCACCCATGAGACGTGTTTGCAACCAACTGCCGAAAGTCCTGATGTGTTCATATGTAATCCAGTCGTCACACTGCTCCGGGTGTTTGGAGCGAAGAATATTCTTGTGTTCATCGACATACGGGGTCACCAAGGTAGAATTCTGTAGAACTGTGTAGTGTGCTTGAGACCAAGAATGCCCGTCCCTACATATTATTGAGTCCGCTCCTAGCGTGCCTTTTCCAGTCAGTCTCCCCTCATACCGCGATTGAGGGAGACCAATCTTCTTAAGGTCAGGAATGAAGTCAACACAAAACCCAATGACATCCTCTGTTTGATGGCCCATGGAGATGCTTGCTTCTGGCCTAGCGCGGTTACGAACATATTTCTTTAAGACTCCCATGAACCTCTCAAAGGGGAACATATTGTGTAGAAATACAGGGCCCAGAATGACAATCTCGTCGACTAGATGAACTAGGACGTGCGTCATGATATTGAAGAAAGATGGTGGGAACACCAACTCGAAACTAACAAGACATTGCACCAAATCACTCCTTAACCTTGACAGGATTTCTGGATCGATCACCTTCTGAGAGATTGCATTATGGAATGCACATAGCTTCACAATGGCTAATCGAACATTTTCCGGTAGAAGCCCCCTCAATGCAACCGGAAGCAGTTGCGTCATAATCACGTGGCAGTCATGAGACTTCAGGTTCTGGAACTTTTTCTCTACCATATTTATTATTCCCTTTATATTCGACGAGAAGCCAGACGGGACCTTCATACTGAGCAGGCATTCAAAGAAGATTTCCTTCTCTTCTTTGGTAAGAGCGTAGCTGGCAGGACCTTCATACTGCTTTGGATGCATGCCGTCTTTTTCATGCACACGTTGCTGTTTCTCCCGTGCCTCCGGTGTATCTTTTGTCTTCCCATACACTCCCAAGAAGCCTAGCAGGTTCACGCAAAGATTCTTCGTCACGTGCATCACGTCGATTGCAGAGCGGACCTCTAGGTCTTTCCAATAGGGTAGGTCCCAAAATATAGATTTCTTCTTCCACATGGGTGCGCGTCCCGCATCGTCAGTCGGAACAGATAGTCCGCCAGGACCCTTTCCAAAGATTACTTGTAAATCATTGACCATATCAAGTATGTGATCACCAGTACGGAGGGCAGGCTTCTTCCGGTGATCTACCTCACCTTTGAAATGCTTTCCTTTCTTTCGACATTGATGGTTGGTCGGAAGAAATCGACGATGCCCCAGGTACACATTCTTCCTGCATTTGTCCAAATATATACTGTCGGTGTCATCTAAACAGTGTGTGCATGCGTGGTATCCCTTGTTTGTCTGTCCTGAAAGGTTACTGAGAGCAGGCCAATCGTTGATGGTTACAAACAGCAACGCATGTAGGTCAAATTCCTCCTGTTTGTGCTCATCCCACACACGTACACCTTCTCCATTCCACAGCTGTAAAAGTTCTTCAACTAATGGCCTTAGGTACACATCAATGTCATTGCCGGGTTGCTTAGGGCCTTGGATGAGCACTGGCATCATAATGAACTTCCGCTTCATGCACAACCAAGGAGGAAGGTTATAGATACATAGAGTCACGGGCCAGGTGCTATGATTGCTGCTCTGCTCCCCAAAAGGATTAATGCCATCTGCACTTAAACCAAACCATACGTTCCTTGCGTCACCTGCAAAGTCCCCCCACCTTCTCTCGATTTTTCTCCACTGCGACCCGTCAGCGGGTGCTCTCAACTTCCCGTCTTTCTTACGGTCTTCTTTGTGCCATCGCATCAACTTGGCATGCTCTTTGTTTCTGAACAGACGTTTCAGACGTGGTATTATAGGAGCATACCACATCACCTTGGCAGGAACCCTCTTCCTGGGGCGCTCGCCCTCAACATCACCAGGGTCATCTCGTCTGATCTTATACCGCAATGCACCGCATACCGGGCATGCGTTCAAATCCTCGTACTCACCGCGGTAGAGGATGCAGTCATTAGGGCATGCATGTATCTTCTGCACCTCCAATCCTAGAGGGCATAGAACCTTCTTTGCTTCGTACGTACTGCCGGGCAATTCGTTATCCTTTGGAAGCTTCTTCTTCATTATTTTCAGCAGCGAACTAAATCCCTTGTCAGACACACCATTGTCTGCCTTCCATTGCAGCAATTCCAGTGTGGTGCCGAGCTTTCTGTTGTCATCTTCGCAATTTGGGTACGACCCTTTTTTGTGATCCTCTAACATGCGATCGAACTTCAACTTCTCCCTTTCACTTTCGCATTCTCTCTGTGCATCAACAATGACCCGGCGAAGATCATCATCGGGCACATCGTCTGGTTCCTCTTGATCTTCAGCTTCCCCCATTGCAGCATCACCGTATTCAGGGGGCGGGTAGTTGTCATCATCCTCTTCTTCTTCGTTGTCTTCCATCATAACCCCTCTTTCTCCGTGCTTGGTCCAAACATTATAGTGTGGCATAAAACCCTTCTCAAGCAGGTGGAAGTGAAGGGTTTTAGAGTTGGAGAAAGCCTTCGTATTCTCACAGACAGTACATGGACAATGCATAAAACCATTCTGCTTGTTTGCCTCAGCCGCTTCGAGAAAATTATGCAGGCCCTTAATATACTCGGAGGTGCGTCGGTCACCGTACATCCATTGCCGGTTCATCTGCGTGCATTATATAGTTCTTATTATTGAACAACATATAACTCTATAGAGCATCTAATTAAAACACACAAGTAAGAACTTTTTTCTTTTAGAAAGAAGATAAGAAGAAGAGGCTAACCACGGTGTTGCCGGCGCCGAGATGGGCGCGGGCGATCGACGGCGGTGAGGACGGGGACGGGACAGGACGGACCGCCAAACCTAGACAAATCTTGAGGAAAATGGAGCTTGGACAAGGAGCTTCGAGAGGAGAAAGCTTAAGTGTGGCTCGGGCATTTCATCGAACACCTAATGTGCATAGGAGGTGAGCTAGAGCACCACAAAAGCTCTCCCACGGCCGGGCAAAAAAACAGAGCAATGCATTGCTCTGCTCGCGGGCGGGGGCTATATATAGGCCAACCATTGGTCCCGGTTCCAGCCACAAACCGGGACCAATGGTTGTGGGCCAGGAGCGAGGCGCATTGGTCCCGGTTCGTGGCTGGAACCGGGACAAAAGGGGTCACCTTTTGTCCCGGTTCCAGCCACAAACCGGGACCAATGGTTGTGGGCCAGGAGCGAGGCGCATTGGTCCCGGTTCGTGTCTAGAACCGGGACAAAAGGGGTCTGACGAACCGGGACCAATGGCCCACGAGGCCCGGCCGGCGCCCTGGCCTCACGAACCGGGACCGATGCCCCCATGGGTCCCGGTTTGTGAGTGAACCGGGACTAATGGGCTTCTCAGGGGTGGACCAATGCCCTGTTTTGTACTAGTGCATGTACATACATGGCCTCGGAACACGGAGATGGTTCATATAATAGATATGATCAACATGGAGATGTTCACCATTGATGACTGCCCCATCTCATGTGATGATTGGACATGGGTTAGTTGATTTGGATCATGTATCACTTAGACAACTTGAGGGATGTTGATTTAAGTGGGAGTTCACTAGTAATTTGATTAACTGAACCAATTATCATGAACATAGTCTAAATGTCTTTGCAAATTTATGGTGTAGATCAATGGCTCACGTTGTAGCTCCCCTGAATTTTAATACGTTCCTAGAGAAAGAAAAGTTGAAAGATGATGGAAGCAACTGTGACGCCCCCCCGGCCCGACCGTGCACTAATCATACACGCAAATGCATACGATCAAGCCTAAGGACTCACGGGAAGATATCACGGCACAACTCTAAACACAAAATAAAATAATACAAGCTTTATATTACAAGCCAGGGGCCTTGAGGGCTCGAATACATAAGCTCGAGAACAAGCGTTAGCGGAAGCAACCACAGTATCTGAGTACAGACACAAAGTAAACAAAATCGCCTTAAGAAGGCGAAAACAAACAACGACTCTGATCGAAAGAGGCAAGGCCTCTTGCCTGGGAGCCTCCTAAACTACTCCTGGTCGTCAGTCTCCACATAGTAGTAGGCACCGTCGGGGTACTAGTAGTCGTCGACGGGGTCAGCTAGCTCCGAGGCTCCGTCATCTGATCGCGGCAACCGGTTATGGGGAAAAGAGATAGCAAAGCAACCGTGAGTACTAATCCAAAGTACTCGCAAGACTTACATCAGAACTATGCTAAGTATGCATCGGTATCAAAGGGAAGGGGTTGTATCTGTGGACTAAACTGCAGAAAGGCCAGAATAGAGAGAAAGGCCTAGCCTATCGAAGACTAGCATCTTGCAGCGTCTTGCAGCATTAGAAGAGTGTAGATTAGTACATCAATAAAGTAGCAAGCATGTAGTAGCAAAGCCCAGAGATTCTTCCTCGACTCCCTGTGAGAAAACGATCCCGGAGCTTACAATTAAAGTAACATATATTCAGTTCAAGTTGTAGTAGATCGGGATACAACACTGAGCGTCCTGTTACCGTGGACACGGCTATTCGAATAGATAACTTCCCTGCAGGGGTGCACTACTGTTACCCAACACGCTCGATTAACTCTGGCTAGACACACTTTTCTGGGTCATGCCCGGCCTCGGCTGATCGACACGACGTAGTCCTACCTAGGCTCGGCAGAGAGGTCCCCGCCGGTCTACATCCTAAGTGCTCAGGGGTCTTGGGCCCATCGCCCTTTGCACTCTGGGTCGTTGTGCGCAAGGTGGATCAAGCGCCACCCCTCTCCTGGATGGCACGATCCGACCCGGCCACAATGCTGAACTGGACATCTGACAGAGCTTTTGGCTGATACATACGGCGCCGAGGGCCGCATTAAACCAGTATCGCACGTGGTGGTAGTGCGTATAGGCCAGTGGCCAACTCAGATCAAATAACCAAATCCGTTAGTGAATTATTAGGAGCTCGCGGTGACGATAAGTACTCCTGTCGCCCCGTCTCGAGGAAGTGCAACAAGGGTCAGGCCCATCCCTCTCTAGGGCGGTCTCTTCCTGCCCGGCCGCGCCTCGTAATTATCTCGCGGGTACCCTCCAGGTCAACCCGACTCTCAAGAGACTGTCGGGAACTCAGGTCCACCTCTACCGGGGTGGTACCGCCTGTCCCTTCAGTCCCGCAGTAACAGTTAAAAAGGGGCAATAGTTAAAGGTAACCGTGTGTCCGTAACATCAAGATGGTAATCCGAGGAATCACCCTCGATGGATTCCCACTCGATGCCACCGTCAAGGTGAACCCGGAGGAATCACCCTCGATGGACTCACACTTGAGGGGTTGCACGACAGAGGCTTCATCGGAGGTGGTGAAAGAGGAATCACCCTCGGTAACCCACAACCGACTAGCTACGCTACAGAGATATCATCAGGAGTGAGGTAGGAGGTATCACCCTCGGCACTCGATAGTAGCTCTGTAGAGTCGTACAACTAAGGGGGTGTGCGATGCGGTGTTCGGTCTCTGCACATCGATCACATTGATCAAGTCACCGGTGGTAAAGCATGGCAACAAGGACAAGGGTGTGGGGCCATTGATGGATCACTAACCAGACTATACTAAGCATATAGGACAACAGGTACAGTATCAACAGTAGGTTACAACAATCAGGCTATGCATCAAAATAGGAGCAATCAATTACAGTAGCAAAATCTAATGCAAGCATGCGGGAGAAGGAATGGGCGATATAGGAATGATCAAGGGGGTTTGCTTGCCTGGAAGCTCTGCTGAAAAGGAAGAAGGGTCGTCGGTGACATAGTCGATCACAGGGGCAGCGTCGGTCTCGGAGTCTACCGGAGAGAAGAGGGGGGAAGAAACAGTAAATATAAAGCACACAGATGCACGACATGCCGGTAGGTTATGCTAGGGGTGATATAATGCATCTCTAATCATTTTAGATGATTTAGGAATTTGTTTGAATTTATTTTATCGAAGTCATGCACTATTCATCTATCAGAAATAGGCCAAAAGTTACAGGTTCACCTACTTAGAGGGTTCCAACATGAGTGCAGATGACATATTCGGATTCGTCATATTTTTCTGATCATTTTTCATATATAAATTATTTTCATCCGAGTTACGGTTTATTTTATATGATTTTTCAATTTTTTAATCATTTTCTGGAATTTCTGGAATTTAATTTAAATTCAAAATTAAAATAGGAAAATGCTATGAGTACACAGAAGTGTACCCAGAAATATGCATGTGTGGCTGACAGGTGGGGCCAGTTGACTGGGTCAACTGCCCAGTCAGCCACCCAGTCAGCAGATGCTGACATGTGGGTCCAGTGCTGAGTCCGCACGCTGACTCAGCGTGCCTTATCCGTTTGAACAGTAAATGTGGGCCCCATATGTCAGTTTATTAATTAACTAAATCATTTTATTAGGCCTAACTAAATCCGAGTGGGGCCCGGCTGTCATAGAGTGATTAGGGGGGATTACCGCTAATGACGGCGCCACGTCAGCACGCCGGCGTTTAGACGTCGGCAGCCACAGTACGCGGCAGAGGCTCGCCGGAGTTGCGTTCCGGCGACCATTTGGTCCGGGCCTAGGCTCTACCGAACGTGCGCCACGAGCCGCACCCGATGGTAGCACGGGCGCGAGCTAAAACGGTCAAAAACGATGACGACGATGACGTCCGACGGCGGCTACGGGCGGCGCTCGGCCCAAGCTAGCTACGGCGTTCGGGAGGGAGAGAGGGGGTGTCCAGGGGAGGCATGGGCTCACAGCGAGGGCAGTGGGGGTCTCAGGGGAGCCGGGTGTTGCCGGAGACGAACGAGACGAGGCGGCGGCCGAGACGGATCCTGGCAAGAGGAACGGCTCGATGGCGACGGCAGGGAGCTTACCGGCTCGAACCGAAAGGCGGAGGCGACGTGGACGATGACGGCGCTCCTCCTGGACAGGCTCGCGCGGTGAGGGGAAGCCGGTGGCCACGCGTGCGGCGGCGGCGCGGCCATGGCGGCGCTCGGTAGGGAGGGACAGAGAGGGAGGGGAGGGGAGGAGTGTGGCCAGGTGGCAGGGGTGCAGGGCGTTGCCCCTATCCACCCGGCAACGCGGGAGCGCGTTGTCGCGCTAGAAGAGAGGGGGGCCAGGGAGCGAGCGCGCGCGCATGCGGTGGCGACGACAGCGAGGAGGGGGCTGTCAGGAGGTTGAAGGAGGTGCGGGGTGGGCTGGGCCTTGGCACTGTGGACTAAGGCCCAGTGCCAGGGCCCTTTTTCTTTTTCTGCCTTTTGCCCTTTTTTGATTTCTTTAAAACAGCGAGCATTTGCAATTTATCCAGCCACCAATAGACTTTGCAAAATTATGGAGCTTGGCCAATAAAATATATTGCAATATTAGGCACTGCCATAAAAAGTTTGGAGGCATGACAATTTCATTTGAATTTTGTATAATTGAAAATGGATTAAATGCTACTGTTTTTGGATGTTAGGGTCAAATTTGGAATTCAATTAATGTTGGTTTTAATTTTTATAATTGCTTTGAGAATATTTGTAATATTATGAACATTTTTGTTCTACTGTTTGGATAACTTTTAATTTTGACTTTATTTTAAATTTGAATTTGAAGTTGGATTATTCTCTAAGTGCAATTTATTGAGGATGATCATGATGACATGGCTAATTAATTAGCTTAATGACAGGGTTAAGATCTGGGGATGTTACAGCAACTATGCAGACTGGGTCCGTAATTTGAGGATTATCCTCACTGTTGCACAGAAGGCCTATGTCCTTGATGCACCGCTAGGTGTACCACCCGCTTCCGCAAATCTGGACGCTATGAACGTCTGGCAGACAAGAAATGATGACTACACGATAGTTCAATGCGCTATGCTTTCCTGCTTAGAACTGGCGCTCCAAAGACGTTTCGAGCACCACGGAGCATATGAGATGTTCCAGGAGCTGAAATTGGTATTTCAGGCTCATGACCGGGTTGAGAGGTATGACACCTCCGACAAGTTCTTTAGCTGTAATATGGAGGAGAACAACTCCGTTAGTGAGCACATACTCAAAATGTCTGGGTACTATAATCGCTTGAATCAGTTGGGAGTTAATCTTCCTGATGAAGTAGCGATTGACAGGGTTCTTCAGTCACTACCACCGAGCTACAAGAGCTTTGTGATGAACTATAATATGCAAGGGATGGAGAAAACGATCCCTGAGCTTTTCGCGATGCTTAAGGCCGCGGAGGTAGAAATCAAGAAGGAGCATCAAGTGTTGATGGTCAACAAGACCACTAGTTTCAAGAAAGACAAGGGAAGGAAAGGGAACTTCAAGAAGAATGGCAAGCAAGTTGCCGCTCCCGTGAAGAAACCCAAGGCTGGACCCAAACCTGAGACTGAGTGCTTCTATTGCAAGGGGAAGGGTCACTGGAAGCGGAACTACCCCTAGTACTTGGCAGATAAGAAGGCTAGCAACGTCAACAAAGGTATATTTGATATACATGTTATTGATGTGTACCTTACTAGTGCTTGTAGTAGCGCCTGGGTATTTGATACTGGTTCGGTTGCTAATATTTGTAACTCGAAACAGGAGTTGTGGAATAAATGGAGACTAGCTAAGGACGAGGTGACGATGCGCGTGGGAAATGGCTCCAAGGTTGATGTGATCGCCATCGGCACGCTCCCTCTACGTCTATCTTCGGGATTAGTTTTAAACCTGAATAATTATTTGGTGCATGCGTTAAGCATGAACATTATATCTGGATCTTGTTTATTGCGAGACAGTTATTCATTTAAGTCAGAGAATAATGGTTATTCTATTTATATGGATAATATCTTTTACGGTCATGCACCCCTTGTGAATGGTTTATTCTTGTTGAATCTCGATCGTAGTAATACACATGTTCATAATATTGATGCCAAAAGATGCAAGTTAATGATGATAGTACCACATACTTGTGGCACTGCCGCTTAGGTCATATTGGTGTAAAGCGCATGAAGAAACTCCATGCTGATGGACTTTTGGAATCACTTGATTATGAATCATTTGAAACATGTGAACCATGCCTTATGGGCAAGATGACTAAAACCCCGTTTTCCGGTACAATGGAGCGGGCAAGTGACTTATTGGAAATAATACATATCGATGTATGCGGTCCGATGAGTGTTGAAGCACGCGGTGGATATCGTTATTTTCTTACCTTCACTTATGATTTGAGTAGATATGGGTATATTTACTTAATGAAACACAAGTCTGAAACATTTGGAAAGTTCAAGAGTTTCAGAGTGAAGTAGAGAATCATCGTAACAAGAAAATAAAATTTCTACAATCTGATCGTGGAGCCGAATACTTGAGTTACGAGTTTGGCGCACATTTAAGACAATGTGGAATTTTTTCACAACTAACGCAACCTGGAACACCACAGCGTAATGGTGTGTCCGAACGTCGTAATCGTACTTTGTTGGATATGGTGCGATCTATGATGTCTCTTACCGATTTGCCACTATCGTTTTGGGGTTATGCATTAGAGACAGCCGCATTCACTTTAAATAGGGCACCGTCTAAATCTGTCCGTATGAGTTATGGTTTGGCAAGAAATCTAAGCTATCGTTTCTTAAAGTTTGGGGATGCGAAGCTTATGTCAAGAGGCTTCAGCTTGATAAGCTCGAACCCAAAGCGGAAAAGTGCGTCTTCATAGGATACCCTAAACAGACCATTGGGTACACCTTCTATCACAGATCCGAGGGCAAGATCTTTGTTTCCAAGAATGGGTCCTTTCTAGAGAAGGAGTGTCTCTCGAAAGAAGTGAGTGGGAAGAAAGTAGAACTTGATGAGGTAACCGTACCTTCTCTCGAACTGGAAAGTAGCACATCACAGAAGTCAGTTCCAGTGATGCCTACACCAACCGGAGAGGAAGCTAATGATGGTGATCATGAAACTTCGGATCAAGTTACCACTGAACTTCGTAGGTCGACCAGGACACGTTCCGCACTAGAATGGTACGGTAATCCTGTCCTGGAAGTCATGTTGTTAGACAACGGTGAACCTACGAACTATGAAGAAGCAATGATGAGCCCGGATTCAGACAAATGGCTTGAGGCCATGAAATCCGAGATAGGATCCATGTATGAGAACCAAGTATGGACTTTGGTAGACTTACCCGATGACCGGCAGGCCATTGAGAACAAATGCATCTTTAAGAAGAAGACATACGCTGATGGTAATGTCACCGTCTATAAAGCTCGACTTGTCACAAAGGGTTTTCAACAAGTTCAAGGAGTTGACTACGATGAGACATTCTCACCCGTAGCAATGCTGAAGTCTGTTAGAATTATGTTATCAATTGCAGCATACTATGTTTATGAAATCTGGCAGATGGACGTCAAAACAGCGTTCCTTAACGGTTTCCTTAAGGAAGATTTGTATGTGATGCAACCGAAAGGTTTTGTTGATCCTAAGGATGCTAACAAAGTATGCAAGCTCCAGCGGTCCATCTATGGACTGGTGCAAGCGTCTCGGAGTTGGAATACACGCTTTGATGAGGTGATCAAAACTTTTGGTTTTATACAAACTTATGGAGAAGCTTGTATTTACAAGAAAGTGCGTGGGAGCTCTGTAGCATTTCTAATACTGTATGTGGATGACATATTATTGATTGGAAATGATATAGAATTTCTGGAAAGCATAAAAGGTTATTTGAACAAGAATTTTTCAATGAAAGACATGGGTGAAGCTGCTTACATATTGGGCATTAAGATCTATAGAGATAGATCAAGACGCCTAATAGGACTTTCACAAAGCACACACCTTGACAAGATTTTGAAGAAGTTCAAAATGGACCAGTCAAAGAAGGGGTTCTTGCCTGTGTTGTAAGGCATGAAGTTGAGTCAGACTCAAAGCCCGACCACAACAGAAGAAAGAGAAAGGATGAAAGTCGTCCCCTATGCCTCAGCCATAGGCTCTATAATGTATGCCATGCTATGTACCAGACCTGATGTGTGCCTCGCCATAAGTCTGGCAGGTAGGTACCAGAGTGATCCAAGAGCAGATCACTGGACAACGCTCAAAAATATCCTTAAGTACCTAAAGAGGACTAAGGACATGTTTCTTATTTATGGAGGTGAAGATAAGCTCGTCGTAAAGGGTTACGTCGATGATAGCTTTGACACTGATCCGGATGACTAAAAGTCTCAATCCGGATATGTATTGAATAGTGGAGCAGTTAGCTGGAGTAGCTCCAAGCAGAGCGTTGTAGACATAAAGATTTGCAAAAGTACATACGGATTTGAATGTGGCAGATCCGTTGACTAAACCTCTTCCACGAGCAAAACATGATCAGCACCAGAACTCTATGGGTGTTAATTCATTACGATGTAAGCTAGATTATTGACTCTAGTGCAAGTGGGAGACTGTTGGAAATATGCCCTAGAGGCAATAATAAAATGGTTATTATCATATTTTCCGTTCATGATAAATGTTTATTATTCATGCTAGAATTGTATTGACCGAAAACTTAAATACATGTGTGAATACATAAACTATACCGTGTCCCTAGTAAGCCTCTACTAGACTAGCTCGTTGATAAAAAATGGTTATGGTTTCCTGACCATAGACATGAGTTGTCATTTGATAACGGGATCACATCATTAGGAGAATGATGTGATGGACAGACCCAACCGTAAGCTTAGCATCAGATCGTTTAGTTATTTGCTACAACTTTCTTCATGTCAAGTATCAGTTCCTTAGACCATGAGATCATGTCACTCCCGGATACCGGAGGAATACCTTGTGTGCTATCAAACGTCACTTAGTAACTAAGTGATCATAAAGGTGCTCTACAGGTATCTCCGAAGGTGTCTGTTGGGTTGCATGGATCGAGACTGGGATTTGTCACTCCGCGTGACGGAGAGATATCTCTGGGCCCTCTCAGTAATACAACATCACAAGAAGCTTCATGTGACTAATGAGTTTAGTCAGGGATCTTGTATTACGGAACGAGTAAAGAGACTTGCCAGTAACGAGATTGAACGAGGTATGGAGATACCGATGATCGAATCTCGGGCAAGCAACATATCGCCAGACAAAGGGAATTGCATATGGGATTAACTGAATCCTCGACATCGGGGTTCAACCGATAAAGATCTTCACTGAATATATAGGAACCAATATAGGCATCCAGGTCCCACTATTGGTTATTGACCAGAGAGGTGTCTCGGTCATGTTTACATGATTCTCGAACCCGTAGGGTCGCATGCTTAACGTTCGGTAGCACTAGGGTAATGATGAGATATTAATAGTGGAAAGTCCGAAGGTTGTTCGGAGTACCGGATGGGATCCGGGATATCACGAGGAGCTCCAGAGTGATCCGGAGGTAAAGATTTATATATGGGAAGTCATATTTTGGGTTCCAGAAAAAGTTCGGTTTTTTCGGTATTGTACCGGGAAGGTTCTAGAAGGTTCCGGGGGTTCCACCGTGGGGCCCAATGACCCGGGAAGGACCCACATGGACCGAGGGGTGGGGCTACAGCCCATATGGTCTGGCCGCACCCTTCTCCAAGGCACGTGTCATTCTAGAGATAATGTCTTATCTCTAAATTTAAAGGGTTGAATCTAGAGATAAGATGTTATCTTCAAGTTAAAGGGATTTCTCCTTTGTGGCCGGCCCTAGGAGGGTTTTGGACGCCCTTCCCTGCCCCCTAGCCTATATAAAGAAGGGGGAGGCGCATGGGGGCAGCCACCCCTTCACCCTTGCCCTTTGCCTCTCCCAACTCCTCTCACGATTCTCCGATACGCGTTTGGCGAAGCCCTGCCGGAATTCCGCTGCCACCACCACCACCTCGCGGTTCGGCTGGTCCCGATCTCATCTACCTCCTCTCCCTCGCTTGCTGGATCAAGAAGGAGATGACGCCATCGAGCTGAACGTGTGCTAATCTCGGAGGTGCCGTCCGTTCGGCACTAGATTGGATTGTATCGTGATTGGATCGCAAAGAGTACGACTACATCAACCGTGTTTTATACGCTTCCGCTTTCGGTCTACAAGGGTATGTAGACACACTCCCCTCTCGTTGCTATGCATCTCCTAGATTAGATCTTGGGTGTTCATAGGAAATTTTTGATTTTCATGCTTCGTTCCCCATCAACCTCTCTTCCTCCCGAGTGCTTCCACTCTCTGCCAACTGAGCGAGTCTCTCGGCACCGACCATGGTTGGTTCTTGATCTTGGTTTTCAGCTGAAAATTTGGAGTATTGAGGTATGGATGTTGTGATGCTCAGCTGATGATGGATGAGTGTATGAATTGATGTCGTTTGATGGATTTATATGGCGAGGGGAAGGGGAAGGACATCGTGGCGGTGAAGCACAGCTGTATGGGGAAAAGTTGGCACAGGGCCAAGGCTATGTCATTTTTTCTTTCGCAGGGCCAAGGCCAAGTTGGCGCAGGGCCCAACCCGAACTACTTTATATTTTTCTTTTTTCTTTCTTCTCTCTCTCTCACACCCTCTCTCCATCCCCACCAATGGGGGGGGGTATAACTGCGTGCACGAAAAAAACGAGGACATGAGGGTTCAAAGCGAAACAAACAAACGATGAGCCAAATTAGGCCTGTTCGATTGGAGATGCTCTAAGCTTTGTATAATGGCTTTACCCAAATGAGTGTGACTATCCGTAAGTAGCAACCCACTCTATCCGGCCAGGAGGAGCAAGCACCATGGTCGTCCCTCCTAACCTCCTCCCTCGCAATTCTTGGCCTCGCTGACTCCGATCCAATGATGTCGAGTGCTTTGGATTCTCCAACGCCTCTCTGTGGGACATGTCGCCGCCCTTGTGATGTAGATGACGGTGAAGGAGGGGAACAAGGGAATGGCTCAAATTGAGCAAGAGCAAGGCAAACATGGGTATATCGGTGTTTGCGTGTGGGCCCAGGTTGGCAGGGAGCAAATGATAAAAGACACTCAGAGGTTGGGGAAAATACTCAATTTTCCTTTCTTTCTGAGTGAAAAATCTCATTGCTTTTGAGCTCGAGCTCGACAGCCATGGCCTCAGACCTAGGGCTAGCGCCGCCGGCGAAACGCCCGACAACGTCTCCCACCACAATTACCGCCATCGGAGACGACCTCCTCCACGAGATCTTCCTCCTCCTTCCTTCCCTCCCGAGCCTCGTCCGCGCCGCCCTAGCCTGCCGCACCTTCCTCGACGCCGTCCGTTCGTCCCCCGCCTTCCGCCGCCGCTTCCGCGCGCTCCACCCGCCCCAGCTCCTCAGATTCTTCATCGAATCCTGCCGTAGCCATCCCTTCGTCCTGTTCCACAGCCGCTCCGATCCAGACCTTGCCGCCGTCGTCCGCGGCGCCGATTTCCTCCTCACCCGCCTCCCGGAGGACAACGATTCCTCCCCCGGGTGGCACATAGAGACCTGCCATGGAGGCTACGTCGTCCACGTCAACAGGACGACAAACCAAGTAGCTTCTTACAACCCCCTCACGCAGGCACTGCATCTCTTCCCCCAGCCGACCACCGACGAGATCCTCGTCAACGGCTTGCCTGAGTTCATTTTCATATCCGAAGAGGACCAGGAGGCCCTTATGATCTGTGTCCAACACCGGAACAAGCCGCGGCAAGTGCCGGCACGTCTCACTGTTTTCTCACTGGCCACTAGGGAGTGGCAGATCTTGCCGTGGGTGGAGATCCCCCAACCACCTCAACCTGAGGATGATGGAGACAATTTTTTCACGTTTAACCGTTATACACAGGTGAAAGGATTTATTTATTGGAAACACACGAGTAAAGCTTATGTACTCGTTCTCAACACTGCAACAATGCAATTCTCTAGAGTGGATTTGCCGCCATTCTTGGGAGAGATGAACCCTGCGCTATTTAGTTTGGGTCATAGCAAGGATGGAAAGCTCTGTCTGGCTGTCGCAGAGACAGAAACAGAAACGCTTATTGTTTGGCTCTGGAGAACTGATGATGATGGTGTTGAGAAATGGATGCATGAAGGTACTTTTCCACTGAGTACATTTGTTGATGCCACTAAGATTTCAGCAGAGGGTTATGCCACAGTGCAGGTTGAGGCGGTCATCGAGGGCTTTGTGTACATGTCTACTAAGTATGATGCGCGCACCGAGTCCCTCCAATCCCTCTGCCTGGAAACAGCAAAGATGAACAAGCTTTTTGATAATAAGTATACGAGCTCTGCTCATCCTTACATCATGGCGTGGCCTCCTTCTTTGGTAGGCAACAAGGTGAGTCCATCCTTATTTCACTTCCGTTGCTTTGATCGTTTAGATCTGTCTTGTATCATTGGTGTCTATAACCTTGCACAATATGTCCATACAAACACTTGAATCCTTGCTTACACTCGAATCATTTTGTGTCAGGAAGATTTAGAAACCAAAGTTACTGGAGACAATGTGGGGAATGAAGGTCCTGTGGGCACAGAAGAAGCTCCCTCTGTTCTTATCACAGCATTGCGATCATATAAAGAAGCTCTTGTTAATGATGATGGGGCAAAAGTTGCAGAGATAGAGGCATTTCTACTTTCTATCGAGGATGAGAAGAAGTCTCTAAAAGCACAGTTGACAACTGCGAGAGATTGTATCTTGAGGATAAGTGCCAACATTGATGACTACAGGGGAAGGCCAGAAAGAGAGAGGTGATGACAAGTTGTGCCCACTTCTTTGCCAGTTGAACCAGTCCTGTCAGGGATATAACCCCGCGATATAACCCGGCCGGAGTATAACCCGGCCAGGACTTGGCGATTCACTGAAGACCCGGAAACCAGCTTGGCGGTTCATAGTCAAGACCCATAAGGTGGGCCAGAAGACGGAGACCAAACCACATGGCGGGTTACCAAGTGGGCCAAGAGGAAGACAAGACATGAAGACCAGGCCATATGGCGGCTTACCAGATGGGCTGAGGCCAAGGCCCAAGAGGCAGGAGGCGACTCATGGGCCAAAAGGTATAAGCCGCCATAAGATGACTTGTTCTGTAAGACTAGGAAGTTGGAATCAGGATCGGTTACATTGTATAACCCGACCCGGACTTTTGTAAACCGTCGGACCTCACCCTATGTATATAAAGGCGAGACCTGGCGGCGAGTTAGACAGGTTAAGACAGACAGACAAGCCTTACGGCGAGAGAGACCAAGCAGTCGAGAGCTAGGGCAAGCAAGCCGCCCCTTGTAATCGATACACCAGTTAATACAGCATAAGCAGGACGTAGGCTTTTACCTCCACCGTGAGGGGCCGAACCTGGGTAAACTCGTGTCCCTTGTCCCGTTTAACCCCTTTGAGTCCACTTCCATGGCGTTGGCCTCGAACCTAAGCCTTCGGGCATCTGCCGTGACAAAACCACGACAGTTGGCACCCACCGTGGGGCTAGCGCTCGGTGGTGTTGAGTTCTCAAAGGGTGCTCTCCTCGGGGGCGAGGGGTACGTGGTCGGCGAGATGACTAAGGGCCGCCGCGGAAAGCTTTACATCGACGACGCCAGCTGGGGTCCTGAGGCTGACTCAATCGAGTACGGCTTCCGGGTCCCCTTCGGTGGAATCCATGTCTTCATCGGCAAGATTGCCGGATCTGAACCCGGGCCGGATATCTGCACCAACATCGTCGAGCCGGCCCGGCGCAAGCAACCCGCCCCAAGCATGCAACCCGCCCGTTCTGACCCGGGCAGGAAGCATGTCTTCGTCGGCTTCACTCAGGGCGTAGAACTTGAGGGTTCTGTGTCCGAGGAAGAAACTCACGACTACTCCGGGGAGGAATCTTCATGTGGGGAGACGGAATCGATCTATCAGCTTCAGGATGGAGGGCTTGGGGGCTACGACGAGCCTTACCCCGAGTCAGAATACCATGAGCCGGAGGGTTATGAGCCGCCAAGTCATGCAGCCGTCTTCATGGCCGGTTCAGCGGCGGCTCAGGGCAGTACACCTGCTGGTGCGACCGTGTCCGGGTCAGGCGCGCCCCTGGCTCAAGTTCTCCTGGATCTGATGAACGAGCTTACAACCTTGATGGCAACTGAGGTCACTGTTGCGAACCAAGCGGCCCGCAATGCAGAAATCACTAGGTTGAAGGATCGGATGGCCGCGGTCCAGCAGGAAGTTAACGAGCTGAAGGTTCAGATGGATGCTGAGGCGGAGCGCCTTAAGGCAGACGCTCTTTGCCTCGAGATAGAGCAACAGTCGGCCGCGACAGTTCAGCGGACGAGACATCAGTCCCGCTTGCCGGAGCAGTATGAAGCTAGGAATCTCTTCAACACGCCAGGAACGGGACGAAGTGTGCCTTTGGCCATAACCCGGACGGCAGAAATACCTGGGAGCCGGGCGGCGGTTCAGCGTCAAGACCCGCCACGACGGGGCCAAAACCCGCCACCGCTTTATCCGACACCGCCAGGTCATTATTCTAACCCGGCGGAGAACATGGTGGCAGCAGCAACCAGGCTTGATACAATTCCGATCCCCGATGAGGCGCCTTATGCAGAAGAGGTGCAGAACGCCATCGGATACCTGCGCACGGCGATGGCCCAGCAGGAGAAGTATAATTACAGCCGGAGTCGCGTGCACTCAACGCCCATCCACAGCCGTAGCTACAGCCGGCGTTATGAGTCGCCGGCGGTTTCTAGCAGCGAACGACATCGTAACCCGCCGCAAGCGGATCGGGCGGGAGCACGGCGAGAAGAGGCGGCTCGGGCAGCGGCGGCGTCTCAGGAACACACAGTCGCCCCTTCCGTTTCAGGAGGAGCGGGGTTGACTTCCAGGGCTGTGGGGGTGCCGTGTCTGGTACCAGCTCTGCGGAATGAGCATCTGTCGAAGGATTTCAAGGGTCCTCGTAAGGTGCCCAATTACACTGCTGATTTACCTCCATAGGCCTGGGTTGAAAGTTATGAGCTAGCCATGGAGATGTTGGACGTTAGTGATGCGGTCTGCGCCAAGTATTTCATCATGATGCTGGAAGGGCCGGCTCGCACATGGTTGAAGGGTTTGCCACCCAACACCATTAACTCCTGGGCCGAGTTAAGGGCGAAATTCATCAAAAAAATTAAAGGAACATGCAAGCAGCCCATGACGATTGTGGATTTGGACCATTGTGTACATCGTGAGGACGAGTCGGCTCATCACTGGGTCCGGCGGGTCTCTACTATCATCCACTCTTCGGAGCAGATTACGGCGGCTCAGGCGGTTTTAATTCTTGAGAAGAACTGTCACTTCACGCCTCTGAAGCAGAAGCTTGGTCGGCTCAAACGGTCATGTCAAGACATGGGGGAGCTCATGGTAGCTCTCACCAAATATGCAGACTCCGACAACACAAAAGACACAAGCTCTGATGATGAGAAATCAGGTCAGGGGAAGAAAGGCAACAATGCAAAGGGTCAACAGCAAAGCATGGCTGGAAACAACCCGGGCAAACGGAAGCACCAGGATGGCGAGTCAGAACTGGTGGCAAGCACCAACACCAGGAACACCCGTGCTAAGGGTAAAGCTCCTATCAACCTGGAAGAGATGCTCAATAAGCCTTGCCCAGAACACAGCCGGCCCGATAAGCCGGCACGACATACCTGGGGGGATTGCTACATTATGCAACAGTTCCGGGATTACAGCCTTCAACAGCATCGTGATAACGGTAACGGTCCATCAGGCGGCTCAGCACAGGGCGGCTCAGGGGCCGGTTTTGGTGCTGGCGGCTCAGGAACCGGTTACCAAGGTCAGAGCGATCATGGAGGTCATAATCAACAGTCTGGCGATGGAGGCCAGCAGCAGAATAACCAGTCGGGGTGTCTGACTAACCCGAAACAACTCGGTCAGGGTCAGTACCATGCTTAAAACCCGGCTCAAAAGAAGTCTGTCTCTCACAAAGCTTTGAGACCTTGATATCCGGCTCAGCGTCCGGTTCAAAAGAATTCATCTCTCGCAAGTTCGAGTTTTCAAGAATATTGTAAGGTCGCCCAAGAGGACGAGCCGCCATGATGTACCATTCAAATATATGGGTACCCTGGTTCATTGAATAATCATAAAAGTCATTTGGGGGCTTCCAACCCACCGGGTTTAGCTTTCAACCCTCTTGACCGGCTTTTAAGCCATAACCAGACCGGAGTAATCCTGCCTGTTTGCCAAGATGTTACTCCGACCCCCTGTACTCTTGATAAGTCATGAACTTATCCAGGTTAAAACATGATGGGTCATGTGAGAGCCGGCTTACAGAAAGCGAGGATCCTCCATGGGCTGTTAAGCCGCCTTCATTGAAACTTGGTTAAACCTGCCTGTTCGCCAAGATGCTACTCCGATCCCCTGTACTCTTGATAAGTCATGAACTTATCCAGGTTAAAACATGATGGGTCATGTGAGAGCCGGCTTACCGAAGCAAAGATAAACCAGTGGCTATTACACTAGTTTCATTGAAATAAAACTCGACTACCAGACCGGGTTAGATACCCGAAAAGTTGACACCGTCAACAAGGTCGTTTGGGGGCTTTTAAACCCACCGGGTTAAGCTTCAACCCTCTCGATCAGGCTCTTCAGCCACCGCCAGACCAGGTTGTATGCCCAAAGGGTTGACTCCGTCAAAAGGGTCATTTGGGGGCTTCCAACCCACCGGGTTTAGCTTACACACCCTCTTGATCGACTCTTCAGCCACCCTCGCAACAATGAAAGACTTAACAGTTCCGGGTTATGCTTCTTCAAGCCGCCCCCACAGCAATACAGAGCATGCTCTGTACTGTTTATTTTTTGCAGGTCTCGTCTCCTAAGACAAGCCGGTCACCAAACTGGGTTACATCGTAACCTCTGCAAGCATAATAAAGACTCTAAATAGCCGACATGGCTGGATATTCTTGAAGAGCCGCCCTCTTGATTATATTGCCGGGTCATCTAATTGACCGGTTCTTGGATTTCTTCAACCGGTGCTCTGTGGTATACTACAGCACTCATGGATTTCTCAAGCATATATTTGCCGGGTTGCACCGCAAACACGAGCAGGGATTTTATTATTCATACAGGGTTACAACCACGGTCAAGGAGTTATATTAATCTTATATAGCCCCGAGTCGCCGCAGGCATGCAACCCGGCGCTTGAGGGCTACATTATTCAAGTCCGATTTATGTCAAGTACGCAAGTCCTGTGTCGCTGCAAGCATGCACCACGGCACTTGGGGGCTAATGCAAGCCGGTTTTCAAGTCAGTACATTATCAACAAGACCCTGTTATCTCAAGGAGATGAGCCAGTTTTTTACAATCCTTCTAAAGTCCCGGCCCAGTACATATTACTGACCCGGCACTCGGGGGCTACACCGCTCAGATCAAATTCTCTAAAGTCTCAAGTCGCCACAGGCATGCGACCCGGAACTTGGGGGCTACAGTATTCAGCTGTTCAAGCAGACTATAAAGTTCCCATTGAAGAACCGGCTCTTGGGGGCTACACCAGCTGAAGCTTTATAAGGTATAAGACAGTTACAAGTCCCAGGCTACTGCAGGTAAGACAACCTGGTACTTGGGGGCTGCACAGTCAAAGATATGATTGCAAAGCGCCAAGTCATCATGGATAAACTTGGAGCTTGGGGGCTACAGGTAATATGGATATATCAAAAAATTGAAAGGAGTTATCAAAGTCAGCCGGAGTCTGGTTATTTGACCCGGCGTCACCAACATTACATGACCCGCCGAGAGTATTGGAGGCCGACTCAATGGCATATGGGTGTTGTATTCCCAGAGTTTTTACTTCAAAGGACACTGACAAGCAAGACGATTGAGAAGACGGCTCGTACACATGAAACCCGGATTTTGAAAGGAATTACTTCATTAAAGCCGGGTGATGGGGCGAGCCGGTCACTTAACATATTTATTCTTATTTCAGGAGCTTAGCATGAATAAATTCAAGCTAACCTGGGGACTAATGTCAGGGATATAACCCCGCGATATAACCCGGCCGGAGTATAACCCGGCCAGGACTTGACGATTCACTGAAGACCCGGAAACCAGCTTGGTGGTTCATAGTCAAGACCCATAAGGTGGGCCAGAAGACGGAGACCAAACCACATGGCGGGTTACCAAGTGGGCCAAGAGGAAGACAAGACATGAAGACCAGGCCATATGGCGGCTTACCAGATGGGCTGAGGCCAAGGCCCAAGAGGCAGGAGGCGACTCATGGGACAGAAGGTATAAGCCGCCATAAGATGACTTGTTCTGTAAGACTAGGAAGTTGGAATCAGGATCGGTTACGTTGTATAACCCGACCCGGACTCTTGTAAACCGTCGGACCTCAGCCTATGTATATAAAGGCGAGACCTGGCGGCGAGTTAGACAGGTTAAGACAGACAGACAAGCCTTACGGCGAGAGAGACCAAGCAGTCGAGAGCTAGGGCAAGCAAGCCGCCCCTTGTAATCGATACACCAGTTAATACAGCATAAGCAGGACGTAGGCTTTTACCTCCACCGTGAGGGGCCGAACCTGGGTAAACTCGTGTCCCTTGTCCCATTTAACCCCTTTGAGTCCACTTCCATGGCGTTGGCCTCGAACCTAAGCCTTCGGGCATCTGCCGTGACAAAACCACGACAAGTCCCTTTGGAGTGATCATGGTGTATTTCTTCTGATGAGATGAGCTTTTGTTTATATGTGTTGGTGCTTCAATTCTTGGGCGTGTGGAGACAACAGCATGTACTAGTTTCATATACTAGTAGGGTAGCAATTAGCAAGGGAGCACTGGAGACATAAGCTATGGCTAATGAGTGTAACCATCAGTATTTTTTACTATGCATCATTGAGTTGAGACCCACTTTGCTTCTTACCTTGAGTACTTATCTGTTGTGGGTCCACTCTTTATATCTTTTCATTGGTCCTGCCTTTTTTATTATTTCTCTCAGTTTTATGTCCTTTATAGCATCGTTCTTCCATAATGGTAGTCGGTTTCCTTCTGCTTGGTTTTACATCTGAAATGGGTAATGATGCTCCACTGAAGGTGCAGCGCTTTTTTTTAAGTTTACCAGTAACCATGTGATGTTTACTAAACAAAGAAGTAAGCTCGTTTGCATACTTTAAAACTAAGATCTACTTAATACTGATGAACATGAAATGTACAAGTACAAGGTCCCAAACTGGTGCTTCTTCATCCCTTTTGTAATTTCAGCCTATTGATGCAGCTAACTTGAGATTGTAGCGTTGATACGTTTTTCAGGCTATTCAACCCATTGATGCTGATGGGTACAAGCAACGACTATTCATCTAATCATATCTTTGCAATTTTTTATTGTCCCAACAGATCTGGCAGCTCTTCCATTAATCAGAACTTCAGAAGCCATTTTTCATGACACTTAATCAGTTCTGTATCAGCTGGTCATCAATTTGATTCAAAGTTTTAAATAGCGCGCTAAGCCTCTTAGCGGCAGCTCGGCCAAAAGCTATGAAACGCTATAGCGCAGCTATAGCGTGCTAAGCCCCATTTAGCGTTTCAGTATAAATCAATAAAAAATGAGAAAATAAACATAGAATCAGTCATCAATTCAACATATATATACTTTGACCATTGAAATATATCAACTAGCTACAGAGGATAGTAATTCTGCACAAGCAGTACACTATTAAAAATGGTGAATGCTTCTGATTATCAACTAGCAGGAAACTGCAGCATGTTCTAGCGGCAGTCCAGTGTCGAGACTCGACAAACACATGATGAACATTGAAACATTCACTCCCCCAGGCTGTTCAGGATCTGCAGAGTCAAGCCAGTAGCATTCACTCGCTAGTATATCTAAATGCATCCAAAATACGTGATAGAAAAATGTACGGCAATAGCAAATAGACTTCCAATGTATCTGTATATAACTGAAAACTTCAGCAGCATTCATTTTTGTTGCAAATCGGGAGCATTCAGCCCTTCACCATATTTCTGTAGCAGTACAAGCATTCACAAGAAGAGATAACAGAGGATAAACAAGCTACCTGCTGACGGGATTTGCTGGCTCATGGTCGCCTGCTGGACACCGTCGCCGCGGGGAGCTCCGTTGCCTTGTAGATGCGGTCGTCGTCGTCAGCAGAGGAAGTGGCCAGGAGGGAGCAGCCGAGAGGAAGTGGCCGGGAGCTGCGTCGCCTGTTGGAATACCCCGTCGCTGGGAGGGATTGGTGAGGAAGGTCAGTCACCGGAGTCGCAGCTCGAGGCCGCCGCCATGGTTGGTCGTTGGTCGGCCACCGCCACAGTTCCTGCTTGAGAAGAGGACGGGAGTGAGGATAGGGTTTGGCTCAAGAGGAGGGTTGGGGGTATTCAACTATTGGTAGGCTTGGGCTTTGGCCCGCGCAGGGATATCAATCTTGGACCAAAAATTCTGGGCCAGAAACGCGGGACGCTAACGCTAGAGGCCAAATTTTAGCGCTAAGTGACCTTTAGCGCGCTATTAGCACGCTAACCCTTCGTAGGTGAAATCGAGCTTCGCGTAGCGCAGCACATGTCCAGACGCGTATAGCGACGCTATAGCGCCGCTATAGCGCGCTATTTAAATCTTTGATTTGATTTCTAGATTCCCTATGATCTACAGTCAGTCGGTAAATTCGTCTAGTATCTATCATTATTTCTTAATTGCTTCCGTATCTGCTGTCCACTTCTTTGATTTTCAGCATCCTAGGGTCTACAATACATAGTTCCTTCAGTTTTCTTATTCTTGGTGGACTATGTGCCCAATTTTGTGCTCTTCTCGAGGCCTCTTTTGCAGACATTGTTTTTTAGATGCCGCCAGACTCTAGTGGCAATGTAGTTTCCAACACACTAGAGCTTCTGTGCTTTTCCCTATGAGATTTATTTGTGATTGTTATTGACATCTGCAGCTAACCTGTGAACACAGCCTCAACCTGTTGATGAGATGTATATAGGAAACTGAACCAATAATAATACTATTTACTTAACCAAAAAACTCTTAGCTTTTCACTGGATCAATAGATTTTGGGGCTTGTCCACTAATCTGATACCATTCTTTGTGACACTTATTTATAATTGGTGCATAATCAACTTACTTAATCACTTCTACATCAGCTAGTCGTTGCTTTAAGTTCCAGATCCCCTCTGGTCTGCGGTCCACAGATTCTTCCTGGATTTATCTTGCTTTCTTAACCACTTCCTTACCTGCTCATATCTTTTGAATTCTAGCAACTATGTGGTCTGCGTAATGGTTCCATCCTCCATTTTTTTATGTCTTGGTGGAACATCAGCTATTCAAGCCTCTGTATGGCCATTAATTTGGTTCCAATGAAGGTTTCTTGTGCAGACATTGTTTACTAGATTCAGTCAGACTCAAGTGTCCACTGAACTTACTAACGCACTAGAGTTCTGTGTTTTTAACTTCAAATTTATTGTTGGTGACCGATAACAGTATTTTGAACATGCTCTTGACTGTGTATCCACTTTGAAGAGTCAATTAACATGCTTTTATTTTTTAACTGGTATATAATGCCTGACTAATAAATAACTTTATGATTTCTAACAAGAAAACTTCATTATGTATCATTAAGAGAACCGCATGGATGATGGATCGTGAAACAGTGAAAGAATTAGGGTGGCTGTTATTGGTTCGAAATGATTACTTCTGAACCCAAACTCATCCTAAGACATCCTGATTAGCTCGCCAACGATCGTCGTGCTGAGGTATTCAGATGGCACCTCAAACCGCCTCCCGTCGGCAGTGTACATGAGCAGTGGCCCTTGCATCATACCTGGGTTCTTTGGGTCTAGTCTCAGGTATGTTGGTGCTCAGGGATGCTTGGTTTGTTGACTGTTGTTGAAGCGACGGTGTCTTACTAGTTAGCCCATGAATATCTGGGCATTGAGATATAACTCATTGGCATTTGGCAGGGGACAAGGCCATGATTTTGGTGGTTGCAATGGTGGCTCCAAGGGAGGCAGTGAGATTCAGATCAGATATTGCTGGGCCTGGCACTAGGGGGCAAATGTAGTGGACTACAGGACTAGTGGCTAGGCAGCCAGATGCATACTACTGTTCTTGCTGCTGAGCTGGGCAGATGTATAGAGCAAACCATCCCGGGTCCCTTCGGTGCAGTAATCATCTCTGAATAGGTGAGTACAGCTTCAGCTGCATGCTAGGTGTTTGTTGTTTGCTTTAGCAGTGCTTTGATTGCTGCAAATCTAGCAAGTTGCCTAACAGCTCCATATCTCATCGTCTGCATGATCTTCAGCATCGCATGTGACAGCCATTCCTGGTATCTCCATTGCATTTTCCTATGGGCCAACCAGTTGGTAACCATCAGGGCCAGAATGGCATCAGGTCCATCTCTATGGAGCTGTCACTAGTTCATGTCACTATTTTTGTTTTCTGGTGGCTTTGGTTCATGGACTGCAGTAATGTAAGTTGCAGCGCAGGGCTCATTTTGTTAGTACCTGAAGTTTACTTGCATTGTCCATGACAGTGACATAACTAGTGGTTGTGTGGTACCTAGATTGGCCAAACACAAATGTGGATGAGCTCATTCAGTGTCTCTGATTACTGGTCTGTTTCTGCACATTAGCAGGTTTTCCTGTCCCAATTCAAATAAAATTCAACAGTTTTATCCTTGGTCGAATAAAACACAGCTTTTCTACAAACCGTCTGTTTCCTTACCCATCTGTGAAGATTTTCTAGCCCTCGTCAATGTTCCACTGTAATCCCAATTCAAATGTAATCTGACAGCTTTATCTTTGGTCGAATAAAACACAGAGCTTTTCTACAAATGGTCAGTTTTCTTCTCCATCTGTGAAGATTTTCTAGCCCTCGTCAATGTTCCTTTGTAATATTTTGGGTTCTGAGGCCATATATCTATGCAGAAGAATTTTTCAACAATGCTTCGTGCTTAGGTCCTAAAAATCTGTGATCGATCATTTATCTTTGCAAAATGTATATATACACATTGAAACAACAGTGTCCCTACTACCGCCCATCTTCCTTGTTTGCTTCTTCACTTGCATGATCAAAATGCTTCACATAAACAATTTCCTTTTTTCCTATATCCCTATGTCTCTGGAGCTGGTGATCAGGAGCTGCAGACACCAAAATGCTGGCTAACTCCCAGATGTGCCGCAGCATGATAGTGGCATGGCATCGCCATGGAGTAGAGGAACGTGGCCTCCATTTCTGCAGAGGCGCTTCTCCTGAGCAAGCACAGGGCGTACTCCATCACCGATGCGTCGCACGGCAGCGTGATTCTGCCACTGTCAACGCCTGCAAAGCCGAACTCCTCTTGGGGCATCCTGAAGAGCTTGCCGAAGACTGTCGTGACGAAGAATGCAATCGGCACCTCAAATCTCACGCCGTCATCAGTGTACACGATGCAGTGGCCCGTGCCAGCCACTGAGAAGCATGATGTGCCGCAAGACCCTTTGGTTTCTTCCGCAG
Source organism: Elymus sibiricus (assembly GCA_039707655.1). Classification (NCBI taxonomy): domain Eukaryota; kingdom Viridiplantae; phylum Streptophyta; class Magnoliopsida; order Poales; family Poaceae; genus Elymus; species Elymus sibiricus. The sequence continues at coordinate 356,913,222 of CM077672.1, forward strand.
ACGTTGATGACGACCAGGTGAGCCTCTTCCTCCTCATAGCAACCACCTTCTGCCACTTCTTGGCCAGCCGAGCGAGTGTCTTGGTACTCATCATGGTAGTTTCTTGTGTTTCGGAAACTGGAGAAATTCTTCTGCTATTGAAGGTTGGAATGCCTTTGTCTGTGGATGAAGTGGTGGTGTTTGGAGGGCACTTAGCAATGGATTTTATAGCTCAAGGGTAAAGCAAGGTGAAGTGTGTGATGGTTGGGCAGGCGACATTGCCATGTTCAATGGTACATGTGGTGCTGTGGTTTGGTGGCCATGATGTGATCCAGATCAGGTTCTGCTGGGGCCAAGTGTTTGGCACTTGACGGAGCTTGGCCTGGACGTCTCGCCTGCACAGCTGTGGTGATCGGTTTGTTGGGAAAATGGCATGAGCACGAGGACCCCATGGGGTTCTCTAGCCAGAAGCACATTTCAGACATGGGTGGTGCTTGAAAATCTCATCAAAATCATTCCATCACATTTGCTGTCTACAGCTAATTGCAACAACACTGCACATGGAGCACTCATGGCATTGTCCCCAGGCCCCAGCCCAACGCTCTCGCTGATAGCTACACGCAACCTACACACATATGCACTGCCCTGATCCCTCTCTTCCTTCTACTATAAATCCATGGCCTGCTCAGCACAAACTTCATCTCATCTGTAAACAACATCACACTCTACAACACACTTTCAGACTTTCGGGGCCAAGCGGCATTTATTTAGCCGGCTAGGAACACATCAGACTCAACCATGACCCATCCAAAGAAGCTTGCTCAGCTGGCCAAGAAGTGCCAGCGGATGTTGGCAGCCGGGACCGGTGCTCGCCACCGGCAGCATGCCTCAGACATGGTCGACGATGATTGCTGCAGCACAGCGTCATCTGTGGTTGCCGATGAGGGCCACTGCATGGTGTACAGCACCGACGGAGCACGGTTTGAGGTCCCTCTGGCATACCTCGGGACGACGGTCTTCGCCGAGCTCCTGAGGATGTCTGAGGAGGAGTTTGGGTTCGCAAGCGGCAGCGATGGAGGCAGGATCACGCTGCCCTGTGACACCACGGTGATGGAGTACGTCTTGTGCCTTGTCAGGAGAGAGGCCTCTGAGGAGGTTGAGAGGGCATTCTTGAGCTCTATTGCTGAGCATTGCCACAACTACAGTGCTAGTTGTGTGGCGCCATCGATGGGACTCAGCCATCAATTTGCTTTTTGTACTTAGCTACTAGCTTATCTGGTGATTTTTTTTGTTAGAACCTGAAGATCTCGGTACAGTCTGATGTAAGATCCTACTATCACGAGAAGTGATACAAAAGATACTATTTTACTGAGAGAAATTTGGCTATTTGACACATACTTTGGCCTTTGCTGTAATTACTGAGAGAAATTTGGCTATTTGACAGATACTTTGGCCTTTGCTGCAATTCGTCGTATAGAGTACTGAAGAAAGTAGAAAGAAACCATGGGCTGGAAGTTTGTCGGTATGATATGCGGGGGAAGGAAGCAGGAGAGGATGTGCCTGACCAGAAGGTGGCAGAACGCGGTGATGGTGCAGCAAAGGGAATGCGGATGGAGGATTGGATGAACGATCAGCATACTGCTGTCCCTACCTCTACCTAGAACTGTCAGATTGGAATCGCGTGTCCAGATGGAGGTGGGTTGAGCTGGTTATAGGTTCTTGAGGTAGGAACTGCTGTCTGCTGCCTGGAAGATGAACGCTTCCACCGCCGCTGCCATCGGAAGTGTGCGCTTCTGGGTACCATTTCCCTTGTGCCGGTGACTACTTGCGTGAGCTGGGTGGCCTCTCGTCAGCTCGCCACACTCCAAGTGAAAATGCAGGCCGGAACATGCCCTAACTGCCTTTTGCAGTACATCAGTTCAGTTTGGGAAGAAACTTAATAATATCTGAAGACAGTAGGATATCACACATCTACCTGATATTTGCTTTTGATCTTCTGTTTTGTACACAATGCCCAGAAATCAAATAAACCCTGTTGTTGAACATATTGTATGGTAACTTCCTTGGACTATTTTCTTCTGAAAAGGGTGTGTATTTGTTGTTCTTGTATACTGATTCAGTACACTTTTTTGAAGATAAGTGCAACAGAAAATTAGGAAAAAAAGATTTATTTAGCATACAATATAATTACATCTTTGATTCTCTTAATGGTAGTGGTGCTTGTTAGACGTTAGCTTTTGTGATCCTGCCATCGCATGTAAACCCAAACTCCTGGGGCATCCTTAGCAGCTCGCCGAAGATTGTCTTGTTGAGGTAAGTCAAGAACTTAAGCCTCCTGGCATTGGCCATGTACACGGCGCAGTGGCCTTTATCTGTGACCTGCGGTGTCATGCAGCCTGCTTCGTTGTCGCTGGATGTTGTCCTGACCCTTTGCCACTTCCTCACCAACTGAGCAAATCTTTTAGGATGGATCATGGTCATGGCTGTGTGTTCTTGGTTCTGAGGTATGTTGCTCAGAAATGCTTAGCCTGTGAGTTTGTTGATGAAGCCCATGAATATACAGGCATAGACGTATGACTAATTTGCAATGGGCAGCAGGGGACAAGGCCATGAGCTCGGTGTGTGAAACGGTGGCTCCCAAAGGAGGGAGGCAATGAGATTCAGATTTCATTCTGCTGGGCATGGTTGTGAGGTATGTTGCTCAGAAATGTTTAGCCTGTGAGTTTGTTGATGAAGTGATGGTGCACTACTAGCTAGCCATGAATATATAGGCATAAACGTATGACTAATTTGCATTGGGCAGGGGACAAGGCCATGAGCTCGATGCGTGCAACGGTGGCTCGTGAAGGAGGCAATGAGATCGTTTGATTCTGCTGGGCCATGGCACTATGGAGGCAAGGATAATGGACTAGTGGCTTGGTGATAAGATGCATACAACAGTCTTCGCTGCTGAATTGGGCAGAGGCATTGTGGGGCCATCCGGGGTGCAGCATTTATGGCGGTGTTTCATTCAGTTCAGCCTCCTGTATCAAGAGATTAGAAGTTCATGCTTTTGCAGCAATTGTGTGATTGCAATTAGGTGAGGTGAAGAGGAACTCACTTCATTGCTTTTGGGTGTACTTTGCACTTACACCTGCAACTGCATGTTAGGTGCTTGTTTGTTTAACAGTGTTTTGATTGCTGCAGATCTGGCAAGTTGCTGGGAAGTTCCATATCTCATTGTCCACCCATGGTCTGCATGGTCTCTAGCATAGTGTGTGTCAACCATTTCCTGGTATCTTCCTTGCATTTAGCTGGGCAGTTGAGTGTTCTGGGCCACACCCTTGAATCTATCCAAGGACTTGTCATTAATTCCGCTTTGGCATTTCTTTTCGTTGGAAGAACATTGTCTCTTACTATTGTCCATCTTCTAACAAAGATCAAAATACTTCACATAAACTAATTGCCTTTTTCCTTTGTTCCTATATCTCTGCAGACGCTAATCAGGAGCTGCAGACACCAAAATGCTGGCTAACTCCCAGATGTGGCGCCACATGAAAGTGGCATGGTGTCGTGATGGAGCCAAGAAACGCAGCCTCCATCTCTGGAGGCGCTTCTCCTGAGCAAGCACAGGGCGTACTCTATCACCGATGCATCGCAGGGCAGCGTGATTCTGCCACTGTCAACGCCTGCAAAGCCGAACTCCTCTTGGGACATTCGCAAGAGCTCGTTGAAAACTGTCATGCCGAGGAACGCAAGTGGCACCTCGAACCTCACACCATCGGTGGTCTACACGATGAAGTTGCCCTTGCCGGCCACCGATGAGCATGATGTGCCGCACGACCCTCCGGTTTCTTCCGCTGACGTGGATGACGACCAGGTCAGCCTCTTCCGCCCGATAGCCGCCACTCTCTGCCACTTGGCCATTCGAGCGAGTGTCTTGGCACTCATCATGGTGGCTTATTTGTGTTTCTGGAAACGGGAGAAATTCTTCTGCGAGATGGAGCTTGGAATGCCTTTATCTGTGGATGAAGTGGTGGTGAGGGCAGTTAGCCATGGATTTATAGGTCAAGGGTAAAGCGAGCGCCCACACGGTCTCATGTGATGGTTGGGCAGGCAGACAATGCTGTGGGCATGGACGCATGGTACATGTGCTGCTGCCATTTTGGAGGTGCCATGATGAGATCTGGATCAGGTTCTGCTGGGGCCAAGTGTTTGGCACTTGCCGGAGCTTGGGCTGGACGTCTCGCCTACACGCGTCGTGATGGGTTTGCTGGGGAAATGGCACGAGGACCCCATGAGGGTCTCTAGCCGAACCACATTTCAGACATGGATGGTGCTTGAAAATCTCACCAAAATCATTCATCACACTGTCTGCAGCTAGTTGCAACAACACTGCATGAAGAGCACTCATGGCATTGTCCCCTGCCCAACGCTCTCGCTGATCGCTACACACAACCCACACGCATATGCACTTCCCTTAGCCCTCTCCTCCTACTATAAATCCATGGCCTGCTCAACACAAACTTCTTCATCTCATATGCAAGCCACATCACAATCTACAACACGCCTTCAGAGTTTCAGAGCCAAACTGAAATTTAGCCGGTCAGGAACACATCAGACTCAACCATGATCCATCCAAAGAAACTTGCTCAGCTGGCCAAGAAGTGCCAGCGGATGTTGGTTGCCAGAGCCGGGGCCCGCCGCCAGCAGCATGCCTCAGACACGGCCGACGACGAATGCTGCAGCACAACGTCGTCTGTGGTTGCCGATGAGGGCCACTGCGTGGTGTATGCCGCCGACGGAGCACGGTTTGAGGTCCCTCTGGTGTACCTCGGGACGACGGTCTTCGCCGAGCTCCTGAGGATGTCCGAGGAGGAGTTTGGCTTTGCAAGCGGTAGCGATGGAGGCAGGATCACGCTGCCCTGCGATGCCACGGTGATGGAGTACGTCCTGTGCCTGGTCAGGAGAGAGGCCTCTGAGGAGGTCGAGAGGGCGTTCTTGAGCTCCATTGCTGAGCATGGCCACAGCTACTGTGCTAGCTGCGTGGCACCATCGATGGGACTCAGCCATCAATTTGCTCTCTGTGCTTAGCTACTAGTTTAGCTAGTGAAATATTTCTTTTGGTTAGGTCCGAGAGGAGTTCTGTAGAGTCTGCTGTAAGATTCGTTTGTCACAGGAAATGATTGAAAAGAGACAATTTTCCTGGAAAAAATACATTATTTGTCACATCCTTTAACATAGTTCATATTAATATATACTCTCTCCGTCCCAAAATAAGTGTCTCAACTTTAGTACAACTTTATACTACAGTTGTACTAAAGTAGACAATTATTTTGGGACGGAGGGAAGAAATTGGAAGGAAACCATGCATGGGCCTATAGTTGTCAACAGTTTTTCTTTATCAGATGAGAAGCTGACTTAGTTGGAAATTGCGATTGTACTTGAATGTGTGTTCGTAACATTTTGATTAGGTGCGAAAGGGACGATCTTAATTGATGCAGCACAGGCAACTTGTGGAACAGTGTCATATCTTAGTTCTTGATGGCCTACCTAACTTGTAGGCTGTAGCCATCCCTTAGCTCTTTCTCTGCACTTTCCTTTGGGCCTTCAGCCAGCTGCATGTCTGAAGATTCTGAATATACAACAGGCATCTACTAAATCTTGTGTCGACACCTTCTGTAAAGTTTTGTGGGTAGAACATTCAGTAATTCAGTAACAGTTAAACATCAGTTGTCTTTTACCCCCCAAAATAAGTCTCCCTTGTACTCCTTGTGGAGTACAGCCTGCTTTCTCTTCCATTTTGTAATTTTTATCCTACTTCTTGTATTGATGGCTTCTAAATATTCTCCTGATGGTTCATCCTAAAATGGCTCCTGTACCACCTGGCCAGTTCACTAATTCACAACTTTTTGATCATTCTAATGTCCTGGTTTAGATGATAGATTGCATGGAAATTTGTTTTTTTATTCTCTGTGCAGCAGTATGAAACCATTGACATCTAAAAATATAGAAGAATGGCTGCAACTACTGGTTGACCACATTCCCGTTGGTTGTTGCTTTGATGCTCACATTGCTTTACAAGTTTACATACAATTTTCCTTCTCCTGTTGTGTGTTATCTAACTATTGTACACTATCCAGGCAAACTACTCAAGACAGAAGACATCATCAGCGTCTACGCCTGCTGTTCTTCAGCAGCTACAAACAGCAAATCTGATTGCTGGCTCCAACGGTAGGCATCGCAGAGCCAGTGTAGTGGCAAGGCGTCACCATAGAGCTCAGCACCGCCTTCTCGACCTCGGCAGAGGCATTCCTCCTCAGCAAGCTTATGACATACTCCATCACCGCGGCGTCACAGGGCAGCGTGATCTTGCCATCGGTTCCGAAGCCAAACTCATCCCGAGACATCCTCAGGAGCTCTCCAAAGACCGTCGTGCCGAGGTACACCAGCGGGACCTCAAAACGCCTCCTGTCGGCCGTGTACATGACGCAGTGGCCCTTGGCCGGTGCAGAAGTGCAGCATTCTTCATCGTCTTTGGCCGTCGCGGTGAGCCTCTTCCTCCCGAGTGCGTCCACCCTCTTTGCCAACTGAGCAAGTCTCTTGGCGCCGGCCATGGTTCTGGGTATTGGTTTTCAACTGGAGATTTGGAGAAAGTGTGCTATCTGCTATGGATGTTGCAATGCTCAGCTGGTGGTGGACATGTGTGCCGATCAAGTGATGCTGTTGAGCTGAGCCGTTTGCTGGATTTATAGGCGAGACGAGGGGAAAGGCATCATTGTGTCGGCGCAGGACAAGGCCATGTGATGGGCGCATGCAAGTGTTGCGGTCTGATTACTAATTTGGATTAGATCGTGGCGGGGCCAAATGTTTGCTGTATCTGTATCATTTGCTTCCATATCGTTGGTGTTGAAAAGCCAGCACATGATCCGTTTGATATTCGGCATCTCACGTGGTGACAAGAGTACATATCTTGACTAAACCTATCTTGTACTATTATACTCCCTCTGGAAAGAAATATAAGAGCGTTTATATTTCTTTACGGAGGGAGTACATCACATTTCCAAGCTGAAGCATCCTCTGATGTGTGGTGTGCTGACTGTTTGTGTTCCAGTGCATGTATTGTATTTGCAGTGTGGACTTCCCAGTTATGGTATGGTTGAGTTTCTTAGACACAACTGTATTAATTCCTTGTGGACAAGATTTTTGGGGGTTGAGGGAAGGCCTTCAAGATAGCACACTTTGGATTAGATGGCTCCTTGTGGACATGTTCATCGTTGAGTTGTCCAGCTTTCTGTAACCCCTTTGGTTCTCAACTTGAATGTAGTTAGACAACATGTTTTGGTTCATGGGGTCTCTAGGCACATCACTGAGTTTGTTCTAGCAAGCGACAGTTCTATGTAAGCTAGATGTGGTTCAGCTGCTCATCTGATAATGATCACCAGCTATATGTAATATATTGTAGGAAGAACATCAGTAATCTGTTGACAATAAGATGCCACTGCTCAAACAGACCATCAACTAAAGACTGGGGCTTTAAGTTGCTTGCAGAGACTAGATAGATCTACTCATTCTCAGGGGCCAGCACTACAGACTTTATCCTATAGTATTTTATTTTACTGGGGTATAATCAAGAGCACAGATTGCAATTAATCTGTATCTAGTTGCAAACAGGTCTGGGTCCAGTTTCAGTCATACATGTCTCTTACCTTGGCAGGACAGACACTGCTAGCAATGGTTGATGTCCAACAGAGTACAGCAGACAAGATGGAAAACTCACAGTTGCAGCAGTGCATGCATGTTCTGAAAGAAGCGCCTCCGCACGCAAAGATGCAGTTAAAACAAGGTTACAGCATACACATAACTATATTCTCAAACAGGGCAACGGCTGGGTGACGGATCATGACCACAAGAAGAATATTGTCCACTCGCATTTCTCTGAGATCATGAAGAGGGGTGCCCCGTGCCCAAAGACCATCAACTGGGCAGCCATTCCCCCTGCTGACCATGATCTCTCCACGCTTGGAGATGCAATTACAGAAGAGGAAGTGAAGGCTGCAATCTTTGCTCTCCCTAGTGACAAAGCACCGGGCCCGGATGGTTTTACAGGAAAATTCTTCAAAAGTTGTTGGGAGATTATTAAAGATGACATCTTGCTCGTGATCAATAGCTTCTCCAATCTTCAAACTAGAAATTTTCACTGGCTTAACTCGGCGAATATTGCTCTCGTTCCCAAGAAGGATGGAGCGGAGGAGATTTCTGACTTCCGACCGATCAGCCTAATCCATGCGGTGGCCAAGCTCATTGCAAAGATTCTTGCCACTAGGCTTGCTCCCCACATGAACGACATCGTCTCCATCGCCCGGAGTGCTTTCATAAAAAAGAGAAGTATACATGACAACTTTATGTATGTGCGGAATTCGGCGAGAAGATTTCATCGCACAAAAAAACCCATGCTCCTTTTCAAGCTTGACATTAGGAAGGCATTCGACTCTGTTAGGTGGGACTACTTGCTGGAGATGTTGAGCCATCATGGCTTTCCTACTCGCTTCCGAGACTGGGTTTCGGCCCTCCTCTCCTCGGCATCCTCGAGAGTCTTGCTAAACGGAATTGCTGGCGACCCCATCAAGCATGGTTGTGGCCTCAGGCAGGGTGACCCGCTTTCCCCTTTGCTCTTCGTCCTCGCGATCGACCCGCTTCACCATATCCTCAACAAAGCCACCGCACATGGGAAGCTTCACCCCCTGCCCGGGAGGCACGCGGGGATTCGTGCCTCCCTGTATGCCGATGATGCTGTTGTTTTTTGTGCCCCTTATAAGGAGGATGTCCAATTCTTATCCACCATGCTAGCTTCCTTTGGTGAGTCCACGGGCTTGTCCACTAACTGCGCCAAGAGTATTGTTGCGCCCATCAGATGTGCCAATGTGGACCTCGGTGATATTCTTCAGTCCTTCCCGGCCTGTCGTTCCTCCTTCCCTATCCGCTACCTTGGTCTCCCTCTCGCGATCAAGAGACTTAAGAGGATTCACTTACAACTGCTAGAGGACAAGGCGGCTGGCAAATTGGTGCCTTGGAAAGGCAAGCATGTTGCTATCTCGGGTCGCATGACTTTGGTCAAGGCGGTCCTCACGGCGGTGGCCATCTATCACATCACTCCGCTGGACCTTCCGGTGGAGGTCCTAAAGGCAATTGACAAGCTGCGACGTGCCTATCTTTGGGCCGGAACGGACAAGGTAACTGGTGGCAAATGCAAGGTTAACTGGGAGCAAGTTTGTAAACCAAAGGAATATGGAGGTCTTGGCATTCTAAATCTCGGTAAGTTTGCCACTGCCCTTCGGCTTCGGTGGCTTTGGCTAGACTGGGATGAACCCCGGAGGGCGTGGTGCGGACAGGGGACGCCGTGCACGGCTACGGACCGTGATCTTTTTGCGGCTGCGACCAAGGTGACGATTGGTGATGGGAATAAAGCGATTTTCTAGGAGTCGTCTTGGCTAGAGGGTATAAGACCCAAGGACATTGCACCAAAGATCTTTGAGATTTCTCGCAAGAAAGGCGGAACGGTTGCCCAGGCCTTGAGGGATCATCATTGGATAGCTCAAATTGACACCCAAAGCGGCCTCACGCTTGAGCATCTTCAGCAATTCTCGGCCCTGTGGGAGAAGCTTGCGGGCGTTGTCATCCAACCGGGCGTCAAAGATAGCATTTTGTGGAAGCTCGCCAATGATGGCAACTACTCCGCTAAGTCTGCATATTTGGCGCAGTTCGCTGGACTCACCCACTCTAGCTTTCAGGTCTCGATTTGGAAGGCTTGGGCTCCTTCCAAATGCAAATTATTCGCCTGGTTAGTCAATCAAAACAGAATTTGGACCGCGGATAGGCTGCAACGCCGAGGATGGCCAAACTGTGACCGGTGCCCGCTTTGCAATCAGGTGCAAGAATCGGCAGCCCACCTCCTTTTCAAGTGCAGGTTCTCTCTCCGGGTTTGGGATGAGGTGTTCTCCTGGCTCGGGCTTGCTATTCCCACGGCTACTTGGCACCAATTCGACACGGTTAAATCTTGGTAGGATGAGCTACTCTCGAACAACACCCAACCGGTTAAGGCCTTATCTTCTCTGCTACTTCTTGTGGGATGGGAGCTTTGGAAGGAACGGAATGCGCGCGTCTTCAGAAGCAAGGCAGCGCCGGTGGCGATCGTCACACGGATCATCAAAGAAGAAATGTCTATTTGGGCTATTGCAGGCGCCAAGAAATTGAGCAATGTAATGCTGCGAGAGTAATCCGTTTAGGCTTTTGCTGTTTCACGGCATTTCTGTAACAATACTCTCTTCTTAATTAATGAAAATGGCAAATCTTTTGCCTAGTTTCAAAAAAAACTTGAGAAAACCATGGAACGCTAGCTACTCCCACAACAAGTTCCAGTTGCTTAGGGGTCAGGGTTCGACAACAATCGAAATGGAGACTTTAAAGCAGCCGTGCACCCACGGTAACCCAGCCACAACTCGGCAAACCATACATAGATGGGCCAGCATCAAAACAGCTCGTGGGTATCTCACATCCTGTCCTCCCTCCTGCGTGGGGCGCAGGTTATGATCTCGTCGACCCTCAGGATCATCTCCGCAGCCTCGGTCGCAGACAGGACGATGGCCTGCTTCACCTTGAACGCCTCGCAGATGCCACGCTTCTGCATGTCTCCCAGCTGCACAACAGGGGACCATGTTAGTTCCAAACTCCCTCAGGTACAGGTTAGATACAAAATCGGTGTCACAATGAGCCTACCCCGCCGCTGATGACATCAATTCCAGTAGTGCTGTTCTCTTTGTGGTGCTCAGCTCGGAGCTGGGAGATCAGCTCAGCACTATCCAGACCAGCGTTGTCAGCGATGATTGTTGGGATGGCTTGCAGGGCGCGCGAAAAAGCATCAATCGCATGAGATTTCTTCCCAGGGGTCCTCCTTGCAAGTTCATCCACCTCTTTGGACATCACCATCTCAGGCCATCCACCGCCAAATATGACACGCGTGTCATTTACAGTCTGAGAAAGCACACACAGGGCATCGTGCAAGGACCTCTCAGCCTCATCAAGCACATGCTCACTGTAGACAACAAGGCACATATTCAATGTGTGGCCAAATAAAACATAATGACCGAATAATACAATGTTATCACTGCATGATAAGGAGCTGCACAAATAAGACATACCTTGCTCCTCTCAGTACAATGGTGCAAGCTTGCCCCATCGCAACCCCGGAGAAATGAATCAGCCTGTCCTCCCCAATCATAATCTCTTCGATGAGCTTGCAGTGCCCAAGCTTAACAGACTCTGGGTTGTCAAAAGTTGATGCAATATCACCACCCGTGACAAGAGCTAACCGCTCGATGCCCTCAAAGTCAGCATGCTCAACTGCGAGGATGCCAGCATCAGCAAAAAGTTCTTCAGGAAAGTTGTAGATTAGCTGCCTGTTGACAAAGCAGTTAATCCTGTGACCAATGATTTTCTCAACTTTCTCTCTCATTTTCTGCTTTTCAGCAGCTTCAATATCTGCAACCTTAGACATCGAATCCACCCGGACACGTGCCCCATAAATCTTAACTTTATCTGTATCCATAGCGGTGTTTGCAACCAAAATATTAGCATTCTCAATTCGCTTTGGTTGACCAAGGCCAATCTTCTTATCAAGGATGAACCTACAAAACATATTCAGAATATTAAACGGATACCAGCCTGCTTGGAACTGATATAGGACCATAATATATCTGGGATAAAAGAGAACAAGGTTTCCCATAATATAGTTTGTGAAAGAACATACCCTTCGTCCAAAAAGGAATCCTTAAGAGATCCTCCAGGTTTCTTCAGAATTTGGATTGATTCCAAGTTGGTGCTACCCTGCCACCAGTGAACAAGTGTGATGATATCAAATCAACGTTTTACCAACAGAATGTAACAATGTGAGTGAATAATAAAGAACTACTGAACTAAACTTCAAACAACATCCCACATATAGAAAAGATATGGTATGACCAACTTCCCACAGCCCTTTTTACCTTAAGCCTGAGGACAGCATCAACTGCAAGTTCAGCAAAATACTCCTTGTCCTGGGAGAGAATTTTCGAACTAAGCGTAGTCATGGCAATGTTCATGAGATCTGATCTGAACTTGTCTGCAGCACCAATGATGGTTTATTGTCAGAAGAATATTTCTGGTGGTGAACTCTTGATATATAAACTATAAAGCATAATGAGGCGATAAAATTTAAACATCTGACTGAAATTACTGCCAGGTCCCAACTAGGACAACCAATGATACCAGGTCCTATAAGCTAGTATTCCAGGAAGTAAACATAAACCTTGTTCCACACAAGTAATAACTAACAGAAGATTACATAGTGCTTAAATATAGTTACAAGTTCATATATGCGAAAGTAACTAAATAGGTGACCTGTATTATCTTTGTTGTCCATGGTCTTCTGCAACAAAGCATTTCTGGCGCACTCAGCAGCCATTCTGTAACCTAATAGTTCAAGGAGATGACAAAGCATTAGAGATGTTCACATGTAACCAAATGATTAGCTAAAGATTTGCAAACAGTTCTACAATGTGTATCTCTTTTCTCTTTCAAATATCATGTGTATCGTTTCAGCATAAATAATCAAACAAAACGACAAAAGAAATGAAAAGGCAAACATGAATCTCAACAGAAAACAAATGGTCGTAGTTCTCCATTGACAAAATGGCATCAATGCAGAAGTGACTGCTTTCTCATTTTAGTTTTTCAAGATACTATCTTGTACTTTTAAAATGGCATCAATGCAGAAGTTACCTAGATTGAGGGAGCTGCTTTTTAACCATTTATTAAGCATGACTAAATCAAAAAAACAAGTATGTAAGCGTGACATCTCATTTTTCAGACTTCACATGTCCGACTGCTCTAAAAAGTGTCGCTATTGTATCATTACTCACCCAAGACTCAGTAACATGTATTGAAGTAGTAATTAAGATGTTGCACAATTTTTAAATGTGAGCCTGTTAGGGATAACATTTTAGATAAACCGTGTCTAAAATGAGGATTACCTGCAATAATAGTCATCGGGTGGATCTTCATGTTAACCAACTTCTCAGCCTCCCTCAAAAGTTCTCCAGCCAAAACAACAACAGAAGTTGTTCCATCACCAACTTCATCATCTTGAACTTTTGAGATGTCTAAGAATCATCATTAAGGACTACATCTTCTTTCAATTAGGGAGAACATCCATAAACCAAGTAATCAAATGAGGTCAGGAAAAGGTATAAGAAGCCTATTGCCAGATCTAGGGTGTGTTTGGATTGTGGCCAAAGTGCACCCTACCAAAATTTTGGTCATGACCCAAAGATTGGTCTTTGTTTGGATTGTTGCCAATTTTTTGGCATGCCAATGAACTCTAGCCAACTCTACTTCATTTTTCTTGCCAATGTTGGCCAAATCATGGGCAACCTAAACCTCAACCAAAATTTTGGCTAGCCAATGCTTTGGTGGGGCAACCTTGGGCATAAACCAAACACACCCCTAGAAACAAGCATCACCTCAGCATGAACATCATCAAGCAATAGATTCAAACAAAAAGGATACCAACAAGGACCTTGGCAGCAGGGTTGTCGATATGGAGGGACTTCAAAATGGTAGCCCCATCATTCGTAACAGTGACACTCCGCCCTCGGCCAGTCGACTGAAGGATCTTGTCCTGGACATAAACAAGGTATCATGTAAGGGAAACACACTAACACTAGCATTCGAATGGCTGCCATCTTTTGTCCAAATGCACATTTTCTCTGAGAACAGCACACACATACCATTCCTTTTGGCCCCAGTGTGGTCTTGACCAAGTCCGCGATCGCCATGGCACCAACGAAAGACGCCTGCCAGGAGATGAAAGCGAATGAATTAGAACCCCATATAACAAAGAGGCTGAACAACGATTCAACAAAGCAAGCAATCTACAGCCTCTGCAGTCTAAAAGGAGATGAGTAAGCACATTGCAACAGCAACAGAGCATCGGTAAGCCACAGTAACCTACAGATCCTATGAAGCGAAACCACTAGGCGGCGGCAGGGAACGCTAAGGCTCCTGATCTGGTGCTCCGCGAACTAGCCCTACTCAGTTCTCAGCTGGGAGAGCAGCACCGTGGAACGAACGAACGGACGGACCGACCTAAAGCAACAGTGGAACCGAGCGGATCAGAGAGGTGGGTTGGTTGGTCGTCTCACCATCCTGGCGCGCTCGCCCTTCTCCTGTATGGCGTCATCCTTGAGCACCCTCTCCATCTGCCCAACCACAGAGAGAGAGGAAGAAAAAAATGTCAGGAGCGCGTCGCGCTGATCCAGCCACGGAGAAGGGAACTGGGGGGCGGCCGGGCGGAGTACCTCGGGGACGGGTGACGGGTCGAGGCGGGAAGCCGGCGGATCTCGGTCCCGTAGTTCGTCGGGGAGGAGGCGGTGGCGGGGCGGCGGCGGCGGAGGCGGGACGGCGGCGGGGAGTAGTGGCGCAGAAGAGAACACAGCTCAAACGGAGCTTCTAGCAGCGACTAGCGCCTTTTGATGTGCGGCCGCGTCGCTCCGCTGGGCCGGCCTCGCCTCCAGTGGACTCGGCCCGCTTCTGTCAGGCGACGACGACGGGCTAATTATGCAGAAGAGCACTTGTTTTCTTCCCTGTTAGGGCTCCTTTGATTCAAAGGGATTTTTGGAGGGTTAAAATTCTTAGGAATTTTTCCTACAGTGGTTGTTTGATTTATAGGAATCATGTGTACTATATTTCATGGAAATCTAGCATCTACTCCAAGCTCTTTTTTCACTTTCTTTGTTTTTTCTGTGGCATCAAACACTCCGTGCTAATCGGATTCAAGTGGGCATGTCACTCCAATCCTTTATTTTTCCTATTCCCACGTTTTGAGAATCCTACGAATCAAAGAGGGCCTAAACCTGGTGACGGTTGAATAAAAGCTTTGTGAGTTTGTCTAAAAAAAACTTGTTTTCACCTCTCGATCAGGCTCCCATCGCTGCGAGTCGCATTAAGTGAGACAGCGGTTTCTAAAAAAAAAAGTGAGACAGCGAAATTATTAATTAAGGAGTACTTCTTCCAAAGATCACTCTCACCTTGTCAGGTTGCGACAAATGACGTGTTGCATATGCGCCACTTGTGGTAAACTGAGAGTTTTTCCTTAGAAGAGAACACAGCTCAAACGGCGCTTCTAGTAGCGACTAGCGCCTTTTGATGTGCGGCCGCGTCGCTCCGCTGGGCCGGCCTGGTCTCCAGTGGATTCGGCCCGCTTCTGTCAGGCGACGACGACGGGCTAACTATGCAGAAGAGCACTTGTTTTCTTTCCTGTAAACCTGGTGACGGTTGAATAAAAGCTTTGTGAGTTTGTCGTGTAAGAGTGAGGTACTGAAGAGCTCCAACAATAGACCGGTAGAACGAAGCGTCCGGAGCTGGTGACCCATCTGTGGCAGAGATCTTGGCCTTCGTATCGACAGGCGTGGTCGCGGGTTTGCAATTAAGCATTCCAGCGCGATCAAGGAGCTCATGAGCGTACTTCCGCTGATGAAGAAAGAAGCCATCCGCACGACGCACCACCTCGATCCCGAGGAAGTAGTGCAGAGGACCTAAGTCCTTAATGGCGAACTCATCGCGAAGACGGTCGGTGAGCTGTCGTAGAAGAGCCGTGGAGCAAGCTGTCAGGATGATGTTGTCGACGTAGAGGAGCAGGTAGGCGGTAGCATCGCCCTGGCGATAGACGAACAACGAAGCATCGGAGCGAGTGGAGCGGAAGCCAAACTAATGAAGAAATGCTGCGATGCGCTGGTACCAAACGCGGGGAGCCTGCTTGAGCCCGTACAACGAGCGTGAAAGCAGGCATACATGCTCCGGGTAAGTGGCGTTGACGAACCTCGTGGGCTGCTGACAATAGACCTGCTCTTCGAGATACCATGCAGGAAGGCGTTGGAAACGTCCATCTGGTGCACCGGCTAGGCACGGGACACCGCGAGCTGGAGAACGATAAGAAATCGTCCCGTGTTTGACAACCGGGGCAAACGTATCCGTGAAGTCAACGCCAGCGCGCTGACGAAAGCCACGAACTACCCAACGCGCTTTGTAGCGATCAAGTGTACCGTCCGGACGAAGCTTGTACTTGAACACCCACTTCTCGGTAATGATGTTGGCGTGGCAGGGACGTGGGACAAGCTGCCAAGTCTGATTGCGCTGCAGGGCATCAAACTCCTCCTGCATCGCTGCAAACCACAGTGGGTCACGAAGAGCCGCACGAGCGGAGGCCGGAAGCGGGGACGGAGTCACGGTAGAAACCGCGCAAGCATACTCGTCCGCGGAGTACCGTAGACTCGGCCGATGGATGCCCACGCGTGCGTGGGTGATGGGGCTTGCGGGCTGCATAGCAGCGGCAGGTGGCGTAGCCGTAGTTGCCTCTCCAGAGGGTGGCGAGCTGGGCGAGGAGGCTGGCATGGCCGGCGAGGCCGACGAGCCCGACGTGGCCGGTGAGGCGGCCGGGGAGCCCGGCGTGGCCAGCGAAGAGGCCGAGGAGCCCATTGTGACCGGAGAGGCCGACGAGCCCGGCGTGGCCGGCGTAGCCGCAGCGGGAGATGGCGAGGCCGAAGCCGCAGGGACCGGGGGCGCACTAAGCCCCGGTACAGCATGGCAGCGAGGAGGGCCGGTCAAGGGAGGACCGACCACCGGTGAAGGAGCCACCACCTGTTCCTGTGCAAAAGGAAAACACCGTTTGTCGAAATAAACATGCCGGGAGGTGATGACATGGTGAGAAACCGGATCATAGCAGCGGTAGCCTTTAGTGTTAGCCGGGTAACCGAGGAAGACACAAGGTAAAGACCGGGGAGCAAGTTTATGAGGGGTGGTGGCGGCAATACTGGGGTAACAAAGACAACTGAAAATCTAAAGTCCGTCATAAGACAGGGGAGATCCAAAAAGAAGATGGTGAGGGGTGTAATTCCAACGGGCACGGCAAGGGCGAAGGTTGATGAGAAGGGTGGCGGTGGCGAGGGCATCGGGCCAAAAACGAGGTGGTATGTAAGCATGAAAAATAAGGGTGCGAACACAGTCGTTAAGAGTACGAAGAACACGTTCAGCCCTACCGTTTTGTTGTGAGGTGTATGGACATGCGAGGCGGAAAATTGTACCGTGGTTGGAGAGAAGAGTGCGGATGATGAAGTTATCGAATTCTTTCCCGTTGTCAGTCTGAAGAGCGTGTATAGAACGGCCAAACTGAGTAGACACGTAGTAGTAGAATGCAATGAGTGTGGCGGGGACATCGGATTTTCGACGAAGCGGAAAAGTCCACACAAAGTGAGAGTAATCATCTAGAATGACAAGATAGTATAAAAAACCAGAATTACTAGGTATAGGCGACGTCCATACATCACTATGAATTAATTTGAAGGGATAAGACGCAACTGTGGATGAAGAACTAAAAGGAATTCTAACATGTTTGCCCATACGGCATGCTTGACAAGAGTGAGAATCCGTTTTATTACATGAAAAAGAAAAATCCCTAATTATTTGACAAAGAGTGGTGGAGCTAGGATGACCGAGGCGGGTGTGCCAAAGATCGACGCCGACGGAAAAAGCGAAAGGGTCCAGCACGGGATGATGATGAAGACTGGACGGGGTACATGTCGCCGGGGCTGTCACATCGGTGAAGAACCATCTGGGTACGGGCGTCCTTAACAGAAAATCCAACTTCGTCAAATTCCACAGTTACAGAATTATCACGAGAAAGATTACGAACAGAGACTAAATTCTGAATAAGTTCAGGAGACATAAGAACATTATTGAGAAACAGTGGTCTAGTAGTGGAAGGAAAATTAGTAGAATCGACATGTGTAATAGGGAGGCCGGCACCGTTACCGACGATGATACGAGAAGAAGTGTGAACGGGAGACGCGAAGGAATTTTACCCGGCTAGGCTGCCATATGAGATGATGCACCCGTGTCCATGAACCAGTCCCCACCGCCGGTGTAGGAACCGGGCTGGGGCGTGTACTGAAGCGTGGTGAGGAAGGCTGGGTCACAGGGGACTGGCGCGGCCGGCGACGCTGGATAGCCGGTGTAGCCTGTCACCCCACTTCTAGGGTTCGGCCCGCCGTAGCCGAACGGGGCAGCGGGGTAGTAGGGCGTCGGTGGAGCCGCGGGACCGGGCTGGGGCGCCGCGTAGAGAGCCTGATGGCCCGACGATCGCGGCCCGAGGAGGCTGGGAGCGGGTGCACGCGGTACATGCATTGTGTACGCGTGCACCACCCCCATCCAGGGGTTATGGCTAGCACCCCATGGCGGCGTTGGGAACGGCGGACGGGAGCGCTGCTGGTTGGTGCCGGTGGTGTTGCGCTGCTGGCCGCCGCGGCCACGCCGGTGCTGCCGAGTTCGATTGGCCGGTTGCTGCTGCTACTACTGCTGCTGAGGAGGCGTCGCCACGGGCACCGGAGGCCGCTGCTGGTAGGGCGCGCCATAGGCGCCGGCGGGTGCAGAAGACACCGGCGGGCGTGGTTGCTGGTAGGGTGCGCTATAGGCACCGGCGGGTGTCGGAGGTGTTGGTGCAGAACCGCCGCGCGAGTAGCCGGCGTCGAAGGCGGTGTGGACAGCACGGGAGCGCAGGTTTTTCAACTGGCGTTCCTCGAGGCGAAGATAGGCCACAACCCGCTCGTAGGTAGGGTTAGCCATAAGAGTGAGATTGGAAGCGGCGTTACCAAGATCCTCGTTGAGACCGGCGGTGAGGGTGAAGAGGAGGAGCTCATCCCCAACCTTGAAGCCGACGTCGTTCAGCTTGTTGGAGAGGGCCTTGAGGCGCATGCAGTAGGCGTCAATGGAGGAGTCGTTTTGGTGGCAACCAAAAACTCCTGCTGCAAGAAGACGATCTGTTGGAGCTTGTTGTGGTGAAGATGCTGATGATCTTGGTCCACACCATATAGGCATCATCGCCATCGCAAACGACGGTGTGGAATCTGTCCTTGGACATGGTGAGGAAGTGCCACCGGATGATGGTGGCGTCGATTGCCATCCAGTTGTCGTCGCGGCGCATGGCGAGGAAGTCAGTGGTGCCATCGATGTGATCACAGAGATTGTACTCGCGAAAAAGGGGGTTGAAGTAGGTCTTCCATGCATAGAAGTCCGCCTTCATGTGAGAAAGCTTGAACGGGACGCGATCGAAGATCGGGACGTCCCGTATGTAGGCTGGGTGCGGAACGGAACCGGCATCGGAGGAGGCGAAAGGGGTTGCTGCGATGGGAGAGGGAGGAGTTGGACATGATGGCAGCAGTGGAGTTGGCGGCGGCGGCTGTGGTAGATGGTGGTGGCAGCGGCAGCTACAGAGGGGAGTTGGCAGCGGCTTGGGGATCAAGAGGGAGGTAGGGGTGGAGCGGCGGCTGCTGGGGGGGGGGGGATCGGGAGGGTGGGTGTAGCGGCGACGACGGCTGGGTAGCTGCGGCGGCGACGCGGCTAGGGTTAGGGTAGGCAGCGGCGGCGGCTAAGAAGCAACGACGACGCGCGGCTAGGGTTTAGAGAGGGAGGACTGAAATAAGGCTGATACCATGTAGAGAATAGGTGCAACCCACGATATATTCATTGGGTGCATATGCACGTACATATATATGTACAATGGGTGAACACGTCCTCAACTATACAAGGAAAGGGGAGGGCTTGTTGTACAAGTAATAGACATGCAATATACATCTCAACATCCAGCAACCGACGGCCGTCGCTTGCAGCACTAGTGTGCGCTGTCTCCAGCCCACACGGCTGCCGGGTGTAGCATGCGGCATCGGCGGTGTGGCGTCTCCAGCACCACATGTCATCCTGCCTCCATGGCCATGGTTTCGACGGGCCTGCCCCACTCTCCAACGAGCAGGGCACTTCACATGGTGGCCGGGACGGGCCACGATGTCTTCGGAAGTCCACCTCTCCAACCTTTCGTGACGAGCCGGAGCAGAAACGAGGGGTGTAGACGGTGGCTTGGACGGGAGAAAGAGATGGAGGAGGAGATTGCTCGAGGCAGAAAGAAAAGAGGAGCAAGATGCGATGCGGCATGTGGGCGAGATGTTATGGCGAAGGGAGAGCGAGGCAGAGCTAGGTGTGTGAGGTCCACTGGGCATGTGTCCAATGCGAGCCGCATGATCTAAACCCATCAAATGGTGCACACGCGACCAGTCGAGGCACTAGCCGGTCGCTCGGCAGGGATCGTTTGCCATTAGGTTATCGGAAACAATTCTCGGTAGGAGTTTAGTATACAACCAGACCCATCCATCCACACAAAAAAAGAAACTACCATCGGACCCATGCACATAGCAGTTACGATGCACCAAAGTCGGTTAATGCTTAGATCCAGCAAATGACCTTGCTAGGACTGGTCTGAAATTAAGCAAAGCATTTGTCGTCTGATGGCTAGTGATTCCCAATTATCCCTATAATAATAATAATTCCACTTAACTATCCTCACTAACATGTATCGGCTGCACCAGCACCGACTGTGGCACGCGTCTCCTCCTTAGAGCATCTCCAACAGGCGCGCGGTTGTGCGGCACGGTAATTTTTTTTTAGCGTCGAAATAGCCTTTTTTTGCGCACAGGAGGGTGTTTGCTTTACCAGACGCTGCAAATTTTAGCGCGCCGCTTTGGCGCCAGCAGGCGCTGCAAAATCCAGCGCGTGCGAGCAGCCGGTGCTTGGAATAAAAATGGAAACAACACATACGAAAAAAATATGAAACAACACCTAGTTGAAATTCATAGCATAACTCAAGCCCCACACCACAAGCTAGTCCATATGATGCAAATAAAATTAGAAAAATAAACTAGATACAACTAGATAAACGCGTCGACAAAACTACTCTTCCTCCTCGGTGGTGTAGTCCGACGACGTAAACGCGTCGATCCACCGAGGATCATCCTCATCCAGGTCGACGCAGGTCCCAGCTCGCACTGGGCTTCCGCCAGTGCCTTCCGCTCACGCTTGTCCGCCCGACGCGCGGCTCGCTCCGCCCTCTTCTGCGCCCAGAACTCGTTCTCGGCGACGACATCCCGCGGGAAGCGCTCGCGCCACACCGCCATGGCGTGCTCGTCCGTCTCGGCGATGAGGAGGCGGCGCTCCCGCCTCCGCTGGAGGCGGCGATCCTCCTCGGTGACTAGTCGCGGGGGAGGCGTGAGTTCCTGCGCCTGCTCACACGTCCGCACGTCGGGGAAGTTCATCTGCGCCCGTGGCCTCCCGAGGCGCCACGCCGCCGCGTCGTACGCGCCGGCGGCCTCGTGGGCGGTCTCGAACGTGCCGAGCCCAAGACGTATATCGTCGCCGGAGCGGATCTCCGCGTAATACACGCCGGACGGGCGGAGGCGGACGCCGCGGAAGCCCGAGCTGCTCCGGGGGCGCGGCGGCATGGTGGGGCAGCGGGGGAGAAGGTGCGGCGACGGCGGGGAACCGGAAGCGGCGAGGAAGAAGGCGCGGGGGAGGGAAAGGGTGGCGGTTGGCGAGCGCCCCGCGCGCTGGACACCGCGCGCGATGCCGCTTTTTCCCGCGCGCGCCGTTTTTTTCCGCGGGCCTAACTTTCGCGCGCCTACTGGAGCATGGCAAATAGCCGCGCGCGCCACAAAAAGCCGGTTTTTTCAGCGCGCGCCTTATCTAGCTTGCCTGTTGGAGATGCTCTTAGCGCGGGCGGCATCCACCTCGCGCTGGACGAGCCAGAGGTGCACTTGGGCATGTTGTTGCCGCTCGTTGGCTCGTTCCACCACGAAGTGGTCCACCGCAGCCTCGCATTCTAAGCGGGAAACCCACTCAACGAGCTCAACATAGAATTCGGCGGCTGATGTCTACTACACAACTTATTCTTGTAGACTCATGTTGGGCCTCCAAGCGCAGAGTTTTGTAGAATAGTAGCAATTTTCCCTCAAGTGGATGACCTAAGATTTATCAATCCATGGGAGGCGTAGGATGAAGATGGTCTCTCTCAAACAACCCTGCAACCAAATACAAGAAATATCTTGTGTCCCCAACACACCCAATACAATGGTAAATTGTATAGGTGCACTAGTTCAGCGAAGAGATGGTGATACAAGTGTAGTATGGATAGTAGATATAGGTTTTTATAATCTGAAAAAAATAAAAACAGCAAGGTAGCAAACGATAAAAGTGAGCACAAACGGTATTGCAATGCTTAAAAACAGGGCCTAGGGTTCATACTTTCACTAGTGCAATCTCTCAACAATGCTAACATAATTGGATCATATAACAATCCCTCAACGTGCGACAAAGAATCACTCCAAAGTTCCTATTAGCGGAGAACATAAGATATAAATTGTTGTAGGGTATGAAACCACCTCAAAGTTATCCTTTTCGATCAATCTATTGACCCATCCCTATAAGTGTCACAAACAGCCCTAGAGTTCGTACTAAAATAACACCATATGATACACATAAACCAACTCTAATGTCACCATAAGTATCCGTGAGTTGATTATACGATATGCATCAAACAACTTCAGATTCATAATATTCAATCCAACACAAAGAACTTCAAAGAGTGCCCCAAGATTTCTACCGAAGAAAGTAGGACGAAAACGTGCATCAACCCCTATGCATAGATTACCCCAATGTCACCTTGGGAATCCGTGAGTTGAGTGCCAAAACATATATCAAGTGAATCAATATAATACCCCATTGTCACCACAGGTATTCATATGCAAGACATACATCAAGTGTTCTCAAATCCATAAAAGTATTCAATCTGATAATAGTGAAACCTCAAAGGTAAAAACTCAATTTATCACAACAAGATAGAGAGGGAGAAACACCATATGATCCAACTATATTAACAAAGCTCGCGATACATCAAGATCGTGCCAAATCAAGAACACGAGAGAGAGATCAAACACATAGCTACTTGTACATACCCCTAGCCTCGAGGGTGAACTACTCCCTCATCGTCATGGAGACCGCCGGGATGATGAAGATGGCCTCCGGTGATGATTCCCCCCTTCGACAGGGTGCCAGAAAAGGGCTGTAGATGAGATCGTGGAGGTACAGAGGCTTGCGGCGGCGTAGTCGAAGTTCTAGGATTATTTCTGAGGGTTTTGGTATTTATAAGAATTTTTGGCGTTGGAATCACGCGAAGATGGGCTAAGATGGGCCCACGAGGTACCACGGCGCCATACCCCCCTGGCGCACGGTGGTGGCTTGTGAGCACCTCGTAAGGCTTCTGGTCCTTCCACGAAGCTTCGGGGGTTTTTTTTGGTCCAAAAAAATTGTCAAAAAGTTTCGTCCAATTCCAATAACTTTTATTTCTGCACAAAAAACAACACCACGGTAGTTTTGCTGAAAATAGCGTCAGTCCGGGTTAGTTCTAATCAAATCATACCAAAACCATATAAAATTGTTGTAAACATGGCATGAATACTTCATAAATTATAGATACGTTGGGGACGTATCAGCATCCCCAAGCTTAATTCCTGCTCGTCCTCGAGTAGGTAAATGATAAAAAAAAAATTATGAAGTGTGAATACTAGCATAGTGCATAAGTTTGATCAATGATAATTTCAATCACTTTTCCTAGCATCATAACAGCAACTCTTTCTCATAAAACTCATCATGATAAAGTAGCAATCAATTCACATGTTATGGTTCAAACAATGCATTCTTTTGAAACTTAACAACCTATGTTCTTAGTCACCAAACAATTGCAATTCAACTTAATTTCAACAAAGTCTAAGTAAGAGCTCCACATACTCAATTATCATATAGTTTTCTATGATTGCTAGTACTCAAAGCATATTTTTAGAACAAATAGCATCCATCGAACACAGAGAAAGATAGGGGCTTAATGTTTCGCCTCCCAACTTATTTATCATAGAGATAATTGTCAACAATAATAATTCATGATCAAATATATTTGACTGGCCATATGTGCCTGGATCTTTCCCCACCACATGATGCTTGCCAACTAGAGAATAATTAAGGTTGAAATGAGATGTAATACTATTGACTCTTGCATAAAAGTAAATACATAAAGTAGAAGATAGGCCCTTCGCAGAGGGAAGCAGAGGTTGTCATGCGCTTTTATTTTTGGATGTGCAAGCTCTTAATGCAAAGGAACGTCACGTTATATTGCCCCTTGTGATAGCAACCTTTATTATGCAGTCCATCGCTTTTTATTTCTTTACCATCACAAGTTCGTACAACGCTTATTTTCCCTTGCAATAAAAGATCATACATATTTTAGGAGGAATTTTTATTGCTTTTTGCACCGATGACAACTCTTGAAGGATCTTATTCAATCCATAGGTAGATATGGTGGACACCCATGGGAAGAAACTGGGTTTAAGGGTTTTTGGATGCACAAGTAGTATCTCTACTTAGTACGAATTTTTGGCTAGGAAAAGATCCTAAGCAAGCACCACATGTTGGAGGATTCATAACAATATAACTTCTATGCAAATATACCCAAACATAACTCATTACGTTGTCTTCCTTGTCCAACTTCAACTAATTTGCTCAAGTTTGAAAATAATTAATGGGTATTCACAATCATAAAAGATGTCCAAGATAATATATTTATATGTGAAAGTTCTCTTCCTTATACTAATCATTCATGAATTGCTTGTATGACCAATATTGTGATTGTCAAGCTTCAATAGATTTCACTTTCTAACCCAAATGTGAAACTACTACTAGAAATGATACAAGCATATCAAGCACATATAATTTCAACTTTATGATATTCAATTCATTCAACAATTTACTCATAGGATATAAGTGAAGAACAAGAGTAAATGACAAACTACTCCAAAAAAATATAAGTGAAGACCAAATGAGTAGTTAAGTAAATAGGTAGCTATGTGAGGACTCTCTCTCATTTAAAATTTCAGATCTTGATAATTTTATTCAAACAACAAACAAAACAAAAATAAAAGGACACTCCAAGAATATCACATAACACGTGAACAAGTAAAAACTTAGGCTAACCGATAGGTGTTGATGAAGAAAGGTGGGATGCCAACCGGGGCATCCCCAAGCTTAGTTGCTTGAGACTTCTTGGAATGTTATCTTGGGGTGCCTTGGGCATCCCCAAGCTTGAGCTCTTGTGTCTCCTTAATTTCTCTCATATCATGGCTTCTCCTAAATCTTAAAAACTTCATCCACACAAAACTCAACAAGAACTCGTGAGATAAGTCAGTATATATCAACTCAAAACCTTAACATTCTCTACTGTAACAAATCACTAAAATTATAATTGAACATTGAATACTAAATGCCTATGCATATTTAATACTCCTATCCACAAATAGAAACATTAAACAAGCAACATATGCAAACAATGCAACTATAACCGAAATCTGTCTAAACAGAACAGTCTGTAAAGGGTGAATAAGAATTCATACTTTCTTAACTCCAAAAATTCTGAAAAATTACCACGTGACATAGAACTCATTCATGCTTACTGTGTAAAAATTTCAGATTTTTATCATGTTCTGACTATTTAGGAATATTCTGGACATAACAGAAAACTTTCTGTTTTCAAACAGCAACACATGAACTTGCAAACTGAGCATGGCTATAATTGGCATTTTATTGAACTAAAAGATACAAAATATGATTATTGATAACAGCAAGCAAATCTCAACAAAATAAAATGACACTCCAAGAAAAACACATATCATGTGACGAATAAAAATATAGCTCCAAGTAAGGTTACCGATAATGTTGAAGACGAAAGAGGGGATGCCTTCCGGGGCATCCCCAAGCTTAGACGCTTGAGTCTTCCTTGAGTATTACCTTGGGGTGCCTTGGACATCCCCAAGCTTAGGGTCTTGCCACTCCTTATTCTCCTCATATCGATATCTCACCCAAAACTTGAAAACTTCAATCACATAAAACTTAACGGATCTTGTGAGATAGGTTAGTATGATAGAAATAAATCATCCACTTAGGTACTGTCAAGACAAGTTTCATAATTTTTCTCACATAATGCCTACTGTATTATATCATTTTCACAATTCATATTACTCAATATAAGCTATGGAAACACTAAAACAAGCAAACTATGCACCGAAAACAGAATCTGTCAAAAACAGAACAACATGTAGTGAGCGATTTAAAAACCATAGTTATGTACCTCCAAAAATTATGAAAAATGAGGAAAACATAGGCAATTTGTATATAAATCATGTGTAAACATTTCAGAATTTTTTGACGCTCCAGTGATTTATGGTAATTCCAGAACTGGACGCAAAAGTTTCTGTTTTTGCACAGAATCAAGTCAACTATCATCCACACTATCCCAAAGGCTTCACTTGGCACTTTATTGAAAAAAAAGCTATAAAACATGATTAATACAGTAGCTTAATCATGTGAACACACAAAAACAGTAAGGGTAAATATTGGGTTGTCTCCCAACAAGCGTTTTTCTTTAGTGCCTTTTTAGCTAGGCATGATGATTTCAATGATGCTCGCATAAGAATAAAGAATTGAAACATAAAGAGAGCATCATGAATCATATGACAAGCAAATTTAAGCCTAACCCACTTCCTATTCATAGGAATTTTGTGAGAAAATAATTTATGGGAGCAAGAATCAACTAGCATAGGAAGGCAAAACAAGCATGACTTCAAAACTTTCAACATAAAGAGAGGAAACTTGATGTTGTTGAAATACATATAAGCATATATACTTCTCTCATAATAATTTTCAGTAGCATCATGAATAAATTAAACAATATAAGTATCACATAAAGCATTATTTTCATGATCCACAAGCATAGAATTCTTACTACTCTCCACATAAGCAAATTTCTTCTCATGAATAGTAGTGGGAGCAAATTCAATGAAATAACTATCATATGATACTTGATTGGCATAATCCAATTGAAAATTAAAATCATGATGACAAGTTTCATAGTTATCATTATTATTTATAGCATACATGTCATCACAATAGTCATCATAGATAGGAGGCATGCTATCATCATAATAAATTTCCTCATCAAAACTTGGGGGACTAAAAATATCATATTCATCAAACATAGCATCCCCAAGCTTATGGCTTTGCATATATTTAGCATCATGGATATTCATAGAAAGCGTACTAACAACATTGCAATCATGCTCATCATTCAAAGATTTTATGCCAAACATTTTATTGAATTCTTCTTCTAACACTTGGGCACAATTTTCCGATCCATCGTTTTCAAGAAAGACATTATAAAGATGAAGCATGTGAGGCAATCTCAATTCCATTTTTTTATAGTTTTATTTAATAAACCACACTAGTGATAAAGCAAGAAACTAAAAGATTCAATTGCAAGATCTAAAGATATACCTTCAAGCACTCACCTCCCCGGCAACAGCGCCAGAAAAGAGCTTGATGTCTACTACACAACTTATTCTTGTAGACTCGTGTTGGGCCTCCAAGCGTAGAGTTTTGTAGGACAGTAGCAATTTTCCCTCAAGTGGATGACCTAAGGTTTATCAATCTATGGGAGGCGTAGGATGAAAATGGCCTCTCTCAAACAACCCTGCAACCAAATACAAGAAATCTCTTGTGTCCCCAACACACCCAATACAATGGTAAATTGTATAGGTGCACTAGTTCGGCCAAGAGATGGTGATACAAGTGTAGTATGGATAGTAGAAATATATTTTTATAATCTGAATAAATAAAAATAGCAAGGTAGCAAACGATAAAAGTGAGCACAAACGGTATTGCAATGCTTAAAAACAAGGCCTAAGGTTCATACTTTCACTAGTGCAATCTCTCAACAATGCTAACATAATTGGATCATATAACAATCCCTCAACGTGCGACAAAGAATCACTCCAAAGTTCCTATTAGCGGAGAACATAAGATAGAAATTGTTGTAGGGTATGAAACCACCTCAAAGTTATCCTTTCTGATCAATCTATTGAGACATCCTTATAAGTGTCACAAACAGCCCTAGAGTTCGTACTAAAATAACACCATATGATACACATCAATGAACTCTAATGTCACCTAGATACTCCAATGTCACCACAAGTATCTATGAGTTGATTATACGATATGCATCAAACAACTTCAAATTCATAATATTCAATCCAACACAAAGAACTTCAAAGAGTGCCCCAAGATTTCTACCGGAGAAAGTAGGACGAAAACGTGCATCAACCCCTATGCATAGATTACCCCAATGTCACCTCGGGAATCCGCTAGTTGAGTGCCAAAACATATATCAAGTGAATCAATATAATACCCCATTGTCACCACAGGTATTCATATGCAAGACATACGTCAAGTGTTCTCAAATCCATAAAAGTATTCAATCCGATAATAGTGAAACCTCAAAGCTAAAAACTCAATTCATCACAACAAGATAGAGAGAGAGAAACACCATATGATCCAACTATATTAACAAAGCTCGCGATACATCAAGATCGTGCCAAATCAAGAACACGAGAGAGAGATCAAACAAATAGCTACTTGTACATACCCCTAGCCTCGAGGGTGAACTACTCCCTCCTCGTCATGGAGACCGCCAGGATAATGAAGATGGCCTCCGGTGATGATTCCCCCCTCCGGCAGGGTGCCGAAAAAGGGTTGTAGATGAGATCATGGAGGTACAGAGGCTTGCGGCAGCGTAGTCGAAGTTCTAGGGTTATTTCTGGGGGTTTTGGTATTTATAAGAATTTTTGGCGTTGGAATCACGCGAAGATGGGCTAAGATGGGCCCATGCGGTACCACGGCGCCATACCCACCCTGGCGCACGGTGGTGGCTTGTGAGCACCTCGTAAGGCTTCTGGTCCTTCCACGAAGCATCGGGGGTCTCTTTTGGTCCAAAAAAATCATCAAAAAGTTTCGTCCAATTCCGAGAACTTTTATTTCTGCACAAAAAACAACACCACGGTAGTTCTGCTGAAAACAGCGTCAGTCCGGGTTAGTTCTAATCAAATCATACCAAAACCATATAAAATTGTTGTAAACATGGCATGAATACTTCATAAATTATAGATACGCTGGAGACGTATCAGCGGCGTGCAGGCGTGCGGTCCCGACGGCCTCTAGGGCGATTTGCCGGGCGCATTCCTCCACATAGTTCGCCCAGTCACTGGCCCATTGCTCTGCATCCTCCTCTGCGTGCTAGCGCTCCAGCAATTCATCTTCTACCGACATGTCTAGCTGTCGCCGTAGTGCAGCTTCTCTCCGTCTACCCTCTGGCGAGAAACCGAAGACTAGCTTCGGCGAGTCCCTGCGCGTGCGCCGCCTGTTGCGCCTGGACGAGCGTGGGGGCATGGTGGACGTCGCGAGGGGTGAGGGCAAGCGGCGAGCGGCGTCGGTGAGGTGAAGATATTTGTGAGAAGAGAGGCGCTGAAAAGGTGCCTCTGGCGCAAGCGGGGAGCCATTAAGTAATGGTGGCCGGCATGTTGAGCGGTGCGAAAATGCGACGATACAGTCACCGAAATTCAATGCACGATCCTGCATGCACTGGCCTCCGTGGCTTCCTCGAAAATGCATGATAATTCCTTACTAAATATAAGGTATGTATGGTATACAACTAATAGTCATCAATGATTGCTTGACAAATTGGGGGAAGTAAATAATCCACTCAATTTTTCTAAAACGTCACAAACAACACCTTTACCAAAGAAACCACCACCTACCTTGCTCAAAATTAAAGTAATGGCGCTAACAAAGGTTGCCCTCTTCTTTACCCTCAACCTTGTTCTCATTGCTATTGTGCATGGTAACCCACCAATCGTCCCTACACCACCTTTGGTGCCTACCCCAGCTATTGAACGGATGCCATCGAATGGTGGTTCCTGCCCAATGAATCCACTGAAGATTACGGTGTGTAGCAATGTGTTGCTGCTTCTCAATCTCGGGATCTGCGTGTCGGAGACCGAGCAGTGTTGCCCACTACTTAGTGGGTTGGATGATCTTGATGCCGCTATCCTCTTCACCATCGACATTCCCGTCGACCTTACCCTCCTTGTAAACCACTGTAACAAGACATATCCCTCTAGTTTCACCTTCTCGCCATGAGCCATGACCAACTATACCTCTCCAAAATATACTCATAAGAGCGCGTCCGCGGACAGTGACCGATAAGGACACAATAATTTATTTTCACAACCGGATACCCCATTTGCAAATAATCAAATCCATACAATTACATGCAATGTAAACTACTCTAAATTTTCGCCGGCGACCGTCCTTGTTGTTCTAGCCGTGATCATGTCCAGTGGCCGGCTGCGCTCCTCGGAGTGGACACTACTGGGAAAGGGCTTATAGGAGATCATAAATTAGTGGTGGGCATGGCGGGGCACCCACCACAGCTAATTTTGAAAATAACCAGTGGCGGGTGCCAAAACATGCCCGCCACAGCCAATAGTCTAACTGTGGCGGGCGGGGGAAGTAACCCGCCACAGGTACGTTCACCCCAAGGGCCCTTGTCTGCGTAACTCAGCAGTGACGGGCGTGCACTAGGGCCCACCACAGGTATCTGAGTAAGCACTGGCGGGTGGCTCCGCGCAACCGCCACTAGTTATCCCTACCAGATGTCCACTTCTGTCAGAAAATAGCTGTGGCGGTCGCTCGTTGCCGCCCGTCGCAGCAAGAACACAGTTTATCAACCCACGCGCACCCCGGCCCCGTCATCCCCCTCACTTGACTCACTCTCGCTTACCCTAACTCTCCCATGGATCTCGCTCTCGGCGCCGTCGTCGCCTCTGCCTCGTCGTCCTCTTTGCTGGCCCCGTCGGCCCCGCCGTCCTCTTGGCCACCGGCCCCGTCGGCCACGCCGTCCTCTTCCTCGCCCCCATCGGTCCCGCCCGTCCTCTTCGCCTGCCCCGTCGGCCCCGCCGTCACCATCGCCATGGGATCTGGTACGATCTCGTCATCCCCGCCGTCACCCGCACCAACGGCCGTGGCCACCAACACCAACACCAACGCGGCCGCGGCCGCCACCAACACCAACACCAACGCGGCCGATGGGGACCAACGCGGCCATGGCCTCCACCAACACCAACACCAACGCGGCCGTGGCCGCCACCAACACCAACGGCCCATGGCCGCCACCTACATTGGTAGGGGAGCTAGGGTTAGAGTTAGGAGTACGTGGGTTATGGGGTTACGGCTAGGGTTTGTAGATCGTAGATTGTAGTTACATTCTTTGTTCATAGATTATACGAAGTTTCTTATTTATATTCGTAGATCGTAGATTATAGAAACTAATGTTTTGGCGAAATGTTGATTTGGGGATTCATAATAAGAGCTAATGTTTTGGCGAAACGTTGATTTATTTCCGTTTCGCCAAATTTCTAGCACTTAATATGTCCATTTTAAAGCAGAGTTCATGCCCAAATTTTAATGTAGTGGTGTTGGTATTGTTAGTTACATTCTTTGTTCGTAGATTATAGGAACTTTCATATTCATATTCGTATATCGTAGACCGTAGACTATATGAACTTTCTTTGCAAGGATTCATAATAAGAGCTAATGTTTTGGCAAAACGTTGATTTATTTCCGTTTCGCCAAATTTCTAGCACTTAATATGTCCATTTTAAAGCAGAGTTCATGCCCAAATTTTAATGTTGTGGTGTTGGTATTGTTAGTTACATTCTTTGTTCGTAGATTATAGGAACTTTCTTATTCATACTCGTATATCGTAGACCGTAGATTATATGAACTTTCTTTGCAGGCGTTCATAATAATAGTTAATGTAGTGGTTTGATATTGTTAGTTACATTCTTTGTTCATAGCTATTTAATATTTTTTCTACAGGTAATATTTAATTAGTCTACTGATATTGTTAGCTACATTTTTAGTTTAGGGGGGCAATTCTCACTCTAAATCCGCATACTGAGATGAGGGTTGTTTTGAGAGGAGGATACCGACTGTTGTCGTAGGGGTCGTCCTTCCTCTTCTCCTCCTCTGAGAACTTGGTAAAGCAGTAGGACAAGGTGAAGGGCGACCTTCACCAATGGTCGAAATAACATTGAGTGTACATCATATATATATACAACCACTTGGGAGATGAACCGACTGTTGTCGTAGAAGGTCGTTCTGGCCTCCTCCTCCTCTGGTACGTTGGTAAAGGAGGAGGAGAAGGTGAAGAACGACCATCACCGACAGTCGAAGTACTAGTCATGGAGTGCCCAACGTATGTACAACCACTTAAAAGTGAGAACCGCCCACCCGAAGAAAGACATCCAGGGTTGCCGTCCACAGTTTAAGTTATCTTATTATATAGCTGCTTTCATATAAATGTGGTTTATCTAACTGTCAACTTTTGCGATTTAGATGGAGGAGCCGACAGGCCTCTTTATGACTCCTACAGCCCTAGACGCCGTCTCGAGGCTGGTTGGGTACTCGGTGTTCGCACTGACCTATGCGGAGAGGACCCTAGTAGACACCTAGAAGGCTCTACAATACGCCAAGAGCGATGAAGGATCTCCCGATCTTGCGAGGGCAGCCACTAGAAGCTACAAAGCTGCTATAGAGAGTGCGCGAGGAGCCGTTGAGTCTGCCGAGAGAGTTTTTGAAACTGCCAAGTCTGCCCTAGCCGAGGTCGAGAAGATGATTGGAGACGAGGACAGCTCTTCACAGAGCTGAGCTTAATTGCAAGTTGCTATGATGGAGCTGAACTTTTGTTTGTCAACTATTTGTGGAGTGCCATAATGTGGTCTCCATGGTCGATGCTTGAATGTACTTTCTCTGTTTCTATGAACGCGATAATATGGTTTCTATAATGTGGTCTCCATAATTCCTGTAGACTTTGCTATATGTACTTGGGCAACTTGTTGTTAGCTTGTTTATTGACTATGATAAAATGTGCTACTAAACAATGATACATCGTAATGCATATGATCGAATATGTAAATTCTTGCTGCTGGTTATACTTTTAGTCATGGTGGATGTAGCTGCGGCGGGAGGCGGAATTTGAAGCATCTAGCTGTGGCGGGCGGGTGGACATGCCCGCCACTGGAGGTGCTCTACTAGTGGCGGGCGCGCACCCGCCACTGATGGGGTACTAGCAGTGGCGGGAGGTCGGTGGCGGGCGGGCTTGGGAGTCTGGCCCGCCACTACTGGCCTTTTTGCGCCTTCCACTGCTAGGCATTCCTGCAGTAGTGGGAGGTGCGGTCGCCGGCAAGGTAAAGTAGGACAAGGGACATGCACTGGCACACATGAATCAAGGCACCGACGTCTCCCATGCCCTACTCTTCCTCGCTAGAGCCCGGAGCCTACACATCACCGGTGGACGTGAATCGACAATGGATCCATCATGGTCAGAGGCCGACACGTCCACCACGACGCTGTTGCGGTGGAAGGGGTCGCAGGTCACCCGTTGCGGTGCCGGGGAGTGCGACTC
Source organism: Elymus sibiricus (assembly GCA_039707655.1). Lineage (NCBI taxonomy): Eukaryota > Viridiplantae > Streptophyta > Magnoliopsida > Poales > Poaceae > Elymus > Elymus sibiricus. The sequence continues at coordinate 356,946,547 of CM077672.1, forward strand.
CACCTCACCGACGTCTACTGAAAGGGCTCTCACGGCCTCCCGCACCCGCAGGCTCACACGGTGGGCACGCCATGCCACATTTGTGTCGGGCGTGTAGTGGCTGTGCACCCCTGACGAAGTCGATTCCGGCGAAACTTGGGTAGGGGGTCCCGAACTAGTTGCCTTGATGCGATGGTAACAATGGATACATGGATTTACCTAGGTTCGGGCTCTCTCGAAGAGATAATACCGTACATCCTGCTTTTGATTGTATTGATTTGGGGTGGAGTACATAGTACAGGTTGATCTACCACGAGATGGTGTGTCTCGTCTCTAGGATGCGTTGAGATTGTTCTATCCACTAGCCTAGCCTTGGCTTATATAATGTAACGGAAGCCTAGGATAATAGGAGTCCTAGTCGGCTACGTCGGTAGAGAGGAGTCCTTGTCTTGTATGCCAAGTCTTGTGAAATCTTCCTTGTATGCGTCATGGGCTATCCGAAGTGGCCCTGGACGAAACCAACGAATGGGGTCCTCGGCCCACCCCACCTGGCCAGGAGTCGACATGGTAAGTACCCCCTGGTCCAGGACACCATCAATAGCCCCTGAACCGGTCTTCAAGTCGGGGACGCTCCTTGGTTCTTCCGAACTTCTCCTCATCTTCGGTCGTTGGTCTTGAAAGCTGGTTCAACAAGTCCTCCCATCTTCGTCCTTGTGAATCGTTGAAGTACGTCTGAGGAGTATACACGTCGGGCATCCGAGGAACCCCTTTAAGTTATCGGCCTTTATTAGATGCCTTGTTATTTTCATGCCACACCTCAGGTTTGAAGTTTTTCCCTGTGCAATGGTGTCTTCTTGCAGCCAAGAACTAATGCCAGACTGCATCCGAGGTGTCACAGACCACCTCGGTCTTGAAAATGTTGAAGGAGCTTAGCCGAGCTGTACACCGGAAAATGTCTTCCATGCAACCAGCCGCTCGTAGCTGGTCTCTAGGCTGGAGTGATTTTGAAGTGTTGGACCTCCTCGGTCTTGGTTGTCGATATAGATGGCCGGCCTCCGTGGAAAATAAGTTTTCCGCCAACCCAGTTTCTGTGAGCAGATTTTTCATGGAATATTTTTGATTGGTGCAATTTATTCTCTGTCGAGATATATAGCCAGTAGTCCTCAAGGTGTGTGCCAGCCTAAAATCCGGGATGCACCTGAAGGATTAAATAAAACTGCTGATCCTAGTAGCTCCTAATACTCAGGTCGATTCGTAAAATCGGCCTGAGGATCGAATCCTTGCTTGGCAGCATACTTTATGGAAAAAACACGGTGTGTAGTAGCCCCCAAAACTCAGGTCGGGTGCGGCCGTATGACCTAAGGATCGCAATCTCCTCGGAAACCATATTGCACTTCAAATTTTCTGCATTGAATCGTCAATGCAGTAGCCCCCGATACTTGGGTTGTGCGACATGGCCTACCCTAGGATTGTATCTCATCGGGAACTTGTTTAGCCGAATAACGGCATGTGCGTTTTGCCTTGATCGAGGTGCAGCTCGGCAAGGAACTTATTCAAGGCTAAACCATAATTGTTTTAAAACACCTATTCACCCCCCTCTAGGCGACATCCACTTCCTTTCAACTGGCTACACATAGCTTGGATGGTTCACTACTGCAGAAAAGCCTAGCTATGGCGTGGCAAAAATGGCCTTGCTGGCGTGGACACACGACTCCACCAATGTGGCGCCATTGTTAAAAAATAGTGGTGGCGTTGGTGCCCACGTCAGCAGTATTGTACGTGTTGCTGGCGTGCCACGTGGACAATGCCACCACTATAATCGCTCACCTAGCGACGTGCAATGTACTTTCCATGCCACGAATGTTTCGTGCAGCCAAAAAATATATTTTTCCCCACCATAATTTTTTTAGCATTTCACATTAAAACTAAGCACATATAAAACATTACACAGTAGAACAATACCAGTTAATAGAACATTACAAGTTAATAAGTGACAATCTCACAAACTGTAGCGCTAATAAACGACAATCAATCATCCTCACAACCATGAGCTAACTAATAGTTAATAAGCAGTTCATTTAGCATCGATGGCCCGGCCACACACATACTTTTAAATGAGGTCGATGACGATCATCATCCTCAAGTCATGGCACGGGGTGTTCTTTATAGTGACTAAGACGGCCTATCCAACTCGGAGATTCTTGCTAGCAAGGAAGTTGTTCCACCCGGCCGCACTGAAGACAGTGCGACTGTACATGTCCACTGCGTAAGCATAGGTGGTGATGGAGCCCCTTGTGGTAAGGCATAGTCCAGCAATGCCTGGTTCATCCGGCTCGATGCCACAACCCTCACACAGCCTCTTAGGTAATTTCTAAAAAAAACATATATGATAAATGAGCTTGTCATGCATGCGCAATTATCAACAAAGCATACACTTCAATTCACATATATCATTACTACACTAAGCATATCATCACATTACTACACTAAGCATATCACATTACTACACTACTAAGCATATCATCAAATTCTACACTAAGCATATCGCAACATTACTACACTAAGCATATCATAAAATTACCACACTAATATAGTATCATCAAATTACTACACTAAGTAACATACCATGACATGACGGTTAACATTCGTCCGTGTCAGGCGGATCAAGAATGGCATCCCGACGTAGGCATCATGTGGCGGAAGTATGTACCAGAGGTTGCCCGATTCCTCCTCGCTCAGCCTCATTCTTTGGGCATAGAGGGCTTCATCAAGTGGGTCCTCATCATCTTCTTCCTCCATGTTGAGATAGATAACAGCTAGCCTTGGAGTTTGTCTTCTGAAGGAGAAGCTGATCAATTCACCCCTAGTGAGATGCATGTGGGCGATGAAACGCTCCCATTCTTCTCCTCCAATCTGGGATATCTTTCGTCCCTTCTCGACCTCCATAGTGTAGGCCTCCCCAGGAGCGTCGAAGATCACAGTGTCTCTGGTAATGAGCTCATTGAATTCCAATCTCACATTGCAAGGGACAATCTATGTAAGAAAAAACAAAAAACACACATAATGCATTAGTGGAAATAGCAACAAAAACAAAAGAATTAACTGTTAGAAGGTTCATATAATTTGTTACTGCTGCAGGAGCAAAACACGGCTGGAAGTAGATGCCGAACAGCGTGCCAGTTGCAAGGCTGGTTGCGCACCTTGACTTGCACACTCGACATGGTGGTGGTTGCGCCATTCTACACAAAATATATTGAAAACTAAGTATAATCAGATTCTAGACTACTAAATCAGCACTAAGTATAATCGGTTTCTACACTAGTAGATCAATTTCTACTAAACATAATTGGATACTACAGTTCTAAATATAATTCTACACTAGTAATCTATACACAAATAAACAAAATCCACGGAGGGAGACACAAATAAACAAATTCTACACCGCCAATCTAATTTATAGGAGTTCATCTTATTTATTCCAAACATTCCAGACTACACTACCAAATTAAGTTGAACTTGAATCATTAATATTCTAGACACCCAAAAAAATTCTACTCAAAATGCACTATTAAAATTGGATTCTACACAATAGCAGTCCATGGAACTTGGATTCTACATCACACAAAGCAATCCATGATGCTAAAATTTCTACACAAAGCAATCCCCTAAATCAACTTTACATGAATCCCATGGATTCCGTGTGGCGTGTCTGCAGACGAAGGATGTGCGAGTGGAGAGGAAGGAGATGCGATGGGAGGGAAAGGAGAGGATCGAACCTTGCTGCCGGCGGTGCGGCGAGGGGCGGCGATGGGGCAGTGAGGTCCAGAGGTGGCGGCGGCGGCTGGTTGAGGGGGAGTGTAGTGGGTGAATGAGGGCGGCGACTAGGTCTTTTACTAAGGTGGGGAGTTGACTCAGGTGGGCCAGTGCCGGCGTGGGCCTAAAACGCAACGCCATAGCTAATAACAGCCCAAATAAAAAAGACTAAGATTAATAAAAGACATAACATAATAAAAGACTCAGAATTTGAACTTGTAGTATAGAAATAAAAGACCCAAATTGATAAAAATGGTAATAATAATGATGACAAAAATATAATATGTTCATTATTTTTGACTAGTATAATCATTAAATACTTAACACTTGATAAAATGGAAAAATTATTTCTGGCGTAACATAAGTTGGCATGCCAGCACTAATTAATTAACTACGGCGTGCATATCAATCCTACGCCACCACTATCTTCCAAACGGTGAGTACAGATGGGCCAACAGATTTGTGACATGTTCAAAAAAGGCAACGCCAACACTAACCATGTAAAGCTGACGTACTAATTATGCTGACGCTAGCACTATTTGAAAAAAAATAGTGCTGGCGTTGATGGAAAATTGCGCGCCACCGACGAAAGTTGCGGCTAGCCGTTTTTCCACTAGTGGTTCTTTGCCCAAAGCTTGATGCTTGGGTTCCAAAGTCTGGTGTGATGCTTGTTCCTCCAGCCTCTGGCCAGGGATAATACCGAGGATGTGCTCCGCTGCCTCCTTTGGGGTTGCTGGTACCTCTAATGGGTTCCCGGCCAAAGTTTGCCTATTCTCATGGGGGAGTGCACAGAACGTGTGTTTTTCTATTTGACGACGCCGGCTCGCCTAGGTGGCGGCATAGTGTAGTTGTACTTTATTTACCTGCACAAATAAAATGGTGCAAACGCAAGGAATTTTTTTCCTTTCCACAATAAATTTATGCGGAATAAAAAATGGAAGAGATATAGCCTAGACGGCAAAGTCAGATTGGCAGGGTTGCGGCACGGGGTGGCCGATGTCGGCATGATAGAATGACGGGGTTGCGCGGTCGACATTGGCTCGGCCGAGGGACGGCGTGGTTATGCCGACACATGGCAACCCGCTGAGGTGATGACGCAACTTGGTCGACGCAGGTGGGACGACGACGTCGCCTCGCCGAGGTGGCGGCGTGTCATCGTCGAAGTTGGTTATCTACAACACATGAAGTAGTGCATGCCAGAAAATAATAATAGTGATAATAGAAATAATAAATTCATTTGCATAATTAATTTATGCAAAATAAAGAATCATAGATTTATGGCCTGGGCGTCAAAGTCAGATCGATGAAGTAGCGGCACGGAGATGTCGACGCAGGTCAGGATTCGCGGAACAACAGCGTCGGCGTGACGGTGACGGCGTGACGAAGGCCCTATTCGCAGGGCAAGCCAGATCAGAATGCAATGTCTGTTGAACCGTGCACGAGAAACCGGCCAGACCATCTCGTAGATAGTCATGGTAGCGGCATCAGCTCGCATTGCCTTGGGATGGTGGCAATAGTGCGAACTGGATTGCACACCGGCATCATCGAACATCTGCGTACACAAGATAGTGCAGAAAATATGTTGACACTAATAATCCAGCAGGTTACTGCAACACATAGATAATGCCTGACCGAACTAAAAAAATTGAATTTTGAAAAAAAATTAAGCATAATAGCGGCTTAGCTGGTTTATGCTCTTTGTGTTGATGACGCGGTCCGAGCTTGGGGCGGGGCGAGGTCCCAGCTCCCAAGCCGGTTCCGAGGTGGACGAATGTGGAGCTCGGCTCAACGAAGTTACGACACAACACAGTCGTCGTGGCGAGGCGAAGCCCCCGGTCCAGCTAGCGTGACGAACCAGGTCACTGTAGCCCCCGGAGCAGGTCGATGAAGCGATGGCTGATACTTCTCCGACGTATCTATAATTTTTGATTGTTTCATGCTATTATTATATCAATCCTACATACTTTATATGCAATTTTATATCATTTTTGGGAACTAACCTATTAACTCAGTGCCCAGTGCCAGTTCCTGTTTTTACCTATTTTATTGTTTCAGGGAAAAACTATACCAAACGAAGTCCAAACACGATAAAATTTTATGGTGATTTTTTTCTGGACCAAAAGACACCCGGGAAGCTTCAGGAGGAGGCCAAAAGACCTACGAGGGAGCCACAAGCTCACCCCGCGCGCCCCACGGGGGCGCGCCACCTGAGCTTGTGGGCTCCATGTATCTCCGTTTGACCTAATTCCAAGCCTATAAATTCCCTAAAATCCCCAAAACACCAGAGAGCCACCCAAAACAATTTTTCCGCCGCCGCAAGTCTCTGTTATTCTGTGATCTCATCTGGAGGCCTTTTTCCGGTAATCTTCCAGAGGGGGAATCGATCACTGAGAGCTTCTACATAAACCTTGTTGCACCTCCGATGATGTGTGAGTAGTCCACCACAGACCTATGGGTCCATAGTGATTGGCTAAATGGCTTTCTCTCTCTCTCTCTCTCTTTGATCTTCAATAAAATGTTCTCCTCGAAGATCGATCCGATGTACTCTTCTTTTGCGGTGTGTTTGTTGGGATCCGATGAATTGTGGGTTGATGATTTGAATATTCATTGAAAGTAATTGAGTCTTTTTTGAACTTTATTATGTATGATTGTTATAGCTATGTAATGCATTCCGATCTATCCGTTTGGTTTGGCCAACTAGATTGATTTATCTTCAGTGGAAGTGGTGCTTAGTAGTAGGTTCAATCTTGCGGTGTCCTCACCTCGTGACAGAAGGGGTAGCAAGGCACGTATTATATTGTTGCTACTAAGGGTAAAACGACCAGGTTTAATCATATTGCTTGGTTTTATTCTATCTACATTATGTCATCTTGCTTAAAGCATTACTCTATTTGTCGTGAACTTAGTACCATAGATGCAGGCATGAGTCGGTCGATTGGTGGAGTAATAGTAGTAGATGCAGGCAGGAGTCGGTCTACTTGTCACAGACGTAATGCCTATATACATGATCATGATATGAATATCGTTATAACTATGCGCTTTTCTATGAATTGCCCAACAGTAATTTGTCTACCCACCGTATGCTATTTTTATGAGAGAGAAGCCTCTAGTGAAAACTATGGCCCCTGGGTCTATTTTAATCATATTACAAAAACCGCAAATACCTTGCTGCAATTTATTTACTTTTATTTTACTTTGCAATTTATCTATCTACCACTACCAGATTTAATCCTTGCAATTAACGAGTACAAGGGGATTGACAACCCTCTTGCCTGCGTTGAGTGCAAGTATTTGCTCTTGTGTGTGCAGGTACTGTTGACGGGTGTTTGCGTGGTTCTCCTATTAGTTCGATAACCTTGGTTCTGTACTGAGGGAAATACTTATCCGCTACTATATTGCTTCACCCTTCCTCTTCGGGGAAAATCCCAACGTAGCTCACAAGTAGCAGAAAGAATTTCTGGTGCCGTTGCCGGGGAGACATCATCAAACACTTACATGTCCCTTCACACACACATTATCATTTACTTGTTCTACTTTTTATTTTCTTTCATTAGTCTTTTAAAAAAACACCAAAAATATGTGTGCTTGTGTTGACATGTGCCTCATATGTGCTTGCATCTTCGCTTGCTAAAATATGGATCACCTTAAAGTTTTCTACTTGGGTCATGTTCGATCCATTTGTGCTCGTGCTGAAACCCCAACTAGTTGAGGGAAAATCATTAGATGAGCATGCTTATTTTGTGTGTCACCGCTTGTCTCAAAAAGGGAGACAATTATGGGATCAAATACCTGGATTGCAATGCTATGCTTGGAATTTATGCAAAATACTTGATTTTACTTGTTGCTATGAGAACCCTAAAAAACACCTTTGTTTCCAATGTGAGTTTAATGATAATGAAATCTTATCTTCTTATGCCAAGGGTGTTTATTATTTTTATGATATTGAACAAATTGAAGAATTTCTCGCTTTTAAGGGTGCCTATGAAATTGCGTCTTTCACTACTGGAATCAGCTTCTTTGCCGTCTGCCATAGCAGACGGCAAAGGCATGCCTGGCGGACGGCAAAGCCTTTGCCGTCTGCCAGCAGACGGCCAACAGTCCGGCCGAACAGCTAACGGCAAAGGCCCCTTTGCCGTCTGCTGGCAGACGGCAAAGAAGCCAACCTCTTTGCCGTCTGCTGGCAGACGGCAAAGCCCCTGGATGGCAGACAAAAGGTGCCAGCACCGTTAGGGGGCTAACGGCGATCTTTGCCGTCTGCTGGCAGACGGCAAAGACCTTTGCTTCTTTGCCGTCTGCCAGCAGACGGCAAAGAGTAGCAGCTGACGTCAGCTGTCGTCAGCCGTCAGCTGGGCCAACGCAGGCTCTTTGCCGTCTGCCAGCAGACGGCAAAGGTCTTCGCCGTCTGCCAGCAGACGGCAAATAGGCCAAATAGGCCAGCCCAGGTTGCACAGGCTGCTGCCATGTGGCCTCTTTGCCGTCTGCTGGCAGACGGCGAAGACCTTTGCCGTCTGTTAGCAGACGGCAAAGTGGCGATATTGCCGCTGTTTTTTTTCTTAAATTCAATCAATTTCACAGATATATATATATATATTCATTTCAAAATATTTCAACAAGTACATATAGCCAACATATCCCTGCCATATGGATATGATCATCCAACACATATATACACCAAATGAAAAGTCCAACATATCCAACAATTAAGCAAAAGGTCCATATAGTTCCATCCATACATACATACATAGGTAGCAAGTTTGACATTGTTCATCCTACAAAATCAAAACAAAAAGGAAGCACAAGAAGAAGAGTAGACTCCATCAACGCAAGCTTCCTCATCGAAAGCAAATCTGCGAATTGGGAAAGAAGAAAGTTAGAAGAAGAAGAAGAAGAAGAAGAAGAAGACTAGCTAGAAGAAGAAGAAGAAGAAGACTAGAAGAAGACTAGCTAGAAGAAGAAGAAGAAGAAGACTAGAAGAAGAAGACTAGCTAGAAGAAGAAGAAGAAGAAGACTAGAAGAAGAAGAAGAAGAAGAAGAAGAAGAAGACTAGAAGAAGAAGACTAGCTAGAAGAAGAAGAAGAAGAAGACTAGAAGAAGAAGAAGAAGAAGAAGAAGAAGAAGACTAGAAGAAGAAGACTAGCTAGAAGAAGAAGAAGAAGAAGACTAGAAGAAGAAGAAGAAGAAGAAGAATTTTTCTTCTCTTTCTTTTTCTCCTCTCCTCTTCTTTATCTTCTTCTTCTAACTAAGGTAGGTAAAAATGCCATTTTTTAGCTAAGCTAGGAAAAAATGCTAAGTGTAGGTCATTTTAGAGCTAAGCTAGGTAAATAGGTCATTTTGGAGCTTAGTAAGCTTATTATGTCATTTTCGAGGATGATGCCATTTTTGAGCCAATTTACGTAAGTATAGCTCATTTTTTATCTAACTTAGGTAATTATGCCATTTAGGAGGAAAATAAGCTAAGTATAGAGAAAACGTACCCTCATCACAACAAATGCGATGAAGATCGCAACTAAGGTAACAATTGATCCAACGGCATAATGATACCAAGCCTCATTATCAATGGCATATTTTCTAATCTTCTTAATCTTCAAGCGCATTGCATCCATCTTCAAGCGCATTGCATTCATCTTCATCTTGTGATCATCGACGACATCGGCAACATACAACTCCAATGTCATCTTCTCTTTTTCAATTCTTTTAATTTTTTCTTTCAAATACTCATTTTCTTTTTCAACTAAATATAACTTCTCGACAAGAGGGTCGGTTGCAAATTCCGGTTCACATACCTCCTAGATTAAAATATCTCTATGTCAACTTGATGGCCATAATTATCATAAATGCGAAATGCAACAAATAGTTATAAAAGAGAATTTACCACATCCGAATCATAAAGCGGGTGAGGGCCGACGGGGACGGATTTCAAGCCCATGGCACTATGTATAAGAAACAATCATACAAAGTAAGAAAATTATACAAGTAACTATATAAATCATACAATCATACAAGAAAATGGCAAGTGTAGGTCATTTTGGAGCTATCCTAGTTAAAATCGGTCATTTCGGAGGTAGGTAAGGTTATTTTGTCATTTTGGAGGAAAATAAGCTAAGTCAATGTCATTTTGGAGCTAAACCAAGGTTATCATGCCATTTTTTACCTAAGTATGCTAAGTATGTCATAAATGAACTAAAGAAGCTAAGTATAGGTCATTTTGGAGCTATCCTAGGTAGTTATGCCATTTTTAGCTAACTAAGCATATTAAGTCATTTAGGAGGAAAAATGCTAAGTATAGGTCATTTTATAGCTATCCTAGGTAAAGTATGTCAGTTTGGAGCTAAGTAAGGTTATTATGTCATTTTCGAGGAAAATAAGCTAAGTCAATGTCATTTTGTTGAATACCTAATAACATGAACTAATTAATAATATATATGTACATAATAATAATTGAATACCTGACATTACTAATATTAATCTTCATCGTCTATATATGCTCCGGGATCAATAAATGCAGAATCATCATCACTATCAGTAATGATGTGCTCATCAGCATCATCAATAAATGCATCAACATGTGGAAGGCCTCCTTTATGTAATCAGTCAAGCATTGACAGGTCATCCGCAGCAGTAACCTCTTCTTCTTCCATCTCTTCTTGTTCCGGCTCAGGGGTGAAGTCGGATTCACTGTCGCTGTCTACCTCAATGTTCTGGGGTGAAGTAGAGCGGTTCTTGAAACGTTTTTTGGAAACACGTGTTTCTTGGAAGAATTCTCCTTCATATGTGTCTGGGTTAATGTGAGGGTCATAATCATCTTCATTGAGGGGAGGTGGTCTAAAATGTGGCGGCACATCATAAACGACATCCCAACCATTCAGATTTGGATCAGTTTGGCAGGCCCACGGTAGATAGAAAACTTGGGTCGCCTGTTGAGCCGTAATATAGACATCGGGAACATCTAAATGGGTGCTTTGTTTGATTTCGACTAGCCCTATATGTTCATGAGTCCTTCTAGTCTCCTTTGGCTGGAACCAATAACATTTGAAGACTACGACGTTTGGTGGGTTTTCACCAAAGAATGTAAGTTCAAAAATTGCTTCAAGTCTTCCATAATACTCGACCCCTCCTTCGCCGACAGCGGAGACACAACAATTTATAGACTTTCGGTCGGCCATAGATAGCTCTTTGCCAAAAATACGAAAGCGATACCCGTTGATGTCGTATTTGTCAAATGAACGGACCTTATAGTCAAAACCATTTGCGACTTGTCTCAATTCGGAGTCCATAGACTCTGCATTAGCCTACAAGTTTAATACGAAAGGATTGTTGCATTAGCCGCAAACTAGACGAAGAAATGAAATGGTCTAATGGAAATTACCGTTTGTTTGAACCAAGAGATGAAACCGGGATAGCCTCCTCCATGCTTTGCCAGAAGCTCATACTCTTCGATGGAATCCTTTTGGATCACCGCTCCATCCGAGAATTTGGCGACCCTCGACTCCTTTTCCCCTCGATCCTCGGTGGTCGGGGGTCGGGGGTCTTCTTCTTCTTCTTCTTCTTGCCTCGACCCCTCGACCCTCGACCCTTGACCCCTCGATCCTCGACCCCTCGATCCTCGACCCCTCGGCGACCCTCGACCCCTCGATCCTCCTCCTCCTCCTCCTCTTCTTTTCTTCTCCTCCCCCTTTTCTTCTTCTCCTCCTCCTCCTCCTCCTCTTCTTCCTCTTCTTCTTCTTCTTCTCCTTCTTCTTTTCTTCTCCTCCCCCTTTTCTTCTTCCCCTCCTCCTCCTCTTCTTCATCTTATTCTTCTTATTCTTCTTCTTTTCTTCTCCTAATATTTTTTTTTCAAGAACTAACCTAACTAACATAGAAACTAACCTACCTAACCTAGAACTAACCTAACTAACCTAGAACTAATCTAACTAACCTAACTAACAGTAGTAACTAACCTAACTAACAGCAAAAAAAAGAAAAAAACAGGGGGGAGAGCTCACCGGAGTGGGGCGGCGGGGCACCGGGGCGGCGAGGGCGGCGGGGCACCAGGGCGGCGTGGGCGTCGGGGCGGCGGAGCGCCTGGTTGTCGGGGCGGCGGGGCGCTGGGCCGCGGGGCGGCTGGGCGTCGGGGGGGCGTCGGTGGCGGCGCGCGGCGGGAGGCGGGCCAGGGCGGCGTGGGGTCGGGGCGGCGGTGGGGTGCGGTCGGGGGCGGGGGGGCGGGGGGGCGGTCGACGGGGCGAGCTCCGGGGGGCGGGGGGCGATGCGGGGCGGCCGGCGACAGGACGGGGCGAGCTCCGGGGGGGCGGGGGGGGGGGGGTGGTGCGGGGCGGCGGAGGGGGGGCGGCGCGGGGCGGCGGAGGGGGAGGGGCGGGCGAGCGGAGGGCGGCGGCGGCGGGAACGAAAATTAAAATGGGAGAGAGAAGAGAGAGAGAGGGAGAGAGAGAAGATAGAGAGGAGGGGGGTAACGCACGTTATGAGATCTTTTCTTTGCCGTCTGCTAGCAGACGGCAAAGTTTCTTTGCCGTCCGCTAGCAGACGGCAAAGAGGTGGGGTGGGCCGTTGCAGTTAACTGGCCTCCACTGGGCCCCACCCCACCTCTTTGTCGTCTGCTAGCGGACGGCAAATAAACTTTGCCGTCCGCTGGCAGACGGCAAAGAGCTGGCGGATGGCAAATAGTGTCTTCGCCATCTGCCAGCTCTTTGCCGTCCGCTTTCCGAAAGCTGACGGCAAACAACCTCTTTGCCGTCTGCCAGCAGACGGCAAAGAGCTGGCAGATGGCAAAGTCCCTGATTCCAGTAGTGTTTGATTGAAAAGTATGCCGCCCCTCTTTACAAATCTGAATTTTTTTCATACTTAAATATTGCTATGAAAATGATGGTTCTAATGCCTATATTAAAGATTATATTAAGAAAATCTCCGCTGTCCAAGAAGAGATTGATACTTTGCAAGATTCTATAGATGATTGTTATGATCGCATTGATTCGATTGAAATACCCCTCTTAATGAATGTGATGCTTGCTATTCTTATGGCTATGATGCCAATATTAATGATGCTAATGGAGATGAACTTGCTATAGTTCCTTATGTTAAAAATGAAATTATTGCTATTGCACCCACACTTGATAGTCCTATTATCTTTTTGAACTCTCCCAACAACACTATATCGGTGAAGTTTGCACTTATTAAAGATTATATTGATGGGTTGCGTCTTACCATTATACATGATGCTTTTAATGGATATAATATGAATGTGCTTGCTGCCCCTACTTACAATTATTATGAGAGAGGAACCAAGTCTCCATCTTTCTATGTTTCTAATACAATAAAATTACAAGAAACTATCTACGCTATGTTTGTAGGCACTTTTGATGATTTTGTTATGCCTGATACTTATTATAATGATCATGATTGGGGTGATGGTCATAATGCTATGAATATTAAAAGTGGGTTTGGAAGAGTGTTAACTTTAGAAAATCCCACTATCTTGGAGATCAATCAGTCTTACGATTTTTTTGATAAAAGTGGGTTTGGAGAGGTCATGACTTTAGTTGATGTTAATCCCACTATCTTGGAAGATTATAAAACTTTTATGCATAAGGATCATGAAGAGAATATTTTATATGATAGCTATATTTTTGAATTTGATTATGATCCTATATGTAATTATTATGAGAGAGGAAAATATGGTTGTAGAAAATTTCATGTTACTCAATTACCTCTCTTGATGATCAAATTGTCAATGTTTTATTCTTCTTCCTTGCATATGCTAAATATTTCTTGTCTTGCTAATTTGTTTGCTTATAAAATTCCTATTCATAGGAAGAGGGTTAGACTTAAATGTGTTAATTTCATGCTATATGATGATCTCTTTGTGCTTTAATTCTTGTCTTTGACGTGAGCATCATTAAAATCTCAAAGCCTATCTTAATGGCTATAAAGGAAGAGCTTGTTGGGAGACAACCCAATAGTTATCTTTTCTGTTTTTGGGTGATGACATGATTATTGTTACTTTAATGATTGTGCTTTTATCTTTTAATTAGTGTTTGTGCCAAGTAATGCCTTTGGGATGATTTGGATGATAGTATAATTGATGCTGTCTGAAAACAGAAAGTTTTGCGCCCAGTATTTGATTTTACATTTTTTACTGGAAGGTCTGAAAAATCTGCAATTTTTACACAGTATTCGGATACAAAAAATTTACATTGTCTTAGTTATTCAGAATTTTTGGAGTTACATAAGAATGGATAAATATTCTGTCATTACATACTATCCTGTTTTAGACAGATTCTGTTTTTATTGCATATGTGCTTGTTTTGATGATGCTATGGATTATATCGAGGGGTATAAGGCATGGGGAAGTTAGAATACAATAGATATTATGCAAGAACAATTATGAATCAATTTATAACAGTACCTAAAGTGGATGATTAATTTATTATACTAATGGATTTCACGAAGTTTCTGTTGAGTTTTGTGTGCTGAAGTTTTCAAGTTTTGGTTGAGATCACGATGGATAAAGGAATAAGGAGCGGCAAGACCCTAAGCTTGGGGATCCCCAAGGCACCCAAAGGTAATATTCAAGGAAGACTCAAGCGTCTAAGCTTGGGGATGCCCCGGATGGCATCCCCTCTTTCGTCCACAATTTATCAGTATGTTACTTGGAGCTATATTTTTATTCATCACATGTTATGAGTTTTACTTGGAGCGTCTTGTACCATAGTTTTATTTTGTTTGCTTGTTAGTTTGCCACAATCATTGTTTGCTGGACACACCTTTTGAGAGAAACACACATTCATCATGATTTATCAGAATACTCTATGAGCTTCACTTATATCTTTTGAGCTATGCAGTTGCTCTTGTGCTTCACTTATATTCTTAGAGCACTGTAGTGGCTATATATTTTATAGAAATTATTGCACTCTCATGCTCCACTCAAATCTTTTTGAAAGTCCTAAATAGGAAGTGGTAATATGTACGAGTTATAAGACTAGTCTAAAAATGATAGGTATATAAGAGTGGTAAAATAAAAACTTTCATGTAGATCACTAAATATGAAACATATGATTTAATTATATTAATATCGTAATATGAAAGGGTATTAGTTCATGATCATTGGTTAGTATTAATATCGATATTAAAGCTTGTTATTAAATACTCATTTATGTGTCAGTCATGGCATGGTGGGGAAGTTTGAGCATTCTTATTCCTCAATGAAATCCTTTGTGTTATTTGAATCGGGGGACGCGCGATGATTTACTCCTACCAACCTCCTCCCTAGGGGCATGTGAGTAGTACTTTGCTTCGAGGGCTAATAAACCTTTCACAATAAGTATATGAGTTCTTTATGACTAATGTGAGTTCATGAACTAATACATCACTCTCACCTATCCACATATTGCTAGCCTCTTCGGTACCGTGCATTGCCCTTTCTCACCTCGAGAGTCGGTGAAAATTTCGCCGGTGCATCCAAACCCCGTGATATGATACGCTCTATCACACATAAGCCTCCTTATATCTTCCTCAAAACAGCCACCATACCTACCTAGCATGGCATTCCCATAGCTATTCCGAGATATATTGCCATGCAACTTCCACCATCCCGTCTTATGACATGTGTGTTCATCATTATATTGCTTTGCATGATCATATAGAGCTGACATGATATTTGTGGCAAAGCCACCGTTCATCATTGTAATACATGTTACGCTAGATCATTGCACATCCCGGTACACTGCCAGAGGTTCATGATATTGTTCTAAAAAAAGAGAGGCCAAAGAGCCCAACAAAAAAATGAGAGAAAAAGAGAGAAGGGGCAATGCTACTATCCTTTTACCACACTTTTGCTTCAAAGTAGCACCATGTTCTTCATATAGAGAGTCTCCTGAGTTGCCACTTTCATATACTAGTGGGAATTTTTCATTATAGAACTTGGCTTGTATATTCCGATGACGGGCTTCCTCAAATGCCCGAGGTCTTCATGAGCAAGCAAGTTGGATGCACACCCACTTAGTTTTAGTATTGAGCTTTCGTACACTTATAGATCTAGTGCATCCGTTGCATGGCAATCCCTACACCTCGCATTGATATCGATTGATTGGCCTCTCCATTACCTATCGATCCGCCACGTTGATGCGAGACTTTCTTCCTCTTTGACTTCCCTTATGAATCTCTACCACCACATTCTATTCGACCTGTAGTGCTATGTCCACAGCTCACGCTCATGTATTGAGTGGAGTCTAAAATGCCGAAGCGCGTGAAAAAGTATGATCCAATTGCTTGGTTTGACACCGGGGTGCTCATGATTTATATTTATGCGGTGAAGGCGAAGTCATTCCATGCTTACATAATTCAATGAGTAGGGATAACATTCGTTGAGCATCGTATATTTTGGAAAAGTAATGATTATATTCTTTTATTCATGGATATTATTATGTTGATATCAATTACTTCATCATTTCTCAATATTTATACCTGCTACTTGTGAGCTGCGTTGGGATTTCCTCGAAGAGGAGAGGATGATGCAGTACAGTAGAGATAAGTATTTCCCTCAGTTAAGAACCAAGGTTATCAATCCAGTAGGAGAACCACACAGAACCTTGTTAGCAGCACGTACACACACAAAAGCAAATAATTGCATCCAACGCGAACAAGAGGGTTGTCAATCCCCTTGGCGGTTACTTGCAAGGATTAATTCTGATAGTGATAGATAGATAAATAAATTGCAAAACAAAATAAAGTAAATAAAATTGTAGCAAGGTATTTTTGGATTTTATATATGATAGATAAATAACCCGAGGGCCATAGTTTTTACTAGAGGCTTCTCTCTCGAAGACATAGCATACAGTGGGTAAACAAATTACTATTGGGCAATTGATAGAAAAGCGCATAGTTATGACGGATTCATGGCAATGATTGTGACACCCTGGTTTTTGGCAACTTTTTCTTTTCAAAATCTTTTCTGGTTTTATTTGCATTTTGGATGGTTTTTGAATCTTTTCAGTTGACTTTGGACTTAGGAAACTTCTAAATCTCTCTAAGTGATCCAAAGCCCTCAACATCTTGCCAAAATCTTGTCACACACCCTCAGGATCAAATTCCAATTCTTATTCTTTTTAAATAATTCATTTTCTCTCTTTGGGAAAATCTGTCATCACTATGGGTTGTGAAGCAACCTATAGCTCTGATGATCAGAAAAATCCCAAATTAATACCAAATCTTCTTGTTATGATCTACTCCCACAATCTTCAAAAACATTTCATGGTCCAGTATAAAAATTTGTCCAGAAAACTTCATTTATATTCTGGATAGCACTGGCCATTTGTGAAGCAACCTATATTTCCTCAGCTCAGAAAACTCTCAAATAATTCCTTGAGATACTAGGGAACCTATCTTGCTACAATATCCAAAAATATCATCTTGCCCAGTACAAATTTTCAGCAGCAATATTCTGCCAAGTTTCTGCTCATTTGCAACCTCTGTGAAGGAAGTACTAGCTAGAGGTATCCAATTGAGCTGAAATTTTTATGACATCTTCTATCCACCAAATAACTCCCACACACCAGATTTCAGCTCCAGTAGATCAACCATATGAGTGCTACAAGCTCATCTTGTTTCTGGACCAGTAACAGCAATTGTACATGAACTACATTCAAACCTTGATGAAAATCTCTCAAATTTGGCCAGTTTATAGTCCTTCCAAAGTAGATCACTCTGGACATCTCTACTGGCTTCATCTCCAGCTCATCTCTCCTCCATATCTCTCCCAAAGTTTCTGTCAGAAACTGTAGTTGAAGCTACACTTCGAACCAGAGTGTATCTAGCCAAACCAAGGGTACAGGTGGACTAAGTGGTCGAGGGTCGACGTGCTGGACACGGTGCGCCCGACTTGCGTGGCCTCCAGATGCCAGCCACCGTGGTGAGCACGGCATTGGCATACCAGTGCGCGCGCTCTGCACCCCGCCCGCGTCTGATGTGACACATTAGGCTACCCCGCATAGCTGTGCATTGTCCTCGCTCGCCGACATCCTCTCCTCCAACCACCTGGCCACTCTGGAGTCATCCCCTCGCCGGAATCGCTCCCGGCGGCCGCCACCGCACGTGGCCACTATGGCGCCTGTGCTGGCACTGTGGCCCTGCTAGCCGTCGTCTTCCTCCACAAGCCGCCACTGCCCGCATTTACTCTCCTACCCTCTCCCATCCCGTCGCCCGCGCCAAGCCAGCCAGCGTGGCGTCCTTGCTCCGGCGACGTGGCCGTAGCTCCGCCTGCTCCAGAGGCTTCGCCTCCGCCTATAAAAGGCTGCGCCCAGCCGTCCCAGCTATTCATCGCCCTCCACCCGCTCCCAATCGAGCTCCCGAGTAACGAGCCAAGGCCGAGAAGCCCTCTGGCCTCGCATCTCGCCGGCGTTCCGCCGCCACCCGAGCTCTGCCACCCAGCCGTCTCGCTCCACCCCAGCCTCAACTGACTCCACCCGCGAGCTACATACACTCTCCTGACCTCGCGCGACCTCCTGCCCAGCCAAAACCCTGCCAGAATCGCCGTCTCCGGCGACACCCGAAAACCACCGCCGCCGGAGAGGAAGGGGACGACGTCGTCGGCCATCTCTCGCCAATCCACGGGTACGTATAGCTTCGTCTCCGTGTGCTCGTTCCATCCCCGTAGTCGCCGGACCTCGCCGCCGTCTGTATCGCCAGCGACCATCGCCGGAGCTCCGCGGTGCTCTGTTCTCTCTCTCCCCTTTTAAATCTGACAGTGGGGCCCGCGCGTCAGTGGCTCGCCTCGCGCGCCGAAGCGGTAAGTGGAGGCGCCCCTCCACTTTACGCCATCGACGTGGCCCTCTGTGGATTTTTCTATTTTTCTGTTTTTAAACTAGATTTGACCAGGAACTTTGACCACTCCTAACTTTTTATCCATTAGTCCAAATCAATTGATTCTTTTTGCCTTGTCTTTTTCTTGAGCCCCTCTATTTTCTGGTACATTTTGATATTTTTCTCATGCTCACAGAATTTCTGGTAAATAGAAATGTGTTATGTGACATTTTCTTTTGCTATTTTAAAATATTTTCAGAAGGAAATCCTTTTGGTTTTGAAGCCCAGGAGTTTGTGGACAACCCAACAGAGCAAGGCAAGCCACATCATGCATTCCATGAGGCATTTCAATAGTGTTGGTCATTTAATTGCATTATTTGCATTATTTTAATATGTGATAATTCATAGTAAGTTACTTTGATGCCTAGCTACTGCCATGTTAAGTTATTCATGATAAATAACCATGCTTGTTAAGTACCTATCAAAACTAAACCTACTTGGTTGATCAAGTGCCACCGACCCGGACTGATTCGTGCAGCCACATCTGCCGGTATGGGACGGCCTTGACTTGGTCTGACTGCATGCTCTTTTATCGATACCACCAAAGAGGGAGGGTTATGCGTGCGTGCTACCCTGATCAGGTAGACGACGATAATCCTGTGAGCCCAGTTGAGTTATTTTGCCGGCGTCCCCGTTTGGGACAGTTTAGTTGGCCACAACGGTGGCAGGTGTCACGGGGTGACACAGGGGCCACCTAGGACAT
The DNA here is from genome assembly GCA_039707655.1 of Elymus sibiricus. NCBI lineage: Eukaryota > Viridiplantae > Streptophyta > Magnoliopsida > Poales > Poaceae > Elymus > Elymus sibiricus. The sequence continues at coordinate 356,965,889 of CM077672.1, forward strand.
GACCCTGGGAGGGTATGATTGTCGGTGGTACGGTAAAGGAGTAACGGGTTAGGCAGATTTCGTTGGAGCAGCACCGGTCCACCCAAGAGGGAAGTGTACCGAGGTACGGGACAAGGAGCTCCATGGTGTGGGTAAAGTGCGCAACCTCTGTAGAGTGTAAGAATCTATTCGAATAGCCGCGTCCACGGTATTGGGCAGTCCGCACTACGTCACACTGAGTGGTCAACCGTAATAATAATAATGATGGAAGAACTTGTCTTATGATCGGAAGTGCTCAGTGGATTATGAGTATTCCAAGGATTGTGGGACAACCCGGAAGAGAGTAAGTTAATCATCGGTAACAGTAAGTAAACTACTTAAGCACTTAATATGACTATTGCCATGCTGTTGTTTGCTGCATTGTTATGGCTGCTGTGAGCTTGCGAGTACATTCCAAGTACTCACCTGGCGTATCATGCCAGATGCAGAAGAAGCCGAGGACGGAGGTCCCGATGGATCGTGCTACGCTAGCTAGGCCGTGTCCCAGCAGTGTCCCTATGGATGGAGTTTTCCGCGCTATGTTCCGCTATGCCGTAGTTCTACCCAGTAGTTTTGAGGCCCTGCTATGTTCCATAAATAATGTATATATTGTTATAGCACGTGCAGTGCTTCTGGCCTCGCTATCGATGTAAATTATGAGCTTGTACTAGAGATATATCAATAAAGATCAGTTCTGTTATGTTCCAAGTTGTTGTGTGTTTCCAGAAGACATGATCTTTGGGTTGGAAACACTGGTAAACCGGTTCTCTGAGCCGGGGTGCCACAATGATCATGTATATAGGCATCACGTCCAAGACAAGTAGACCGACTCCTGCCTGCATCTACTACTATTACTCCACCCATCGACCGCTATCCAGCATGCATCTAGGGTATCAAGTTAATGAAAACAGAGTAACGCTTTAAGCAAGATGACATGATGTAGACAAAGTAAACTCAAGCAATATGAATAGACCCCATCGTTTTATCCTTAATGGCGACAATACAAATACGTGTCTTGTCCCCTGCTTTGTCACTGGGATAGAGCACCGCAAGATTGAACCCATCACAAAGCACCTCTCCCATTGCAATATAAATCAATCTAGTTGGCCAAACCAAACGGATATATTAGAGAGAAATACAAAGCTATAACAATCATGCATAAATAAGTTCAGAAAAGACTCAAATATTTCTCATGAATAATCTGATCATAAACCCACAATTCATCGGATCCCAACAAACACACCGCAAAAGAAGATTACATCGGATAGAACTCCAAGAAGATCGAGGAGAACATGGTATTGAAGATCAAAGAGAGAGAATAAGCCATCTAACTACTAGCTATGGACCTGTAGGTCTGTGGTAAACTACTCACACATCATCGAAAGGGCAGCAAGGTTGATGTAGAAGCCCTCCGTGATCGATTCCCCCTCCGGCAGAGTGCCGGAAAAGGCCTCCATATGGGATCGCAGAAGAACAAAAACTTGCGGCGGCGGAAAAGTTATTTCGTGTGGCTCTCTGGTATATTGGGAATATTTGAGAATTTATATAGGCGGAATTAGGTAAAGATGTGCCACGAGAGGCCCACAAGCCTGGGGGGCGTGCCTACCCCCTGGGCGCACCTCCCGAGCTTGTCGCTCCCTCGTGACTCCTCCGGTCTTCTCCCGAACCTTCTAGGGTCTCTCTTGGTCCAGAAAAAATTAATCCAAAGTTTTTTCTTCGTTTGGACTCCGTTTGATATTGATTTTCTGAAAAGCAAAAAACAAGCAGAAAAACAGCAACTGGCACTGGGCACTAGGTTAATAGGTTAGTCCCCAAAAATGATATATAATTTCATATAATTGCATATAAAGCATCCAAGATTGATACTATAATAGCATGGAACAATAAAAAAATATAGATACGTTGGAGACGTATCAAGCATCCCCAAGCTTAATTCCTGCTCGTCCTCGAGTTGGTAAATGATAAAAACAGAATTTTTTGATGTGGAATGCTAGCTAACATGTTCATCATGTAATTCTTCTTTTACGGTATGAATATTAAAAAATGAATGATTCAAAGCAATAGTCTATAATTTGATATAAAGACATCAATACTCAGGCATACCAACAAACAATCATGCCTTTCAAAATAAAAATGCTAAAGAACGCTATCCCTACAAAATCATATAGCCCGTCATGCTTAGTCTTCCTAACACAAAGTATTAATCATGCACTACCCCGATGACAAGCCGAGCAATTGTTTCATACTTTTTAATGCGCTTTAGCTTTTTCAACCCTCGCGTAATACATGAGCACGAGCCATGGACATAGCACTATGGGTGGAATAGAATATGATGATAGAGATTAATAAGGGGAAGTCAAAAAGGAAGATAGTCTCGCATCGACATAGCTAATCAACGGGCTATGGAGATGCCCATCAATTGATATCAATGCGAGGAGTAGGGATTGCCATGCGACGGATGCACTAAAAGCTATAAGTGTATGAAAGCTCAAACTGAAACTAAGTGGGTGTGCATCCAACTTGCTTGATCAAGAAGACCTCGAGCATTTGAGGAAGCCCATCATCGGAATATATAAGCCAAGTTCTATAATGAAAAATTCCCACTAGTATATGAAAGTGACAACTCAGGAGACTCTCTATATGAAAAACATGGTGCTACTCTGAAGCACAAGTGTGGAAAAGGATAGTAACATTGCCCCTTCTCTCTTTTTCTCTCATTTTTTTTGCTGGGCTCTTTTTGGCCTCTTTTTTTTTCCGTCCGGAGCCTCATCCTGACTTGTGGGGGAATCACAGTCTCCATCATCCTTTCCTCACTGGGACAATGCTCTAATAATGATGATCATCACACTTTTATTTACTTACAACTCAATATTACAACTCGATATTAGAACAATATGACTCTATATGAATGCCTCTGGCAGTGTACCAGGATGTGCAATGATCTAGCGTAACATGTATAAAAAATGATGAACGGTGGTTGAGCCACAAATACTATGTCAGCTATATGATCATGCAAAGCAATATGACAATGATGATGTGTGTCATATAAAAAGAACGGTGGAAGTTGCATGGCAATATATCTCGGAATGGCTATGGAAATGCCATAATAGGTAGGTATGGTGGCTGTTTTGAGGAAGATATAAAGATGCTTATGTGTGATAGAGAGTATCATATCACGGGGTTTGGATGCACCGGTGAAGTTTGCATCGACTCTCGAGGTAAGAAAGGGCAATGCACGGTACCGAAGAGGCTAGCAAATTGTGGAAAGGTGAGAGTGCATATAATCCATGGACTCACATTAGTCATAAAGAACTCACATACTTATTGCGAAAGTTTATTAGCCCTCGAAGCAAAGTACTACTACGCATGCCCCTAGGGGGGAGGTTGGTAGGAGTTAACCATCGCGCACCCCCGACCGCCACGCAAAGGAAGACAATCAATAATAAATCATGCTCCAACTTCATCACACAACTAAGGACTATACGTGCATCCTTCGGGAATCAGAAACCTTAACACCAATATTATTACTAAACCACAATCATTCACAAGTACATCCACATATTACCATCTTAATATCGCAAAACTATTGCACGGAATCAAACTTATCATATTCAGTGATCTACATGAAAGTTTTTATTATATCTCTCTTGAATACCTATCCTTTATGGACCAATCATATAACCCGTGCAAATTGCCATTACTACTTATTAGACTCTCAAAAAGATATAAGTGAAGCATGAGAGTGCAACTATTTCTTTAAAATATAATCACCACCATGCTCTAAAAGATATAAGTGAAGCACTAGAGCAACTGCCTATCTCAAAAGATATAAGTGAAGCACATAGAGTATTCTAACAAATCACGATAAATGTGTGTCCCTCTCAAAAGGTGTGTTCAGTGTAACACCCTGGTTTTCGCTCCTCGATTTTTCCTTCGCGGGATTTAACTCCCATCTTTTTCTTTCGGTGTTATTGGATTTTCTCTCGTTCTTGGGTATATGAAGATGGTCATTTAACCATGCCTTTCCTACCCAACCAGAGATTCTCCCCAGTCCAACCTTGCCACCCAAGATATATTCTCAAGGTTCTGCCGCCAAAACCCTACCTTCCGAGTCACCGGAAGGGAAACTCTAATTCCTTCTGTTACAAAGGAACCCTATTTTTCCTTGATCTGTTGCCTCCCAAACATTTCCCAGTGATCATCCCATATCTATAAACTCTGGGTATGCAAAAATATTGCCAAGTCATTTGCAAATTTTTTCATTTAAAATTAATTCCTTTTTCTGTCAGTTAAAGGAATTAAATCCAGAAAAATATCTATCCATCTCCAAAGTTCATGAAAACTTGTGGAAATATCCTTTGTGATCATATTGAGCTCTCATAAAAATATTGGCTATAATTAAATAAGGGAAATTGCATTTTCCTATTTAAAGCCAATATTGCATTTTGGGCACTTTCCAAAGGAACTACCATTTTGGTAGCCAGGAAAAACCCCAAATAATTTGTGGAGCTTCTCCTATCCATATCTTCACCATTTCCATCATGAACCCAAGCTCCACAGTTCAAAGTTTGAGAGCATCATCCAGTTCTTGTTTCTGGACCTATTTTAAGGTTGTGAAGCAACTATATTTTATATTGCTTCAAAAATCTTGAAATTAATCCAGGACCCCTCATTCCCTATAAGATGTGAGCATGCAAAAATTAACATCATTTCATCTAGCCAATTTCTCCCAAAAATTCCATCTAGTTTCTGTCCAGATTCTAGCTCTGTGAAGGAAGTACCATCTAGGAGCATCCAAATGAGCTGAAATTTTACCAGTATCTCCATACCTCTATATCACCTCCCTACACCAAATTTCAACCCAATTCATTCATCCATTTGAGCACAGCTTCCATTTCCAGTTTCTGTCCAGACTGCCCATTTGTGAAGGAACTATGATCAAACTTGGTCCAATTTGCTTCAAATTTCTCCAGCAGGTGGTCCTTCTTATCACATTTCACAGTGACAACTTGGCCAGATCATTGGCTCCTCTGTTTGACCATAGCATCCTGTCCAAATCTCTATCCAGAACCTGTTTAGGATCAGCTCGACTACCCTAGGGCCATCAAGGTCCATCCAGTGATCCACCTCACCTATTTGAGCAGTGATGCGTCTATTGGACAAAGTGTGACAGGCAGACGCGGGCCAGAATGTGCCGTTGCCGTGGTGACCAGGCCATGGATACGGCCAAACGCGCGCTCTGCGCGCTGGCGACGTCTGACCACGTCGGGCCGGCCAGCTCAGGCTGCCCTGGCTTGTGCCCGCGTGCCGACTGCCTTCCCCGCCGTCCACGCGTCCTCTCCAGCCCCTTCTCCTCGCCGGAGTCTTCCTCGCCACACCAGGACAAGCGCCGCCGTACGCCACTGTTCGTCCACTGTCGCCGCCGTATCCGGCCAAGCCGAGGCTTCCCGAGCACCAGCTGGCCTGCACTGCTCTCCCGTGCCACTCCCCGACGCCGGTCGCCAGCCTGAGCCGTCGCCTCCGAGCTCCAGGACGCCGGCCAGCTCAGCGCCGCGGCCGAGCTTATCCGGTGACCTCGGGCGGCTATAAATAGCCAGCCCCGAGTCCCCTCGAGCACGCACCTCACTATCCCTTCCCCTCCAGAGCCCTCCCGCAACCTCGCCCGGCCGAATACCTCGCCGGAGCTCCCTAATTTCCGACAAACTCTACCCATTGCCCCGCCCTCCACTCCCGCGCACAGCCGTCCCCGGTGCCCGTGGACTCCACCTCTGGATACGCCACTGTCCGGCGACCTCGCCCGTGCCCTCGCCCAGCCGCCTAGCCCACCGGAACCCCGTCCACCCGCCGGAGTCGCCGTGCACTGCCGACCGCCGCGGGCCACACTGTTGCTGCTCTGGAGCTCTCCGGTGGCCGTGGATGAGGTCGTTGGAGGTGCCTCGTCGCGAGGATCACACCGGTGGCCGGACCTCGGCCGGAGATGGCTCGAGCTGCCGGAGGTCGTCGCCGGCGTGCGCCCGGGCCCGCCGTTTAAGTGGTCGCGTATTCCCTGGAATACGTTGACCCACTCTGGAAGCGTACTACGGAGAAAGCGTTTTCTTCTCTGGAAAACGCCTCAGTTCTAAATACGCTTTCCACTCTGGAAAACGTATCCGCAGAGAAGGCGCCAGCCGCAGTGCTGTCAGGGACCCAGATGCAATTATTTCTTTTGCAGATCAGTCCCTGGCAGTCAAACCTTCCTAACTTTTTGCTCGTAACTCCGATTCAGGTGAATCCAAAGTCCACTTTCTCAGTTCGGCGAGCCCGTTCCGATGAGGTCACTTTCATAATGATTTCACATTCTAAAAATGCCCATTTTGCCCCTGCCCTCTATTCAGCCCATCCGAGAGGGAACCTTCTCCGGTGAATTTTTCCGCAAGGTGATCGCACTCCTCTCCGGTGAATTCATCGACCCCCAGGCAAGCCGACCATCTGATATATGGCCTAAAGCATTGCTCTGTGTTATTCTTGCGTGTTTAATTAATGAATATGCCTGTATTAGAAATAATTGAACTCCTGCTAGGTTGAACTTGTTATTTACATTACCTGCTAATGCTAGTCATATTATCGCACTAGTGACTCGTAGGTGACATTATGGAGATAGGTTGTTATGTTTTCATCGTGCATTATTGTGGTTTTCGCAATGAGTAAGAATATGACCTAATAACGACAACCTCCTCCGTCGGTTGGATCGAGTCATAGTGCCACCGAACCGAGCTCATCAGTGCAGCCACATTTGCCTTTATGGGGAGGCCCTGACTTGGTCTGTTGTCTTGCCTCTTATCGGTACCACCAAAGAGGGAAGGTTATGCGTGCGTGCTACCCTGGACCGGTAGGCGGCGATAACCTTGTGAGCCCAGTTGTTTGTTAGCCTGGGTCCCCGTTTGGGACTGTTTTGTTTGGCCACGACGGTGGCAGGTGTCAGGAGTGACACAGGGGCCACCCAGGACTTGACCCGGGAAGGGTATGATTGTCGGTGGGGCCGTAAGAGTGCCAGGCAATAGACAAGTTTTGTTGGAGCAGCACCGGTCCACCCGAATGGGAGCATGAGGCCAGGAGCTCCATAGTGTGGGTAAAGTGCGCAACCTCTGCAGAGTGTAAATCTATTAGAATAGCCGCGTCCTCGGTCATGGGACACAGTTCGTACTAGGTCACACTATTTGGTCTGTGTCGAGTCTGGAGGAACAAACTATATAATGTTATTGCTAAGACTGAACCAGATAATGGTAAGGTTTGTCAGACTTGCAGTACGGATGCATGGACATCAGATGATGTCAGGGGTATGAATGGGCTATGAGCTAAAGGGTCGGATGACCACAAGACTTGGATTGAATTTGGTTTGGATCATGAGAATATTTGGAGTATGGATTATTTACTTGATATGTTTTACTTTACTAGTTATCATGCTGGATAATCCTGTTATAACATGGTAATTAATATTGCTAGATAGGTGTGCTATGCCATGTTATTTAATATTACTCTAATAACAAATGCATGCTTGAATGCCATGGATTGCTTTGCTTGGTGTATATGTTGGTATGGTTTGCTTGCGAGTACATTCAAAAGTACTCAGTGGCCTTCAATGTGGCCAGGTTCACCTAAGGATCCGACGTCCACTAGCGAGGAGCCGGAGTGTTCGCGGGCTAGAAGAGTAACCCAGTCAGATCCATGTGGATTGGAGCCGCACCAAGACCATGCCGCCTTAGATAGAGTTTTTCCGCTGCCATCACCCTTGTAAAATACCATGTAAAGACTTATATATCCATTAATAGAAATGCCTGTGTTCATGATACTTGTTGTAAACGCGCATGCCAGAGTGATTTCCTGGGCTGGTATGTGCGGTGACCGTCTGGCTATAGTGGTATTCAGGCGGGGCGCCACATTCAGCAAAGATGATTGTCGAAAACTAAAAAGAAAAAAAATAAAAGAAAACTATGGCACACGATGCTCCAAGTAAAAGACATATCATGTGATGAAAAAAAATATAGCTCCAAGTGATATACCGATAGATTGTAGACGAAAGAGGGAATGCCATCCGGGGCATCCCCAAGCTTAGACGCTTGGGTCCTCCTTGAATATTACCTTGGGGTGCCTTGGGCATCCCCAAGCATAGGGTCTTGCCGCTCCTTATTCCTTCATCCATCATGGTCTCACCCAAAACTTGAAAACTTCAGCACATAAAACTCAACAAAAACCTCATGAGATCCGTTAGTATAACAAACAAATCTTAAACTTTAGGTACTGTTATAAATTGATTCATATTTAATATTGGCATAATACTACTGTACTCCAACTTCTCCATGACTTATACCACCCTGATACAATCCATAGATTCATCAAAATAAGCAAACTATGCAACAAAAACAGAATCTGTCTACAACAGAACAGTCTGTAAATATCTGAATAAAAGTCATACTTGTGAGCTGCGTTGGGATTTCCCCGAAGAGGAGGGGATGATGCAGTACAGTAGAGATAAGCATTTCCCTCAGTTATGAAACCAAGGTTATCAATCCAGTAGGAGAATCACGCAACAACTTGTTAGCAGTACCTGCACACAAAACAACAAATCCTCGCACCCAACGCGAACAAGGGGTTGTCAATCCCTTAGCGGTTAATTGCAAGATTAAATTGTATGGTGATAGATAGATAGATCGAACAAAAATACAAAATAAAATAAATAAAGTAAAATTGCAGCAACGTATTTTTAGGATTTTCAATATATGATAAAGGTAGACCAGGGGGCCATAGTTTTCACTAGAGGCTTCTCTCTTGAAAATAGCATACGGTGGGTGAACAAATTACTGTTGGGCAATTGATAGAAAAGCAAATAATCATGACGATATCCAAGGCAATGATCATGTATATAGGCATCACGTCCGAGACAAGTAGACCGAAACGATTCTGCATCTACTACTATTACTCCACACATCGACCGCTATCCAGCATGCATCTAGTGTATTAAGTTCATAAAGAACGGAGTAACGCCTTAAGCAAGATGACATGATGTAGACAAAGTAAACTCACGCATGAATAAACCCCATATTTTTACCGTTAATAGCAACGATACAGACGTGTCATGTCCCTTTCTGTCATTGGGATTGATCACCGCAAGATCGAACCCATTACAAAGCACCTCTCCCATTGCAAGATAAATCAATCTAGTTGGCCAAACCAAATCAATAGATCGGAGAGAAATATGAAGCTATAACAATCATGCAAAAAAGACTTCATAGAAAACTCAAATAATATTCATGGATAATCTGATCATAAACTCACAATTCATCGGATCCCAACAAACACACCGCAAAAAGTGATTACATCGGATAGAACTCCAAGAACATCGAGGAGAACATTGTATTGCAGATCAAAAAGAGAGAAGAAGCCATCTAGCTACTAACTATGGACCCGAAGGTCTATGGTAAACTACTCATGCATCATCGCAAGGGCAGCAAGGATGATGTAGAGCTCCTCCGTGATCGAATCCCCCTTCGACAGAGTGCCGGAAAAGGCCTCCAGAAGGGATCTCTCGAGAACAGGAACTTGCGGCGGTGGAAAAAGTATTTCATGGACTCCTCTATTGGTTTCCCGATTTTAGAGAATTTATAGAGGTGGAATTAGGTCAAACAGAGCAGAGGTGGGCCCACGAGGCACCAGGGCGCGCCAACCCCCCTGGGGCGCGCCCTGGTGGCTCATGGCCACCTCCTCTGTCTTCTGGCCCTCTCCCGAAGCTTCTAGTGTCTCTTATGTCCAGAAAAAAATCTCCAAAAAGTTTCGTGGCATTTGGACTTCGTTTGGTACTGATATTCTGGAAAACCAAAAACAGGCAAAAAACAGCAACTGGCACTGGGCACTAAGTTAATAGGTTAGTCCCAAAAAATGATATATATTTGCTTGTAAATGTATATAAAAACATCCAAGATTGATATTATAATAGCATGGAACAATCAAAAATTATAGATACGTTGGAGACGTATCAGGATTAACATCAACTAAAGTCATGATCTCTCCAAACCCACTTTTATCAAAAATTTCATAAGATTGAACACTCTCCAAATATGTGGTATTCTTTTTATCTAAAGTTGACACTCTTCCAAAACCACTTTCAATATTATTGCAAACATTATTATCATTGACATATTCATCATGAGGCTTAAATAAATTTTCAAGATCATAAGGAGCATTATCACCCCAATCATGATCATTGCAATAAGTAGTGGACATGACAAAATTATCATCGCCAAGCTTGTTAGCTTTGCATAGTATTAGCACAATTGACATTTATAATAGCATCATTGCAATCATTCTTTTTCATTCAAGGGGCTATCATGAATCACTATATAAACTTCTTCTTTTAGCACTTCATCACAATTTTCAGATTCACGATTTTCAAGCAAAACTTCATAAAGATAATCAAGTGCACTCAACTCACTAGCAATTGGTTCGTCATAATTGGATTGTTTGAAAATATTAGCAAGTGGATGAGGATCCATATGTCTATATTTTTATTTTCATTGAGTCACACAATTATAGCTAGCTAACAAAATAAAATATTTTTGTGCTTTTCAATTTTTTAGAGAAGTGGGGGAGGTGAAAAAGAGAGGCAAATGCAAATAAAAGGCAAACAAAATAAGAGCAAATAGATCATAGTTTATGTGAAGGTACTTGATAGGTTTTGGTGATGTCTCCCCGGCAACGGTGCCAGAAATTCTTCCTGCTACTTGTGATCTGCGTTGGGATTTTTTCGAAGAGGAGAGGATGATGCAGTACAGTAGAGATAAGTATTTCCCACAGTTAAGAACCAAGGTTATCAATCTAGTAGGAGAACCACACAGAACCTCGTTAGCAGCACCTACACACACAAAAGCAAATACTTGCACCCAACGCGAACAAGAGGGTTGTCAATCCCCTTGGCGGTTACTTGCAAGGATTAATTCTGATAGTGATAGATAGATAAATAAATTGCAAAACAAAATAAAGGAAATAAAATTGAAGCAAGGTATTTTTGGATTTTATATATGATAGATAAATGACCCGGGGGCCATAGTTTTCAGTAGAGGCTTCTCTCTCAAACACATAGCATGCGGTGGGTAAACAAATTACTGTTGGGCAATTGATAGAAAAGCGCATAGTTATGACGGATTCATGGCAATGATCATGTATATAGGCATGATACGTCTCCAACGTATCTATAATTTATGAAGTATTCATGCCATGTTTATAACAATTTTATATGGTTTTGGTATGATTTGATTAGAACTAACCCGGACTGACGCTGTTTTCAGCAGAACTACCGTGGTGTTGTTTTTTGTGCAGAAATAAAAGTTCTTGGAATTGGACGAAACTTTTTGACGATTTTTTTTGGACCAAAAGAGAGCCCCGAAGCTTCGTGGAAGGGCTAGAAGCCTCACGAGGAGCCCACAAGGCAACACAGCGCGCCCTGGGGGGGTTGTGTGTTGTTGCCTTGTGGGGCCCTCGTAGCTCCTTTTCGCGTGATTCCAACGCTGAAAAATCCTATAAATAGAGAAACCCCCAGAAATAAACCTAGGACTTCGACGCCGCTACCGCAAGCCTCTGTACCGAAGAAATACCATCTGGAGCCCTGTTCCGACACCCTGCCAGAGGGGGGAATCATCACCGGAGGCCATCTTCATCATCCCGGCCGTCTCCATGACGAGGAGGGAGTAGTTCACCCTCGGGGCTGAGGGTATGTACTAGTAGCTATGTGTTTGATCTCTCTCTCTCTCTCTCTCGTGTTCTTGATTTGGCACGATCTTGATGTATCGCGAGCTTTGTTAATATAGTTGGATCATATGGTGTTTCTTCCCTCTCTATCTTTGTTGTGATGAATCGAATCTTTCCCTTTGAGGTTTCGTTATTGTCGGATTGAATATTCCAGATTTGAGAACACTTGATGTATGTCTTGCATGTGGATACCCGTGGTGACAATGGGGTATTCTATTGAGTCACTTGATGTATGTTTTGGTGATCAACTCGCGAATTCCCATGACCTTGGGGTGATCTAGGCATAGGGGTTGGTTGCATGTTTTCATTATCTTTTCTCCGATAAGAAACTTTGGGGTACTCTTTGAAGTTCTTTGTGTGGATTGAATATTATGAATCTGAAGTTGTTTGATGCATATCAAATAATCAACTCACGGATACTTGTGGTGACATTGGAGTATCTAGGTGACATTAGGGTTGGTTGATGCGTATCATATGGTATTATTTTAGTACGAACTCTAGGGCTGTTTGTGACACTTATAGGGATGGCTCAATAGATTGATCGGAAAGGATAACTTTGAGGTGGTTTCATACCCTACAACAATTTCATCTTATGTTCTCCGCTAATAGGAACTTTGGAGTGATTCTTTATCGCACGTTGAGGGATTGTTATATGATCCAATTATGTTAGCATTGTTGAGAGATTGCACTAGTGAAAGTATGAACCCTAGGCCTTATTTTCAAGCATTGCAATACCGTTTGTACTCACTTTTGTTACTTGCTACCTTGCCGTTTTTTTATTTTCAGATTACAAAAACCTATATCTACTATCCATACTACACTTGTATCACCATCTCTTCGCCGAACTAGTGCACCTATACAATTTACCATTGTATTGGGTGTGTTGGGGACACAAGAGATTTATTGTATTTGATTGCAGGGTTGTATGAGAGAGACCATCTTCATCCTACGCCTCCCATGGATTGATAAACCTTAGGTCATCCACTTGAGGGAAATTTGCTACTGTCCTACAAAACTTTGCACTTGGAGGCCCAACAACATCTACCAGAATAAAAGTTGCATAGTAGACATCAAGGCATCATGTCCAAGACAAGTAGACCGACTCCTGCCTGCATCTACTACTATTACTCCAGCCATCGACCGCTATCCAGCATGCATCTAGGGTATCAAGTTAATGAAGACAGAGTAACGCTTTAAGCAATATGACATGATGTAGACAAAGTAAACTCAAGGAATATGAATATACCCCATCATTTTACCCTTAATGGCAACAATACAAATACGTGTCTTGTCCTCTAGTTTGTCACTGGGATAGAGCACCGCAAGATTGAACCCATCACAAAGCACCTCTCCCATTGCAAGATAAATCAATCTAGTTGGCCAAACCAAATGGATATATCGGAGAGAAATACAAAGCTATAACAATCATGCATAAATAAGTTCAGAAAAGACTCAAATATTTCTCGTGAATAATCTGATCATAAACCCATATTTCATCGGATCCCAACAAACACACCGCAAAAGAAGATTACATCGGATAGAACTCCAAGAAGATCGAGGAGAACATGGTATTGAAGATCAAAGAGAGAGAAGAAGCCATCTAGCTACTAGCTATGGACCCGTAGGTCTATGGTAAACTACTCATACATCATCAGAAGGGTAGCAAGGTTGATGTAGAAGCCCTCCGTGATCGATTCCCTCTCCAGCAGAGTGCCGGAAAAGGCCTCCAGATGGGATCACGGAAGAACAAAAGCTTGCGGCGGCGGAAAAGTTATTTCGTGTGGCTCTTTGGTATATTGAGAATATTTGAGAATTTATAGAGGCAGAATTAGGTCAAGATGTGCCACGAGGGGCCCACAAGCCTGGGGGCATGCCTACCCCCCTAGACGCGCCTCCCGAGCTTGTCGCTCCCTCGTAACTCCTCCGGTCTTCTCCCGAACCTTCTAGGGTCTCTCTTGGTCCAGAAAAAATCAATCCAAAGTTTTTTCTTTGTTTGGACTCCATTTGATATTGATTTTCTGAAAAGCCAAAAACAAGCAGAAAAACAGCAACTGGCACTGGGTACTAGGTTAATAGGCTAGTCCCAAAAAATGATATTTAATTGCTTATAAAGCATCCAAGATTGATACTATAATAGCATGGAAAAATCAAAAATTATAGATACGTTGGAGACGTATCAATACCATAAAAAGATTACATGATAAACATGCTAGGTAGTATTCAACATCAAAAATTATCTTTGTTTTATCATTTACCTACTCGAGGATGAGCAAGAATTAAGCTTGGGGATGTTGATACGTCTCCGACATATCCATAATTTTTGATTGTTTCATGCTATTATTATATCAATCCTACATACTTTATATGCAATTTTATATCATTTTTGGGAACTAACCTATTAACTCAGTGCCCGGTGCCACTTCCTATTTTTTGCCTATTTTATTGTTTCAGGGAAAAACTATACCAAACGAAGTCCAAACGCAATAAAAGTTTACGGTGATTTGTTCTGGACCAGAAGACACCCAGGAAGCTTCGGGAGGAGGCCAGAAGACCTACAAGGTAGCCACAAGCTCACCCCGCGCACCCCAGGGGGGCGCCACCTGAGCTTGTGGGCCCCATGTATCTCCGTTTGACCTAATTCCAAGCCTATAAATTCCCTAAAATCCAAAAAACACCAGAGTGCCACCCAAAACAATTTTTCCGCCGTCGCAAGTCTCTGTTGTTCTGCGATCTCATCTGGAGGCCTTTTCCGATAATCTGCCGGAGGGGAATCGATCACGGAGGGCTTCTACATCAACCTTGCTGCACCTCCGATGATGTGTGAGTAGTCCACCATAGACCTACGGGTCCATAGTGATTAGCTAGATGGCTTTCTCTCTCTCTTTGATCTTCAATACAATGTTCTCCTCGGAGATTGATCCGATGTAATCTTCTTTGCGGTGTGGTTGTTTGGATCCGATGAATTGTGGGTTTATGATTTGAATATTCATTGAAAGTAATTGAGTCTTTTCTGAACTTTATTATGTATGATTGTTATAGCTATGTAATGCTTTCCGTTCTATCCGTTTGGTTTGGCCAACTAGATTGATTTATCTTCAGTGGAAGTGGTGCATAGTAGTAGGTTCAATCTTGCGGTGTCCTCACCTCGTGACAGAAGGGGTAGCGAGGCACGTATTATATTGTTGCTACTAAGGGTAAAACGACGGGGTTTAATCATATTGCGTGGTTTTATCCTATCAACATTATGTCATCTTGCTTAAAGCATTACTCTGTTCGTCGTGAACTTAGTACCCTAGATGCAGGGAGGAGTCGATCGATTGGTGAAGTAATAGTAGTAGATGCAGGCAGGAGTCGGTCTACTTGTCACGGACGTAATGCTTATATACATGATCATGCCATGAATATCATCATAAGTATGCGTTTTTCTATCAATTGCCCAACAGTAATTTGTCTACCCACCGTATGCTATTTTTATAAGAGAGATGCCTCTAGTGAAAACTATGGCCCCCGGGTCTATTTTAATCATATTACACAATCCAAAAATACCCTGCTGCAATTTATTTACATTTATTTTACTTTGCAATTTATCTATCTACCACTACCAGATTTAATCCTTGCAATTAACGAGTACAAGGGGATTGACAACCCTCTTTCCCGCGTTGAGTGCAAGTATTTGCTCTTGTGTGTGCTGGTACTATTGACGGGTGTTTGGGTGGTTCTCCTATTGGTTCGATAACCTTGGTTCTCTACTGAGGGAAATACTTATCCGCTACTATATTGCTTCACCCTTCCTTTTCGGGGAAAATCCGAACGCAGCTCACAAGTAGCAATGGCGAAGCCCCCGGTTTAGCCGTGGTGGCTGGGATGGTCGATGAGGTGACCTCGGAGCCCTTATGTCAGCCAACGTGATGGAGTAGGTCAGCGTGGTGGACATCGGCTTGATGAAGCGACGACATGGCGATGCCGACATAGGTCAGAATTCGTGACATGGTCGATGCTGGCATGATGAAGTCATGGTGCGACGATGCCGGTGAGACCGACCGGCTCAATCCTTGGTGCGACGAAGTTGTCTTGGCAGTGCCGAACTCCTGGTTGGTTAACCGAGGTGATGATGCGATGTTGTTGACGTCGGCCCGACGAAGCGACGGCGTGGCTGGCGCAGGTCGGCATCCGTGGAGCAACCAGGTCGGACTGGCTTGACACCTACGCGATGGTGAGGAGCACCTCGGAAAAGGCTCAAAATTTGTAGGGATGTTTTTGATAACAAAACACAATACCCTAGAAAAAAACCTTGGGTCGAATTCGTTTTCGCGCAGAAAATATATTCAAGTTTGATGCACTCCTCGGGCCCCCTCCAGATCTTGCACTGTCGGATTGAGCTCAAATTTTTGAGGGGTTGTTAATATGAGAATTCCTCAGCACATGAACAGTTGGATCCTCCAAAAGATGTCCGAGCTGATCGATGGACTCTTCACCACGAACACGTGCGGATTTCCGCCCAGATCCGACAGGGCCTCGTTATATTGGTGATTCCCGAAGATTCCGACATCAGATCGTGATGAAATTTTACGGGGTTGATGCGGACTCAATTCCGCATATTCCAGCGTAGGATTCATCAAATCGACGCTCGAGGAGGCGGGGACTGATAACCCACAAGTATTGGGGATCGCGACAGTCTTCGTGGGTAGTATTTTACCCAATTTATTGATTCGATACAAGGGGAGCCAAAGAATATTTATAAGCCTTAGCAGTTGAGTTGTCAATTCAACCACACCTGCAGAGCTAAATATTTGCAGCAAAGTATTTAGGAGCACAGTAGTTTGATAGTTTTGATAGTAATAGTAACAAGAACAGTAGCAGTGTTGTAGTAATTGTAACAGCAGTAGCAACAGTAGTAACTTAGCAAAGATCAATATGAGCAAAGCGTAGGCATTGAATCAGCGATGGATATTTGTGTTGGATGACATTCATCATGTAACAGTCACAACCAAGAGCGATACACAATAGCTCCAATTCATCAATTCAATGTAGGCATGTATTCCGTATATAGTCATACGTGCTTATAATAAGAACTTGCATGACATCTTTTGTCCTACCCTCCCGTGGAAGCGGGGTCCATAAGGAAAACTAAGAGATATTAAGGCCTCCTTTTAATATAGAACCGGAACAAAGCATTAACACATGGTGAATACATAAACTCCTCATACTACGGTCATCACTGGAGTGAATCCCAATTATTGTCACCTTGGGGTCTGCGGATCATAACACATAATAGGTGCACATAACTTGCAAGGTAGGATCCAAAACACATTTATATTCATGAAAACGTAATAGATTCAGATCTGAAATCATGGCACTCGGGCCCTAGTGACAAGCATTAAGCATAGCAAAGTCATAGCAACATCAATCTCACAACATAGTGGATACTAGGGATCAAGCCCTAACAAATTAACTCGATTACATGATAAATCTCATCCAACTCCATCACCATCCAGCAAACCTACGAAGGAATTACTCACTCCCGACGGTGAGCATCATGGAATTGTTGATGAAGAAGGGTTGATGATGACGACGGCGACGAATCCCCCTCTCCGGAGCCCCGAACGGACTCCAGATCAGCCCTCCCGATGAAGAACAAGAGGTGTCGGCGGCTCTGTATTGTAAAACGCAATGATTCCTTCTCTCTGATTTTTTTTCTCCACGAGACGGTACTTATGGAGTTGGAGTTAAGGCAAACGGAGGTTTGTGGGACCCATGAGCTCACATGGCGGCCCCCCTCTAGCAGGTCTTTTCGCCAATAATTCTTATATATTTCAGAAAAATTCTCCGTAAAATTTCAGTCCCATCCGAGAACTTTTATTTCTGCACAAAAAACAACACCATGGTAGTTCTGCTGAAAACAACGTTAGTTCAGGTTAGTTTCATTCAAATAATGCAAATTAGAGTCCAAAACAAGAGCAAAAGTGTTTGGAAAAGTAGATACGTTTGGGACGTATCAGGGACTATGAAAACGGTTCCGTTGTCTAGAAAATTCTACACGGTCGCGCAAGAGCAATTTTGACGTTGAGCCCCTGAGATTCATGGATGAAAATTTCTATGATCTCGGTTGAGATCGAAGCAAATGTTGATGAAGACACCCATCAATCCTTGATAGATCCGACATGGAGCGTAGTCCTCGCCCTGACCGAGGTGACTAGTCGAGTAGGCGACGAAGACACTGGCGCCGAAGACGAAGATCCATTCCGGCGCGTAGATCATGTATGGAACCGATATGGATTCCCATTGAATCACGGCGACTACATAGCGGGACCTGCATGGGCCACCAGTGAAGGAGTTGATTCCGGCAGATCTCGGGTAGGGGGTCCCAAGCTAATAGCCTTGATGCGATGGTAACAATGGACACAGGGATTTACCTAGAGTGCATATGGATATGACCCGATGCAAGACTTGTTGCATGATCTGTTTCCTCAAAATAATAATCCAACTGAGCAAACAATGACACCACCATCTAACAAGGAGGAACCAAATAATGAAGCAGCAAAGTTCTATAAATTGCTTGACAACTATAACCAGCCACTTTACGAAGGGTCTAGTACCACTAAATTATCTGCACTAGTTAACTTGCTTCACATTAAGAACTTGGGAAAGTGGAGCGACAAGTCCTTCACCATGTTGTTTGAATATCTGCGGAAGGCTTTCCTACCACAAAACTCTACTTTGCCAAATTCTTATTATGAAGCGAAAAAAACTATTCAGGAACTAGGACTGAGTTATAGGAAAATTGATGCTTGCACGAATCATTGCATACTCTACTGGAAAGAAGATATAAATGCGGAGTCATGCAAGGTGTGTGGAGCATCTAGATGGAAAGAAGACAAGGGCACATGCACCACTATGCACTCGGCAAAAGGGAAGAAGATTCCACAAAAATAATGCGGTATTTTCCATTAAAGCCAAGGCTGCAAAGGATGTTCATTAGGTGGCATGCGGAGGGCAGCGTAGATGATGGTGTGATGAGATGCCTTGCTGACTCGAAAGCTTGGAAATATTTTGATGAAAAAAACATCTCATCAAAGGAAATTCGCAATCTTAGGTTTTGTCTCTCTTCTGATGGTCTCCAACCATATAAAACCATGCGAACATCTTATATCATTTTTTTTAGAAAAGGAGGATCACCCCGGCCTCTACATCAGAATGATGCATGCAACCCCTTTATTAAGCAAAGTATCCGAAATGTCTGCGGTCTAGTACAAGCTCGCTCGGAGCTAAAAAAGTTTTAAAAAATGGTAAAAGTTGCCACAACCAGCAAAAATAGGATGAGATGACTAAACACCTAGCCTATCATTGGATCGCCATCCAAACCGGTTGTAGATATCCCGAGTTACCATCTCCCACTGGGTAGACCCAGTAACCAAAGGCTCCCTGGCTTCCGCAGGATTGAGTAACGACCACGTACGGATCCAAGTAGTGGCCCTGTAGATAACCTGCAAAAAATTTATACGAGTTTGTCTGTTAAAAATCATATCATTTCCGCAGTTCCATATAGCCCAAAGTAATGTGCATACTCCTGTCCGAATATGCTTCGTAGTATTTGGCTCTACTCCATTTAGCCACGTCCCAAATTACGTGTGAATACTATTTGGAGGGGTGATATTAAAGGCTATATGAATTTAACACCATAATAGTTTGGCAAGTGGACAATCGAGAAAGAGGTGTTTAATAGTTTCATCTTGATCACAAAAGCAGTATCATTGACTACACTCCCAAGTACGATTTGTCAAGTTATCCTTAGTCAAAATCACCTCCTTGTGAACAAACCACATGAAGACTTTGATTCTTAAAGGCACTTTAATCTTCAAAATATGTATCGATTTCGGAATTGGACCAGAGTTAATTAGGTCTACATACATAGATTTCACTGAGAAGATTCTGTCCGTAGATAGTCTCCAGTGGATAGTATCTGGCTCATCAGAGAGGTGAACGTCCATCAACCTCCGCACCAGATGTAGCAATGTGTCCCATCGGTCTCCTACTAAAGATCTCCGGAATTGAATGTTTAGAGGATTAGACTGTAATACTGTAGCAACATGAGCCTCCTTACGCTGTACAATATTATACAAAGACGGATATTGTGTGGCTAAAGGCGCCTCCCCTAACCAAGTATCCTCCCAGAATCTAGTCGAACTACCATTTCCAATGATGAATCCTATGGAAGAAAGCCACTTTCGTTCTCATTAACCCCTTCCAGAAAGGTGAATCATTGGATCTAATGGTAACCTGGGCCAAGATCTTAGATTGTAGGTACTTATGACGCAAAATTTTTACCCACGTGCCTTCGGTCTCAACAGAAAGCCTGTACATCCATTTACTGAGCAGGCATCTATTCTTTATCTCTAAATTCTCAATCCCGAGCCCATCCTGGTCCTTCGGTCTACAAATGATGTCCCACTTAGTAAGCCTATACTTTCTCTTTATTTCATGGCATTGCCAAAAAAATCGTGATCGATAGAAATCTAACCTTTTCCGTACCCTACAGGTACTTCAAAGAAAGACAAAAGGAACATCGGCATACTCGTGAGCACTGAGTTTATCAGTACCAACCGACCACCGTAAGCCATAAGCTTACCCTTCCAGCGCCTTAGTTTTTTTCAAATCGATCTTCAATACACTTCCACTACTTGTTAGAAAGCTTGCGATGGTGAATTGGTATGCCCAGATAACTAAACGGTAGGGTACCCAGTTCACGTTCGAACAGTTGTTTATAAGCATCTTGTTCATCTTTGGCTCTCCCAAAACAGAACAATTCACTTTTGTTAAAATTAATCTTCAATCTCGACAACTGTTCGAATAGGCATAGCACGAGCTTCATATTTCTAGCCTTTGCCAGATCATGATCCATGAAAATAATAGTGTCGTCAGCATATCGTAGTATGGACACCCCGCCATCCACAAGATATGGTACTAGTCCTCCTACTTGGCCATCCTCTTTAGCTCTACCTATGAGAATTGCCAACATATCTGCCACTATATTGAACAAGATAGGAGACATCGGGTCCCCCTGTCTTAGACCCTTTTGCGTCTAGAAGTAATGACCTATGTCATCATTCACTTTAATCCCGACGCTGCCTTTTTGTACAAATAAATCGACCTGCTTCCTCCAGGAATCGTCGAATCCCTTCATATGTAAGGCTTGTTGGAGGAGCGTCCATTTAACCATATTGTACGCTTTTTCGAAATCCACCTTGAAGACCACCCCATCCAGTTTCTTCGAGTGGATCTCATGTAGTGTTTCATGTAGGACAACCACACGCTCTAGTATGTTTCTGCCCGGCATGAAAGCCGTCTGAGTTGGTTGCACCACACTATGTGCAATCCGTGTCAGTCAGTTGTACCAACTTTAGTAAAAAAATTAAAGCTCACATTGAGCAAACATATCGGTTTGAACTGCTCAATACGCACTGTCTCCTCCTTCTTTGGCAACAACGTTATTGTTCCAAAGTTTAGGTGGAATAGTTGTAGTTGTAAAAATTTGGGGGAAAATTTCACTTCCCCATAGGGATGCACACAGTCTTTTAGGTATGAGTACTCGGATTTTTAGTCTCGGTTATCGGTTACGCACCAAGCCTAGTCCTCAATAAATATGCGTGAGTACCAGGAAAGCCTGGTCCTTAAGAATAAATAGGAACCTAAATTCGCTTCCTTGAGGATTTGAACCTAGGTGTTGGGTTTGTACATCCACTCCCCCAACCAGTTGAGTTAGGATCACTCCCCAACATCTTATAGCATTTGGCCCGTATTCATTGTTCCCCTAAATTTGCCCCCATGGATGTGCATGAAACAAGAAAATGTGCTGTTGTCCATGTTGATTCCAGGGCCTGATGGTCCTGGTGATGCAATTGATATTTATCTGCAACCACTTGTAGAGGAACTTATTGAACTATGGAACGAGGGTGTTGACACTTATGATGCATCAACGAAAACAAGTTTCACACTGCGTGCAGCACTTCTGTGGATGGTCCATGACTTCCCTGGTTATGCCAACCTCACTGGATATAGCACAAAAGGAAAATTCGCTTGTCCGGTATGCCAAAGTGGGACTTGTTCATTAAGGCTTAAAAAAGGTGGGAAGTTCTGTTACATGGGTCATCGACGCTTTCTTCCTAAAAACCATAGGTGGAGAAAAGATAAAAAAAATCTTTTGATGGTAGCATAGAAACCAGAGAACCACCAACACCCTTAACAGGACAAAATGTGATGGACCAAGTGGCTGATCTAGACGGGATTATCTTGTCTAAAGATGCAAGTAAGAAGACAAAGGTGTCCCACGATGAGAGAGGAGATAGCTGGAACAAAAGAAGCATATTTTGTAATTTGCCATATTTCAAAACTCTTTTGTTGCGCCATAACCTTGATGTCATGCATATAGAAAAGAATATATGTGATAGCATCATGGGAACAATTATGGATGTCAAAGGAAAAAACAAAGGATAACATAAATTCTCGGCGCGATTTGGAACTAATGAAAATAAGGCCAGGTATGCATCCGGACGAGGAAGAGGACAAGCCTACTTTTCCATCTGCACCTTTCACTTTGCTTTCGCCCAATAAGATTTTGTTCCTTCAGCTTTTTAAGGACCTCGAAGTTCCAGATGGATTTTGTTCAAACCTTTGCCGCTGCACTAATATGAAAGAGAAAAAAAATTCAGGACTGAAGAGCCACGACTGCCATGTTATACTAAATCATTTACTTCCTCTTGCACTGCGTGGACTTGTTCCCCAGAATATTTATGACCCTCCGGTTGAGCTTTCCCAGTTCTTTAATTTGCAAATTAAACTCCAAATCACTTTCAGTAGAAGAACTTAATGAAATGCAGGCCCAAATACCTGTGACACTATGTAAGCTTGAAAAGAAATTCCCACCATCCTTTTTTGACGTCATGATGCATCAGCCTGTTCATTTGGCTAATGAGGCTCTTGTTGGTGGACCTACAATACATCGGTGGATGTATCTCTTTGAGAGACAAATAAAGTGTCTGAAATCGCTAGTGCGAAATTTGGCACGACCTGAGGCTTCGATTACAGAGGGATACATTGCAGAAGAGTTCATTACATTGTGCTCTATGTATTTGGATGATGTCGAGACAAAGCATAATCGACCAGGCAGAATCAATGATGCTCCAGGGGATGACAACTATTATTTGTCAATATTCAATCCTGATGGAAGGCCATCCGGTGGTCGTAAACCTAGAGATCTTAATCTTCTTGAAGCAGAGCAAGCTCATATTTATGTTTTGAGAAATTGTGATGAAGTTCAACCATTTATCAGGTACTGATTAGTCACTTAACTTATTAACTACATAGTCAACTAATTTTTGCATGCCCATATCAATTAAGCTTTGTATTATTGTAGTGAGTACTCCAGTAGTCAAGATAGATGTTCACTGCAACCATTTACCACCATGTGGAACCAGAAGTTCAATCAGTGGTTCAAAGAGAAGGTAAAGATTCCAGAATAAAGTCTGTATGTACATACATATGCACGTACATTTTAGTATTTCTGTGTGAAGATGTTAACATAGCTATTTGTCACTCCATAGGTAGCTAGCTTGCATGAACATGATAAGAGTGAGCTCACGGAAGACCTTTTGGCACTATCACGTGGTCCATTGGAAAATGTAACATGTTTTACTGGCTATGACATGAATGGATTCAGATATCGTGTTCAAAGTCGAGACAGACACCTCTGCACACAGAACAGTGGGGTGGCTGTACTTTCAGAACAAGGGGATAATGGTAATACAGTAGAATATTATGGCATATAATAAAGTCGAAGCTGCCGTGTGCGTCCCTTTCGGTGACGGTTAGGGTTAGGGTTGGCGATCCAGAGGCGATCCTGCCGTGTGCGTGATTGTCTCGATCCCCAGCCGGGCGCCATCGCTTCAATCTTTCGTTCCTGGTGATCTGGTCCTTCCCTGGTTTCCTGTGCGCCTCTAGTCTCCGTGGTTGGTTCCTCCTGCGTGGCGCCGCCGTCAGGGTTCTGGAGGATCACATCTGTCCAGATCAGATCGGAGGTTTTTCTCATCAATCCGGGCCAGTAACCCTGATGGAGAAGGTGTCTAGTCTCATGGAGAAGTTGCAGTTGTCTGAGGCGGAGAAGAAAGGGATCCGGATTGGATGGTCCGACGGCAAGAAGGTTGGGGTAGTAGATCCGCAAGCCATGGTGAAACTGTTCTCGAAAAAACCGGCAATTGAAGAAGCACTGGAGAACTCTGTTGGCCGCGTTTGGTGTCCGCTTAGGGGTGTGGAATGCAAGACCATGGGGGAGAATGTTTTCCTTGTCAAGTTCTTACAACAATCAGGGAAGAGGAAAGCAATGGAGGATGGGCCGTGGATGTTTTGTAGTGATGCTTTGGTGCTTGAAGAATTTGATCCGAGGAAGACACTGGAGGAATATGAATTCGCTACAATGCCGGTCTGGGTTAGAGTCTCGGGTCTGCCGTTAGGGATGTTGAATGAAAGTGCAGGGGAGAAGATAGGGGATGAAGTTGGGGAGTTCATGGAAGCCGAAGTGGTTGTGGATGCGGGGACTAGATGTCGTATCTTGCGCGTGAAGATCAGAATCAATATCAGGGAGCCGCTGTGGCGTGGAATCACTATACATGATGAGGAAAGGCAAAGGATGGAATCTGGAAATGATCAGGGAAAGGGGCAGCTGAAGAAGAAGGAGAATGAAGAAGGAAGATGGTGCCCGTTTGCCTATGAGTTCATCCCAGACTTTTGTTATACATGCGGGGTGATAGGGCATACTGATAAACCGTGCTTGACTAAATTGAAGAGAGGCGAGGTGCAACAGTGGGGGCCGTGGTTAAGCTGGAAGCCTACGAAGAGGGTGGACTGGGGGTCGGATAGCAGCTCGGGAAGCAAGTGGAAAGGAGGGAGAGGGCGTTACATAGAGAACTTTGGCAGTAAAAACAATAGGTCTTCAGGTAGCGACAGCAAGTCCTGGAGGAAGGAGGATGTCTTGGTACAGGAGAAGAATAGAAAGAAAGAAGATGATGGAGAAGTAACTAGTCCACTGAAAATTACCACTGGTCAAGACGGGGTGGAGAAGGAAAGTAGTGAGCGCAGGAAGCAGCTGACTTTTGCGGAGAAGACAAGTGAAGCTAGTGGGCCGATGCAGACAGAGCAAGACGGTGGTACAGTGGTAGAACTACAGCCAAAAATGGGGGGCCCGGCTGCATTGAGTGAGCCAGAAATAGAAGCTATGGCGGGGTCCACAACCATGCAGAGAAACACCCCCATGCACGTCGATCGGGACGCTGATGGTGCCGTGCAGCAGGACAGGGAGAAACCGATGATCACAGGAGACAGTAGGAAAGGCCGGAAGTTGAGGAAGGCTGGGGATGGGAGCCGTCGTGTGGGAGTTGTGGTAGCAGGGGATGGAGAGATTGGAGGGAAGAAGAGAGGGGTGGAAGAGATGGAGACGGAGGAGGATGGGGATGGGAAGAAACAGAAGCTAGACAACACTGATGCAGATGGTACAAAGTGTCCAAACACTGCGAACACGGGGCTGCAGGTACAGCTCCGCGAGGACAAATGAGAATAATAGCTTGGAACTGTCGGGGGCTCGGGAACAGGCCGGCAGTTTGAGGTCTTCTGGAACTCCAGAAGAAGGAAGATCCCGATGTTTTATTTCTTTCTGAAACTAGGATGAATAAAAATAAAGTGGAGAAGCTCCGGTACACTTTGGGGATGCCACGACTGGTCTATAAAGCTTGTGAGGGTAAGAGTGGAGGGTTGGCAATGCTATGGAAGAGAGAGGTGAATTTGAGCCTCCGCTGGTTGGGGAGAATGCACATTGATGTTACGATTGAGGAGGAGGATGTCTACAAATGGAGATTCACCGGTATCTATGGAGAGTCAAGGATGGAGTACAAGGAAGAAACATGGCGGCTGCTGCGTACATTACATCAACAGGAGAAGCTGCCGTGGGTGTGTATGGGTGACTTCAACGAGATCCTCTACAACTTCGAGAAGCAAGGAGGGGTACCCAGAGCACAAGTTTACATGGACCGGTTCCGTGATGCTTTAAATTTCTGTAATTTAAATGACCTCGGGTTCGAGGGGGATGTTTTTACATGGCGTAATAATAATTACTGTTTGGACGGGTATATCCATGAACGTCTTGATAGAGCTGTGGCAAATGCGCCGTGGTGTATGAGATTTCCAAGTTTTAAGGTGCGGAATGGTTGGTCGGAACATTCTGACCACAGGCCCGTTATTCTGGACGTGCATGGTTCGGTTCGGCGTAGTCGCCCCAAGCCAAACAACTTGAACAAGAGATTTGAAGCCCGGTGGTTGCTTGAAGATGGTTGTGAAGACGTAGTAGTACAGGCCTGGGAGGGGGCTGCCCAACATGGTGATGTACAAGTGATGGATAGACTGAAGGAGGTAGCTAAAAACTTGGACGTGTGGAGTAGGGAGGTCCTGGGCGACTTGCAGAAGAGGATAAAAAAACTTCGGTTGGAGTTAGTGGAATGCCGCTGTAGTGACTTAACAGAAGCTAGAGTCAGGAAAGAACAAGTTATACGCTTTAAACTTGGCCGCCTAGAAGAGCAGCTGGACGTGTTTTGGAAACAGAGAGCCCATGTGAAGATTTTTTTTTTGAAACTATCATGTTTTTTATAGCAAATTTGGAAACTATATGACTTAATTCAAAAAAAATCAGTAGTATGACCCCGTCAGCCTCTGTAAGGCCGAAGAGGGCCTTTTCGGCCAGCAGTAAGCCGAAGAGGGCTTTTCGGCCTCCCGTTGGCCGAAAAGAGTGCGAGGTGGGCCGAACAGTACTCTTTGGTCAATGGTTGGCCGAAGAGTAGTAACTTCGGCCAACCATTGGCCGAAGAGTACTCTTTGGTCAATGGTTGGCCGAAGAGTAGTAACTTCAGCCAACCATTCAGCAGAACATACTCTTGCCCTTCGACGATGCGGTACTCTTGCCCTTCGACGATGCGGTACTCTTGCCCTTGGTGCTCGGCATGAAAAGATCATCTTCGTCCTCGCTGTCTTCGGTCCATAAATAAGTATGTTCTGCTGCAGCCTTTAGGAATGCTTCACCCTTATGTTGTTGCTTCTTCCACCTTCCATGCAACGTGAGAAGTTCTTTTCGTATCTCCTCAAAGGTCCTTGCAGGCCACCCGGACCTACTTAATGCGTGAGCCAACTCATTCAGTAAGGTGTCACTACTGAGGAGTTCGTCCCATGGAACTATCCTATTGTCTATCTCGAAATTGGCGGCTAATCTCAGAAGACGTTTCGACATACTAGGGTGAAAACTACGATCGAAAGGATAACCGGACATCTTGACGAGACTACACTGGCCTGCTTACCCTCCTTAGTGTGGAGGGGGTTTTATAGGTGGAGAAGAGAAAATGGCGGGAAAGAAGATGGCGGGACAGAATGGCGGGAAAGAAAATGGCGGGAAAGAAGATGGCGGGAGAGAATGGCGGGAAAGAAGATGGCGGGAGAAAATGGAGGGAGAGAATGGCGGGAGAAAATGGCGGGAGCAAATGGAGGGAGAGAATGGCGGGAGAAAATGGAGGGAGAGAATGGCGGGAGAAAATGGCGGGAGAAAATGGCGGGAAAGAAAATGGCAGGAGAAAATGGCGGCAAAGAATGACGGGAGAAAATGGCGGCAAAGAATGGCGGGAAAGAAAATCGCGGGAGAAAATGGAGGGAAAGAACGGCGGGAAAGAAAATGGAGGGAAAAAGATTGCGGGAAAGTACATTTTTTTTCATGTATAATACGGCAATGGTTGTACAGGGTTTATAAGGCAGTTTTAAATATAAAAAAACACTTCGGCCAATGGTTGGCCGAAGTTACTACTCTTCGGCCAACCATTGACCAAAGAGTACTCTTCGGCCAATGGTTGGCCGAAGTTACTACTCTTCGGCCAACCATTGACCAAAGAGTACTGTTCGACCCACCTCGCACTCTTTTCGGCCAACGGGAGGCCGAAAAGCCCTCTTCGGCTTACTGCTGGCCGAAAAGGCCCTCTTCGGCCTTACAGAGGCTGACGGGGTCATACTACTGATTGTTTTGAATTAAGTCATATAGTTTCCAAATTTGCTATAAAAAACATGATAGTTTCAAAAAAAAATCCCATGTGAACTGGTTGACAAGGGGTGATCGCAATACTGACT
This sequence comes from Elymus sibiricus, assembly GCA_039707655.1. Classification (NCBI taxonomy): domain Eukaryota; kingdom Viridiplantae; phylum Streptophyta; class Magnoliopsida; order Poales; family Poaceae; genus Elymus; species Elymus sibiricus. The sequence continues at coordinate 356,993,885 of CM077672.1, forward strand.
ATTTCCATGGCTTTGCCTCAGCTAGGAAAAGGACCAATCAGATTACAAAATTAAAGGGTGATGATGGGGTGGAGGTAGAAGGGGAGGAGGGCTTAAAGGCCCTCGTATTTAACCATTTCTTTGGCTTGTTTACCCCCATGGCAGGTACACAGATGGAGAGGGTGCTTAACCATGTAACACCTCGAGTAACCTCACAAATGAACACTTTTCTCTAGAAAGAGTACACGTCACAGGAAATAAAAAGTGCTTTGGATGATATGGGGGATCTCAAGGCCCCTGGTGCGGATGGTATGCCGGCGATTTTTTACAAGAGGTTTTGGGGTACGGTGGGACAAGTTGTGGTGCAGGAAGTGCTTCACGTTTTGCAGGGTGGCAGTATACCAGAGGGATGGAATGAAACTATTGTGGTACTCATCCCAAAGGTTCGGAACCCAGATCGTATCAAGGATCTTCGCCCTATTAGCCTTTGCAACGTGGTGTACAAGCTTGTCTCCAAAGTTCTCGCAAACCGTCTTAAAATGATCTTGGATGAGATTATTTCGGCAAATCAGAGCGCCTTTGTGCCGGGAAGGCTTATCTCAGATAACACCATTTTGGCTTATGAGATGACTCATTTTATGAGAAGGAAAAGAAGTGGGAAAGATGTGTATATGGCCCTCAAACTGGACATGAGTAAGTCTTACGATAGGGTGGAGTGGCCTTTCTTGGAAGGGATGATGTACAGGCTAGGCTTTGCGGATGAATTTATCAAATTGGTCATGAAGTGTGTCAGCACTGTTACCTACAGATTTCGGGTCAATGGGGATCTCACTGATGTTATTATCCCAGGACGAGGTCTAAGGCAGGGCGACCCCATCTCGCCCTACCTCTTCCTAATTTGCAACCCGTGTTTCTCAGCTATGTTGCACCATGCTGAACGGGAGGGGAGTATACGTGGTATTCAGTTGGCTCCAGCAGCACCGCGTGTTAGTCATCTGCTATTTGCAGATGATTCTCTGCTAGTAATGGAAGCTACTGTCCAAGGGGTACAAGCTGTGAGGTCGATGCTGCAAGATTACGAGGAGTGCTCAGGTCAAGTCATTAACAGGGACAAATCGTCCGTTATGTTTAGTACAAATGCCAAGCAGAGTATAAATTTTTTGTTGCTACAGGAACTTCAACTGGGTGCTGAGACACATGGAGGGAAGTATTTAGGACTACCCAACTATATCGGCAAGTCGGTGAAGAAATGTTTTATGTATATAAAGGACAGTATAATGGGTAGATTACATGGTGGTATGGAGAGATGTTTGTCTACTGCTGGGAAAGAAATTTATGTCAAAGCGGTGGCGCAAGCGATTCCCACCTATGCCATGGCCTGTTTTGATCTGACAAAATCTCTTTGCGATGAAATTAGTCAGTTCATCTGTCAGTACTGGTGGAACCAACAGGAGGGCGAGAGGAAGATGCACTGGATTGGTTGGGAAAAGTTGAAATTATCAAAGAAGGAAGGAGGATTAGGCTTCCGGGATCTGTACTCCTTTAACATGGCTATGCTCGTGCGCCAGGGTTGGAGACTCATACAAGCACCAGATTCTCTTTGTGCGCAAGTTCTTCGGGCCAAGTATTATCCAAATGGGAATTTGTTAACGGCTGAGCCGGTTGCTGGGATGAGTTATGTGTGGAGGAGTATTCTGGGAGGGCTAGAGGTGTTAAAAGAGGGCATCATATGGCGAATTGGTGATGGGACGAGTGTGAGAATTTGGGACGATCCATGGATCCCGAGGGGTACCACCCGCAGACCAGCCTCGCACGAAGGAGCAAACCTTCTGTCCAAGGTATCTGAGTTAATTGATCCTCACACAGGCGGCTGGGACAGCAACTTGGTCGCACAATGTTTCCACCCCGATGATGTCCAAACAGTACTAAGTATCCCAATTTGTGATCAAGCAGAAGACTTTATAGCCTGGCATTTTGATAGCAAGGGGATCTTCTCGGTTAAATCTGCGAATAAGATTCATGTGAAGTTACTGAAAGAGGAGGCGATCAGGCAACATGGTACTAGTTCTGCAAATGTTGAGCCCCATGATGGAATTTTCCAAGCGATCTGGGAGGTAAATTGTCCTCCGAGGGTTCATCATTTTCTGTGGCGGTTTGCACACAATAGTCACCCTATGTATATGAACATCAATCGAAAAGGTGTGGACCTGGACACACGTTGTGCTGTTTGCAAGAAATATTTTGTGGATGGGGGACATCTCTTCCTGAAGTGCAAGCAAATTAAGCACAGGTGGCGAGCCATGTTTCTTGAAGATGTCAGGCAAACACTTCTCTACTGTACCACGGCCAAAGAAATGTTGTCAGTTGTTTTTGCGTTACCAGCAGAGAAAAAGCTTCAAGTGGTAGCCCTTTTATGGTGCTGGTGGACAGAACGGAACATGGGTAATCATGGAGAGAAGAGAATGGAGGTGGAAGCGTTTTGCTACACTGTCAATCATCATGCTGCTGAATGGAATGAGTTCCTCAGTCCTAAGCCCAGTGTGCCAACGCCAGTGCAGCGAGTCAGCTGGGAGAAGCCCGCGACTGACACTGTAAAAATCAATACGGACGCAGCGTTCTCGCAACGGTCAGGCTCTGGCGGGTGGGGCTTCATCTGCAGAGATGATACAGGAGATCTGCGATTTGCTGTAGCAGGCGCTAAGCAAGGTCTGCCAGATGCTCTACATGCAGAAACCATAGCTCTAAATCAAGCAATAGAGTGGGCAGACAGACTCGGGGTTGGCCGGGTTATTTTTGAGACAGATTGTCTTGTCCTGCAGCAAGCCATCTCCTCTAGCACTTACGACTTTGCACCTTTGGGTGTGCTCTTCAGTGACATCCGTTTCAAACTTAGAACGCTCTTCATTGAGGCCAAAGTGGTGTATGCACCAAGAGCTTTGCGTCTTTGGTGAATTTAGAGAATGGTTCACCAGCTATCCTGATGATGTAATCAGTGCTGTGACCGGCGATCAGGCCGTGTCTTAATGGAATACCTGTGTTCCATGTCAAAAAAGAAAGAATATTATGGCATATTGACAGAGATAGTCGAGCTGCAATATTTAGGTGGAGTGGCGGATCTTAGTGTAGACCAACAGGGGCCATGGCCCCCCCTTGATTTTTGCATCCATATAAGAACATGCTATATTTTAGGCCTAATTAGTGTTTAAACTAGAGATTAAGGCCCCCTTCTCTATTAATTTGGTTCTCTTTGAGTAATGGCCCCCTCTTGAATCATGCTCAAGCTCCGCCACTGTTTAGGTGGAAGGCGTGTCACATTATTCCGTTGCAACTGGATTGACGTATTTGACAAAGAGCATGGGATGAAGAAAGACAACAAGCATGGAATCGTTAGTCTTAACCTGCAGCGTTTGCTTCTGACAGATGAGCCTTTCGTTCTGGCTAGCCAAGTCTCTCAAGTGTTTTTTGTTAAGGACAATCTTATAAAAGGATGGCACACAGTTGTGAAAAATGCATCAAGTCATGCTTATAGTGTACCACATGGACAGTCTGATGATGAAGCCTCTGAAGCTGAACCTGACAATGGCGATGAAGACGACTTGCTTCAACATTCGACAACAACATCACGTAGAAAGAGAACAACATGATGGCACTAGTTTATGCAACTCTTAATCTGTAGTAATCGATTTGCTTCATATTTTAGCTTTTACCTTATTAATAAACAGTGACACAAGTAGTTCTGTACTTACTTTATTTGATTTAGCATTCAGTAATTCATTTTCAGTACATCGACATTCACTTATTTAATTCAATTGTACTTTGTATAGCCTTTGTGCACACTTCAAACTAACGCTATATGTATAGGGTTGGTATCACAATGAGTCATCACAGGTATGGAAACTTGACAGCATTAGCTCGGGAAAGATGCCATTCACAGTTGAATAAGTCTGGACTGGTACACCAAGGTATTGCTAGGGGGACCTTGCCAGAGAAATCAAGTCAAATAGCAGATTTCAGCAGAAAAAGGGTTACTCACAGGCCTCATTTGCAAGATGAGGAACTGTGAAAAAAGTACGAGTTAGCTGCAAAAGGTACTACACAAACATAAAAATATTATTCAAGCTATCTACTACTGGATGATATAATGTGGTTGCTTGTTTTCATAGATGGAAATGATGCGGCAACAAATACACCAATCTTGTTTAGTACAAACTAGCAAAAGAGCCCGTGCGTAGCAACGGAAGAAAACATCAGTTGTCATGCATCAGTGTTGGCCAGGTTGAGAAACTGGATCAGGTTACATGGGTCGCTGATGACAAAAGCGATGGATGGATTGAGAAAAAAGTTCTTCGGGAGATATGGTACGTGATCCCAACTCAATTAATCTGGATTCTTGTGCATTGGTGACGGGCGTGAGTTGGTCGAGCGAGGCGGTTTCGGCCCAGCCACAGTGCCAAGAGAAGAGGGCGTCGGTGATGGGCGTCGGCTATTCGACGCAAGTGGCGATACCTAGGGTGTTCTGTGTGGACAGTTCAGTACACATGATTTTGACTAAAACAGCACATATATGTGCAAATTGTGTAAAAAAATATCATCATCATATATATCCTCTCTCTCAAATAGGAGGCACGCACCCAGCTAAGCACTCGTCAACACATGGATCTCTCTTGAGTAAAAAAAAACACATGGATCTCTCTATTTTCTTTAGAGAAAAATATGTTTTTCGTCCCTCAAGTTCCCAAAAAGTACAGACTTGGTTCCTTAAAAAAATTTAGTATACATTTGGCCCCTCAAGTCTCACAACCGGATAAGTTTAGTCCTAAACCAGATTTTGAGCACGTTGACCGGGTTTGACCGCCACAAAACCGCCAGAATCTGAATTTTTTTGGTATCCAATATGCTTACATGCGCAAGGTGCGACCAAATATTCATGGTGTTTCGACACTCGAGGAGCTCATGGCAAAAAAACAAAAATATCTACGTCCGATGAAGAGTAAATTCAAAAAAAAATCAAAAAAATCTGAAATTTTTTGGAGTCTGATATGATATGCTTACATGCGTAAGGTTCGACCAAAAATTTGTGGTCTTTCGACAGTCGAGGAGCTCGTGACAAAAAAAAAAAAAAATTTGCTCAGAAAAAAATAGCCAATTATTTTTTTTGCTAGAGCCTGTCCGATGTCATTTAATGAAAAAATTTGGTCACACCTTGCGCATGTAAGCATATTGGACCCTAAAATTTTTTAGAATTTTTTGGAATTTACTATTGACCGGGCAGATATTTTTTGTTTTTTTTGCCACGAGCTCCTCGAGTGTCGAAAGACCACGAAAATTTGGTCACACCTTACACATGTAAGCATATTGTACCCCCGAATTTACTGTTCATCAGGCAGTTTTGTGGCGGTCAAACCAGGTCAACGTGCTCAAAATCTTGTTTAGGACCAAATTTATCCGGTTTTGAGACTTGAGGGACCAAATGTATACCAAAAAATCTTGAGGGAAAGTCTATACTTTTTAAAAACTTGAAGGACCAAAGACATACTTTTCTCTTTTCTTTAATAAGACACGCATCTCTTCTTCCCCACTCCTATGTTCCCTGTCTGCTCCCTATCTCCATGCCGATGCCGAGCTCACTCTCTACGGATGAGTGAAGACTGGTGTTTGCTACTGAAACCGGAATCCCTTCGCTTTCCGACTGTTACTCCTATTCTATTCCATCACTAACTAATCAAATCACCTGATTCCGGTGTCTAGCAACTATGGAAGATGGTGTAATTCTCTCCTCTTCCCCTTGTTCTTTCCCAAACCTTTTTTCCTTCTTTTGCACACAAAGCGTTGATCGCACCGCACAGCTAATCCCCAAATCGCTCTTCATACTCCTCCTTTGTTCATCTTCAACGCTCGAGTCCGTCATGCATCTAGCTCCAAGCCTCCCACCGCCGGCCTCCACGCTCTCTTGTATTCCTGTTTGCCCTTCCCTCCATTCTTTCTGCCTTGTGCTTCTCAGATTCTCAAGCGGCTTCCGCTCGCATAGGACATATGAATGGCGGAAGCGGGACAACAGATGCCGCATATGGCAGAGGACAGCTCCACGACCGACGGGCAAGTGGCGGATCGAGGATGGGCGGGCTCCAGCAGTCCGTATTTTGGAACACAATTGGTTGGTAATCCCAAATTCCTCATGAACTCCCGGTAGATGTCTTTGGATTATTGAAATCTTGCATATCGATCTGCGTCAAAATCGATCGATCAGGGTCGCGATCCGTCAAGCGATCCAGCTCCACCCGACACCTTCGATTGGGGTCGATCGACCCCGGGACGGGGATCGCACCCATGACCCGCGAACCAGCTACTATGATCTAGTTTTGGTGTTGTAGAGGCGCGTACACACTGGTGCTGGTGGGCTGGTGGCCGGTGCGGCCTCGTCCGTGAGGTGGAGCAGAAACGGATGCCTCAAATCGGAGGCTTCACGCTGGTGGCCGGTGCAGCCTCGTCCGTTCTGGACAATGAGAACACAAAATCGACGGTCCCACATGCCGATGGAGTTCATGGCGGAGCAGGTCCGTGCACGGCAAGACGGCGGTGTGGCTGTCGACGAGGCAGAGGAAGAGTATTAGAGCATCTCTAGCAGACTCTTTATATCGCTAACCTTTATAATGCGTTTACAGTTCGCGTCTGTCTTCATTTACGAGCCGAAAACCGCCGCGGCAGAATAGAAACCGAATATGAAACCGCAAAATTTGATATCACACGTTCGCGCGAGAAATTGAATTATAGTTCAGTAGAACTCTAGCACTTGATCATCTTAAACAGTCATACATAGTAGAATTTTTACACGTAATATTTGGAGGAGCAGGCGCCACCTAACCCTAATTACAAAATTGGGCTCACCGGAGCCAGGGGGATTGCGGAGGCGACGCTGCGGCGGCGGAGGAGCTCAGTCCTCGTCGTCGGAGACGAGGTCGACGTAGACCTCGTCCTGCTTCTTGGCTACGAGGCGCCACTCTTCCCTGTTGGCCGCGAACTGCTGCGCCGCCGCGAGCCCCAGCTCGAGGAAGATGCGGTTGATGTCGGCGTCCCGTCGACGGCGCTCCTCCTCCTCCTCCTGCTCCCGAGCAGAGCGCCCGACAATGGTGGCCTCCAAGACGTCTACCTGCGCCTCGGGGAGGTAATCCTCCGGCCCGATGACGCCCCGCCGCTCCGGCTCCGCCTCCGGCTCCATCTTTACCGCGCGGACCGGCGGGAGCTCCTCTGGCTCCCTTTTCACCGGGGTGAGCGGCGTACGGGAGCTCGAGGCACTGCCGGAGGAGCTGCCCGCGGCGGAGGAGCCGGAGGACAGCCCGCGGCGGAGGAGCGCCTGCCTGCGGTTGTACTCCTCCGTCTCGTGGCGGAGGAGCGACGGCGGCGGCGAGAGCCCGCGGTTTGTGTACTTGCGGGCGACCCTTTTCCTCGCGACGTCGGCCAAGACGCACCGCCGACGCTCGGGGTCATCGCCACCACCGGCGCCGCGGCCCGCTGACCACATTCCGCGCCACATCGAGGGGGATTGAGGTCGCCGGCAGCGAGAAATCGGGAGAGGGATTTGGGATTTGCGACAGCGCGCGGATAGGGTTCTGACCCGTATCCCAGCCGCAAACCCGTAGATATACCGCGCCGGGGGGGGGGGGGGGGTTGCGGGCCAGTGTAAAAAGTTTTACGGACCGGGCGACTATATGGGCTCTGGTTTGGCCCAAAAAATGGGCTAAACCTGTATAGTCGCCGGAATTTTACAGGCCGACCCGTTTTAAGGGGTCTGCTAGAGATGCTCTTAGGCTGCTGGGGTTGGTATCGGAAGGACAGCATGGAGGTCGGCATCGGCGAGTTCCTGCGGCATGGGTTAGGAACCGTCAACGAAAAGAGTGAACGCCTGAGTCCTTGTGGACGCTGGCGGGGTAGGATCGGACCCGTGGAGGACGAACGTGTCAAAGTTGAGCACGGAGCCAGCACACATGCATGGAGTACTGGAGCTTCCCGTCGCCGCTGTCAGAGCCCACGATCTGCACAGCCTTGTCGCTCGGGGCACAGATCGAGGCGGCGACCACCTCCTCCGATGCTTCCTGCCGGTGTCTCCTTCCCGCCCCCATCAACTCCCGCTAGGGGAAAAAGGAACTCCTCCCTCGACAATAGGCGATCGTTGCCTTTGCCTGCGGATCGATTGGTGCTCTGCGCATTTTATATTGATCAAAAGTATGAGGGTCTATCAAGGAATTTGACTTCGTTACGTTATAGACTTTTGTGCATGCGTGCTAAGGAAGATTAACTTGGGTGTGAGATTTTGCCTACCAACTAAAAGAAACGAAACGATAGACGTTGTGGTATAGATTTCCTCCTTTTAAATCTCAGTCGTAAATCTTTGTGATTAATATAAAATCAACGGATATAAACGGATGACGTATGGAGAACTATGAAAGTCTTCTCCCTTTAATATTAGGTAAAGATTGGGATGCTGATGATTCCGAAAGTGAGTTTCTAAGTAAATCATATACTGTACCAAGAATTGTTTCTATGCTTTATTGTCTTCATCAAGTAACTCATAATATATTGCAGCTATGAATGATGAAGTTGATGCCAGCAATGATGGTGACATCTTTATCTTTACCTAATAATAAAAGGGCTATTGCTTCTGCCCGTACGTCATTTAAATTCCCCCGAAAGTTGCTCTAAATTACCCACTATACCACCCATAAGCGAAGAAAACAATTCCAATTTTTTTCTGTCAAAGTCGCTGTTTCGTTCAGTTCTTATAGGGTGAGACCCTGAAGAATCACAAGGACGTGCGAGCCGTGCCGTAGTGGCAAAGCATGCACCTCCTCCTCCCCAGCACGGGTTCATGGGCCGGCCCATGTTTTATTATTTCAATTTGTTTTTTCCTTTTTTAAATTAATTCAGTATTTTTCAAAATTCTAAATTTAAAAAGTTGCGAGTTTTGAAAAAATGTTCATGAAATCATAAAATGTTTGGGAATTCAAAAAAAAGGTTCAGGAAATCATAAAATGTTCACGGATTCAAAAAATGTTGATGATTTTAAAAAACTGTTTGCATATTATAAAAGAATTCAAGATTTTGAAAAATATATTCAGCAAATATAAAACGTTCATGATTTTGAAAATGATCATTTATTCAAAACATATTCATGAATTCGAAGAAAATGTCTATGAAATTTTTAAAAATGTTCACAAAAACTCAAAAAAATCGCGAATATCAAAATTTGTTTCCCAATTTAAAAAAAATTCATCGATTCAAAAAATGTTCGCTGAGTAAAAAACTGTCCATGCATTTCACAAAAAAGATAAGTGGACATCAATCGATAAAATTTGATCACATGGACACCGCAGCCATCATTAACGAGGGTGGGAAAAAAAATAAGTAGCAACATGATGGGCCACCGTGGTAAAATAGAAAAATAGAGGACACTCATATGTTGGGGGTATTGAGTCATACTTATTTGGCTAGGGCGTAATACTTTTGTCTCCCGTTGCAACGCACGGGCATATTTGCTAGTGGGAAATGATATGCATGAAATTTATGGTATGAAAACGTCAATTTTTCATTTTTCCTTCATCCAACATGCTGACCGATTGGTTGTATATTTTCAGATGCTGCAAAATGTTGTAGATGAATTAATGGGTAATGAAAATCTGGAAAGTGAAGAATTCCAGGGTAACCATGGCCTTGCAGGTACCTCAAAGACTAGTAAGCACAACATTGCAACTGAATTAGTTGATGAAAATCTGGAGAGTGAAGAAGTGCAGGGTAACCATGGCCTTACAGCTACGTCCAAGACTAGTAAGCTCAACAATGCAACTTGATTAGTTGATACTTCATTCGGACCGCTACAATATAAATTTTAGCTTGAATTTTTTCTTTTCTGTACTTGATTAACACATTTCTTTCGAATGGTGCAGGACCTCGAACAGGTGAAAAGCGCAGGGTCCGTGGGAAGAATAAATGCAAGGAAGTAGCTGATCTCATGGAGTCCCAAAATATTAAAGTCCGGTTTTACAATAACCGTGCTCTTTCCAAAAGTTTTGCACGACACTTGGGTAGAATCGTCCGTAATCCTAGAATTACCCCCGATGAGGGTAAAGGAATGGTCCAATATTACTGACGTAGCTCGGAAACATATATTTGATGCAATTAAGGTATGTTTGGTTAAAAGTTCTAGCATTATAACCTGAATTTCTGTACTACTGTATTTATGATACTCTGTTTTATGAACAACTATTTAGGACAAGTTCGAAAATATTGACGAGAACATTGCAATAGATGTGTACAAAGATGAGATATTAAACCATGTCAAGAAACTTTGGATCAACTGGCGTGGAGACTTGCACCGGCATTTTGTGAAACCCAACAAGACTATGCAGGAGGCTATGAAATAAGTACCTAAAAGATATTCCAAAGGATGACTGGGAATGGCTTGTCAAGGAGCATTTCTTCAGCAAGGAGTTTTTCGTAAGTTCTCATGTTGCCTCTTAATTTTCAACCATTTGTGCAGTTGACAATATAATCCTCTTTAACTATAGAAAAAGAGCAAGAGAAACACCCAAAACAGAGCTACCTCAAAATGCTTCACCGATCTGGCAGTAAACCCTTTAGACAGATAATTTGGGACATGGTACACGCTTTAACTTCTCTTGTTTTTCATTTCCAATAATATAAGATCAGTGTGACTTGTCTTGCCATTTTATTTCAACTAATAATAGTCACTTGCCTATGTTGGAACAGGGAGAAAAGGAAAACAAGCCACCGAGTATGGATAAACTATTTTCAGAGACACACAAGAAGGGTACAGACTTCGCTGATTCTACAACCTCCGCCAAACACATGTAAGACTTAATTTAACCTTAACTTTCATAATGAACAGCAAGTGTACAATTCCTACTTAGAGATAGAAGTTGATGCAAATAACTTACTGTTGGCACTTCAGGCACAAATTAAGACCATAGTTCAGTTGAATCCTGGTCTTTCAAATGATGAAGTCATGTAGAAATATGACACATCTAAGTGGCGTGATCGCGTAGTTGGCTTTGGTGGTGGAATTAGAGCAAGAGATTTGCGAGGACCAGCATTAAGTAAGGCTGAATTGGTTTCTAAACTTCAAGCTTCTGAGCAAGCGAAACAAGTACTCGAAGAAAAGGTCAACGGCATGGTGCAAGAAGTATCAGAAATTAAGCGTCTTCTGTCTGGTAGATCTCTAAGTGATAGTTCTCATGAACGCCAACATGATCAAGTAAGTTGTTCTCATACATTGATTTTATTTGTCATTATACTTTGAGACCATTTATTTACAGAGACTGGTTTTTCAACTCCCGGGTGTAGGGACACCCTCTATGAACAGTACATTCAAAAAAATAGAAAACAAAAAAAAAATGTGAAGCTTTGCGACATCAAATATGCTCAAACTTTGTAGGTGCTTGCAAGTTTTCATGCAGAAAAACATTCGAGGAGCTCTAAACAAGAAAAAGATTTTAGTGCTCAAAATTTTGAGCACTTTTAGCACTGAAATGAGAAACTCATGTGTACACCTTTCTCTACTTGATATTTTGTTATGAAAAGTTGCGAGAACCTAAAACGTTTGATCATCTTTTATGTCGCAAAGTTTCAGAATTTTTTGATTTTGTTTTCTATTTGTTCGAATTTACTGTTCATAGAGGGTGTCCCTACACCCGAGAGCTATCACACCTTTCTCTTTATTTACATGGACTAACTTTCATAAACTACTCAACATTTTGTAGGACTGATGGTCCACCATAATATATATAAGCATATGGAGGCATTAATTGTAATCGCTTGTGTAGAATGATATCCATTCAAACAACGATAGTGTCCCTCTATTGAAGATTAATAAATATTATATTTTCTAGTTGTCTCGTTTTCCATATAGATAAGATCAAGTACATTGGTGATATAAGGAGTGCTTTTGACTCAAATTTCTTACAAGATATTTTAATTTCAGAATTGTATGTCAGAATATTGGTATTTCTATTAATAAAAGAGGCCATGATCCTTTCAATTCAGATTCTTTTGTTTCTATATTTATGTGGATGTTAATATTGAAATGTTGGATGCTGCATAAAGTGATTGTTGAACGGAATGTTATACTAAATATAAGTGGTTCTGAAGGATATTAAAGTGTGAAGAGAGTGGTCGGTAATGATACTTTGGCCAGCATGATAACATTGTTAGCGACAACAAAAGTGGTCTTTAATACTATAATTGTGGTTGTTATTGCCTTGGGATCGACGACGACACACCATCCCGTCATTATTAGCGACGACAAAAGTGGTTGTTAATACTACAATGGTGGTCGTTATTGCCTTGGGATCAACGACGACACACCATCCCGTCGTTATAAGAATAACAACCACGAAAGGTATGTGGTCGTTATACTTTTAACGACGGAGCCTACTACGACCAGCAGATTGTGGTCGTTATTGACCTTTAACGACAACAATCCAACCTTTAACGACCACATATACCGTCGTTAAAAACCGTTTTCCTAGTAATGTTTGGGCTCTCTCGAAGAGATAATACCATACATCTTGCTTCTGATTGTATTGATTTGGGGTGGAGTACAGAGTACAGGCTGATCTAACCACGAGATCGTGTGTGTCTCGTCTCTAGAATGTGTTGAGATTGTTCTATCGACTAGCCTAACCTCGGCTTATATAATGTACTGGAGGACTAGAATAACAGGAGTCCTGGTCGGCTACGTCGGTAGAGAGGAGTCATTGTCTTGTATGTCAAGTCTTGTAGATTCTTCCTTGTATGCGTCATGGGCTGCTCGAAGTGGCCCAGGACGGAACTGACAAAGGGAGTCCTCGGCCCAGCCCACCTAGCTACGAGTCGACATGGTAAGTACCCCCTGGTCTAGGACACCATCAACCTCTGACTTGGTGCGCCAACGAAGCAGTTGAGCATCCGCCATGGTGTTCGGACGCCAGACGGACCGCACCGCCTTCGGCGAGGCAGCGGCGACGCGACAGGCGCCGAATCCATGCGCCATTTGGGCGGGATTCCCACCGGATGGAGTCCGACCGTTGTCGGGCAGACTCCTCCCGGGACGGCGGCGCGCAATGCGGACAACCATCTCCTCCTCAGGGGCGTGTGGGATGAGCTCCCAGTCTCTAGATCGGGAGGTGAAGGACTCGGATCCGCTGCCTGCCATGTCGGAGAAGGACGGAGATCGCCGGAAAAGAGCTTGGGGTGGAGGGGGAGTGGTGTGGAGTGGGATGCGGCTCGGGTTTCGTCCGGAGTGCGGATATGGTTGAATATATTTGGGGTCGAGTGGGCCACAGTGGGTCGGATCCGATGTGGCGGGCGTGTCCGAGCGTCCCCATATCTGCCCAGATACGGCTGGATATGGGGGTTGTCGGTTAATCCGAGCGTTTAAGCCGGATTTGCCATGTCAGGTTGGGTGGCAATTTTGCGTCTGTTCAGTGACCGGGTAGCCGCCCGGGCGTTTGGGGCGGATATGGGGGGGGGGGGGGGTCTGGTGTAGATGCTCTAATTGTCATGTATGTGAGGCATACCCATCTATGCCAACTCTTTAATAAATTTATGTTTAGATTATATATTTAGCTTTCAAGTTATGTTTGTGTGTGTGCGACACAAGTGCATCATGTTATGTAATCTAAATTATTGAGATGGAGCTTGTGTCATTGAGCATATTCCAGTAACAATGTGTTATCATTATTGACGGCATCCTTGTTACAATAACAATGCTCATGATCAGGAAAACCAGATCGTCATCAATATAGGAGCTAGTCTTAGAGGCATGACTCGGGATCACACTGGTGTTTATGTTTTCACACATGTATTTGGGTTTTCCTCTGAATCTCATATTCAAGAAGCAATACACTTATAGCACAGAAATATAAACTTGATAATGAACATGGAAATATAATAATACAAATATGATTGCCTCTAGGGTATATTTCCAACAATTATAGGTTTCCTTCTTTATCAAAATATGTTAGGAAGTAAGTAGATGCTTCCTTTTTATAGAATTTGAATTAAATAGATGTAACCAAACGAAGAAGTGTGTAAATATTGTATTCATCCTGGAGAATACATGATAATTTCCTACTAAATATAAGGTATGTATGGTATATAATTATGAGTCATCAATGATTGCTTGACATATTGGGGGATGTAAAGAACCCACCCAATTTTTCTAGCTATAAGTACCACCAAACAGAAACATCTCAAACAACACCTCTACCAAAGAAACCACCAGCTAGCTTACTTCAAAGCTTAAGTAATGGCGCTAACAAAGGTTGCCCTCTTTTTTGCCCTCAACCTTGGTCTCATTGCTATTGTGCATGGTAACCCTCCAATGGTTCCTACACCACCTTTGGTGCCTACCCCACCTGTTGCACCGACACCATCGAATGGTGGTTCCTGCCCAATCAACCCACTAAAGATAACTGTGTGCAGCAATGTGTTGTTGCTACTCAAGCTCGGGATCAACGTGCCGGAGGACAACCAATGTTGCCCACTACTTAGTGGGTTGGCTGATCTAGATGCCGCCGTCTGTGTTTGCACTGCTATCAAGGCCAACCTCTTTGGCCTCATCACCATCGACATTCCTGTCGACCTGACCCTCCTACTCAACCATTGTAACAAGACATATCCCTCCAGTTTCACCTGCTCGCCATGATCCATGATCAACTATACCTCTTGAAAACATACTCATAATTGTCATGTATGTGAGGCATACCCATCTATGCCAACTCATTAATAAATTTTTGTTTAGATTATATATTTAAATTTCAAGTTATGTTTGTGTGTGTGACATAAGTGTATCATGTTACGTAATCTAAATTATTGAGATGGAGCTTGTGTCATTGAAGATATTCCCTACAACATATGAGATCATTATAAATAATTCAAAACGACATTGTAGTTGATTGTTTGAACCATCTATCTATATACGACATGTTTATGAATTTTTACAACCGGCTCTATAGTCTATGGAAATATCTATGACATCTGGCTCTTACTATGAACCATCTGTTGGCAGTCATTTAACATCGATGGTTAAAGAGATTTATTTGTTCTCGACTAGATGTGTTGATTTTGTCCATGTGGGGTCCAAACTCTATAAATGTCATGCCATTAATTTTGCTAGCATTAGGGCATCTCCAACGCTGACCCGCAAATTTTCTCTGGCATCCGTCCGCGGACGGGGGGGGGGGGGAGTCTACGGACAGAGGGGGACTAGTCCCCGGACACGGATGCGGGAGTCGGCCATCCAACGCTGCCCGCATACATTTCAACCACTGTTTGGACTAACAGGATGAAATTCATGCAAACACGGCGGATTTGCATATAAACCGGACGAAATTCATTACATTTCGAACATTTAGTAAAAAGCTATCCTACGGCGGCGCACGTCGTCCACTTCCTTTATATTCCGCATCGGCGACTACATCCTCCATATGCCGTCTCCATGAGCGGCGACGGGGTTTAAGACCCGTGAAGTGTAGGTGCGGTCTCCGGAGAGGAAGAGTAGAACATGGGAGATGGACCGACCACTTGGGACACCATGCCCTGCCACCTCCCACGCCCTACTCATACTCGGAGGAGTCCGCGACCTGTCCGTCGCCGGTGCTAGTGGACATGAGGTCGATGATTGACGTGGACGGTCCGTCACTGTCCACCTGCCACATGCGTCCCCGAAAGTTGGACGACGGCGCGTAGGAGGCGCACTGGCGGCCGGCGTTCTCGTCCTTGACCGCCTGCGCTGCCAGTGTTTGTGCGGCCGCGTCTGGCTGTGCCGGCACTGCGTTGAGAGCGGCGTGTTGAGCACACGCGACCTCGTAGAGCGTCAGCTGCTCCGCAACGAAGCTCGGGTTTGCCGCGGCCATGGCGGCCACGACCTCCTCGCTTGCGTGCTCACCGTACATTTGGCCCTGCGCCAGCCGGTGCTGCTCGAGGAGGAGAAGGTTGTACCTCTGCTCCTCCTGCGCCTGCCCAAACACCGACATAGGAGCCGGCGCAGGCTCCTCCTCATCCGCCATGGCGTCGTCGTAGTGCACCTGCGCCTGCTCCATGGTCAAGTCGGCATGCACCGGCGCCGGCTCCGGCGCGGTGTCGTCGTCGGACCCCGTCTCTATTGTGGGGTCGTCGTCGGACCCCGTCTCTATTGTGGGGTCGTCGTCGGAGAGCTCGGGGTAGCTGGCCGGCAAGCCGGCCTCGATCCGCATGGCACGGCGGCTCTGCCAGGTGACCGCAAGGGCGGCTATCTCGTGCTTCATCTCCGTCGACAAGCTCTCCCACATAGCGTTCCCGCTTGCGGTCATGGTGGATGTGGTGCAAGGGAGGAGGATGTGGATCGGATGTGTTATGGTGTGGTGGGAGCCGGGTGTGGCTGCCTTTAAATAGCGGATTCCGGTGAGGCCAAACGTCTGGGTGTGTCAATGTGCGGCGCCGGAGTCGGTTCCTTGCCGGCGAGCCTGCTTAATGCCAGTATATGGACGGACGGGCGCTGAACAGGTGTGGTAGATATCCGTACAGTCCCGTACAGTAAACGTCTCTCCAGCATTGAACAGGCGCGGACACCGGGACGCGGCGCGGGCGGTGCTCTCGACCGGCGCACCGCTTCGATGCTGGCGCCAGTGAGAGGTCGTGTCCACTCTAGGCCGGCATCAATGCGTAGCGGCCGCTCTATAGTGGCATGAATGCGGGCAGCTGGCGCCGGGCGGGAATGCATGTGGGCGCGGGTAGGTTTTTTTTGGTGGGCCAGGTCAGTCAGACGTAGCCGTGGCAGCGGTCCGAACGCCCGCAAAGCCTCCACCCCCCCCCCCCCACTTTGTCTCTGGTTTGCGGGAAAAAGTGCATCTGGACCGCCGGGCGGACCGATACAGGACCGTGTTGGATGGCTTCCGCGGTCCAGACGTATGCGGGCGGTTTGAGGGTCGGCGTTGGAGATGCCCTTACGCACACACTTGCTTAGCTATTAGCTGCTCATAGGATGTTAGGCAGGTGGCTTGGTTGGGGCTTTCGGCTTTAGATGTTAGGATTTGGTGCGAGGTTTGTTTGGTATTCGGCTCGGACTATCGGCACCCCTTCATCAACTGGATAGAAGTAGCGACAAATGTTGCCAAGATGATGGCTTCAGAGTTACTGATGTATTACTTTATAAGGTCTTTGTGAATAATTAATAAAATGGCTGCATGCATCGTCTAGATGCAGAGGCCGGGGGTCATCCTCCTTTTCGAAAAAAAAACTGCTTATAGGATGAGTGGCCATGTTCCTATCAAACAATGTGGAATTTTCCTATTAGAATGGTAACTTGTCTGTGTCGCCTTACATGATGATGGCGATTGAACGCCTCTTCACCACAGTTCGTTTAGAAATATCAACATGCACAAGACTTTGTCATTTTTTATGAGTATAGGGTATGTGAGCACGTGAACTTGAAAAACTCTGTTCAATTTGTTACCATTTTTGTCCCATGCAAAAAAGAGGCAAGTACAATATTATTCATAAGTTTCTTTTTTATAAAGAAATAAATTGCCTTGTTTTTTAATTAATTTCAGAAAGTTCACGTGCTATACACCTACATCCATGGTTTATTCAAAATATTTTGGATTCCATTAACCCATACGTGCTATCTACTCAAAATATATCTCAGCTAGTACCTCTTTACAGAGGGAGTATTTCTTATCTACAGCCTAAAATATCTTTTGTACAACTGAAGTGTATGACATATTTACCGGCATTCTGCATTCCGCATATTAATATGATTTATTAGACACTTAACCAACTGATATTTGAATTTGCTTCTTCGTCCAAGAGAAATAGAAGAAGTGAGGAAATGTCATCTCACAGTACTCTGTTGTCTCTTCATAAGAACAATTTTATGTCACTTTCTCTGCTATATTGCCGAAGACTTGAGGGTACTCTGCTTTTTGGTAATTGGGAACCAATATACTAGCATCTCCTCAATAAACCCATATGGATATACATAGGACCTGTAGTCCTTGGTGCTTTCCTAAGAATAATTTGTATTTCAGTTTGCTCTGCTGGGTCGTTTTCATTGGGAGGACTCCATCGACGGCAATCTAGCGCTTTGTTTGCTAGTTTCTTGAGGGTTTGTAGTGTTTGGTGCTTTTAAGCTGCTTTGACAACAATTTGTATCTGCTGTTTTTTTTTTCTGTTTCTTGTTGGTTGCTGGTAGCCGTAATTCCTGACCGGACGATGGCTTCGTTAACTAAAGCCATGACACTCTTTTTGGATCGGTGAGAGTAGGATATATATAAAAGAAATGTGCATATGACGTCACGTTCTCAACTAGAGAAATATATTATAATCAAATCTGACTCAATGTTGGCACACAAGTGGCTAGTTTGACCAGCTAGAGTCAAAAGCGAGTTGGGTGCATATCCAAATTACTGTTCTGGTACATGGTCTTGCACAAGGAATTTTTGCGAATTTTGGTGAGGCTAAAAAGAAATCCACATGCATTCTTCCATGAAACTTCCTACGCATAGCTACCGTTTCCGGACTTTAGGAGGATTGGTGGTGCGGTGGTCAACCCAAGAAATCACAAGATAACATTTGCTAGGAGCCAGTGGCGAATCTTGGAAGAAAACGAAGGGGGCTCAAAGTTAACTCTGTGTAGAAAATGTAAAAAACTCTCAAATTTTTAGTCCAAATAAGGTCAAAAATTTGATATGAACACTAGTAATTTTTCTTTTCAAATTTTTGGAGGGGGGGGGGGGGGGGGGGGGGGGGCTCGAGCCTGTCGAAGCCCCCCTGGTAGATTCGCCACTGCTAGGAGGACACATGGACCTCACCTCGCTATCTAGCTGGAGCATTGAAGCCTGGAACCCATAAATAGCACAAGCGTACTGATCGACACGCAGATCCAAACAAGAGATAGAGATAGAGAGAGAGGGAGGGGGAGAGCGGAAGGCAGCGTGCACATGGCAGGAGGAGAGCATGGAGCCAATGGCCTGCAACTGCAAGAGCAAGACCACACCGGAGCTCTAGAGGAAGGAAGAGGGGGAGTGAATCAACCAGCAGGGTGCGAGGATTCAGAGCAAGCTCTGAGCAGCACCGGCAATCAGCCCATGATCTCCGTCCAATTCGTGCAGAAGGTGTGCATGTTTGCATACGCAACTAGATTGTTTTCCATCCACGAACTCTTTTATTTCTGTTTTCGTTTCTGAGAATCCTTATGTGATTCGGGCATGCATGATTATCCATCCACCACAAAGTAGTTGCAGTTGTTCACACCTATCCGTGGAAAACAGGGCAAAGTTCAAACACTAGAAGAGTCAAACAAATGGACAAACATGACAACTTTACACGTGAGTTTGGTCCGCAAGCTACACGTGATGAGTCGATATATCAATCCAAAAATCCAAACGCAACTGAAGGAAAATTCCAAAAGATTATTTGTTTGCCTTTGAAAATGTCGCCTACTGGCTGTGCTGCTACAGCCAGTCTTCGCATTATACTTGCAATCTGGCCATAATACCACCAGCAGTACCTGTCCTATCATTACGAGTCTCTGGGCAACTTGGACAAGCAAACAACTGATCTGATGGCGACCTTCTTGGATCATGGGCGCAGATCCTCGCCGAGATCTTGGGGACCTACCTCCTCATCTTCGCCGGCTGCGCGGCCGTGGCCGTGAACCAGAGGACGGCCGGCACGGTGACGTTCCCGGGCGTCTGCATCACCTGGGGCCTGGCCGTCATGGTCATGGTCTACTCCGTCGGCCACATCTCCGGGGCGCACCTCAACCCCGCCGTCACGCTCGCCTTCGCCACCTGCGGCCGCTTCCCGTGGAGGCAGGTCCCGGCCTACGCGGCGGCGCAGGTGATCGGGTCGACGGCGGCGAGCCTCACGCTGCGGCTGCTGTTCGGGAGCGAGCCGGAGCACTTCTTCGGGACGGTGCCGGCGGGGTCGGACGTCCAGTCGCTGGTGCTGGAATTCATCATCACCTTCTACCTCATGTTCGTCATCTCCGGAGTCGCCACCGACAACAGAGCCGTAAGTAAACTGGAGGGTTACTGTGCAGTAACAATCCTTGTCCTAGCCATTGATTTAGTTCTCTACTCAACTACTCCCTCTATATAGAAATATAAAAGTGTTTAGAATGTTCTAAACACTACTTATTATAATCTTTTACTGAGGGGGTAATTTTTTGAGAAACACCGGTTACAACGCAGATGCACGTATATACACACACTCGCACCATCACACACCTGTCTACTGAAGACCGTGCCAAAATTGTGAAGCTTAAAGATTGATGAAGTTATCGTGGACACCTCGCTATCTACTCAACTAATTTTTTAGACCATTTTCTCCCTCTCTTGCAGATTGGTGAGCTCGCTGGTCTGGCCGTTGGAGCTACTGTGCTACTAAACGTGCTCTTTGCCGGGTATTCCACGATAACTGCTAAATTTACTCTATTTTACTCGCCATTATGGTCTTTGGTTGTCAACAAAGTCATCTTTTGATTGAGACATGTTGACGAGTTCCTTTCTTACACACGACGCTTTTAGACCTAGTTATCTCGTAGTGTGAACAATTAACTGATTTACCACAAAAGAATACTATTTGCATAACAAACTTGTGATTTGTTGCATGGTCATGGTTTACCCGTTTCAAAAACTCCACCACAAAGCAGCATGGCGTCCCAGATGTCATGTCCATGTGGCGGACAACTCAGATGCCATGTCAAACAACACTGAAACGAGTTGGACTCGCAATGTAGAAGTAAAACT
The DNA here is from genome assembly GCA_039707655.1 of Elymus sibiricus. Taxonomy (NCBI): domain Eukaryota; kingdom Viridiplantae; phylum Streptophyta; class Magnoliopsida; order Poales; family Poaceae; genus Elymus; species Elymus sibiricus. The sequence goes on from CM077672.1 coordinate 357,014,647, forward strand.
AGATAATTATGGCAGACTAGGTTAGCCTGCTGTTGTACATCTGTCATTTGTAAATTCGTGTGGTAAATTTTTAATGACTTTTCTACACAATGAACGTGATTTACATACTTTTTTTAACACAGTACAGACGTAGACGCTCATACCCACGCACATACGCTCATACCCACGCACATACGCTCACCCCTATGAACACACGCACTCACACCCTATCCATAGGAGGACCTCTACGTCGGAACAGTTGCCTAGCCAGGAGTTACCGATACCCCAGACCAACTGCGAGCTACAGTAGTGAACGATAACGACAGTAGCTACAGCCAGCGAAAGGAGTTATTGCCATGCCCCATGCCATGGTCTTAGAGCCTTCGTCTGGCTATGGCCCAGCTTCGGAATGAAACTGAAGTACGAGTTTTTTCTTTCTAATAAAATCAGCTAAGCTCTGACACACGATAGTGATAAATGGGTAAAAGCCGATTTTTACGCTATAAATATTTAAAACTGGTGATATGGAAGTAGTTTTCATGATAAATCTACTAATAATGTAAACATTTGGAAAAACAACCTAAGCATTAATTTGTGTATAGAAGCGTTTGAAATTTTGTAATGTCTTATTGCACTCTACCACTATGTTTCGCGAGAAGAACTTACTAGTAAAATATCTCAGACTGATTTTTGTCGTTTTATTATATAGAGAAAGTAATAATTTTGTGGACACGGACTGTGATGTGCAGGCCCATATCAGGAGCATCCATGAACCCTGCAAGAACCATCGGTCCGGCGATGGTTGCCGGCTGCTACACCGGCATCTGGGTGTATATCGTCGGCCCTGTTAGTGGCGCGGTTGCTGGTGCATGGGCTTACAACCTCATCCGGTTTACCAACAAGCCACTGCGAGAGATCACCAGGACTGGGTCCTTCTTGCGAAGTGCAAGGATGAGCTAGCTGCTTTCACATGTTTTTGTAATTCTCCGACCGCACTGTAAATTTATTTGATTTTCTCTTCATCGTCTAATTTCACTAGTACAGGATTGGGTCACCTAATTCTAATTGTGATGATACTCTCTATGAAGAAAGTAGTGGTCATACCCTGCAATTGAGGGCTCTGTTCTACCACAACCTTGAGTTATGTCTCTAATGTATAAACCAACCTCGCCCGTGAGTGAAGTCTTCAAGAAAGGGCATAGTTGGGGGCCTACGTCAAGAGGATATGTGCCTACTAGTGAAGTGATTTGGGGCTTTATTACATTGTTTCATAGTTTTCTCCTGGTAATATTAAGTCTCTACTTTGAGTTGAATTCAATAGTATGTGGTTATGCTTCTGTAGGTTTGTAGTTGCTGAGTGTGAGAGGGTCTGTATCTCCCCTAGTTATGTTAGCACCTATGGTGTAGACTGGTTGTATGTCTTGGGGTGTATGGAAGAAGGTGTTTCTTACTTGTAGAAGACTCTATTTTCTTAAACAAAAATGGGGTCCTGTAGGCTCCTTTGATAAAAAAAACTAACCACGCCCTGTCTTCCTAATAACCCACAAGTATAGGGGATCTATCACAGCTTTTTCGATAAGTAAGAGAGTCGAACCCAGCGAGGAGCAGAAGGAATTGGTTGATGGAAACTAGTAAGAGTTCACTGTAAAAGATGCAAAGATTGTCTGATGGTTTGTTTGAAAGCAAGTAATCGCAAGAAAGTAAATAGTAACAAAGTGCAACGGTGCAGCAAGTGGCCCCATCCTTAATTATGCTAAGGACAAACTAGTTGTTTTACTTATAGGGATCAAGGCATTCTCGAGGACACACGGGAGTTTCACCAAGTTACTTTCATCAAGATTCATTGAGTTACCGTTCATTGTTTTGATAGTTTGTTGTGCAGTGTAACCTATGATAATGTGTTGTTCTTTCTTTAATTAACAAACAACATACTTATGTTATACCCTTTATCCAAGCATCCACAAATACAAGAGAATAATTAAAATAACATCTAATCGTAGCAATAAACTTTAGGGTTCCAACACCCCTCAAGCAACAATACATAAACTTAGGGTATGGTAATATATGTCACTCCAGCCAACTATCCATGAACAAACTAATCACATGATGCACTCCTCTAGGCCCTTAAAGGTGAAGTGATATGCAGTCATGTTCGCACATCACCGCTAGAGAATTACACCACAACACAATATCAAAACATTGAACTAGATTCAACTTCACAAGATTACTGCTAGCAACAAGGTTTATCCCATGTCCTCAAGAACGTAACGGAATACTCATAACACATCATATGGATCATGATCAGTGGAGATAAATATATGAATAACAACCTGAACATATGAATCTTCACCAATAAAAATATAAGTATCAACTACAAGGAGTAATCAACACCAGAAACTGTACTCAAAAAAGGATCTGAGATAAAAGTTCATAGATCAAAAAGATGGGGTGAAGGGAGTTGATGAAGATGACGGTGTTGATGAAGATGTTGATGGAGTTGATGATCCCAATGATGATTGGAGTGATGATGATGACGATGGCTTCGAATTACCCCTCCCGGAGGGATAGATCTTTAGCAGAATCACCCTATCGGAGGGCAAAAATGCTCCACCTCGCCTCCGCCTCGCAGCGGTGGCAAAAAAAATCCCTGATTAATTCCCGTATAGTTTTAGGTTGGAAGGGAATTTATGGCCAAAGGGCGTCGAGAGGCGGTGCCCACAGACCCCACGCATCCAGGGGCACATGACAGGTACGCGTGGGAGCCATGTGCCCCCTTTGGCCCCTCTTCTGGCATATGGATTCTCCTCCACCAAAAATAATTTAGTAAAATTTCCAGCCTTTTTGGAGCTCCAGAAAAATACTTTTTCTTCTGTTGTTGTTTTGCCCCTATTTTCTAGCTGTCCAGTAATTTCCTGAAATTCCCACTCTGTGTGTTACATGTAAATTGAAGGGGAAAAGGAATTAAAATTGAGTAATATGGTGCAAAATATCATTGATAAAGAGTAAATTATAATAAGAAATAGTGATGCAAAATGGATGTATCAGCCCCCCCCCCCCCGCCAAGCTTAGAACTTGCTTTTCCCCAAGCGAAATCCGAGCTTAATTAGTAAACAACAAGTTTATGAAGTGGGGAGTAGATAATAAAGAATACGGAAATGTCAACATCACTATTTACTTTCATGATCAAACATTCTAAAAACCAATCCCTTCTTACAAAACTTCTTATGAAGAGGTCATGACACCCTTTACATGCAAAAGTTTAACCCATGAGCAATTTTAACATGCTCCCTCTTACCCCCTCTTTTCACATGGGAGGTAAGAAGGTAAGAGTTAATCAAACCCACTTTTAGTGAAATGAAAAACTCGGATCTATTTTATACTCTTACCTTTGAAGTGAAAAGGGGAGGTAAGAGGGAGCATGTTAGAAAACCTCTTAACCCACAAAAGTTTCTTCATAATAACAAACCATGTTCACAGTCATTAAACAATCACATTCCTCTTATTCTTCCAGAAGGGTCTATGTCAAAGTTGTTTGATCAACATACATTGAATGCTCAATTATCCTTTAGTCTTTGCATAATTAGCTAGCACCCAGGAACAAATTTTTAGAGCAAAGATATTTCAACTGGACACAAAGGGAGATTTGAAGTTTCAGCAAGTGTTTATCTTCTCAACTTATTTATCCCAGGGATAACGTCAACAATAATAAATAAATATAATTGTGCACATCAACAGTTTATATGTCATGGATATTCCTCCACCATGCAGTGTTTACTTTAAAGATTAAAAGAAAAAAGGTATTGACTCAGAAATAAAAGAAAATAGATAGGCCCTTCACAAAGGGAAGCAGAGGTTGTCATGCGCTTTTGGAGGTTTTGGTTGCATGAGAGTTTATTGGAAAGGAACCTCACTTTACATTGCCCCTTATGATGGCACCCACTTGCGTTATTATTATGGTTTTACGCCTCATCACAAGTTCGTAAAGCTTTAATTCCCTTCCAATAAACTCACACTTCAATTGAATGGCAATTTTATGGCTGGACTGATGACAACTTACTTGGAAGGTCTTTCTCAACCCACAGGTAGGTATACTGGACACTTGTGGAAAGAAACTAGGTTTCAAGGTTATTAACGTACAAGCAGAGTTCCCACTTAGTACATAGTTTTAGGCTAGCGAAAGATGAAATAAATACTGCATGTTGGAGGATCCATAACAAATAAATAGAAATATGCATAATTATGGATTCATTACGTTGTCTTCCTTGTCTAACCAAAACACCTTGTTCAAGTTTTAAAATTTTGTCTGAGAGTTCACAATCATAAAAGATGTCCAAGATAATATATTTGCATGAGATATATCTCATCCTTATACTAAGTTTCATTAAACTGCTTATGTGACCAATGCTTGTTTCTTACTTCTCAATACCTTTTATTTGTTATACCCAGCATGTAAATTCATGACCTCCCACAAGATAATTCGATAAGAGTGAATTGCAGTGTTATAATATATACTAATGAAAAAGCAAAAGGAAGTCTCATGCCATCTGTTTATTATATAACCTCACACCAACGGATACATTGATAAATGCTTTGAAGGAGCAGATATAACATCTTGCAACCACTATACCAATCTATAACTTCTCTAAATCATGATATAACTTAAGGGATAAAGATAAAAAGCAAAATAAGAATAATGTAAAAGATACCGTGGCACCTCCCCCATGCTTGGAACAAGCTAAGGAGGATGCCGTTACCCATATACTCAGTTTTGATCTTTTGGTGGTGATGGATATATGGTCCAAGGGTAGGTTCATCTCTAATTTTCAGAAGTGTCTCCTCCATATCTTTTATTCGACTGAGAAGCACTTGAAGCAGTATAGTGTTTTGTTGAATATTCTCTAAGAGCTTCTTATTTGGAGGCCCCCAACCTTTGTCTTCATTTGCACTAGTCTCCTTGGGATGTTGGATGTCCCAATTCGATGGTATGTCCAACAAATGAGTGTTTTCCAATCCATACTTGTGAACAAGATTATGAAAATCATTTCTTCTTAACCTGGCTTATGTTTGGGCACCGACTTATGTTTCTTAACATTAAGAGATAGAGGAGTAGTTGAGATGCTGGCAAGCATGGCCCTCTCATGGATAGATGGCTCCTTGATGACCCACAAGTATAGGGGATCAATCGTAGTCCTTTCGATAAGTAAGAGTGTTGAACTCAACGAAGAGCAGAAGGAAATGACAAGCGGTTTTCGGTAAGGTATTCTCTGCAAGTACTGAAAGAAGCGGTAACAGATAGTTTCGGTAGCAAGATAATTCGTAACAAGTAACAAGTATAATAAAGTGCAGCAAAGTGGCCCAATCCTTTTTGTAGAAAGGACAAGCCGGAACGAACTCGTATAATAAGCAAAGTGTTCTCGAGGACACATGGGAATTTCATCTAGTCACTTTCATCATGTTTATTTGATTCGCATTCGCTACTTTGATAATTTGATATGTGGGTGGACCGGTGCTTGAGTGCTGTTCTTACTTGAACAAGCCTCCCACTTATGATTACCCCCTCTCGCAAGCATCCGCAACTACGACAGAAGAATTAAGATAACTCTAACCATAGCATGAAACATATGGATCCAAATCAGCCCCTTACGGAATAACGCATAAACTAGGGTTTAAGCTTCTGTCACTCTAGCAACCCATCATCTAATTACTACTCCACAATGCCTTCTCTTAGGCCCAAAGATGGTGAAGTGTCATGTAGTCGACGTTCACATGACACCACTAAAGGAAGCACAACATACATATCATCAAAATATCAAACGAATAGCAAATTCACATGATTACTTATGACAAGACTTCTCCCATGTCCTCAAGAACAAAAGTAACTACTCACAAATCATATTCATGTTCAAGATCAGAGGGGTATTGAATAGCATTAAGGATCTGAACATATAATCTTCCACCAAATAAACCAACTAGCATCAACTATAAGATGTAATCAACACTACTAGCAACCCACATGTACCAATCTGAGGTTTTGAGACAAAGATTGAATACAAGAGATGGGCTAGGGTTTGAGATGGGATGGTGCTGGTGAAGATGTTGATGAAGATTGGTCCTCCCACGATGAGAGGATCGTTGGTGATGTCGATGGCTTCGATTTCCCCCACCCGGAGGGAAGTATCCCCGGCGGAATAGCTCCGTCGGAGAGCAAAATAGCTCGAGATGGCGGCGCTTCGTCTCGAAAGACTTCTTCTAATTTTTTCTAGGGCAAATGGCTTCATATAGCAGAAGGAGGGGGCCGGAGGCCTGCCAGGGGCCCCACAAGCTTGGGGGGGCGCGCCCGCAGGCTTGTGGCTTCCTGGTGGGCCCCCTGATGACCCACAAGTATAGGGGATCAATCTTAGTCCTTTCGATAAGTAAGAGTGTCGAACCCAACGAAGAGCAGAAGGAAATGACAAGCGGTTTTCAGCAAGGTATTTTCTGCAAGCACTGAAATTATTGGTAACGAGTAGTTTGATAGCAAGAGAATTTGTAACAAGTGACAAATAGCAATAGTAACAAAGAGTGCAGCAAGGTGGCCCAATCCTTTTTGTAGCAAAGGACAAGCCGGAATGATCTCTTATCATAAGCAAAGCGTTCTTGAGGACACATGGGAATTTCATCTAGTCACTTTCATCATGTTGGTTTGATTCGCGTTCACTACTTTGATAATTTGATATGTGGGTGGACCGGTGCTTGGGTGCTGTTCTTACTTGAACAAGCCTCCCACTTATGATTACCCCCTCTCGCAAGCATCCGCAACTATGAAAGAAGAATTAAGATAACTCTAACCAAAGCATTAAACATATGGATCCAGATCAGCCCCTTACGGAATAGCGCATAAACTAGGGTTTAAGCTTCTGTCACTCTAGCAACCCATCATCTAAGTACTACTCCACAATGCATTCCCTTCGGCCCAAAGATGGTGAAGTGTCATGTAGTCGACATTCACATGATACCACTAAGAGAATCAACAACATACATATCATCAAAATATCGAACGAATGCCAAATTCACATGATTACTTATGACAAGACTTCTCCCATGTCCTCAAGAACAAAATTAACTACTCACAAATCATCTTCATGTCCAAGATCAGAGGGGTATTAAATAGCATAATAGATCTGAACATATAATCTTCCACCAAATAAACCAACTAGCATCAACTACAAGATGTAATCAACACTACTAGTAACCCACAGGTACCAATGTGAGGTTTTGAGACAAAGATTGAATACAAGAGATGAACTAGGGTTTGAGGTGAGATGGTGCTGGCGAAGATGTTGATGAACATTGGTCCTCCCATGATGAGAGGATCGTTGGTGATGTCAATGGCGACGATTTCCCCCTCCTGGAGGGAAGTATCCCCGACAGAATCGCTCCGCCGGAGAGAAAAAGTGCTCCTGCCCAAGTTCCGCCTCGAGACGGCAGTGCACCGTCCCAAAAGTCTTCTCCGTATTTTTTCTAGGGCAAATGGGTTATATACCAAAAAATGGGGGCCAGAGGCTGGCCAGGGGCCCCATGGGCCACCAGGGCGCGCCTGCGGGGGGGGGGGGGGGGTGGCGCGCCCTGGTGCCTCGTGGGCACCTGGGTGGCCCCCTCTTGTAGTTCTTGCTTCCAGTATTTTTTATTTATTCCAAAATAAATCTCCGTGAAATTTCAGCTCATTTGGAGATGTGCAGAATAGGTATCTCTGACATAGCTTTTTGAGGTCCAGAATTCCAGCTGCCGGCAATCTCCCTCCTTGTGTAAATCTTGCATATTAAGAGAGGAAAGGCATTAGAATTGCTCCACAAAGTGTTATATTGATTAAAAACACTATAAATAACAGTAGTAAAACATGATGCAAAATGGACGTATTAACTCCCCCAAGCTTAGACCTCGCTTGTCCTCAAGCGAAAGCCGATATCGATAATCATGTCCACATGTTTAGAGAGAGAGGTGTCGATAAAAACAAAATACGGACATAGTAGCATCATGATCATTATTATAGCAGCTATATTTATTATCATAAAACTTCTCATGAGCAAGTAACAATTCATCACAACAATGAAGTATAAGCTATAAACTTTCTTGAATACTAACAAACTATGTTCTCAGTCAACAATGCAATTGCAATTCATCATATTTTTAGGAAGGGTCTCATGTAGGAGCTTTTTAGAAAGTCCACATACTCAACCATCATATAGTCTTCTATGATTGCTTACACTCACAACATATATATGGAGCAAAAAGTTTCAGCCAGACACATAGAAAGATAGGGGCTTATAATTTCGCCTCCCAACTTATTCACCTCAAGGGTGATGTCAACAATAATAACTCATGATCACTCATATCCAACTGGATATATATGCCTAGATCTTTCCCCACCACATGATGCTTGCAAAAGAGAAAAATAAAAAGGAATAGAGGAGAACACTATTGACTCTTGCATAAAAAGTAAATACATAAAAATAAAAGATAGGCCCTTCGCAGAGGGAAGCAGAGGTTGTCATGCGCTTTTTGTTGTTGGATGCACAAGCTCTTAATGTAAAGGAACATCACTTTATATTGCCCCTTGTGATAGCAACCTTGCCCCTTGTGATAGCAACCTTTATTATGCAGTCTGTCGCTTTTATTACTTTACCATCACAAGTTCGTACAAAGCTTATTTTCCCTTACACTACAATAAAAGTTCAGACATATTTAGAGGCAATTTTTATTGCTTTTTGCACCAATGACAACTTACTTGAAGGATCTTATTCAATCCATAGGTTGATATAGTGGACTCTCATGACATGAAACTGGGTTTAAGGGTTTTGGATGCACAAGTAGTATCTCTACTTGGTGCAGATTTTTGGCTAGCAAAGATATTGAGCAAGCACCACATGTTGGAGGATCTATGACAATATAACTTCTATGTGAATATAAGCAAACATAACTCATTACGTTGTCTTCCTTTTCCAACATCAACAATTTGACATAAAATACTTAATCGGGGCTCACAATAATAAAAGATGTCCAAGATAGTGTATTTGCATGTGAATCTTCTCTTTCCTATTAATTTTTTCATGAATTGCATCATTGACCAATGCTATGTTTGTTAACCTTCAATAAATTTTACTACTTATACTTTACTTTATGTAATGTCATTACTTTCCATAAGATTAGCATATGATCTTTTTCATTATTTTCATTGCTAGGATTGAAACATAGAAGTAAAGAAGCAAAAACTCAAACTACTATTTATTATATAACTCTCAACTCTATTACATAGACAGATAGATCACGAAACTAGCACTCGAAAATAGATCATACTAACTTTTATTCAACTAAATCACGAAATCACTAAGGATCGAACTAAAAGTAGGTAAAGATAATAAAAGTGATGGTGATACGATAGCGGGGCACCTCCCCCAAGCTTGGCACAAGCCAAGTGGAGTGCCCATACCCATGTACTTAGGTCTCCTTCTTCGGTGATGGTGGTGGTGATGAAGTGGTGGGCTTGTCCTCCGGCTTAAGCAGATACATCAATTTGCGGTTGATGCTCCAAAGGGCGATGTTTTGCTCTTCCAATAAAATAACTTCACGAGTGAGAGACGTATTCTGAGCACTAACTATTTCAAAAACTCTTAGGGCTTCAATTACGGATGGGGAGAGATGATCATATAAAGGTTGAAGGATATCTCCCTTCTCTGCGGTCTCCTCCATGGGGATGGCTTGCCCTTCTTTCGGAGCCTGGGCTCCTGCAACTTCCTCGACCTTGTCCTCCTTGACATTGTCTTCTTCTCCCGACGACAACTCGTAGTAAACCTCGCTGTAGGGGTGTTTGCCCGGCGATGGTTACACAATGCGGTGCTTGGCATAGAGCTTTTCGGGAGCCATGGCGATTTAGATCTGTCAGAAAAATAGCACGAAACAAGAGCAGAGGAGATTTTTGTGATACGGTGGTCAAAATGTCCGGGAGTATATATAAAGAATTTTTATCTTGCAAAACAAGTAATCCAGAAGAAAAAGGAGTCGGGAAGGCTCACGTGGGGCCCACGAGCCACCAGGGCGCGCCTGGGGGGGTGGCGCGCCCTGGTGCCTCGTGGGCACCAGGTGGGTCCCCTCGGCTGTTTCTTATTTTTGTATTTTTTCTAATATTCCAAAACTGGCAGAAAATATTTTTATGGAATTTTTGGAGTCGGTTTACTTACCATATCACATACCTACCCCTTTTCAGGGTTCTGGAGCATTCCGGAAGGTCTCTCTTATGTATTCCTCCGGTGTAATTGTTTCAATAATATTAGTTTCAACATTAATGGGAGTACCTGAAATATAATGCTTAATTCTTTGCCCATTCACCACTCTCGGATTAGTGCCTTCAGAGTTATTTATTTTGATGGCTCCGGAGCGAAAAACTTCTTCGATGATATACGGTCCTTCCCATTTAGAGAGATGTTTCCCTGCAAAGAATCTCAAACGAGAATGGTACAATAGAACTTGCTCACCCACTTTGAATTCCCGTTTTTTAATTCTTCTATCATGCCATCTTTTTACTTTTTCTTTAAACAATTTGGCATTTTCATAAGCCTGGGTTCTCCATTCATCTAGTGAGCTAATATCAAATAACTTCTTTTCACCGGCAAGTTTAAAATCATAATTGAGTTCTTTAATTGCCCAATATGCTTTATGTTCTAACTCAAGAGGTAAATGACATGCTTTTCCATAAACCATTTTATAAGGAGACATACCCATAGGATTTTTATAAGCAGTTCTATAAGCCCATAATGCATCGTCAAGTTTCTTAGACCAATTCTTTCTAGATCTATTGATGGTTTTTTGCAAAATTAATTTTATTTCTCTATTGCTCAATTCTACTTGACCACTAGATTGAGGGTGATAGGGAGATGCAATTCTATGGTTGACATCATATTTAGCAAGCAATTTACAGAATGCACCATGAATAAAATGTGAACCACTATCAGTCATTAAATATCTAGGGACTCCAAACCTTGGGAAAATAACTTCTTTAAGCATTTTAATAGAAGTGCTATGATCAACACTACTAGTTGGAATAGCTTCTACCCACTTAGTAACGTAATCAACAGCAAATAAAATATGAGTGTACCCATTGGATTTAGGAAAAGGTCCCATATAATCAAATCCCCAAACATCAAATGGTTCAATAGAAGGTGAATAATTCATAGGCATTTCCTGACGTCTACCAACATTACTAATTCTTTTACATTCATCACAAGATAAGACAAACTTACGAGCATCCTTGAAAAGAGTAGGCCAATAAAAACCAGATTGTAATACCTTATGTGCAGTTCTGTCTCCCGCATGGTGTCCTCCGTAAGCCTCGGAATGACACTTCCGTAGGATTTGTTCCTGTTCATGCTCTGGTATACAACGTCTAATAATACCATTTACTCCTTCTTTATAAAGATGTGGGTCATCCCAAAAGTAATGTCTTAAATCATAGAAGAACTTTTTCTTTTGTTGGTATGTGAAACTAGGTGGTATAAATTTAGCAATGATATAATTAGCGTAGTCTGCATACCAAGGAGTATTACGAGAAGCATTTATGACAGCCAATTGTTCATCATGAAAATCATCATTAATAGGAAGTGGGTCATCAAGAACATTTTCTATTCTAGACAAATTATCATCTACGGGATTCTCAGCTCCCTTTCTGTCAATAATATGCAAATCAAATTCTTGTAGCAATAGAATCCACCTAATGAGTCTAAGTTTAGCATCTTTCTTTTCCATAAGATATTTAATAGCGACATGATCAGTGTGAACAGTTACTTTAGAATCAACTATGTAAGATCTGAATTTATCACATGCAAACACAACTGCTAGAAATTCTTTCTCAGTAGTAGCATAATTTCTTTGGGCACTGTCTAGAGTTTACTAGCATAATGGATAACATTTATTTTTTTATCAACTCTCTGTCCTAGAACAACACCAACAGCACAATCACTAGCATCACACATAATTTCAAAAGGCAAGTTCCAATCAGATGATTGAACAATAGGTGCAGTGGTTAAGGCTTTCTTAAGTGTTTCAAAGGCTTCTACATAATCGTCATGAAAAGCAAATGGAACATATTTTTGCAAAAGATTGGTAAGAGGCCAAGAGATTTTAGAGAAGTCTTTAATAAACCTTCTATAGAAAACAACATGACCTAGGAAACTTCTTATACCTTTAATATCTTTAGGACATGGCATTTTCTCAATAGCATCAACCTTAGTTTTATCAACTTCAATACCTCTTTCAGAAATTTTATGCCCCAAGACAATACCTTCATTCACCATAAAGTGGCACTTCTCCCAATTCAAGACAAGATTAGTTTCTTCACATCTCTGCAAAACTCGATCAACGTTGCTTAAGCAATCATCAAAAGAAGTTCCGTAAATGGAAAAATCATCCATGAAAACCTCAACAATCTTTTCACAAAAGTCAGAGAATATAGCAGTCATACATCTTTGAAAGGTAGCAGGTGCATTGCATAAACCAAAAGGCATGCGTCTATAACGTAAGTTCCAAAAGGACAAGTAAAGATGGTTTTCTCTTGATCGGGTTGTGATACAGGTATTTGAGAAAAACCAAAATAACCATCTAGGAAACAAAAGTGTGTATGCTTAGATAATCTTTCTAACATTTGATCAATAAAAGGTAAGGGGTAATGATCTTTTCTAGTAGCTTTGTTTAATTTTCTAAAATCAATTACCATCCTATAACCAGTTACAATTCTTTCTGGAATGAGTTCATTTTTATCAATAGGAACAACGGTGATACCTCCTTTCTTAGGGACACAATGAACGGGACTTACCCATCTACTATCAGCTATGGGATAGATTATACCTACTTCCAGAAGCTTTAATATTTCAGTTCTTACCACCTCTTTCATCTTAGGATTTAATCTTCGTTGGTGGTCGACAACCGGTTTAGCTTCAGGCTCCATATTAATTTTGTGCGGACATAGAGTGGGACTAATGCCCTTAAGATCATCAAGAGTATATCCAATAGCAGCTCGGTGCTTCCTCATAGTTTTTAGTAATCTCTTTTCTTCATGCTCTAAAAGGTTAGCACTAATAATAACAGGATATATCTTATTTTCATCAAGATGAGCATATTTCAATGTATCAGGCAATTGCTTCAATTCAAATACAGGATCACCTTTAGGTGGAGGAGGGCCTCCAAGAGTTTCAACAGGCAAATTGTGTTTAAGGATAGGTGGTTGATCAAAGAACATCTTATCTATTTCATTTCTTTCATTCATATGCATATCATTTTCATGGTCTAGCAAATATTGTTCTAACGGATCAGTAGGAGGTACGGCAATAGAAGCAAGACCAATAATTTCATCTTTACTAGGCAATTCTTTATCATGAGGTTGTCTACGAAACTTGGAGAAATTAAACTCATGAGACATACCACCAAAATCAACACTAACAATTTCTTTAGCGCAATCAATCTTGGCATTAACAGTGTTCAACAAAGGTCTACCAAATATAATGGGACAAAAATCATCTCGTGGAGAACCGAGGACTAGAAAATCAGTAGGGTATTTTATTTTTCCACACAAGACTTCAACATCTCTAACAATCCCAAGCGGTGTAATGGTATCTCTGTTTGCAAGCTTAATAGTAACATCAATGTCCTCTATTTCTACAGGTGCAATATCATTCATAATTTCTTGATATAAGGTAAACGGAATAGCACTCACACTAGCACGCAAATCACATAAGCCATGATAACAATGATCTCCTATTTTAACAGAGACAACATGCATGCCTACTACAGGTCTATTTTTATCTTTAGGATCTGGTTTAGCAATTCTAGCTGCTTCATCACAGAGGTAAATAACATGCCCATCTATATTATCGACCAAGAGATCTTTAACCATAGCAACATTAGGTTCAACTTTAATTTGCTCAGAGGGTCTAGGTGCTCTAATATTACTTTTGTTAACCACAGTTGAAACTTTAGCATGTTCCTTAATCCTAACAGGAAAAGGTCGTTTCTCAACATAAGCAGTAGGCACAACTGGATCAACATGGTAAACAACTGTTTCTTCTTTAACCCTAACAGGTTCCTCAATCTTTTCTTTAACAGGGGGATGATATTTAAACCACTTCTCCTTAGGGAGATCAACATGAGTAGCAAATGATTCACAAAAGGAAGCTACTATCTCAAAGTCAAGTCCATATTTAGTGCTAAACTTATGAAAAGCATCGGTGGCCATAAAAGATTTAACACAATCGAACTCAAGTATTATACCTGACTCATTACCTTTGTCGAGTTCTGTGACGCCCCCGAATTAATCGTGCGCTAATCATACACGCAAATGCACACGATCAAGCCTAGGGACTCACTTGAAGATACCACAACACAACTCTAAACACAAAATAAAAATAATACAAGCTTATTATTACAAGCCGGGGGCCTCGAGGGCTCGAATACATAAGCTCGCATACAAGCGTTAGCGGAAGCATTAGATATCTGAATACAGACATAAAAGTAAAACAGATATGCCTTAAACAGGCGGGGCAAAACAATGACAATGATCGAAAAGGCGCAGGCCTCCTGCCTGGGAGCCTCCTAACTACTCCTGGTCGTCGGCGGTCTCCACGTAATAGTCAGCTCCTCCAGAGGAGTAGTAGTAGTCGTCGACTGGGGCAGCTGACTCCGGGGCTCCGTTATCTGGTCGCAGCAAACGGGTATGGGGAAAAAGGGAAGCAAAGCAACCGTGAGTACTCATCCAAAATACTCGCAAGCCTTACATCAGAACTATTCTAATTATGCATCGGTATCAAAGAAAGGTTGTATATGTGGACTGGACTGCAGAAATGCCAGAATAGAGGGGAAGGCCTAGCCTATCGAAGACTAGCATCTTCAGCGTCTTGCGGCATTAGAAGAGTGCAGATTAGTAACATATCATAAAGTAACAAGCATGTTGTATCAAAGCCTAGAGATCCTTCCTCGACTCCCTGCGAGAAAGCGATCCCGGAGCTTCCAATTTAAGTAACATGTAACCAGTTCCAGTTGTAGTGGATCGGGATACTTTACTGAGCGTCTTGTTACCGTGGACACGGCTATTCGAATAGATATATCTTCCCTGCAGGGGTGCACTACTGTTACCCAACACACTCGATTAACTCTGGCCGGACCCACTTTCCTGGGTCATGCCCGGCCTCGGCTGATCGACACACCACAGCCCTACCTAGAGCTCAGCAGAGAGGCCCCCGCCGGTCTACATCCTAAGTGCTCAGGGTTCTTGGGCCCATCGCCCTTTGCACTCCGGGTCGTTGCGAGCAGGGCGAATCTCGGCACCACCTCTCTCCTGGATGGCGCCGCCCCAGCCGTGCCACAATGCTGAACTGGACGTCTGACAGAGCTTTCGGCTGATACATACGGCGCAGAGGGCCCCATTAAACCATTATCCCGCGTGGTGGTAGTGCGTATAGGCCAGTGGCCAACTCAGATAAAATACCCAAATCCGTTAAGCACATTGGGAGCTCGCGAAAACGAGCAGAGATCCACGAAACATGTGTCCCTGTCGCCCCGTCTCGTGGACTTACGGCAAGGGCTCAGAATGCCCGGCCGTGCCACGTAATCATCTCGCGGGTACCCTCATGGTCAACCCGACTGCACATCTCTCGCGGGTACCCCTCAGGGTCGACCCGTCTTTATCCACTATCTGTAGTAAAACCCAGGTAACCGTGTGTTCATAACATCAAGAGGGAATCTGAGGAATCACCCTTGTTGGATTTCCCTCTCGACGTATCTGTCAAGGTGAAACCGGAGGAATCACCCTCGATGGTATTCACACTTGCGGGGTTGCACGATAGAAGCTTCGTCGGAGGTGGTGAAAGAGGAATCACCCTCGGTGACCCACAACCAACTAGCTGTACCACAGAGGCAACATCAGGAGTGAGATAAGAGGTATCACCCTCGGCACTCGATATTAGCTCTGTGGAGTCGAGCAACTAAGGGGGTTGTGTAGTGATGTGTAGGTCTCAGCCCGTCGATCACATCGAGAGGGGCACTGGTAACTAAGCGGGGCAACTAGGACAAGGTGGAGGGGCCACAGATGGTTTACTGCCAACCTATACTGATCATTTAGGATATCAGGTAAAGTATCAAAAAGCAGTTTACAAAAACAGGCTATGCATCAGAATAGGATCAAGCAAAAACAGTAGCAAATTCTAATGCAAGCAGGAGGGAGAAAGAATTGGTGATATAGGCATGCGTCAAGGGGGGTTGCTTGCCTGGAAGCTTTTCCGGAAAAGAAGAGTTGTCGGTGATGAAGTAGTCCTCAGGGCCTACGTCGGTGCCGGAATCTACCGGAGAGAAGAGGGGGAAGAAACAAATAAATACACAACATACAAAGCAACACAGATCATGACATGCTAAATGTGGTGCAGGGGGACCTAATGCATCTCTAAACCGTTTTAGTTATTTTAGGATTTAAGTTGGAATTATTAACCGGTATGCATGCACTATTCATCTACCGGAAACAGATGAAAAGTTGCGGGTTCTCCTACGTAGAGGGTCCCGACATGAAAACAGATGGCACGATCAAATTCGTGGGATTTTTCTGAGCAACTTTCATGTAGAAAGTTTTTCCATCCGAGCTACGGATTAATTTCTACGAATTTCCTAAGTTTTTAGCAATTTCTAGAATTAGCAGATTATTTTAAATCAAATTATCCAGAACAGTGCCAAAAGGGCTAGGTGCACCCGGTGCAGTGCACCCACAGGTGCACCAGAGGCTGACAGCGGGCCCGGCCAGCTGTCCAGTTGACTGAGTCAACCGACCAGTCAGCAGCGGCTGACCATTGGGTCCAGTCAACTGCTGACTCAACAGTTGACTGGTCCACGGTTGACCAGTCAGCGGGTCCGGTGGGACCCGCGTGTCAGTGAGTCAGTTTTTTAAAACAGAGTTAATTAGATCCTAAACTATTTAGCTAGCGGCCTAGGGCCCAACAGTCAGTGGGTATTAGGGGGGCTAACCACGTCATTAGTGTAATGACGGTGACACGTCAGCGTCGCCGGACTTAAGCCGACGAGGCCTTCCTGACGGCGGACAAGCACCGCGCGCACACTACGGTGCACCATTTGGCTTGTGGTTTGCGGCGTTGGGTTCCTGGGATCGAGCGCGTTCGAGTGGGGGTGGTGTCGGACCAGGTGGTCGCCGGAATTGAGGCCGGCGACGATGTTTGGCGGCGGCTATGTTCGGGCGAGCATGGGCGTAGTGATGAGGGGCTGCTAGCTTGCGAGGTGAGCCATGCGGGAGCTTCAGGGGATCTCCAGGAGCACAACGGTGGCAGCGGCTCGTCTCGGGGTGCACTAAAACGGCGACAACACGCGCGACGGCGATAGCAGAGCACGGCGGCGACTATGGCTTGCTACGGCTCGAATGGAGACGGAATCCAGAGGGGAAAAGGAAGGGGATGGGGCAGTTGCTCACAGCGGTGTCGAGGAGAGGCTCGGTGCAGCCGCGGGCGGCCGAGGTTGAGCAAATCGACGACGTGCTTGCGCTCGGTGCCGGAGAAGAAGAGGTCGAGGGAGACGTCGATGAGGCTTCCCCGCTTCGCTTTGATGGCGCAGGCGATGCGGCGGAGCACGGCCGTCCTCCTGGACAATTCGGGGCGGCGAGGGGGGGCTGGTGACCGCAGCAATGGCGAGCGACGGCGACGGCTTCGTTCAGCTGGGGAAGGAAGAGAAGGGGGAAGCGAGGGAGAGCGAGGAGGAGGGAGCAGGGGAGAGGCCAGGGCTTGGCCTTATCCTCCCCGACTCACCTGCCATGTCGCCCTGGCGAGCTGCGGCCGGCGCGGCGTGCTCGGCCATGGCCATAGCGACACGGCGCGGGAGCAGGTAGGAGACGACGTGCTGGGCTGGGCCGGCTGTGGCCACTGCCCAGAGGCCAGGTAAGCCTTTCTCTTTTCCAGTTTTTCTGTTTTCTCTTTTATTTAATGATAGAGAAGGAAAAGAAAATATTTAGGGTACCAAATGACTAAGGAAAAATATGGATCTAGTCCACATAAATCCCTGACATTTTTAGGCACTGCCACAAAAAGTTTGGGGCTGAATTGAATTCATTTGTATTTTTCAAAAATGAAAATGGATTTAATAAGGCTGTCCTGGGTACTGTTTTGGTTTCTAGGGTCAGATTTGAATTTAAATAATGTTGGATTTATTTTTATAATTGCTTTGGGAATATTTGTAATATTATGAACATTTTTGTTCTGCGGTTTGGATAATTACTAATTTTGACTTTATTTTAAAATTTGAATTTGAAGTTGGATTATTCTTAATTGTTTTTACAGGGCTTAATGATGATGACTTGGCATGACTAATTAGCATAACTACTGTTTAGTAATTTGGGGATGTCACAAGTTCCCAATCTTCAGAGTTGCGTTTAATTCTTTCCAGAAGATCCCATCTGAATTCAATAGTTTTCTTCATAAAGGAGCCAGTCGAAGAAGAATCGAGCATGGTTTGATTATCATGAGAAAGCCGAGCATAAAAATTCTATAAGATAATTTCTCTTGAGAGCTCTTGGTTGGGGCATGTGTACATCATGTACTTAAGCCTCCCCCAAGCTTGAGCGATGCTTTCTCCTTCACGAGGCCAAAAATTGTATATATAATTCCGATCACGATGAACCAAATGCATAGGATAAAATTTCTGATGGAATTCCAGTTTCAATCGGTTCCAGTCCCATGTACCAGTATCATCACATTGCCTATGCCATGTCAATGCCTTTCCCTCCAAAGATAAAGGGAATACTTTCTTCTTAACTCCATCTCAGTATAAATCTGCAAGCTTAAACAATCCAGAAGTTTCATCCACATAGATCAAGTGCATATCAGGATGTACCGTTCCATCTCCTGCATAAGGATTAGCTAGCAGTTTCTCTATCATACCCGGAGGAATTTCATATGAAATATTTTCAGTAGGTGTAGTAGGCTGAGGAGCAACTATTTGTGCTTCCGGTCAAGGTGAAGATACCACGAACAAACCCCTCACAGAATTACTTTCCATAGTGACAAGTAACAGTAAATTTCAGAACGTAATATAAATGTTTCCTTACCAAATTCCACTCACCAAAGGCGATTCACTCCCCGGCAACGGTGCCAGAAAAGAGTCTTGATGACCCACAAGTATAGGGGATCAATCGTAGTCCTTTCGATAAGTAAGAGTGTCGAACCCAACGAGGAGCAGAAGGAAATGACAAGCGGTTTTCAGCAAGGTATTTTCTGCAAGCACTGAAATTATCGGTAACGAGTAGTTTGATAGCAAGAGAATTTGTAACAAGTGACAAATAGCAATAGTAACAAAGAGTGCAGCAAGGTGGCCCAATCCTTTTTGTAGCAAAGGACAAGCCAGAACGATCTCTTATAATAAGCAAAGCGTTCTCGAGGACACATGGGAATTTCATCTAGTCACTTTCATCATGTTGGTTTGATCCACGTTCACTACTTTGATAATTTGATATGTGGGTGGACCGGTGCTTGGGTGCTGTTCTTACTTGAACAAGCCTCCCACTTATGATTACCCCCTCTCGCAAGCATCCTCTACTACGAAAGAAGAATTAAGATAACTCTAACCATAGCATTAAACATATGGATCCAAATCAGCCACTTACGGAATAGTGCATAAACTAGGGTTTAAGCTTGTGTCAGTCTAGCAACCCATCATCTAATTACTACTCCATAATGCATTCCCTTAGGCCCAAAGATGGTGAAGTTTCATGTAGTCGACGTTCACATGACACCACTAAGAGAATCAACAACATACATATCATCAAAATATCGAACGAATGCCAAATTCACATGATTACTTATGACAAGACTTCTCCCATGTCCTCAAGAACAAAAGTAACTACTCACAAATCATCTTAATGTCCAAGATCAGAGGGGTATTAAATAGCATAATAGATCTGAACATATAATCTTCCAACAAATAAACCAACTAGCATCAACTACAAGATGTAATCAACACTACTAGTAACCCACAGGTACCATTCTGAGGTTTTGAGACAAAGATTGAATACAAGAGATGAACTAGGGTTTGAGATGAGATGGTGCTGGTGAAGATGTTGATGAAGATTGGTCCTCCCACGATGAGAGGATCATTGGTGATGTCGATGGCGACGATTTCCCCCTCCCGGAGAGAATCGCTCCGTCGGAGAGCAAAAGTGCTCCTGCCCAAGTTCCGCCTCGAGACGGCGGCACACCATCCCAAAAGTCTTCTCCTTAGTTTTTTCTAGGGCAAATGGGCTTATATACAAGAAAATGGGGGCCCGAGGCTGGCCAGGGGCCCCACGAGCCACCAGGGTGCGCCTGGGGTGACGCGCCCTGGTGCCTCGTGGGCACCTGGGTGGCCCCCTCTAGTAGTTCTTACTTCCAGTATTTTTTATTTATTCCAAAATAAATCTCCGTGAAATTTCAGCTCATTTGGAGATGTGCAGAATAGGTATCTCTGACATAGCTTTTTCAGGTCCAGAATTCCAGCTGCCGGCAATCTCCCTCCTTGTGTAAATCTTGCATATTAAGAGAGAAAAGGCATTAGAATTGCTCCACAAAGTGTTATATTGATTAAAAACACTATAAATAATAGTAGTAAAACATGATGCAAAATGGACGTATCACCCCCTCCTATTGATTCTTTCGCTAGTATTTTTTATATATTTCAAAATAATTCTCCGTAAATTTTCAGGTCATTTGGAGTTGTTCAGAATAGCTATCTGTGTTTCTCCCCTTTTCGGTCCAGAATTCCAGCTGCCGGCAATCTCCCTCTTTATGTGAATCTTGCAAAATAAGAGAGAAAAGGCATAAGAATTGTACCATAAAGTGAAATAATGATCAAAAACATAATAATTATCAATAAGAAATCATGATACAAATTGGACGTATCACTCCTCTAGTGAATCTTCAACAACATCATCTTCGTTCGTGATTTCCTCATGCATTGTCTCCTCCTCTTCTCTTGATGTTCTTCTCTTTGTTTGTCAAATCCGACGGAAGACATGATCTAGACCATGGAAAACTTTGTCAAATTAGTTTGAAACATAAATAGGAGGATATAGTGTGATACGTAGATTGAAAAAAATCCAAGAAATTTATTGAGAAAGTTTTGCGTGCAAAGGAAGCTACCGGGTGAAAACAGAGTCAGGGCGGTGTATAGGGCTCCCACGCACCCCACCATGCACCCAGGGGAGCCACTTAGCCAGGCCGCATGGGCCCATAGGAACCTCCTTGACTGTCTCTTTTGCCAAGTATTTTTAGTTATTGCAAACTTCCAAATATTTTTTCTGGAATTTTTGAAGATCGTTTCCATACCTAAGCACATACCTATCCCTTTTTAGGGTTTTGGAGCTTTCCTGAATTTCTTTTTGATGAAGTCTTCCAGTGTTATTACGTGTATAACATTGGCTTCTACCTCGAGAGAGTTACCGGTAATATAATGCTTAAGTCTTTCACCATTTACCACTCTCGGTTTGGTCCCCTCGGCGTTGTTGATCTTGATATCTCTGACGGGTAAACATCTTCGATGATTAACGGCCCTTCCCATTTGGAAAGCAGCTTACTTGCAAAAAAATATAAAACGAGACTTGACAAGAGAACTTTATCACCAATCTTAAATTCAGGTTTCTGAATTCCCCTACCATGACACATTCTAACTTTTCTTTAAACATATTAGCATTCTCATAGGCTTCATTCCTCCATTCATGTATAGCACTCATGTCAGGGAACCTCTTTTCACCATCAAGTTTAAAATCATAATTAAGTCGCTTAACAATCCAATAAGCTTTATGTTCTAACTCAAGTGGTCAATGCCAAGCTTTACCATAAACCATTTTATAGGGTGACATGCCCATAGAATTCTTATAAGCAGTTCTATAAGCCTAAAGTGCATTATCAAGTTTCTTAGACCAATCCTTCATCGACCTATTGATAGTCTTTTGCAAAATTAATTTGATATCTCTAATAGATAATTCAATCTTTCCACTAGACTGAGGGTGATAAGGTGATGCTACTCTATGGTTTACATCATACTTAGCAAGATCTTTTCTAACAACACCATGAATAAAATATGAACCACAATTAGTCATAAGATATCTAGGACTTCCAAACCTCGAAAACATAACCTCTTTAAGAATTTTAATGGAAGTTTATGATCAAAACTTTTAGTTGAAATGTCTTCTACCCACTTAGTGACATAATTAACAACAACTAGAATATGAGCGTAACCATGCGAGGTTGGAAAATATCCCATATAATCAAAGCCCAAGACATCACAAGGTTCAATAACAAGAAAATAGTTCATTGGCATTTCCTGACGTCTACTAATATTACCAATTGTTTGACATTAATCACAAGAGAGAATAAACTTACGAGCATTTTGAAAAAGAGTAGGCCAATAAAAACAAGATTGTAAGACCTTGTATGCATTTCTATCTCCGGCATGGTGTCTTCCATAAGAACTAGAGTGACACTTCCTTACTATATCTTCCTGCTCATGTTCAGGTATACAACGCCTAACAACATCATCTACTCCTTTTTTATATTGATGTGGATCATCCCAAAAGTAATGTCTCAAATCAAAGAATTTTTTTCTCTTTGGTTGATAAGTAAACTTAGGTGCGATATACTTACCAACAATAAAATTTGCATAATCAACAAACAATAAAATGAATCTATGAAAAAGGGAAAACTCTGAGGCTGCGACAAGTGGCACACATACAGTGCACCACTTGTCAGCACTAGGGAAGGTGGAACTGACCTTTGCAAGGGGTACCCCATAATTAGTGATTTCACGCTTCTAGTAGTGGCATTTTAAATTGATTGTTGAGTGGAGCGGCTGATGGGCGGGCGTGTTACTCCGTTGGGCCGGCCTCTGGCCTCGAGTGGACTTGGCCCGCTTCGTATTTTAGTGTGGCACCCCAGCTCAGAGGACCGGTTTACCCAGTGTTTCCAACCCAGAGATCATGTCTTCTGGAAACACACAACAACTTGGGATAGAACTGAACTGATCTTTATTAATGTTGTACAAGTACAAGCTCGAGAGTTACATAAAGTAGCGAGGCCGGAAGCACTATACGTGCTATGACAATATCTACATTATTTATGGAACATAGCAAGGCCTCAGCACTACTTGGTGATTATACGGCGTAGCGGAACATCGTGCGGGAAACTCCATCCCATAGGGACACTGCTGGGACACGGCCTAGTTAGCGTAGCACGAACCATCGGGACCTCCGTCCTCGGCTTCTCCTTCATCTGCCATGATACGCCAGGTGAGTACATGGAATGTACTCGCAAGCTCACAAAAACCACAACAATGCAGCAAACAACAACATGGCAATGAACATGTTATATGCTTAAGTTGCTTACTTACTGTTACCGAATATCGACTTACTCTCTTCTGGGTTGTACCACAACCCTCGGAATACTCGTAATCCACCAAGCACTTCTGAGCATAAGACAAGTTCTTCCATCATTATTATTATTATGGTTGACCACTCAGTGTGACCTAGGGCGGACTGTGTCTAATACCGTGGACGCGGCTATTCGAATAGATTCTTACACTCTGCAGAGGTTGCGCACTTTTCCCACACCATGGAGCTCCTTGTCCCGTACCTCGGTACACTTCCCTTCTGGGTGGACCGGTGCTGCTCCAATGAAACTTCCCTAACCTGTGACTCCTCCACCGTACCACCGATAATCATCCTCCCCCGGAGTCATGCCCTGGGTGGCCCCTGTGTCACCCCGTGACACCTGCCACCGTCGTGGCAAACTAAACTGTCCCAAACGGGGACGCCGGCAAATAACTCAACTGGCTCACAAGGTTATCGTCGCCTACCTGATTAGGGTAGCACGCACGCATAACCCTCCCTCTTTGGTGGTACCGATAAAAGAGCACGCGGCTAGACCAAGTCAAGGCCATCCCATTCCGGTAGATGTGGCTGCACGGGTAAGTCCAGGTCGGTGGCACTTGATCAACCATTAAGCTTAGTTTTAGCAATTACAGGACCAGCAAGGTTGTTTATCATGAATAAATTAATATGGCAGTAGCTATGCAACAACATATAATTTACTATGAATTATCACATATTAAAATAACGCAAATAATTCAACTAATAAATCAATACTATTGAAATGCTTCATGTAATGGATGATGTGGCTTGCCTCGCTCAGTTGGGTTGTCCACAAACTGCTAGTCCTCAAAACCAAAATGATTTCCTTCTGAAAATATTTTAAAATAGCAAAAGAAAATGTCACATAACACATTTCTATTCACCAGAAATTCTGTACTTGTGAGAAAAATACCAAGATTTACCAGAAAATAGAGGGGCTCAAGACAAAACCAATGCAAAAAGAATCAATTGATTTGGACTTGTGGATAAAAAGTAATGGATAGTCAAAGTTTCTGGTCAAAGATGGAATTTAACAGAAATTAGAAAATCCCACAGCGGGCCACGTCGATGGCGTAAACTGGGAAGGCGCCTCCACTCATACCGCTTCGGGTGCGGTCTTGAGTCACTGACGAGTGGGCCCGGCTGTCAGATTTAAAAAGAAAAAGAAAGGAACAGTAAGAGGGCGGCTCACCGACGGCGATAGCCGGAGATAGCGACGGCGGCAAGGTCGGGGAACTGCAGGGTTGGAACGAGCGCACGACGGCGGTCCTCCACGTACCCACAGCGTCTTCGGAGACGGTCTGACGGCGTCGTCCCCTTCCTCTCCGGTGGTGGCTGTTCTCGGGTGTCGTCGGCGACGGCGAATCTGGCAGAGTCTCGGCTAGGCAAGAGGTCGGGGAGAGTCGTGGGAGGGCACTAAGCTCGGTTATGCGGTCGGGCAGAGCTGGTGTGGAGCAAATCGAGCTGGTGGCAGAGTTGGCTGGGCGGCAGAATGCCGGCGAGCTGCGAGGCCAGAGGGCCTCTCGGCTGTGGCTCGGTGCTCTGGTGGGCGATAGGAAGTGGAGGGAGTGGGGTGAGGAGTGGGAGAGGCCGGGAAGGCCTATTTATAGGGAGGGGCGGAGCTTCTGGAGTCGGGCGGCTCTGCAACCACGTCGCCGGAGCGAGGACGGTTAGCTGGCTGGCGCGGCGCGGGCGACGTGATGGAGGAGGCAGGAGGAGTTAATGCGCGCAGTGGCGGCATGCGGGGAAGAAGACGGCCAGCGAGGCCACAGTGACAACACGGGCGCCACAGTGGCCGCGTGCGGTGACGGTCGGCGGGAGCGATTCCGGCGAGGGGGAAGGGTCTAGGGCGGCCAGGTGGACGGAGGGTAGCTCGTCGGCGCGCGGAGACAAGGTACGGCGACGCGGTCGTCGCGCTCCGACGTGACCCATTCCTGCCGGCTCCCAGAGCGCGGTTTTGGCAGGGTTGGCCACGCGGTCACCGCGTGCACAGGCAGACGCGGCGCGAGCTGGCCTGCCAGACCGTGTCTGGTGTGCCGACCTTGCACACTGGAACCCTCTCGTGGCACTGGTTCACCCAGAGACTCACTGAGCTGAAGTGTAGCATCAACAATAGTTTGCTGTCAGTAACTTAGGAGGGATCTGGAGAGGAGATGAGCTAGAGATGAAACCAATGGAGATGTCTGGAGTGATCTACGTTGGAAGGACTACAAGCTAAAAAGATTTGAGAAACTTTGGCCAAGATTTGAACATGGTTCATGTACAAATGCTATATTGGCCCAGAAACTTGGTGAGGTTGTTGCACTCACATGGGTGATCTGCTGGAGCTGAAATTTGGTGTGTAGGGGTTATTTGGTGATGCCAAGATGTCATAAAAATTTCAGCTCAAATGGATGCCTCTAGCTGGTCCTTCCTTCACAGAGGTTTGAAATGAGCAGAAACTTGGCAGAATATTTCTACTGGAAATTTATACTGGACAAGGAGATGTTTTTGGATATTGTGGCAAGATAAGTTCCCTAGTATCTCAGGGAATTATATGAGAGTTTTCTGAGTTGAGGAAATATGGGTTGCTTCACCAAGGGCCAGTGCTGTCCAGAAGACAAATGGAATATTTTGGACAAAATTTTGTACTGGACCATGAAATGTTTTTGAAGATTGTGGGAGTAGATGATGACAAGAAGGTGTGGTATTAATTTGGGATTTTTCTGATCATCAGAACTATAGATTGCTTCACAACCCATAGTGAAGACATATTTTCCCAAAGAAGAAAATGGATTATTTTGAAAGAATTGAAAATTGGAATTTGATCCAGAGGGTGTGTGACAAGATTTTGGCAACATATTGAGGGCTCTGGATCACTGAGAGAGAAATTCAAAGATTCCCAAGTCCAAAGTCAACTGAAAAGGTTTCAAAAACTATGCAATTTGCAAATAAAACCGGAAAAATTTCGAAAAGAAAAAGTTGCCAAAAACCAGGGTGTCACAGTTAGGTGTGAGTAGCGACGACAATGGCCTAACAGCAAAAGGAGCCCTTGTTTTCTTCTTCTCTCATTTTCTCTCTTGTGAAACAACCTTCTTGTCTATGCTAAAAAAGAACTTGATGCATTTTATGTTTTTAATTGTTTCTTCCTCGTTCAAGTATTTAAAAATGATAAAATAATATTTTTATTCATCATATCAATATACTCTGGTCTTATTGTAATAGTGGAACAATGTTCAGGTAATGATATGTTTTTTCTCCGAAAAAATGTATCCATAACTTTTTGTACAATTGGAACAAATTTGACATCTTTTTCACGAGTGAGAAAATTATTATGAAGTGATGAACATTGTTTACAACACTTATGAGTATTTTTTGGGACCATGGAAACATTTTTCAAATTATTTGTTGCAATAGTGAACCATTTTATTTTGCAAATAGGTGAACATTTTTTATAGATATACATAAAAAAACTTAGGCCACTTCAAGATTTTGTTGATCTAATGTTTTTTTTTTCATTTTCACAGCAGAACAAATTTAGCCAACTATGAGAACATTTTCATTTGCACCACCGAGTACATTTTGTTAGCTTTGAGAAACATTTTAATTTACTCTATGAAACAAATTTAGCTGGTAATGGATCTCTTATTATCAAGCAAAATTAGTGAGCGATTCATAATTTAAAGACAATGTTCTATTTTTTCATGAATATGTAGTCGCTATATTTCAGATAATAGTTCAACCTTGTTAGTGTACATTAGCCTACCTTTTTTGCTTGTTTTTCATTCCAGAGTGTTTACGTTTAGGGTTTAGGGTCAAGTGTTTGGGCATAATGTCTTAAAGGTTTGGGACAACGGGCCACCTCTTGTGTTGTGCGGGGCGGAGTTTACCATGGCATCCTACTAAATATGAATGAGGTTTCTAAAAAAACTAAACTCAAGCGTGAGCATGTGAGTTGCACTACCCTGCTTCTAGACTATTTTCAGGGGGTAGGGAGATACCTAGTTGTGCTAAAAATTATGTCTTGTCTTAAACCATACAAATACATTATTCATGGTTTTTAATTTCTTATTCGACCACAAAGTAGTGAAGATATACGAAAACAACTCTCTTTTCTAGGAAATTATATTTTTCATACGCCAAGACCATCTCACTCCAAACACACACAATATCACACCCACCAAAAAAGAGACCATCTCGCTCCAAACACTAATCTAAAATTGCAATTACCCTAAAAGATAAATCCAACATACAGACTTAGCAGTTATTCTTAGGATCAAATCTAAAACAATTCTTCAATGTGACAGCGTCAATAAAAAATACACACACAATATCACAAGTAGAAACGAGGTACACACCATGTACAAATACTATTAACCACAAGAAATAGTGTTTATTTTAACTAAACATGATGTGCCATGCTCTCTCTTCTTTCAGACCATTTCATACACTTCTCCTTTATGTCATATAGAGGTTGTCCTTATGAATATCTACACATAGTCTTCAAAATGCAACCGAGCATACATTTCTTTTAAATCCTGTTTAGAAAATCCATGAGAATTATGTACCGTAAAAGTAGATTCTCACACATTCACATATGATTTCCAGATATTCAACCTAAAATATGAAAAACCAATAATTTGAAACATCATTTGAAGCTACATCTTTTAGAGGACTGGAGGAGCACTTCATGGTCCTGCTCATCAGGGTGAGGTCAAAACGCCTCTCCCCCCACCCCACACGCACAACCCGAAAACACCAAAGCTGCCAGTTCAATTGAACCACATATGCAATCATTGATGATTTGGCGTTGATGAGTCGGCCGCGTGACTAGTTGACAAAACGTACTGACATGTTGGTGCGCATCAATGTTAACCTATTATGTAGGAGTATGAGTATTTCTACAAAGTTTAGAAACTATTTCAGTGAACCACTTTTTTCTATAGGAGAAAATTCGCCACCAATCAGCGTAGAACCACATCTTATATTATACCTATCCATACATAATTGCGATAGGCTGCTACTTGTGATGTAGTTGTTGTATTTCCCCGAAGAGGAAGGGTGAAGCAGTATAGTTGCAGATAGTATTTGCCTCAGTTCAGAACCAAGGTTATCAAACCAGGAGGCACCACACCAGCAATGTGAATAGTACCTGCACACAGACACAACAATTGCTTGCACCCAACAAAGGCAAGGGGGTCGTCACTCCCCTTGTCTTGCAAGTTGCAAGATTAGAAACTGATAGTGATAGGCAAAACAATAAAAGTAAAAAGAAAGTAAAAAGAAAACAAGTCAAGCAATTGTAGGATTCTTAGTATTAATGGAGAATAGGTGGTACGTCCATTTTGCATCATGTTTTCCTATTATTATTTATTATGTTTTGGGTTATTATTTCACTTTATGATACAATTCTTATGCCTTTTCTCTCTTATTTTGCATGATTCATATAAAGAGGGAGATTGCCGACAGCTGGAATTCTGGACCGGAAAGGGGTGAAACGGAGATAGCTATTCTGCACACCTCCAAATGACCTGAAAATTTACGAAGAATTATTTTGGAATATATAAAAAATATTGGCTAAAGAAATACCAGAGGGGGACCCACCAGGAAGCGACAAGCCAGGGGGGCGCGACCTACCCCCCTGGGCGCTGCTACTTGTAGACTGCGTTGCTATTTCCCTGAAGAGGAGAGGATGATGTAGTATAGTAGAGAAAAGTATTTCCCTCAGTTAAGAAACAAGGTTATCAATCCAGTAGGAGAACCAAGAAAAATTCCGTTAAGCGCACCTGCACACACAAGAGCAAACACTTGCACCCAACGCAAATAAGAGGGTTATCAATCCTCTTAGCGGTTATTTGCAAGGATTAAATCTTATAGAGATAAATAGATAAACTAAAATACTAATTAAAATAAAAGTAAATAAATTGCAGCAAGGTATTTTTAGGTTTTTTTATATATGATAAAGTAGACCCGGGGGCCATAGTTTTCACTAGAGGCTTCTCTCTCGAACACATAGCATACGGTGGGTAAACAAATCACTGTTGGGCAATTGATAGAAAAGCAAATAATTATGATGGATTCATGGCAAAGATCATGTATATAGGCATCACGTCCAAGACAAGTAGACTGACTCCTGCCTGCATATACTACTATTACTCCACCCATCGACCGCTATCCAGCATGCATCTAGGGTATTAAGTATGAAACAGAGTAACGCCTTAAGCAAGATGACATGATGTAGACAAAGTAAACTCAAGCAATATTATTAAACCCCATCTTTTTATCCTTAATGGCACCAATAAAAATACATGTCATGTCCCTTTCTGTCACTGGGATTGAGCACCGCAAGATTGAACCCATCACAATGCACCTCTCCCATTGCAAGATAAACCAATCTAGTTAGCGAAACCAAATCGATAGATCGGAGAGAAATACAAAGCTATAATAATCATGCATAAAAGAGTTCAGAGAAGACTCAAACATTTCTCATGAATAATCGGATCATAAACTCACAATTCATCTGATCCCAGCAAACACACCGCAAAAGAAGATTACATGGGATAGAACTCCAAGAACATCAAGGAGAACATGGTATTGAAGATCAAAGAGAGAGAAGAAGCCATCTAGATACTACCTATGGACTCGTAGGTCTATGGTAAACTACTCACACATCATCAGAAGGGCAACAAGGTTGATGTAGAAGCCCTCCGTGATTGATTCCCCCTCCGGTAGAGTACCGAAAAAGGCCTCCAGATGGGATCGCGGAAGAACAGAGGCTCGCGGCGGCGGAAAGGTTTTCTCTTCTGTGTCTCTATTGGTTTGGGAATATTTGGGAATTTATAGCGCTGGAATTAGGTCAAGAGGTGCCACGAGGGGCCCACAAGCCTAGGGGGCGCGCCCTACCCCCTTGGGCACGCCCTCCAGGCTTGCCGCCTCCTCGTGGCTCTTTTGGTCTTCTCTCGAAGCTTCGTGGGTCTCTTCTGGTCCAGAAAAAATTAATCCAAAGTTTTTTTTTCGTTTGGACTCTTTCTGATAATGATTTTCTGAAAAGGCAAGAAACAAGCAGAAAACAGCAACTAGCACTGGGCACTGGGTTAATAGGTTAGTCCCAAAAAATGATATATAATGGCATATAATTGCATATAAAACATCCAAGATTGGTACTATAATAGCATGTAACAATCAAAAATTATAGATACGTTGGAGACATATCACTGACATAGTATTTGTGGCTCAGCCACCGTTCATCATTTTTATACATGTTACACTAGTATCATTGCACATCTTGGTACACTGCCAGAGGCATTCATATAGAGTCATATTGTTTGTTCGAGTTTTGAGTTGTAATTTTCTTTTTGAGTTGTAATTTTCTTTTGATAACCTTGGTTCTTAACTGAGGAAAATACTTATCTCTACTGTACTACATCATCCTCTCCTCTTCGGGGAAATACCAACGCAGACTACAAGTAGCAGTTAGCTATATGATCATGCAAAGCAATATGACAATGATGATGTGTGTCATAAAAATGAAACGGTGGAAGTTGCATGGCAATATATCTCGGAATGGCTATGGAAATGCCATGATAGGTAGGTATGGCGGCTGTTTTAAGGAAGATATAAGGTGGCTTATGTGTGATAGAGCATATCATATCATGGGGTTTGGATGGACTGGCAAAGTTTGCACCAACTCTCGATGTGAGAAAGGGCAATGCACGATACCGAAGAGGCTAGCAAATTGCGGAAGGGTGAGAGTGCGTATAATCCATGGACTCACAATAGTCATAAAGAACTCATATACTTATTGCGAAAGTTTATTAGCCCTCGAAGCAAAGTACTACTACGCATGCCCCTAGGGGGGAGGTGTTGGAGGTATGCCCTAGAGGCAATCATGTATGATGATATTTCCGATGTGTTTATGAATCGATGTAGTCCTCGGATGTTATCAATGATACTTGTTGACAAGTACGTGACTTGTCTGTGAGATCTTGTGTTGTATGATACATCCTAAAATGGTCCCTAGTCGTAAGTAACGTGTGGGCACACGTCGGACTAGACTAGCATGCAATACGGTGGATGGTTTTATCTCACTTGCCATGAAGCATGTGATGCTGCCGAACTGCATGGATCTGATCGGATCTGAGATAGGATACGGGTGACCGGATCCGAGCTCGGATGGATATCGGATTGGACAGACCCAACTATGAGACACATCGATAGGTCATCTATGAGTCTCTAGTACACATACGTTCTGTGTCCTCGGACCTGAGCTGACGCATGTGCTCGGGATGGTGACCGACCTGCTTTGGGCCGACCAAATGCTGCTCCGTAACTGGGTAGTTATAAAGGTAGGTTTCAGGCTTGTCCAGACCCATGCTGCGAGACATGGTTAAGCAAGATGGGATTTGCCCCTCCGATGAGGAGAGATATACTCTGGGCCCCTCGTGTGATCCGACTTGTATAAGCATGGACATGCGATGAGGATTATGAGATAATCCGAGGTGTTGGTCGGATTCACTGAAACGAGAGATAGGTCGGGCTGTAACAGGGATGGCCACATCGCCTTGAGCCCGACAACATATATCGTGTGGCAAAGGAAACGGAAGTGTAACGTACAGGTTCGCCAACCGGCTTCATAGTCTACTTGGTGGTCGGCACGCCTTGCTAGAGGCCGCTACCTGCCGAGCAGGTCGGAGGTGATCCGAACTGCGACCAAGCCGACTTGAACCTAAGGGGTCATGCGCTTAAGGGAAGGAACCTACGAGGTCGGATCCGAGGACAATGCGGATGTGATCCGAGCTAGACTTTGATCGTGACCGAGTAGACTTTGGGCTTTAGGATCTGTGTGAGGCCCAAGTGTTGAGCCCACGACGGATGCCTATATATAGTGGAGGTACAGCACGCTTATGAAGGTTGAACGGCTTTGGCGTCGTCATTAGGGCTTTGCATTTGTTGCAACTAGCCACCTCCACGTGCCGCAGGCTGTGTGATCGGACCTAGCAGTCCGCCGCATAGCGTTCCTCCCGGACGCGCGGATACCATTAGAGGTAGTGCAATTGTGCCACTCCGGCGAACCTGTTCGTGGGACCTTGTGATCGGCTGTACGTGGGAGATCTACGAGGAGGAGACGACTCCGGTGATGCGCTGCCACGACTCTACTTCCGCTGCACGGCACTGCGCGTCTAGTGGTAATGATCTGTGATCCATCTCTGTTAGCATGTTCCTAGTTGTTCTGTGGGTAGGAAATTTTAATTTGCAGTCGACGCAGCCTACTGTAGCACCCCAACAGTGGTATCAGAGCCTCTGTTATAGGATTTGGATTCAGATCGTATGCATATTAGATATGTGGAGGCAGCAGATGAGATCTGTTGTCATTTAAGAGATTGGCTATGTGCACGGTTGATGAGATCAATTGCACAAGGGATCGTTGAGGCTATGTTTTCTGACGATCGGAATCGATGAGGTCGTGACACAACCTACCCCTACCGGTCGGTTTTTGCCATCAGGGTTAATAGTGAAACGTAAATCCGATTCGGATTCGTGATGATCGATGAGATCGGTCTGATCGGAAAATTCGGCGTGATCGGAGTACAGATCCGATCTGTGATTTCCGAAAACGTCAGGCGCTGCCCACACCCGCGAGGGTCGCTGCCCCTTCGAACCCCCACCCGCTAACCGACTAGTGGGACCGCCGTTTGCGTAGCGCCATAGTTTTCGTACATGTTCACTCAAACTGGTAGAATGCGATTCTATGCATAACTTTGTTTTGCAGGTTTGATGTGAATAGTATGGCTCATGTCTATGTGATGCATGTGTGTAAATTATACATGGCCTGTGCATCTTGATTTGTCAGCTGGCCGGAGCCAAAGTGCTGTCATTATAATGTATAACGACCTGCGTGTCGACTTGTGATTCTCTATAAATTCATTACTAGTTGTAGTAGTTGGAGGACAGAGATCTAGTCGCTACTCGGATAGAGATCCGAGGTGGTGTTCCGGTATGACAAGATGGAGCCGACCTGGTCCTCGGAGTTGGAGCCGACCTGGTCCTCGGACGTCCATGAAGGAGCCATACTATTTCACAATATTTATTTATTTGTGATTGATATTGCTTCTTGTCTTCTACACATTTTAAAAAAAATGGTAGAAAGATCCCTCGATAATGTCAAGCAAATTGCCATCCCCGATGTTGCACCTTCGCACGTCAAGTACGTCTAGTAGTGGGCTCATAAAATTGGGGTGCTGCTAGGTGTCCTTGAACTGAAGGGTTCATGTCGGACACAGACATGCACTGCATCGGGTTAACTTGACAAGGCTAACAAAACGGTTTTGGGCCTTGTGGCAAAAGAGGTCGGGAGCCGTGGTATAAGATACCAACCCAGCTGACAGGAGTCGTATAGAGATACGATTAGCAAAGAGTTGCTTACCGGATAGCCACTTCGGCTAGCAGTGATGCTAAAGCTCACTAGTCGGATTGCACTACTCGGATCCTGGATCACTGGAAGTTGCAGAGGGATGTCAACTTCAGTGGGAGTATATCTGTTTAGGCTTGATTTACTCTACATAAACACAGTGCTTAGTGTTTGCGTATTTTTCTATTGTAGATCAATGGCACCACCTGCTCAACACAACTTTGCATTGAAATCAATCTTGGAAAGGATAAACTTAATGGAACACATTTAACCACCTGGTATAGAAATTTGAGAATTGTTCTCAAGCATGATAAGAAGGAACATGTTCTAGAGAATCCACTTCCAGATGAACCTGCCGAGAATGCTAATGCCACAACAAGGAATGCCTACCAGAAACTCGTTGATGATTCAACGGAGATCAGCTGTCTGATGCTGGCTTGTATGGAGCCCGATTTGCAACAGCATTTCAAAAACGTTGAGGCTTTCGATATGATCGAGAATCTCAAGAGCATGTTTCAGATGCAGGCTAGGACTGAAAGGTTCAACGTCTGGCGATCCTTGATGGATTGTAAGCTGAAGGAGGGTGATCCACTGATCCCGCATGTGATCAAGATGATCGGATACGTGCAAGCTTTGGAACGCTTAGGCTTCCCGCTCTTGGACGAGCTGGCTACCGGTGCAGTTCTGGGTTCTCTTCCAGCTAGGTATGGGACATGCATTTCGAACTATCATATGCATGGCATGGATAAGAAGCTCACTGAACTGCATGGGATGCTTAAGGTGGCACAGCAGGATATTAAGAAAGGCACGCATCAAGTGTTGATGGTGTAGAATTCGGGCAAGTTCAAGAAGAGTTGGTCCAAGAAAAAGGCTAAGGCAAAGGGCAAGGAGAAGGAATCTGTTCCGAGCTCTGCCGCTACGCTGAAGTCTATACCGGACTCGGGAACTGTTTGCTATTACTGAAAAGTGACCGGTCACTGGAAGAGGAACTGTAGCAAGTGGCTTGCCGAGCATGGCAAGAAGGCCGGAAGTGCGACTTCAGGCAAAGGTACACTTGTTACATATGTTATAGACATTTACCTTACCGACATACCTAGTAGCTCTTGGGTATTTGATACCAGATCGGTTGTTCATATTTGCAACTCGATGCAGGGGCTGGTAAGAACTAGGCGTGTGTCACAAGGGGAGATTGACATCAGGGTCGGCAACAAAGCAAGAGTTGCTGCGTTGGAGGTCGGCACGATGCAACTCTAGCTACCTTCCAGATTCATTTTGGAATTGAATAATTGTTATTATATTCCTGCGCTTAGTCGGAACATTATTTCTGCCTCATGCTTGATGAGTCAGGGTAATGAATTCAATTTAAAGGACAATGGTTGTTCGATATCTTTGAATGGAATGTTCCACGGCTATGCACCCATAGTTGATGGGTTATTTATTTTGAATTTGGAATCTGAACCTGTCTATAATATGAATGTCAAGAGGCATAAGCCTAATGAGATAAATCCAACATGCTTCTGGCATTGCAGGCTTGGACACATTAGTCTGAAACGCATGAAGAAGCTCCATGATGATGGGTTTCTAACTTCGTCTGACTTCGGGTCGTTCGAGACATGTGAATCATGCCTCCTCGGCAAGATGACTAAGTCACCTTTTGCAAAGAGTTGCGAAAGGGCGTCCGAGCTGTTGGAACTGATACACAGTGATGTGTGTGGTTCGATGAGCACAATTGCCAGAGGTGGCTATCAGTACTTCGTGACTTTTACCGACGTCTTGAGTAGATATGGATATATCTATTTGATGAGGCACAAGTCAGAAACTTTTGAAAAGTTCAAGGAGTTTCAGAACGAGGTTGAAAATCAGCTCGGCAAGACTATAAAGCTTCTACGATCTGATCATGGAGGTGAGTACATGAGCCAAGAGTTTGATAATCATCTGAAAGCCCGAGGTATAGTACCTCAGCTCACACCTCCGGGTACACCATAGAGAAATGGCGTATCGGAACGGAGGAATCGTACCTTGTTAGACATGGTCCGATCTATGATGAGCAAATCGGATTTACCCTTGTCATTCTGGGGATACGCTCTAGAAACTGCAGCTTTTACACTCAACAGAGTACCATCAAAATCTGTAGACAAGACACCACATGAGATGTGGACTGGGAAGAGTCCCAAGCTGTCTTTTCTAAAGATTTGGGGTTGTGAAGCATTTGCCAAGCGACTCATGTCAGACAAGCTTACACCCAAGTCGGATAAGTGCATATTTGTGGGATATCTGAGGGAAACCTTGGGATATAGCTTCTACAACCGCGAAGAGAACAAAGTGTTTGTTGATCGGAACGGGGTCTTCCTTGAGAAAGAGTTTCTCGGACAGGAAGCCAGTGGGAGGCAGGTGCAACTCGAAGAAATTCGAGAACCACTTGGGGATAGCTCGGCTGGTGATGTGATCATACCGGAGTCTGTCAGGGAACCCGAGGTGGAAGCAGCACCACAACCACGGAGGTCGGAAAGATTGCACAGAGTGCGCGATGTGCTGTTGCTGGAAAGCGACGAGCCGGCTACGTATGCGGAAGCGATGGTGAGCCCGGATTCCGAGGAGTGACTGGAAGCCATGAGATCCGAGTTAAAGTTCATGGATCACAATCAAGTCTGGGACTTGGTTGATTTGCCACCTGGCGTCACTGCCATTGGTTGCAAATGGGTCTTTAAGAAGAAAACCGATGTGGATGGAAATGTTCAGATCCACAAAGCTCGGTTTGTCACAAAAGGATATGCACAAGTTCAAGGGATTGACTATGACGAGACCTACTTGCCAGTAGCGATGCTGAAGTCGGTGAGGATCGTACTAGCTATAGCTGCATATTTCGATTACGAGATATGGCAGATGGATGTCAAAACGGCTTTCCTTCATGGAAATTTAATCGAGGACGTGTATATGATACAGCCCGAGGGTTTTGTCGATCCGACTAGTGCTGGTAAGGTATGCAAGCTCAAGAGATCCATTTATGGATTGAGACAAGCATCTCGGATCTGGAACATTCGTTTTGATGAGGTTGTTACAGACCTCGGATTTATCAAAAGCGAAGAGGACGCTTGTTTATACAAGAAGTTGAGTGGGAGCTCGGTAGTGTTTTTGATCCTCTATGTGGATGACATACTACTGATCAGAAACAATGTTTCGATGCTGAACTCGGTCAAAGAATCATTGAATGGAAAGTTTTCGATGAAGGACCTCGGTGAAGCAGTTTACATATTGGGCATTATGATCTATAGAGATAGATCGAGGAGACTGCTCGGCTTGAGCCAGTGCACATACATAGATAAAGTGTTGAAACGGTTCAACATGAGTGAGGCCAAGAAAGGGTTCTTGCCACTCTCACATGGTATAAGGCTGAGCGAGACTCAGAGTCCTTCGACATCTGATGAGCAAAGCAGGATGAGCCGGATACCGTATGCCTCGGCAATCAGATCCATCATGTATGCCATGATATGTACCCGGCCTGATGTTGCTTTTGCAATAGTCTTAACGAGCAGATACCGGGCAAACCCCGGTGAGGCTCACTGGGCGGCGGTGAAGAATATTCTAAAGTACCTGAAAAGGACTAAAGAAATGTTTCTAGTTTATGGAGGTGAGGAGGAGCTCGTCGTAAAGGGGTACGCCGATGCTAGTTTCCAAACCAATCGAGATGATTGTCGATCACAGTCCGGATTCGTGTACATCATGAATGGAGGAGCAGTGAGCTGGACCAGTTCCAAGCAAGATACGGTGGCCGATTCCACAACAGAAGCTGAATACATTGCGGCTTGTGAAGCTGCAAAGGAAGGTGTTTGGATCCAGAACTTTCTGGATGATCTTGGTGTTTTACCAACCTCGGTAAAACAGTTGGACCTTTATTGTGATAATTCTGGTGCCATCGCACAAGCCAAGGAGCCAAGGAACCACCACAAGACCAGACACATAGATCGGAAATATCACTTGATACGTAAGATCGTAAAGAGTGGTGATATAGAGTTATGCAAAATCCATACGGATGCAAATGTTGCAGATCCGTTGACTAAGCCGCTTCCACAACCCAAGCATGAGGGGCATATTAGAGCCATGGGCATACGATGCCTGTTTGCTTGACTCTAGTGCAAGTGGGAGACTGTTGGAGGTATGCCCTAGAGGCAATCATGTATGATGATATTTCTGATGTGTTTATGAACCGATGTAGTCCTCGGATGTTATCAATGATACTTGTTGACAAGTACGTGACTTGTCTGTGAGATCTTGTGTTGTATGATACATCCTAAAATGGTCCCTAGTCGTAAGTAATGTGTGGGCACACGTCGGACTAGACTAGCATGCAATACGGTGGATGGTTTTGTCTCACTAGCCATGAAGCATGTGATGCTGCCGAACTGCATGGATCTGATCGGATCCGAGATAGGATACGGGTGACCGGATCCGAGCTCGGATGGATATCGGATTGGACAGACCCAACTATGAGACACAACGATAGGTCATCTGTGAGTCTCTAGTACACATACGTTCTGTGCCCTCGGACCTGAGCTAACGCATGTGCTCGGGATGGTGACCGACCTGCTTTCGGCCGAGCAAATGCTGCTCCGTAACTGGGTAGTTATAAAGGTAGGTTTCGGGCTTGTCCAAACCCATGCTGCGAGACATGGTTAAGCAAGATGGGATTTGCCCCTCCGATGAGGAGAGATATACTCTGGGCCCCTCGTGTGATCCGACTTGTATAAGCATGGCCATGCGACGAGGATTATGTGATAATCCGAGGTGTTGGTCGGATTCACTGAAACGAGAGAGAGGTCGGGCTGTAACAGGGATGGCCACATCGCCTTGAGCCCGACAACATATATCGTGTGGCAAAGGGAACGGAAGTGTAACGTATAGGTTCGCCAACCTACTTCATAGTCTACTTGGTGGTCGGCACGCCTTGCTAGAGGCCGCTACCTGCCAAGCAGGTCGGAGGTGATCCGAACTGCGACCAAGCCGACTTGAACCTAAGGGGTCGCGCGCTTAAGGGAAGGAACCTACGAGGTCGGATCCGAGGACACTGCGGATGTGATCCGAGCTGGACTTGGATCGTGAGCGAGTAGACTTTGGGCTTTAGGATCTGTGTGAGGCCCAAGTGTTGAGCCCATGACGAATGCCTATATATAGTGGAGGTACAGCATGCTTATGAAGGTTGAACGGCTTTGGCGTTGTCATTAGGGCTTTGCATGTGTTGCAACTAGCCACCTCCACGTGCCGCAGGCTGTGTGATCGGACCTAGCAGT
Source organism: Elymus sibiricus (assembly GCA_039707655.1). Taxonomy (NCBI): domain Eukaryota; kingdom Viridiplantae; phylum Streptophyta; class Magnoliopsida; order Poales; family Poaceae; genus Elymus; species Elymus sibiricus. The sequence goes on from CM077672.1 coordinate 357,053,738, forward strand.
CCGCCGCATAGCGTTCTCCCACACGCGCGGATACCATTAGAGGTGGTGGAATTGTGCCACTCCGGCGAAACTGTTCATGGGACTTGGTGATCAGCTGTACGTGGGAGATCAACGAGGAGGAGACGACTCCGGTGACGCGCTGCCACGACTCTACTTCCGCTGCACGGCACTGCGCGTCTAGTGGTAATGATCTGTGATCCATCTCTGTTAGCATGTTCCTGGTTGTTCTGCAGGTAGGAAAATTTTAATTTGCAGTCGACGCACCCTACCGCAGCACCCCAACAGGAGGTTGGTAGGAGTTAACCATCGAGCGCCCCCAACCGCCACACAAAGGAAGACAATCAAGAATAAATCATGCTCCAACTTCTTAGCACAACGAGAGGCCATACGTGCATGCTTCGGGAATCACAAACCTTAACACCAATATTCTTACTAAACCACAATTATCTACTAGCATGATGACCCACAAGTATAGGGGATCAATCGTTGTCCTTTCGATAAGTAAGAGTGTCGAACCCAACGAGCAGAAGGAAATGACAAGCGGTTTTCAGCAAGGTATTTTCTGCAAGCACTGAAATTATTGGTAATGAGTAGTTTGATAACAAGATAATTTGTAACAAGTGACAAGTAGCAATAGTAACAAAGAGTGCAGCAAGGTGGCCCAATCCTTTTTATAGCAAAGGACAAGCCGGAACGATCTCTTATAGTAAGTAAAGCGTTCTCGAGGACACATGGGAATTTCATCTAGTCACTTTCATCATGTTTGTTTGATTCGCGTTCGCTACTTTGATAATTTGATATGTGGGTAGACCGGTGCTTGGGTGCTATTCTTACTTGAACAAGCCTCCCACTTATGATTACCCCCTCTTGCAAGCATCCGCAACTACGAAAGAAGAATTAAGATAACTCTAACCATAGCATTAAACATATGGATCCAAATCAGCCCCTTACGGAATAGCGCATAAACTAGGGTTTAAGCTTCTGTCACTCTAGCAACCCATCATCTAATTACTACTCCACAATGCATTCCCTTAGGCCCAAAGATGGTGAAGTGTCATGTAGTCGACGTTCACACGACACCACTAAGGGAATCAACAACATACATATCATCAAAATATCGAACGAATACCAAATTCACATGATTACTTATGACAAGACTTCCCCCATGTCCTCAAGAACAAAATTAACTACTCACAAAACATAATCATATCCAAGATCAGAGGGGTATTGAATAGCATAATAGATCTAAACATATAATCTTCCACCAAATAAACCAACTAGCATCAACTACAAGATGTAATCAACACTACTAGCAACCCACAGGTACCAATCTGAGGTTTTGAGACAATGATTGAAAACAAGAGATGAACTAGGGTTTGAGATGAGATGGTGCTGGTGAAGATGTTGATGAAGATTAGTCCTCCCATGATGAGAGGATCGCTGGTGATGTCGATGGCGACGATTTCCCCCTCTTGGAGGGAAGTTTCCCCGCCAGAATCTCTCCGCCGGAGAGCAAAAGTGCTCCTGCCCAAGTACCACCTCGAGACGACGGCGCACCGTCCCGAAAGTCTTCTCTATATTTTTTCTAGGGAAAATGCACTTATATACCAGAAAATGGGGGCCAGAGGCTGGCCAGAGGCCCCACGAGGTACCAGGGCGCGCCTGAGGGGGGGGGGGGGTGGCGCGCCCTGGTGCCTCGTGGGCTCCTGGGTGGCCCCCTCTGGTACTTCTTGATGCCAATATTTTTTATTTATTTCAAAATAATTCTCCGTGAAATTTCAGCTCATTTGGAGATGTGCAGAATAGGTATCTCTAACATAGCTTTTTCAGGTCCAGAATTCCAGCTGCCGGCATTCTCCCTCCTAGTGTAGATCTTGCATATTAAGAGAGAAAAGGCATTAGAATTGCTCCAAAAAGTTTTATATTGATTAAAAACACTATAAATAACAATAGCAAGACATGATGTAAAATGGACGTATCAACTCCCGCAAAGGTTAGACCTCGTTGGTCCTCAAGCGAAAGCCGATATCGAGAATCATGTCCACATGTTTAGAGAGAGAGGTGTCGATAAAAAGAAAATACGGACTTGGTAGCATCATGATCATTATTATAACAACAATATTTATTATCATAAACTTCTCATGAGCAAGTAACAATTCATCACAACAATGGAGTATAAGGTATAAACTTCCTTGAAAACTAACAAACTATGTTTTCAGTCAACAATGCAATTGCAATTCATCATATTTTCAGGAAGGGTCTCATGTAGGAGCTTTTTAGCAAGTCCACATACTCAACCATCATTTAGTCTTCTATGATTGCTAACACTCACGACATATATATGGAGCAAAAAGTTTCAGCCAGACACATAGAAAGATAGGGGCTTGTGAGTTCGCCTCCCAACTTATTCACCTCAAGGGTGATGTCAACAATAATAACTCATGATCACTCATATCCAACTGGATATATATGCTTAGATGTTTCCCCACCACATGATGCTTACAAAAGAGAAAAATAAAAAGGAAGTAGAGGAGAACACTATTGACTCTTGCATAAAAAGTAAATACATAAAAGTAAAGGATAGGCCCTTCGTAGAGGGAAGCAGAGGTTGTCATGCACTTTTTGTTGTTGGATGCAAGAGCTCTTAATGAAAAGGAACGTCACTTTATATTGCCCCTTGTGATAGCAACCTTTATTATGCAGTCTGTCGCTTTTATTTCTTTATCATCACAAGTTCGTACAAAGCTTATTTCCCTTACAATAAAAGTTCAGACATATTTAGAGGCAATTTTTATTACTTTTTGCACCGATGACAACTTACTTGAAGGATCTTATTCAATCCATAGGTAGATATAGTGGACTCTCATGACATGAAACTGGGTTTAAGGGTTTTGGATGCACAAGTAGTATCTCTACTTGGTGCGGATTTTTGGCTAGCAAAGATATTGGGCAAGCACCACATGTTGGAGGATCTATAACAATATAACTTCTATGTGAATATGAACAAACATAATTCATTACGTTGTCTTCCTTGTCCAACGTCAACAATTTGACATTGCTAGAATTGGAACATGAAAGTAACGAAGCAAAAACTCAAACTACTCTTTATTATATAACTCTCAACTCAATTACATAGATAGATAGATCACGAAGCTAACACTTGAAAATAGATCATTCTAAACTTTTATTCAACTAAATCACGAAATAACTAGGGATCGAACTAATAATAGGTAAAGATAATAAAAGTGATGGTGATACGATACCGGGGCACCTCCCCCAAGCTTGGCACAAGCCAAGGGGAGTGCCCATACCCATGTGCTCAGGTTTCCTTCTTCGGTGATGGTGGTGGGATGTTCTTGGAGATGATGTCTTTGAGGATGCGATTTTCCTCTTCAAGCTTATTGACTTGATGCTTAAGATCCATAATTTCCTTCCGGAGCTTCTAGGTGACAGTTAATGCACCATCCACCCAAGGCCGTTTCCTGGTTGAAGGAGATGAAGCAACACTCTTTTTCAAGTTACGATAAGAAACAAATTGAGTGTTGGGAGGTTTAACCGTATACGGTAAGCTCGATTCCCCGTATTCCACGTGCATGTTCCTGGGCTGTGGTCGAGAAGTTTCTTCCTGCTCCATGGAATCCAGCCTCTTTAAGTTAGCTTTGACCTCCTCGTTGATTGACCACCCATGGTGATCTTCATCATCATAGGCTCTTGGGCTTGCAGCAACATAAGAGACATGGCTCTCTCCAACCAAGTCTTGAGACGACATACTTTTGGATCTGTCAAAAAAATAGCACGTAACAAGAACAGAGGAGATTTCTGCGATACGGTGTCAAAACGTCTGGGAGTATATATAAAGATTTTTTATCTTGCAAAACAAGTAATCCAGAAGAAAACGGAGTCAGGATGGCTCACGTGGGGCCCACGAGCCACCAGGGCGCGCCTGGGGGGGTGGGGTGCCCTGGTGCCTCGTGGGCACCAGGTGGGTCCCCTCGGCTGTTTATTATTTTTGTATTTTTTCTAATATTCCAAAACTGACAGAAAATATTTTTATGGAATTTTTGGAGTCGGTTTACTTACCGTATCACATACCTCTTCCTTTTCAGGGTTCTCTATTGTTCCGGAAGGTCTCTCTTATGTATTCCTCCGGTGTAATTGTTTCAATAATATTAGTTTCAACATTAATGGGGGTACCTGAAATATAGTGCTTAATTCTTTGCCCATTCACCACTCTCGGATTAGTGCCTTCGGAGTTATTTATTTTGATGGCTCCGGAGCGATAAACTTCTTCGATGATATACGGTCCTTCCCATTTAGAGAGAAGTTTTCCTGCAAAGAATCTTAAACGAGAGTTGTACAATAGAACTTGCTCACCTACTTTAAATTCCCATTTTTGAATTCTTCTATCATGCCATCTTTTAACTTTCTCTTTAAACAATTTGGAATTTTCATAAGATTGGGTTCTCCATTCATCTAATGAGCTAATATCAAATAACCTCTTTTCACCGGCAAGTTTAAAATCATAATTTAGTTCTTTAATTGCCCAATATGCTTTATGTTCTAACTCAAGAGGTAAATGACATGCTTTTCCATAAACCATTTTATAAGGAGACATACCCATAGGATTTTTATAAGCAGTTTTATATGCCCATAATGCATCGTCAAGTTTCTTAGACCAATTCTTTCTAGATCTATTGACGGTTTTTTGCAAAATTAATTTTATTTCTCTATTACTCAATTCTACTTGACCACTAGTTTGAGGGTGATAGGGAGATGCAATTCTATGGTTGACATCATATTTAGCAAGCAATTTCCGAAATGCACCATGAATAAAATGTGAACCACCATCAGTCATCAAATATCTAGGGACTCCAAACCTCGGGAAAATAACTTCTTTAAGCATTTTAATAGAAGTGTTATGATCAGCACTACTAGTTGGAATAGCTTCTACCCACTTAGTAACGTAATCAACAGCAACTAATATATGAATATACCCATTGGATTTAGGAAAAGGTCCCATAAAATCGAATCCCCAAACATCAAATGGTTCAACAACAAGTGAATAATTCATAGGCATTTCCTGACGTCTACCAACATTACCAATTCTTTGACATTCATCACAACATAAGACAAACTTACGAGCATCCTTGAAAAGAGTAGGCCAATAAAAACCAGATTGCAATACCTTATGTGTAGTTCTGTCTCCCGCATGGTGTCCTCCGTAAGCCTCGGAATGACACTTTCGTAGGATTTGTTCCTGTTCATGCTCAGGTATACAACGTCTAATAATACCATCTACCCCTTCGTTATAAAGATGTGGGTCATCCCAAAAGTAATGTCTTAAATCAAAGAAGAACTTTTTCTTTTGTTGGTACGTGAAACTAGGTGGTATGTATTTTGCAACAATGTAATTAGCATAGTCCGCATACCATGGAGTAGTACAAGAAGCATTTATGACAGCTAATTGTTCATCAAAAAAATCATCATTAATAGGAAGTGCGTCATCAAGAACATTTTCCATTCTAGACAAGTTATCTGCTACGGGATTCTCAGCTCCCTTCCTATCAGTAATATGCAAGTCAAATTCTTGTAGCAATAAAACCCACCTAATGAGTCTAGGTTTAACATCTTTCTTTTCCATACGATATTTAATAAAAGCATGATCGGTGTGAACAGTTACTTTAGAATCAACTATGTAAGATCTGAATTTATCACATGCAAACACAACTGCTAGAAATTCTTTTTCAGTAGTAGCATAATTTCTTTGGGCACTGTCTAGAGTTTTACTAGCCTAATGGATAACATTTAATTTCTTATAAACTCTTTGTCCTAGAATAGCACCAACAGCATAGTCACCAGCATCACACATAATTTCAAAAGGCAAGTTCCAATCAGGTGGTTGGACAATAGGTGCAGTGGTTAAAGCTTTCTTAAGTGTTTCAAAGGCTTCTAGACAATCATCATCAAAAACAAATGGAACATCTTTTTGCAAAAGATTGGTAAGAGGCCTAGAAAGTTTATAGAAGTCTTTAATAAATCTCCTATAGAAACCAGCATGACCAAGGAAACTTCTTATACCTTTAATATCTTTAGGACATGGCATTTTCTCAATAGCATCAACCTTAGCTTTATCAACTTCAATACCTCTTTCAGAAATTTTATGCCCCAAGACAATGCCTTCATTCACCATAAAGTGGCTCTTCTCCCAATTCAAGACAAGATTAGTTTCTTCACATCTCTGCAAAACTCGATCAAGGTTGCTTAAGCAATCATCAAAAGAAGTTCCGTAAACGGAGAAATCATCCATGAATACCTCAACAATCTTTTCACAAAAGTCAGAGAATATAGTAGTCATACATCTTTGAAAGGTAGCAGGTGCATTGCATAAACCAAAAGGCATACGTCTATAGGCATAAGTTCCAAATGGACAAGTGAAGGTGGTTTTCTTTTGATCGGGTTGTGATATGGGTATTTGAGAAAAACCAGAATAACCATCTAGAAAACAAAAGTGTGTATTCTTGGATAATCTTTCTAACATTTGATCAATAAAAGGTAAGGGGTAATGATCTTTTCTAGTAGCATTCTTTAATTTTCTAAAATCAATTACCATCCTATATCCAGTTACAATTCTTTGTGGAATGAGTTCATTTTTATCATTAGGAACAACGGTAATACCTCCTTTCTTAGGGACACAATGAACGGGACTTACCCATCTACTATCAGCTATGGGGTAGATTATACCTGCTTCCAGAAGTTTTAATATTTCATTTCTTACCACCTCTTTCATCTTAGGATTTAATCGTCGTTGGTGGTCGACAACTGGTTTAGCATCAGGCTCCATATTAATTTTGTGCTGACATAGAGTGGGACTAATGCCCTTAAGATCATCAAGAGTATATCCAACAGCAGCTCGGTGCTTCCTTAGAGTTTTTAGTAATCTCTTTTCTTCATGAGCTGAAAGGTTAGCACTAATAATAACAGGATATATCTTCTTTTCATCAAGATAAGCATATTTCAATGTATCAGGCAATTTCTTCAATTCAAATACAGGATCACCTTTAGGTGGAGGAGGGCCTCCAAGAGTTTCAACAGGCAAATTATGTTTAAGGATAGGTGGTTGATCAAAGAACATCTTATCTATTTCATTTCTTTCATTCATATGCATATCGTTTTCATGGTCTAGCAAATATTTTTCTAACGGATCAGTAGGAGGTACGGCAATAGAAGCAAGACCAATAATTTCATCTTTACTAGGCAATTCTTTATCATGAGGTTGTCTACGAAACTTGGAGAAATTAAACTCATGAGATATATCACCAAACTTAACTCGAACCTTTTCTTTAACACAATCAATTTCAGCATTAACGGTGTTCAAGAAAGGTCTACCAAATATAATGGGACAAAAATTATCTTGTTGTGAACCAAGTACTAAGAAATCAGTAGGGTATTTGATTTTGCCACACAAGACTTCAACATCTCTAACAATCCCAAGTGGTGTAATTGTATCTCTATTTGCAAGCTTAATAGTAACATCAATATCTTCAATCTCAACAGGTGCAATATCATGCATTACTTCTTGATATAAGGAAAATGGAATAGCACTCACACTAGCACCCATATCACACAAACCATGATAGCAATGATCTCCAATCTTAACAGAAACAACAGGCATACCAACTACGGGCTTGTTCTTGTCTAACATATCTCGTTCATTTCTAACAGGTTTAGCAATTCTAGCAGCCTCCTCACAAAACTAAATAACATGCCCATCTATATTATCGACTAAGAGATCTTTAACCATAACAACATCAGGTTCAACTTTAATTTGTTCAGAGGGTCTAGGTTCTCTAATATTACTTTTGTTAACCACAGTTGAAGCTTTAGCATGTTGCTTAATCCTAACAGGAAAAGGTGGTTTCTCAATATAAGCATTAGGCACAACTAGATCAGCATGGTAAACAATTGTTTCTTCTTTAACACTAACGGGTTCCTCAATCTTTTCTTTAATAGGGGGATGATATTTAAACCACTTCTCCTTAGGGAGATCAACATGAGTAGCAAATGATTCACAAAAGGAAGCTACTATCTCAGAGTCAAGTCCATATTTAGTGCTAAACTTATGAAAAGCATCGTTGGCCATAAAAGCTTTAACACAATCAAACTCAAGTATTATACTTGACTCATTACCTTTGTCGAGTTCCCAATCTTCAGAGTTGTGTTTAATTCTTTCCAAAAGATCCCATCTGAATTCAATAGTTTTCTTCATAAAGGAGCCAGTTGAAGAAGAATCGAGCGTAGTTTGATTATCATGAGAAAGCCGAGCATAAAAATTCTGTAAGATAATTTCTTTTGAGAGCTCATGATTGGGGCATGTGTACATCATGTACTTAAGCCTCCCCCAAGCTTGAGCGATGCTTTCTCCTTCACGAGGCCAAAAATTATATATATAATTCTGATCACGATGAACCAAATGCATAGGATAATTTTTTTGATGGAATTCTAGTTTCAATCGGTTCCAGTACCACATTAAACTCTTTCCCTCCAAATATAAAGGGGATACTTTCTTCTTAACTCCATCTCCGGATAAACCTGCAAGCTTAAACAATCCACAAATTTCATCCACATAGATCAAGTGCATATCAGGATGTACCGTTCCATCTCCCGCATAAGGATTAGCTACCAGTTTCTCTATCATACCCGGAGGAATCTCATAATAAATATTTTCAGTAGGTGCAGTAGGTTGAGGAGAAACTATTTGTGTTTCCGGTCAAGGTGAAGATACCCCAAACAAACCCCTCAAAGGATTACTTTCCATAGTGACAAGTGACAGTAAATTTCAGCACGTAATATAAATGTTTCCTTACCAAATTCCACTCACCAAAGGCGCTTCACGCCCCGACAACGGCACCAGAAAAGAGTCTTGATGACCCACAAGTATAGGGGATCAATCATAGTCCTTTCGATAAGTAAGAGTGTGGAACCCAACGAGGAGCGGAAGGAAATGACAAGCGATTTTCAGCAAGGTATTTTCTGCAAGCACTGAAATTATCGGTAACGAGTAGTTTGATAGCAAGATAATTTGTAACAAGTGACTAGTAGCAATAGTAACAAAGAGTGCAGCAAGGTGGCCCAATCCTTTTTATAGCAAAGGACAAGCCGGAACGATCTCTTATAGTAAGTAAAGCGTTCTCGAGGACACATGGGAATTTCATCTAGTGACTTTCATCATGTTTGTTTGATTCACATTCGCTACTTTGAAAATTTGATATGTGGGTAGACCGGTGCTTGGGTGCAGTTCTTACTTGAACAAGCCTCCCACTTATGATTACCCCCTCTCGCAAGCATCCGCAACTACGAAAGAAAAATTAAGATAACTCTAACCATAGCATTAAACATATGGATCCAAATCAGCCCCTTACGGAATAGCGCATAAACTAGGGTTTAAGCTTCTGTCACTCTAGCAACCCATCATCTAATTACTACTCCACAATGCATTCCCTTAGGCCCAAAGATGGTGAAGTGTTATGTAGTCGACATTCACACGACACCACTAAGGGAATCAACAACATACATATCATCAAAATATCGAACGAATACCAAATTCACATGATTACTTATGACAAGACTTCTCCCATGTCCTCAAGAACAAAAGTAACTACTCACAAAACATAATCATGTCCAAGATTAGAGGGGTATTGAATAGCATAATAGATCTGAACATATAATCTTCCACCAAATAAACCAACTAGCATCAACTACAAGATGTAATCAACACTACTAGCAACCCACAGGTACCAATCTGAGGTTTTGAGACAAAGATTGAATACAAGAGATGAACTAGGGTTTGAGATGAGATGGTGCTGGTGAAGATGTTGATGAAGATTAGTCCTCCCACGATGAGAGGATCGCTGGTGATGTCGATGGCGACGATTTCCCCCTCCCGGAGGGAAGTTTCCCCGGCAGAATCTCTCCGCCGGAGAGCAAAAGTGCTCCTGCCTAAGTTCTGCCTCGAGACGGCGGCGCACCGTCCTGAAAGTCTTCTCTATATTTTTTCTGGGGAAAATGCACTTATATAACAGAAAATGGGGTCCAGAGGCTGGCTAGGGGCCCCACGAGGTACCAGGGCGCGCCTGGGGGGGTGGCGCGCCCTGGTGCCTCATGGGCTCCTGGGTGGCCCCCTCTGGTACTTCTTGATTCCAATATTTTTTATTTATTCCAAAATAATTCTCCGTGAAATTTCAGCTCATTTGGAGATGTGCAGAATAGGTATCTCTAACATAGCTTTTTCAGGTCCAGAATTCCAGCTGCCGGCATTCTCCCTCCTTGTGTTGATCTTGCATAACAAGAGAGAAAAGGCATTAGAATTGCTCCAAAAAGTGTTATATTGATTAAAAACACTATAAATAACAGTAGCAAAACATGATGCAAAATGGACGTATCATAGCACCTCCCACATATTACCATCTTAATATCGCAAAACTATTGCAAGGAATCAGACTTATCATATTCAGTGATCTACATGAAAGTTTTTATTATATCCCTCTTGAATACCTATCATATTAGGACCAAATTCATAACCCGTGCATATTACCATTGCTATTCATTAGACTCTCAAAAAGATATAAGTGAAGCATGAGAGTGCAACTATTTCTTTAAAATATAACCACCGTCGTGCTCTAAAAGATATAAGTGAAGCACTAGAGCAACTGCCTAGCTCAAAAGATATAAGTGAAGCACATAGAGTATTCTAACAAATCACGAATAATGTGTGTCCCTCTCAAAAAGGTGTGTTCAGCAAAGATGATTGTGACAAACTAAATGTCGGGACCCCGATCCTAAGTCACACCGATCTAGCATAAGACACATCATATCACTTTGCGGCCTCATGCACGGTAACCCACGGCTGCCACCTTTACCTTGGTCGGGATCGTTTGCGTCTTTTGGCTCACGTATATGATTATGATGCTAGCATCCATATGACAGAGAACCCGGGTCGACATGATTAGTCATAAACCAAGGTGGCACAAACATACAGGGACAGACATAGGTAACCCAACAATGCACGTGTCGGTCATCAGCGTCTGTAACCGGGCTGTAGCAAGCTATCAGGACTCACCTGGTTCACCGGAGCAACGCCGGAGCCACGCCGGCGATGTGCTGGCCCAACCCTAGCCGCTGGAGGCCACGCGCGCCGGATCTGGCCGGATGGTAGGAAGGAGCGGAGGGAGGGGTCACGGTGGTGTGATGGGCGCCGCCGGAGGACGCCGGGATCGGGCCGGGATCGGGCGCTGTAGGTGGTGGTGGCGGCGAGGAGTGGTGCGGGGGAGAGGGAGAGACAAGCAAGAGAGCAGCTCGCGATGGGTGGGTGGGTGCGTGGGTGAGGGACGAGCGGCGATGGGGATGAGAGCTGCCGTTGGATCTGAGAGCATCCGACGGTGTTTAATGCATGATCCGCGTGAGATGTCTATGGACCAATCAGAACGCAGTACACGCTTTGATGATGTTATGACCTTCTAAATTGGTCGTAATCGATTAAAAATAAGGTGCTAAATTATGTCAACTACTTTACGACGTGAGAAAAAAAATTAATAAAAAAGGAAAATCTTCGCATTGTTTCACCAAATGTGACCTAGTTTTCTGACAAAATAACAAACTTGAAATAAATATCTATAAAAAGTATTCTTAGAAATGAGCTTTTTTATTAAAAAATCATTTTCTATTTTTGGAGTGTCAGAAATGATTTTTTTTGTAAAGAACCTACCAAATATTTTCAAGTTTGTACACGAAGTGCATCCAGTATTTGCCATAACCCTCTCAACTTTTTAGCACGTGCTATGTTGGTGAAATGATGATACCATGCCAAGTTTTAGCCTTTTCAGAGTTCATCTTTAATGCTTTTCAATTTCAGGATCATTTAGCACAAAAACAAATCATTACATGCATGAAAAGTAGCAAATTAAGTCAAAAAGGGTTGAAATTTGAGAATGTGGCTTTGAATGGTTTGTATTGAACACACAAAAGGTCTGGAGTTGAAATAAGTTTCAAAAAATGAAATGTCTTTGTAACAGTTGAGTTTTCGTCCGAAACCCCGATACTTCGAAAGAGATGGTCAAGTTTGTACACGAAGTGCATCCAGTTTTTGCCATAACCCTCTCAATTTTTTAGCACATGCTATGTGGGTGAAATGATGACACCATGGCAAGTTTCAACCTTTTTAGAGTTCATCTTTAGTGCTTTTCAATTTCAGGGTCATTTAGCACAAAAACAAATCATTAAATGCATGAGAAACAGCAAATGAAGTCTGAAAGTGTTGAGATTTGAGGATGTGGCTTTGAATGGTTCATATTGAACACAAAAAAAGTCTGGAGTTGAAATAAGTTTCAAAAAAATGAAATGTCTTTGTAACAGTTGAGTTTTCGTCCGAAACCCTGATACTTCGAAAGAGATGGTCAAGTTTGTACACGAAGTGCATCCAGTTTTTGCCATAACCCTCTCAACTTTTTAGCACATGCTATGTTGGTGAAATGATGATACCATGCCAAGTTTCAACCTTTTCGGAGTTCATCTTTAATGCTTTTCAATTTCAGGATCATTTAGCACAAAAACAAATCATTAAATGCATGAAAAATAGCAAATGAAGTCAGAAAGGGTTGAGATTTGAGGATGTGGCTTTGAATAGTTTGTATTGAACACACAAAAAGTCTGGAGTTGAAATAAGTTTCAGAAAATGAAATGTCTTTGTAAGAGTTGAGTTTTCGTCTGAAACCCTGATACTTCGAAAGAGATGGTCAAGTTTGTACACGAAGTGCATCCAGTTTTTGCCATAACCCACTCAATTTTTTAGCACATGCTATGTGGGTGAAATGATGACACCATGCCAAGTTTCAACCTTTTCAGAGTTCATCTTTAGTGCTTTTCAATTTCAGGGTCATTTAGCACAAAAACAAATCATTAAATGCATTAAAATTTCAAAAATAAAATCAAAAAAATGGGAAACCTTTGCATTGTGTCATTATATGTGACCTAGTTTTCAGGAAAAATAACAAACTTGAAATACGGCAATTATCTTTAAAAAGTGTTATCAGAAATGAGCTATCATGTATGAAGATTCATGGCTTTCAAGCCAGATGACCAATGTTATGCCCACATTCGTGGCATAGCTTGTTTAAATTATCTCATATTTTGCTCAAGTGTGCATCTTGCAATGTTAAATAATGTTGACAAAGGTAGTTTTCAGTTTCTTTGCACGAAAGTCATTTTCCATTTTCGGAGTGCCAAAAATTTGAACTACAGCTGCTTCATAGTTTGCTCATATTTTAAAAAAAATCATTTTTAGGTACCAAATTATATATTTCATCAGAGAGCCACCAAGATTTTTGCAAGATTCAACACCTAACTAAGAACAGCTATGCTCTCTGTTTTCACCGCATTTCAAAATCGGCATAAAAAATTAAAAATTTGAAGGTGCAGATACAGTGCATGTAAAAAGGTTCATCAAATAGGCTATTTACCTATGAGAATTTATAAATTGTAATCCCTAATTTAAGAGTTCATATGAACACTTTATGAGCTTTCAAAAATTGACTTCATATTGAAGAAATGGATAAATAAATGTTGGTGCAGAAAAGGCTATATAGAAAAATGTGCATGGCGCACCATTGGTTCGGGAATGATTTAATAAGCCTTTAATAATTTGAATCGTCAAATTTGGTGGTCGAATGAATCTCCTATGAATATTTGAAGTCTCTAATTAAAACAAAAATGGAAATAAAATTACTATGCAAGATGGGCCAGAACAGCTGGCGCTACTGGGCCGCGCGACACGCCAGCCCGACAGCGCTGTCGGAGAGCGACGTCGGCGGTAGGTTCTATGCAGTATGCCTTTGCCACATGAAGGTGGTGTGCGCAGAAGCCGTGTCCACTTAAACTAGTATGGGCCCACCCGGCAGCTGCCAGCACTTCTTCACGAGGACACTTACAGGTGGGGCCCGCTGGTCAGGTGCGTCTTCCTCCTCTCGCCCAAAACAGAGGAGGAGACAGGGCCTCGTCGGCCGGCGACTGTCGGCGCTAGGGGTTATGGATCCAGGCACTTGGAATACAGATGATCTAAGAGCGGTGCGGCGCATCCGTCCATGTGCTTCACTCATGCACTGGGGCGCTGGAACGGGCAAGGCTTCTGGTGCGGTGGACGGCAATGACGGCGAAGATGAATTCGACATCACGGCCGTGGGAAAGAGAGGGAGAAGCTCGGGAGAGTTCCGCCTTGGCCAGATGGGTCTTCTGGTGGGTGGGATTGGACCCAATAGGCAGTGAGCTGCTCGAATTTAAACGAGGATCGGCAGCGGCAATGGTGGTTGTAGGTGGAGAAGGAAGGCACGACAGAGAGTGTGGATCGTCCAGGGAGATGATGAGATGTCGTGGAGAAGCTAGGTGCGCGCGAGAGGGATCCGGGGAAGGTTTTATAGGGCGCCCATGGTGCACCATATCCATGGCGGCTCACTCTAAGGTTAGGCTGCATTTTTTGTTTCAATTATTTTGCCAGGAAAGACCACACTGTTTAAGTCGGGATAGCACGCAACAGAATAACAAATCAGTCCAGCGTAATGGTCTAAGCTTGCTTACCTAAACGAGAGATCTGGGTTCGAACCCTGCCCCTTGTGCCATTTTGCTTTTTATTTTTATTTTCACCTGCTCTACTAATCTGCCATGTAGGTCCTAGCAGCCCCATAATGCATCAGTGGTAGGTCTAGATCTAGTGCTATTCAGACACGTAAGCAAAAATTGACACATCGGCATGACACGTAAGCGAAAATTGACACATCGTATGACATGTAAGCGAAATAGCTGAGGTGGCCACCCGGTCATTTCAACGCATCACAAATTAGTAGTAATGACCATCTAGATTGGTCGTTATCAGCTAGAAATAAGGCCGTCGACCACTATTGTTTGCTTTACGACCATCTCGTGTAAGGGAATTAAGATATTTCTGACCAAAATGGTCGTTATGGTTTAGGGTTTGGACCCTCCAAAACAGCTTACGACCAATTGGTTCGAAATGGTCGTAGATTTACGACCAATTCACCCATGGTCACTAAGAGAAGGTCACAAGTTGAAATATTTCTTGTAGTGACTCCAGTAACATCGCGTGACATTTCCCCGAAGGGACAGACACATGAGCAAAGAAGGATACATGTCGCTCAATCCATGTGTTCCGGAGCAGTAGAGAACTACCAAGGCTCAGTGGAAGCACTAGGAGGCACTTCCCTGTAAGGAAGGCTACCAAAGCAGATAACTAGGTGTCGAATCCCACACATACTAATGCATTTCAAACATACACACAATATGCACGATATGTGTAGATACAACATGGCATCACAACATAACTCTACGACTCAAACAATTTATTTAGGAGGCTCTGAAGAGCCATACATAACATGATATTACAATCATGGGTCTCATGACCCAACATACAAAGTCATACAAGCAACAAGCACATGCAGAAGCTTATCCTATCTGAGTATAGACAGCTAAAAAGAAAGAAAGCTAGAAAGCCTGTTTATCTACAAGACCATCCAAAGGAACCAGACCTCTGTCTGGGATTGCCAAGCTACTCATCGAAGCACACATAGAACTACTAGTGAGACTGAAGTCTCCTCTGCAAAAACGTAAATTAAGAAAATGTGAGTACAAAGGTACTCAGCAAGACTTACATCAGAACTATCTACTTATGCATCTGTATCAATAAAGGGGGTGGTGGAGTTTAACTACAGCAAGCCAGCTTTGACTCAATGGCTACCCTGTACTACGACTACCAGTAACTTCTTTGTGGTGAGAAAGAACACACGAGTCCACATATTCACCATATCAATACACCACTATGGATCCTCTCCCGTCTCCCTATGAGTAGGCCATCTATAGCACTCACACTTATCTTGTGCATTTTAGAGTATCCACTTCAAGTTGTCTATGAAGCATATAAGTCTCCAAGTAGTCCATATCCGAGGACGCGGATATTCGAATAGATCATTTTACCCTGCAGGGGTGTACTTCTTCACACACTCTCTCACCACTTACCACCATCTACACATCATGTATCTCGGCAACCTTCAAGCGAAAGCCTGGCGAGGGTGTCGGCCACAACCTGACTAACCATGCAAGACTATAGTCTAGGTTTATCGCCAATCCAAGGCTAAACCCGCAAAGGAAGTCCGGCCGAAGTTTCCGTCACGGCCCCAAACAATGTGAGCAGGGTTCCCAAGCCCACCATCCAGGTGCCACTTGGTACACCGTGCCACTGTGCCTAGTCTGTCCCAAGTCCACCTGTACCGGGTGCCACTTGGTAGACTACTAGCACGACCTACAAACACCAGAAAACTAGTTGCAACTCCTGGACAGAGATTGAGGCGATTAATAAGCCGACAGGGGTTGAGTTACCGGAACGCAATGTGTGGTAGTAACTTGTCTTGGATAACATACACATAACTCAGTTCCTAACAACGGTGTCAATGAGACAACCCACCATGTACTCCTACATGGCCTCTCATCGCTACCTTTACCAAATTGTGTTCACACACTTAGCTCTCACACAGTAGGACATGAACACAACATTACAATTCATTCCTAGATGAATCAAACCTGACACAACTCTAAGCAATAGCAAGCATGGCAAACAAGCATGGATGAGTAGTCACATCATGGCTCAAGCAATTCCTACTCATGCTAGTTGGTTTTACTATTTACTGTGGCAAAGAAGGGTCATGCTGAGGAATGGGTTCAACTACTGCAGCAAGTAACAGTTGAATCATTGTTGTCCTAATGCAATAAAAGAGAGCAGGGGTGACAGAGTAGGATTGTATCGGAATGACCAAGGGGGTTTGCTTGCCTGGCACTTCTGAAGATAGTAATGCTCTTCATCGGTGTCAACGATCACAGCGTCGGAATCGTCTTCTACCGAGAAGGAACAACCATCGGCAAACAAGAAGGAACACAATCAATGCAATGCAACAATATGATGCATGATCATGACATGGCAATATGCTGGGATTTGGGCTAATGCAACTAGCAACAATTTAAATGAGGTTGGTTTGAACCCAAGGTACAAATTCAAACTCCATATAAGACATTTCAAATGCCATTTATTCCAATTGTGATATACTGCAACTGTAAGTTGTTCAAACATGCATGAAAATGCCATAAACAGATTCTTCATATTTTTTTGATAATTTTTCATATATAAATTATTTCATTTGGAGCTACGGTTGAATTTCTATGATTTTTAGAAGTTTAGGACATTTTCTAAAATTCATAAATCCTTTTAGATTTATTTTAAATTCCAGAAAAGCTTTATGACGTCAGAGTGACATCGGCACTACGTCAGCAAGTCAAAGGCCCGGTCCAGGTCAAACCTGACCAGTGGGTCCCACTGGTCGGTGACACAGTGGCTAAACAGAGTTAATTAAAACCTAAACTAAAATTAGGCAGCGGTTAATTAGCAGATGGGGCCCAGTGTTAGTGGCTAGCAAGAATAATTAGTGGCATCATTAGCGACTAATGATGTCGCCACGTCGGCTTCGCCGGAGTTTGGCCGGCGGCGACCAAAATGACGGCGGAGCGCGTCGGAAAATCGCTATGGGGCTCGATTTGTTGCGCTGAGGGCACCGGGGAGGAGCACTTGCTCGCCCGCATACAAAGGACCAGACGAGAGGTCGCAGGGTGACCGGAAGCGGCACCGGCGACAAGCTATGGCGGCGGCAGCGCATTGGGTTTGATCGGGAGGGTACTGTGGTGCACGAAGGACCAGACTGGGCACGTGGTTGAGCTGCTGGGAGCTCCAGGAGCTCAGGTGATGGAAATATGCCCTAGAGGCAATAATAAAGTTGTTATTATTTTAAATTTCCTTGTTTATGATAAAGGTTTATTATTCATGCTAGAATTGTATTGACCGTAAACTTAAATACATGTGTGAATACATAAACAAATACCGTGTCCCTAGTGAGCCTCTACTAGACTAACTCATTGATCAAAGATGGTTATGGTTTCCTAACCATAGACATGAGTTGTCATTTGATAACGGGATCACATCATTAGGAGAATGATGTGATGGAAAAGACCCATCCGTTAGCTTAGCATATGATCGTTCTGTTTATTGCTACTGCTTTCTTGAATGTTAAATACATGTTCCTCAGACCATGAGATCATGCAACTCCCGGATACCGGAGGAATACCTTGTGTGCTATCAAACGTCACAACGTAACTGGGTGATCATAAAGATGCTCTACAGGTATCTCCGAAGGTGTCCGTTGAGTTGGCATGGATCGAGACTGGGATTTGTCACTCCGTGTTTCGGAGAGGTATCTCTGGGCCCTCTCGGTAATGCACATCATAAGAAGCTTGCAAGAAAAGTGACTAAGGAGTTATTTACGGGATGATGTATTACGGAACGAGTAAAGAGACTTGCCGGTAACGAGATTGAACTAGGTATGGAGATACCGACGATCGAATCTCGGTAAGTAACATACCGACGGACAAAGGGAATTACGTATGTTGTCATTGCGGTTCAACCGATAAGATCTTCGTGGAATATGTAGGAACCAATATGGGCATCCAGGTTCCGCTATTGGTTATTGACCAGAGAGGCGTCTCAGTCATGTCTACATCATTCCCGAACCCGTAGGGTCCGCACGCTTAACGTTCGTTGACGATATAGTGTTATATGAGTTATGTGAATTGGTAACCGAATGGTGGTCGGAGTCCCGGATGAGATCCCGGACATCACGAGGAGTCTCGGAATGGTCGAGAGGTAAAGATTTATATATGGGAAGTCATATTTTGGGTTCCAGAAAAAGCTGTAGTTTTTTCGGTATTGTACCGGGAAGCTTCCAGAAGGTTCCGGAGGATTCCGGAGGGGTCCGGAAGTCCACAAGTGGGTCCACCACGTCCCAAGGGCTGGCATGGGCTAAGGGGAGGCGCCCTGGCCTTATTGGGCCAGGCGCACCAAGTCCTCAAAAGCCCATGCAGCTAGGGAAGGAAAAAAGGAGAGTCCTAGTAGGAATAGGATTGGACTTTTGAGTCCAAGTCCACGTGTGTACTATTCACGTGGTACTGTTCATGTGGTACTGTTCACGTGGCACTATTCCTTCTACTCCAAGTCCCTACACATATATAAATAGAGGAGAGGGGGTGCCCCAAACAAGACACAACATTGTCTTAGCCGTGTGCGGCGCCCCCCTCCACAGTTCCGTCCCTCGGTCATATTTTCGCAGTACTTGGGCGAAGCCCTGCGGAGATAGCATCACCATCACCGTCACCACGCCGTCGTGCTGCCGGAACTCATCCACTACCTCGCCATCTTGCTGGATCAACAAGTCGAGGACGTCACCGAGCTGAACGTGTGCTGAACGCGGAGGTGCCGTACATTCGGTGCTCGGTCGGTTGGACCGTGAAGTTGTTCGACGACATCAACCGCGTTGTTCTAACGCTTCCGCTTATGGTCTACGAGGGTACATAGACACACTTCCCCTCTCGTAGCTATGCATCTCCATGGATAAATCTTGCGTGTGCGTAGAATTTTTTTTGTTTTCCATGCAACGTTCCCCAACAGTGGTATCAGAGCCAGGTCTATGCGTAGATGATATGCACAAGTAGAACACAAGGAGTTGTGGGCGGTGATCGTCATACTGCTTACCACCAACGTCTTATTTTGATTCGGCAGTATTGTAAGATGAAGCGGCCCGGACCAACCTTACATGTCCACGTACATCAGACCGGTTCCACCGACAGACATGCAACTTGTTTTGCATAAAGGTGGCTGACGGGTGTCTGTTTCTCCTACTTTAGTTGAATCGAATTTGACTGCGGCCGGTCCTTGTTGAAGGTTAAAACAGCAAACTTGATAAATCACCGTTGTGGTTTTGTGCCGTAGGTAAGAACGGTTCTTGCTAGAAGCCCGTAGCAGCCACGTAAAACTTGCAACAACAAAGTAGAGGACGTCTAACTTGTTTTTGCAGGGTATGCTGTGATGTGATATGGTCAAGACATGATGTGATATATGTTATTGTATGAGATGATCATGTTTTGTAATTTATCGGCAACCGGCAGGAGCCTTATGGTTGTCTCTTTATTGTTTGAAATGCAAGCGCCATGTAATTGCTTTACTTTATCGCTATGAGTTAGCAATAGTTGTAGAAGCAATAGTTGGCGAGACGACCACGACGCAACGATGGAGATCAAGGTGTCGAGCCGGTGACGATGGAGATCATGACGATGCTTTGGAGATGGAGATCAAAAGCACAAGATGATGATGGCCATATCATGTCACATATTTTGATTGCATGTGATGTTTATCCTTTATGCATCTTATTTTGCTTAGAACGACGGTAGCATTATAAGATGATCCCTTCACTAAATTTCAATATAAAAGTGTTCTCCCCGAGTATGCACCATTGCTAAAGTTCGTCGTTTCGAAGCACCTCGTGATGATCGGGTGTGATAGAATCTACGTTCACATACAACGGGTGTAAGCCAGTTTTACACAAGCAGAATACTTGGGTTAAACTTGACGAGCCTAGCATGTACAGACATGGTCTTGGAACACTGGAGACCGAAAGGACGAACATGAGTCATATAGTAGATATGATCAACATGGAGATGTTCACCATTGATGACTATCCCATATCACGTGTTGATCGGACATGGGCTAGTTGATTTGGATCATGTATCACTTAGTTAACTTGAGGGATGTTAATTTAAGTGGGAGTT
This sequence comes from Elymus sibiricus, assembly GCA_039707655.1. Taxonomy (NCBI): domain Eukaryota; kingdom Viridiplantae; phylum Streptophyta; class Magnoliopsida; order Poales; family Poaceae; genus Elymus; species Elymus sibiricus. The sequence continues at coordinate 357,074,495 of CM077672.1, forward strand.
CATTAGTAATTTGATTAATTGAACTTAATTTATCATGAACTTAGTCCTGATAGTCTTTGCAAATTATGTTGTAGATCAATAGCTCGCGTTGTAGCTCCCCTGTTTTTGATACGTTCCTAGAGAAAGCTAAGTTGAAAGATGATGGTAGCAACTACACGGACTGGGTCCGTAACTTGAGGATTATCCTCATTGCTGCACAGAAGAATTTTGTCCTTGATGCATCGCTAGGTGATGGACCTGCTGCAGGAGCTGCTGCAGACGTTGTGAACGCCTGGCAGGCTCGATCTGATGACTACTCGATAGTTCAGTGTGCCATGCTCTACGGCTTAGAACCGGGACTGCAAAAGCGTTTTGAACGCCACGGAGCATATGAGATGTTCCAAGAGCTGAAATTGATATTTCAAGCTAATGCCCGGGTTGAGAGATATGATGTCTCCAACAAGTTCTTTAGCTGTAAGATGGAGGAGAACAGTTCTGTCAGTGAACACATACCCAGAATGTCTGGGTACCACAACCACTTGACTCAGCTGGGAATTGATCTTCCGGTTGAGAGTGTTATTGACAGAGTTCTTCAGTCACTGCCACCAAGCTATAAAGGCTTCGTGATGAACTATAATATGCAAGGGATGGAGAAGACAATTCCCGAGCTCTTCGCGATGCTGAAATCAGCGGAGGTAGTAATCAAGAAGGAGCATCAAGTGTTGATGGTTAACAAAACCACTAGTTTCAAGAAAAAGGGCAAGGGAAAGAAGGGGAACTTCAAGAAGAACGGGAAGCAAGTTGCCGCTCCCACGAAGAAACCCAAAGCTGGACCCAGGCCTGAAACAAAGTGCTTCTACTACAAAGGGACTGGTCACTGGAAGCGGAACTGCCCCAAGTATTTGGCAGATAAGAAGGATGGCAAAGTGAGCAAAGGTATATTTGATATACATGTTATTGATGTGTTCCTCACTAATGCTCGTAGTAGCGCATGGGTATTTGATACTGGTTCGGTTGCTCATATTTGTAACATGAAACAGGAGCTACGGAATAAGCGAAGATTGGCTAAGGATGAGGTGACGATGCGCGTCGGGAATGGTTCCAAGGTTGATGTGATCGCCGTCGGCACGCTACCTCTACATCTACCTTCGAGATTAGTTTTAGACCTCAATAATTGTTATTTGGTGCCAGGGTTGAGCATGAACATTATATCTGGATCTTGTTTATTGCGAGACGGTTATTCATTTAAGTCAGAGAATAATGGTTGTTCTATTTATATGAGTAACATATTTTATGGTCACGCACCTTTTGTGAATGGTCTATTCTTGTTGAATCTCGATCGTAGTGATACACATATTCATAATATTGATGCCAAAAAATGCAAAGTTGATAATGATAGTGCAACATACTTGTGGCACTGCCGTTTAGGTCATATTGGTGTAAAGCGCATGAAGAAACTCCATGCGGATGGACTTTTGGAATCTCTTGATTATGAATCATTTGATACTTGCGAACCATGCCTCATGGGCAAGATGACTAAAACTCCGTTCTCCAGAACAATGGAGCGAGCTACTGATTTGTTGGAAATCATACATACCGATGTATGCGGTCCGATGAATGTTGAAGCACGCGGCGGGTATCGTTATTTTCTAACCTTCACAGATGATTTGAGTAGATATGGGTATATCTACTTGATGAAACACAAGTCTGAAACATTTGAAAAGTTCAAAGAATTTCAGAGTGAAGTAGAGAATCATCGTAACAAGAAATAAAGTTTCTATGATCTGATCGCGGAGGCGAATATTTGAGTTACGAGTTTGGCCTTCATTTAAGAAAATGTGGAATTGTTTCACAACTCACGCCACCTGGAACACCACAGCGTAATGGTGTGTCCGAATGTCGTAACCGTACTTTATTGGATATGGTGCGTTCTATGATGTCTCTTACCGATTTGCCACTATCGTTTTGGGGTTATGCATTAGAGACAGCTGCATTCACGTTAAATAGGGCACCGTCTAAATCCGTTGAGACGACACCATATGAACTATGGTTTGGCAAGAAACCTAAGCTGTCGTTTCTTAAAGTTTGGGGATGCGATGCTTATGTGAAAAAGCTTCAACCTGATAAGCTCGAACCCAAAGCGGAGAAGTGCGTCTTCATAGGATACCCTAAAGAAACAATTGGGTACACCTTCTACCATAGATCCGAAGGCAAGGTCTTTGTTGCCAAGAATGGGTCCTTTCTAGAGAAGGAGTTTCTCTCGAAAGAAGTGAGTGGGAGGAAAGTAGAACTTGATGAGGTAATTGTACCTTCTATCGAATTGGAAAGTAGCTCATCAGAGAAAACCGTTCCCGTGATGCCTACACCAATAAGAGAGGAAGATAATGGTGAAGATCATGAAACTTCAGATCAAGTTACTACTGAACCTCGTAGGTCGACCAGAGTACATTCCGCACCAGAGTGGTACGGTAATCCTGTTCTGGAAGTCATGTTGTTAGACAACGACGAACCTATGAACTATGAAGAAGCTATGATAAGCCCGGATTCCGACAAATGGCTTGAGGCCATGAAATCTGAGATAGGATCCATGTATGAGAACAAAGTGTGGACTTTGGTGGACTTGCCCGATGATCGGCAAGCCATTGAGAATAAATGGATTTTTAAGAGGAAGACAAACGCTGATGGTAATATCACTGTCTACAAAGCTCGACTTGTCGCGAAAGGTTTTCGACAAGTTCAAGGGGTTGACTATGATGAGACTTTCTCACCCGTAGCGATGCTTAAGTCTTCCCGAATCATGTTAGCAATTGCCGCATTTCATGAGTATGAAATCTGGCAAATGGATGTCAAAATTGCATTCCTTAATGGTTTTCTCAAAGAAGAGTTGTATATGATGCAACCAGAAGGTTTTGTCGATCCTAGGGGTGCTAACAAAGTGTGCAAGCTCAGCGATCCATCTATGGACTGGTGCAAGTATCTCGGAGTTGGAATATGCTTTGATGAGGTGATCAAAGCATATAGTTTTGTACAGACTTACGGTGAAGCCTATATTTACAAGAAAGTGAGTGGGAGCTCTGTAGCATTTCTAATATTATATGTGGATGACATATTGTTGACTGGAAATGATATAGAATTTCTGGATGGCATATTGTTGAGTGGATCACTCACAGCGGTCAAAATTATCCTTAGTAACTAAAGGACTAAGGAAATGTTTCTCGATTATGGAGGTGATAAAGAGTTCGTCGTAAAGGGTTACGTCGATGCAAGCTTTGACACCAATTTGGATATCTCTGAGTAGCAAACCGGATACGTATAATGGAGCAATCATTTGTTATAGCTCCAAGTAAAGCGTGATAGCAGCATCTACAGTATGACATAAGGATTTGCAAAGCACACATGGGTCTGAATATTGCAGACCCATTGACTAAAATTCTCTCTCACGAGCAAAACATGATCACACCTTAGAACTCTTTGAGTGTTAATCACATGGTGATGTGAACTAGATTATTGACTCTAGTAAACTCTTGGGTGTTAATCACATGGCGATGTGAACTAGATTATTGACTCTAGTGCAAGTGGGAGACTGATGGAAATATGCCCTAGAGGCAATAATAAAGTTGTTATTATTTTATATTTCCTTGTTCATGATAAAGGTTTATTATTCATGCTAGAATTGTATTGACCGTAAACTTAAATACATGTGTGAATACATAAACAAATACCGTGTCCCTAGTGAGCCTCTACTAGACTAGCTCGTTGATCAATGATGGTTAAGGTTTCCTAACCATAGACATGAGTTGTCATTTCATAACAGGATCACATCATTAGGAGAATGATGCGATGGACAAGACCCATCCGTTAGCTTAGCATATGGTCGTTCTGTTTATTGCTACTGCTTTCTTGAATGTCAAATACATGTTCCTCAGACCATGAGATCATGCAACTCCCGTATACCGGAGGAATACCTTGTGTGCTATCAAACGTCACAAAGTAACTGGGTGATCATAAAGATGCTCTACAGGTATCTCCGAAGGTGTCCGTTGAGTTGGCATGGATCGAGACTGGGATTTGTCACTCCGTGTTTCGGAGAGGTATCACTGGGCCCTCTCGGTAATGCACATCATAAGAAGCTTGCGAGCAAAGAGACTAAGGAGTTAGTTACGGGATGATGTATTACGAAACGAGTAAAGAGACTTGCCGGTAATGAGATTGAACTAGGTATGGAGATACCGACGATCGAATCTCGGGCAAGTAACATACCGACGGACAAAGAGAATTACGTATGTTGTCATTGCGATTCGACCGATAAGATCTTCGTGGAATATGTAGGAACCAATATGGGCATCTAGGTTCCGCTATAGGTTATTGACCGGAGAGGCGTCTCAGTCATGTCTACATCATTCCGGAACCCGTAGGGTCCGCACGCTTAACGTTCGTTGACGATATAGTGTTACATGAGTTATGTGAATTGGTAACCGAATGTTGTTCGGAGTCCCGGATGAGATCCCGGACGTCATGAGGAGTCTAGGAATGGTCGAGAGGTAAAGATTTATATATGGGAAGTCATATTTTGGGTTCCGGAAAAAGCTGCAGTTTTTTCGGTATTGTACCGGGAAGCTTCTAGAAGGTTCCGGAGGATTCCGGAGGGGTCCGGAAGTCCACAAGTGGGTCCACCACGTCCCAAGGGCTGGCTTGGGCTAAGGGGAGGCGCCCTGGCCTTATTGGGCCAAGCGCACCAAGTCCTCAAAAGCCCACGCAGCTAGGGAAGGAAAAAATGAGAGTCCTAGTAGGAATAGGATTGGACTTTGGAGTCCAAGTCCACGTGTGTACTATTCAGGTGGTACTGTTCACGTGGTACTGTTCACGTGGCACTATTCCTTCTACTCCAAGCCCCTACACATATATAAATAGAGGAGAGGGGGTGCCCCAAACAAGACACAACATTGTCTTAGCCGTGTGCGGCGCCCCCCTCCACAGTTCCGTCCCTCGGTCATATTTTCGCAGTACTTGGGCGAAGCCCTGCGGAGATAGCATCACCATCACCGTCACCACGCCGTCGTGCTGCCGGAACTCATCCACTACCTCGCTGTCTTGCTGGATTAATAAGTCGAGGACGTCACCGAGCTGAACGTGTGCTGAACGCGGAGGTGCCGTACGTTCGGTGCTCGGTCGATTGGATCATGAAGTTGTTCGACGATATCAACCGCGTTGTTCTAACGCTTCCGCTTACGGTCTACGAGGGTACGTAGACACACTCCCCCTCTCGTAGCTATGCATCTCCATGGATAGATCTTGCGTGTGCGTAGAATTTTTTTTGTTTTCCATGCAACGTTCCCCAACATCGGGCTAATGCTCAAACGCGGTGTTTGTGTCCTACAACGATGACGGCGACAAGGCAGCGGCGGGGAGCTCACGGGTGCGGCGGAACTAGCGGCTGGAGCGGGAAAACGGCATGGGGAAAAGAGGGGAACGTGTCATCGGCTCACTACGGTTCGGATGAGCAACTCAGAAAGCTCGGGGACGTCCTGGATGGCGTGAATCGATGCCGGCGGTGGTCGAATAGAGACAACAGAAACGAGGTCGATGCCGATGGTGTGCTGCTCCCGCGCTCGTGATCTTCGATGTGGAGAAGCTCTGATCCATGGAGGTGCTACTGCACAAGGCGGTGGAGCGAGGGGTGGCCGGTGGCTACGCTGGTTTGCGGCGGCGCTGCGCTCTCTGGTGCGCTCGGGGAAGAGATGGAGAGGGAGCTAGAAAAGGGGGAAGAGAGAGCTGTGAGGGGGAACAGGGAGAGAAGGTCGCGGGCGTCTCCGTGGCGCGTCCAGAAGAGCCGGGGCATAGCGGTGGAAGCAGGAGCTGGCACGCACGGCAACCACGCGCCCTGCCTACTGGCGTGAGGAGGAAGACGACAGAGGGGCTGCGGTGGTGGGCTGGGCCGCCACTTGGCTACAGGAGCGCCAGGTAAGTCAGGTAACTCTCTCTCTTTTTCCTATTTTTCATTCTGTTTTCTATTTATTTTGCTCTATTTTGATTTAGTAAAAATACTAAACCATTTTTGTTGATTCTGAAATTATTTGTGGATGCAATTTGGACTATTCCAAAGACCCACATAAAGTTTCAGAATTATTGGAGCTATGAATATTTTTATAGCCATTTATTTGCTCCAATTCAAATACTTAGTGAATTAAATCAAAGCCCAGAATAATCATTTCTGAGATTCCAAAAATATTGGTTTGAATTTTATCTCTTGCCAATATTTTCAAAGATTACCAGGAACATTTTCTTGGACTTGTTTGAAGAGTTTTTTAATGTTGATCATTTTTAAATGATATCTGAGGCTTTGAGAATTCCCCCAGTTCAATTTCCTTTGAATTTAAACATGATGCATGGATGCAGATGCAACTATTTACAATCAATTTCTAGGGCTGTGACAACTCACCCCCACTAAACAAGAATCTCATCCCGAGATTCAAGACGTAGGGTAAGAGGAAGGGGGACACGGAACTGACATAGTCTTCATGATCCAACTGCCCTTCTCGAAGATGTTGATTCATTGCACCATGTTGATCTTGACATCTTTGCCTTCGAGATTGTCACCCAAAACATGAAGACAAAAGGGTGGGAAAACTCTACAAGAATCGATCTTCACGGAGATCGAGCAACTCAGAATAAACTTGTGGAAGGAGACATAAGAACATCTCTTGAGTTAAGACACAAACACACATCAAGAACAAGGGAAGGAAGTACACGACAAGGGTTCAATTTGGTAGGCAACAATTCCACACTTAAGTAAGATGGTGAATGGGTTTCAAAGTACCGAGGAGTTAATTGCCCTTAATGCCATAACGGGGCACCTTAGAGGAGGTGACTCGATGAATTATTTCCTAAGTCAGGCAAAAAGAATTAGTTTTGATACAGGGATCATCAAAACTCTTTATAACAGACTGAGGCAAATTCACAAATGATCTTTGAAGGAGTTCGAAAGAAATGGCATACTCAGCTTGGAATGGAAACTAAGGTTATAGAACTTTCGGCAAACTGAAGGCACATTCCAATTGATACCGTGGATTTAACCTAGTGCCTGAGTGTGCTTTCAAGAACTTGAGCATTTCCATATTCATCAGGATTTTACCAACATCTATGCCAAGATCCTGGCAACACTTCATACTACCATGATGAATAACGATGGGGGATGAAGATGAAAAGGTAGACAACACTTTCTCAGATTTCACCTTGACTATGCCAAGAGAATAAAATCCAGATGATCGACCGAGAGACATTTAGCACTCCGCTTCTAATGTTCTTCTCGATGTTCAAGATACCACGATCATGCTTCAAAGTAGCATCAAGATGGTCATCAAGTAAAGGTCGGACTTCGGGAACGCAAAGGATCCATAAGGAACAACTTTTAGAATAAGTCGCACGAAATCCTCATGGAGAAGATGGTCAAATTGCTCAATCAAGATACTACAATAATAGATCTTGCGGCTAGGTGTGTCGGCCAAAACATCAACCTTGCCAGAACCTACATCATAGATCTTGGAAAAGTTCCAACCATCATATCTACCTGAGATTCAGATCTGGTTGGTAACAGGATACTTCAGACTCAGCATGTCTGAAAAAGAAAGTTTGCAACACAAATCGATGAGATGGCGTTGCGATATTCTCGGGAAATGAACTACGGCAGCAAGCCCCAAAACATGAGCTGGATTGCAACATACATGTGAACGGAATGTCTAGGTCAATCGTGCCCACATGGAAGTCATACGACAAAACACAACCGAGTTCTTGTTGGTTACCATCAACAAGGATATCGAAGTCCCTGCATAAGTCTAGCTCTGAAGAAGGACTTCTTTTCCTTGAACAAATCAATCAGTGGCTTGGTGTGCTAGGGAATACATATGGAGTGGAGTTAATTAATCTACCAAACCATAGAATACATTCACACATGCATAACCGACTTGGGATGATTCCAGATTTAGCAAAATAAACTTTATCGAATTCACAACGACAACTTACATCAATACACGTGGATTAAAGGTAGTCACTTCTTTCATCCAAAACATATGCTTCATGAATGGGACACGAAGAAAATGCTTGCACAAGTTTCCAATACTATTTTAATGTTCATCAAAATCATGGAGAAGATAAAGATGTTGTTGGCGGCCTCAACAACAATTCATCAAATTTCCATGAAGATGAAATTCCATAACTATGTGAACAAGGTGATAGCATTGGTCAGACCAAAAGATATAATGGTGTATGCTCGAGGAAATATCCACGAGTAAGACAACATTATGAAAACCGTTGGTTCTGATTTTGATTTGACGATAGCCCACACTCAAATCAAGCTTGGATATAAGAATAGGTCCAACAACTGATCACAGAGATCAATCGATGAAGACATCATCTTTCTTCATCACACACACACACAAAAGATATCGCTTTGAATGAACTAAGTCAGATAAAGCTTTTACCTTCCAGCTCTCCAAGCTGTTGTTTAGCTTAACCAACTAGCTGAGGGGTATCCAACATAGATTCTTGGAGAAGGGGTGGTTTATAGGAAAACCAACTTGATCACGAACCAAACATAACGGTCAGGGAACAACCTGATAATACTTCCGAGAAGATATCCGGAAAATCACGAAACACCGATATGTTATGAAGCTCGAGAACAATCTTGCTTTTCAGGGCAAGATGATATGATCAAAAGAGCGAGGGATTGACACAATCCTAACTCATTGATCAAAGAGTGCACCAGGGAAAATGGACTAGGTAGCACGATCAATCTTAGAATAGTGATTCAATAACCAACACACTAAGAATGATATTATTGTCCCCTAACTACCAAGCAACAGGGTTGCTAGGAGGATTGATTTCACACATCACAGTTCACTTGTCGGCATTCCGGTTACAACAACACGTGGACCAAGGAATGGATGATGATGGTGAGAAGTATTACTGTATCCAGAGTTCATAAGAGGTTGTGCAATTCTCATGACAATCCTGACATAAAGGGGGTAATACTCCAGGGTAGAACAGAACAAGAGCTGGATTGGCATCTTGATCTGCATAACACAACTGCTTTGACCCAATCCTAGAAATGGATGAGGAACTGGAGTTTGCTTCTCCTAGTCATTATGAAATAGAATGGCTTGACGGGCCACAAGAATATTAGGCGTCGATGAACACGAATACATGACAAACTCTTGACTATCAATTGCTAGACGATGGTCGGAATACAACTGAAGAGGGACAACTCAAAGGAACATATGATTTACTGAGTTGTGGATGCATAGATTAACATGTCAAATAAGGCTCAACATATTTCTTCCGGATAACCCATGCAGAAGGAAAGGATTGGCAGATTCACAATGTAGAATGGAGAACCCATCAAGAGCACCCTTGTTGTGATCTTTTGGTTCAAAGGAACTTCTGCCATACAGATTCATGATATTGGAAGAATGATATACCACGGACCTCGAAGACTAAAGCAAGGTTACTAATCATCCTAAAGGAACGAGCAAACACTATAAACAGGAATAAGCAGATCGAATCTTGTGTCAAGAACCCAAAAATAGAATACCTACTATCTAAATAACATCACGAAATGCTTTCGAGAATGATGGCCAGAATTATCGCATTGGGGATACAACACGAAGGCTGAATCTATGGGCGGTTCACTTAAGGTAACATGGTTTCCTATTAACTTCAATAGATATGTTAAGGTAATGGAATACCTCAACACAACAATTAGTGTGTCTCGTCTGGCCAAAAGACATCGAATTAGGATGAAAGAATTTGCAAATGCATCAGATTATTTAGAAACCTGGAACAACTCGGACAGCATAACGGCTGTACGGGCATGAAATATGAGACAACCTGCAAGACAATTGACAACGCAACAACTGAATCCTATGGAGACATCGATCCGAGAAGACAACACCTTTCCCATAAGTCTCTAGCATAGTAACTCGTCATCCTGATCGATAGAAAAGAAGAGGGTGACTCAGAATTGGAATGACACAAGGTAAGGAGTAAAAAGAGCCATACGTTCCCTTCCACAATCAATTCCCTTATATAACTAGAGCATTTCTAGACTCGACTTCGACCAGTTTGGGTTGGTAATCCTACAGGCAGTTAGGCTCTGATACCAAAGCTGTCGGGACCCCGATCCTAAGTCACACTGATCTAGCATAAGACACATCATATCACTTTGCAGCCTCACGCACGGTAACCCACGGCTGCCACCTTTACCTTGGCCGGAACCATTTGCATCTTTTGGCTCACGTATATGATTGTGATGCTAGCATCCATATGGCAGAGAACCCGGGTTGACATGACTAGTCATAAACCAAGGTGGCACAAACATACAGGGACAAACATAGGTAACCCAGCAATGCACGTGTCGGTCATCAGCGTGTGTAACCGGGCTGTAGCAAGCTATCAGGACTCTAGTAACACCGCGTGACATTTCCCCATAGGGACAGACACAGGAGCAAAGAAGGATACATGTCGGTCAATTCATGTGTTCCGGAGCAGTAGCGAACTACCAAGGCTCAGTGGAAGCAATAGGAGGCATTTCCCTGTAAGGAAGGCTACCAAAGCAGATAACTAGGTGTCAAATCCCACACATACTAATGCATTTCAAACATACACACAATATGCATGATATGTGTAGATACAACATGGCATCACAACATAACTCTACAACTCAAAGAATTTATTTAGGAGGCTTTGAAGAGCCAAACATAACATGATATTACAATCATGGGTCTCATGACCCAACATACAAAGTCATACAAGAAACAAGCACATGCAGAAGCTTATCCTGTCTGAGTACAAACAGCTGAAAAGAAAGAAAGCTAGAAAGCATGTCTATCTACAAGAACCTCCAAAGGAACCAAACCTCTGTCTAGGATCCCCAAGCTACTCATCGAAGCCCACGTAGAACTACTAGTGAGACTGAAGTCTCCTCTGCAAAAACGTAAATTAAGCAAACATGAGTACAAAGGTACTCAGCAAAACTTACATCAGAACTATCTACTTATGCATCTGTATCAATAAAGGAGGTGGTGGAGTTTAACTTCAGCAAGCCAGCTTTGACTCAGTGGCTATCCTGTACTACGACTACCATGTAACACCCTAAAAATCGGGTTATCGATTTTTGTGCTGTTATTCCTTCCTAGCTTTCCTCTCCCAATTTTTTTTCCTCTGGAATCTGGTGACTGACCAGGTGAATCCAGACCATCCTCATCCTCTCAGTACCTTTCCCATGCTCATGTGCAAGCCAAGCTCCCGTCAGTAAATCCTGAACCTCATTCAAACCCTAGTTCCAAAATATTGGGACTAGAAATCCTCCTTTTGTGATTAGAAAGGAACCCACATTTTCCTTGCTCTGTTGATCCTCCAAAAATTTCTAGAGATCCTCCTTCACTCATAAACCCTGGATATGCAAAGTTATTGCCAAGTCCTTTGCAATATTTTTCATTTAAAATTAATTCCTTTTTCTACCCTAAGAAGGAATTAAATCCAGGAAAATATCTATTCATCTCCAAACTTCATGAAAACTTGTGGAGATATTCATTGTGATCATATTGAGCTCTCACAAAAATATTGGCCATAATTAAATAAGGGAAATTGCATTTTCCTATTTAAAGCCAATATTTCAATTTGGGGCCTTTCCAAAGGAACTACCATTTTGGTAGCCAGGAAAAATCCCAAATAATTTGTGGAGCTTCTCCTATCCATATATTCACCCTTTCCATCAAAATCTCAATTTCCACAATTCAAATTTTGAGCACAACATCCATTTGCAAATTCTTTCCAGATTTCCAGTTTGCAAAGGAAGTGCTTGATCCTTTGATCTGTTTGGGCTGAAATTTTTCAAGGTAGTTAACAAAGATAAATCACCCCTGGATACCAAAAACCAGCCCATTTCATCAAGCCAATTTTCCTCACTAAATTATCTAAGTTTCTATCCAGATAGCATCTCTGTGAAGGAAGTACCTTCATAGATGATCAATTTGAGTTGAAATTTCTCCAGCTAGATCTCAAGGTTATATCTTCACTCTACACCAAAAATCAGCCAAATCCATCTAGCCATTTTCCCCCAGCATCATCATTTCCATTTCTGGCCAGATTTTAAGTTTACAAAGGAGGTACCATCTAGAGTTTTCCATTTGTACTGAAATTTTTGCCAGGATGACTACCTTAGTGGATGATTGACCCCAGCCCAAGATCTTGCCAAGAGGAGCACTGTGGTGGCCACACCACCTGTCAACAGTTTGCTGCTAGAAACTGTTTGACCCTGGTGCAGTCACACCAGAGCTCTCCCGTGCCATCCAGCTGCATAGGTCAACTCAGTGAAGAGTGGTGAACATGGTAGACATGATTTGGCGTCGAGTGTGGCGTGGCAACGCCGTGGCCACGCGGTGACCACGTGGGGAGCGCGTCAAACTGGCGCACCGGAGCTTTGGACCCTTCGGGAGCCGTCTCCGGCAGGCCATGGCTTGTCCGGGCGCGCCGGAAAGCTCCCCACCGCACGCGTGTGCCCTCTGGTACATCTCCCCTCGTCCCATAGCTCGTGGATGCCTCTGCCGACCTTGGTGCCCCGCCGGGTCGTCGCCACGGTGCCACCCCTCCAGGAGCTTTGGCCGGCATCGCGTAGCCCTCCCCAAGGCTATTTAAGTAGTACCCGAGCCCCTCCCGAGCACCAACAAGCCCGGCCCCCTCTCCCCTCGAGCTCGTGAAGCTCTCTGCCTCTCCAATGGCCGTGGTGCCGCCGCCCGCTCCCTTAGACCCACCCCGCACCCTGGCCTTCCCCCTCCTCTCTATCCGCGTCCTCGGCCTCCCCAAGAGCTGGCGGAGCCACTGCCGTCCCCAATTCCTCCGAGGAAGTGCCGCCGGAGCAGCTCCTCAAATGGCCGTGGCCGCTGCCCCTGCCGTCCGCGGCCATCTCCCCTCTAGGCCCCCTGAGCTCCCCGGCGACCACCCCCGGTCGTGGAACAACGCCGTAGATCCGCCTAGCTCCTCAGTTTGCGCGGCCGAGCAGTGAGGCGCCGGCGGCGAGCGCTGCCCGAGCCGCCGCGGTGCTGCTCTGTTCTGTCGAGGGAAGAGGATGACCTGGGAGGAGAGAGAGAAGGATATAGGGTGGGCCCCGCATGTCATCCTCACAGCATTGACTCAGCCGGGCCCGCGCGTCAGTTTAAGTGGAAGCGTATTTCCAATACGCTTCCCACTTGACAAAGCGTACTCTACCGCGGCATAAGGAAGAAATACGCTTTCTCTGCGGGAAGGAGCATTTCCAGAAAGGCGCTTTCATTTTCTCAGCCGCGGCCAAAATGGCTATGTAGTGAACGTTCACCCGTTAAGAGCTAAAGTGGACAGTTTCTGTCTGTTTTATAGCTTAACGAACGAACGGCGATTGTGAGTAGTCACCATGTTGTTCTGACATGATTGCTACTTGTGAGCTGCGTTGGTAATTCCCTGAAGAGGAAGGGAGATGCAGTACAGTAGAGATAAGTATTTCCCTCAGTTATGAAACCAAGGTATTCAATCTAGTAGGAGAATCACGCAACACCTCGTTAGCAGCACCTGCACACAAAACAACAAATCCTTGCACCCAACGCAAACAAGAGGTTGTCAATCCCTCGACGGTTAATTGCAAGATTAAATTGTATGTGATAGATAGATAGATTAAACTAAAATATAAAATAAAATAAATAAAGTAAAAGTGCAGCAAGGTATTTTAGGGTTTTTAGTATATGATTTAGATTGACCCGGGGGCCATAGTTTTCATTAGAGGCTTCTCTCAAGAAAATAGCATACGGTGGGTAAACAAATTACTGTTGGGCAATTGATAGAAAAGCAAATAATCATGAGGATATCCAAGGCAATGATCATGTATATAGGCATCACGTCCGAGACAAGTAGACCGACTCCTGCCTGCATCTACTACTATTACTCCACACATCGACCGCTATCCAGCATGCATCTAGTGTATTAAGTCCATAAAGAACGGAGTAACGCCTTAAGCAAGATGACATGATGTAGACAAAGTAAACTCACGCATGAATAAACCCCATCTTTTTACACTTAATAGCAACAATACATATGTGTCATGTCCCTTTCTATCACTGGGATTGAGCACCACAAGATCGAACCCATTACAAAGCACCTCTTCCCATGGCAAGATAAATCAATCTAGTTGGCCAAACCAAATCAATAGATCGGAGAAGAAATACGAAGCTATAATATTCATGCATAAAAGAGTTCAGAGAAGACTCAAATAATATTCATGGATAATCTAATCATAAACTCACAATTCATCGGATCCCAACAAACACACCGCAAAAAGTGATTACATCAGATAGAACTCCAAGAACATCGAGGAGAACATTGTATTGAAGATCAAAAAGAGAGAACAAGCCATCAAGCAACTAACTATGGACCCGAAGGTCTGTGGTAAACTACTCACGCATCATCGGAAGGGCAGAAAGGTTGATGTAGAGCCCCTCCGTGATCGATTCCCCCTCCGGCGGAGCACCGGAAAAGGCCTCCAAATGGGATCTCTCGAGAACAGAATTTTGCGGTGGCGGAAAAAGTATTTTGTGGACTCCTCTATTGGTTTCCCGATTTTAGAGAATTTATAGTGGTGGAATTAGGTCCAACGGAGCTGTGTGGGCCCCACAAGCCACCAGGGCACGCCACCCTCCTGGGGCGCGCCCTGGTGCGTCGTGGGCCACTGCTTCATCTTCTGGCCCTGTCCCGAAGCTTCCAGTACTTATTATGTCCAGAAAAAATCTCCAAAAAGTTTTGTGGCATTTGGACTTCGTTTGTTACTGATATTCTGGAAAACCAAAAACAGGCAAAAAATAGCAACTAGCACTGGGCACTAAGTTAATAGGTTAGTCCCAAAAAATGATATATAATTGATGTAAATGTATATAAAAACATCCAAGATTGATAATATAATAGCATGGAACAATAAAAAATTATAGATACGTTGGAGACGTATCAGCATCCCCAAGCTTAATTCCTGCTCGTCCTCGAGTAGGTAAATGATAAAAACAAAAAATTTGATGTGGAATGCTACCTATCATATTCAACATATATTCTTTTTTTTTATAGCATGGACATTTGGACTTGAATGATTCAAAGCAATAGTCTATAATTTGACATGAAGATATAAATACTCAAGCATGCTAACAAGCAACCATGTCTCTCAAAATATCAACGCTAAAGAAAGTTATCCTAGCCCATTATGCTCAATCATTGATCCATTCATGAAACACACTCAATATTAGCTACACACAATGCACAAGTATGACAATAGTGCTCTCTAGTTGGTGCTTTATAAGAGAAGATGGAGACTCAAAATAAAAATAAAAATTGCATAAAAGTAAATAGATAGGCCCTTCGCAGAGGGAAGCATAGATTTGCAAATGTGCCAGAGCTCAAAGCTTAAATTGGAGAGATAAAATTATTTTGAGAGGCATGCTTTTCCTGTCAACGAAAACGACCGAGAATTTCCAATATTTTCCATGCTAGACGCATCATAGGCGGTTCCCAAACATAAAGTAAAGTTTATTTCCTTTCCACCTTTCTTTCACAATCCATGGCAAGCCGTATCCACGGGTGCCCTCCATACCAACACTTTCCAAGGAATTTTGTTGTTATTAATTTTTGATTCATTATGGGATTGGGCATCCCTATTACCAGTCACTCTCTCGTGCAATGACAATTGAATAAACACTTGATACGTATCCAATGTATCTATAATTTTTGATTGTTCCATGCTATTATATTATCAATCTTGGATGTTTTTATATACATTTACAGCAATTATATATATCATTTTTTGGGACTAAACTATTAACTCAGTGCCCAGTGCCAGTTGTTGTTTTTTGCCTGTTTTTGGTTTTCTAGAATATCAGTACCAAACAAAGTCCAAATGCCATGAAACTTTTTGGAGATTTTTTTCTGGACATAAAAAGTACTGGAAGCTTTGGGAGAGGGCCAGAAGATGAAGCAGTGGCCCACGAGGCACCAGGGCGCGCCCCAGGGGGGGTGGTGCGCCCTGGTGGCTTGTGGGGCCCACACAGCTCCGTTTGAACTAATTCCACCACAATAAATTCTCTAAAATTGGGAAACCAATAGAGGAGTCCACAAAATACTTTTTTCCCTGACGCAAGTTTCTGTTCTCGAGAGATCCCATCTGGAGGCCTTTTTCGGTGCTCCACCGGAGGGGAAATCGATCACGGAGGGGCTCTACATCAACCTTGCTGCCCTTCTGATGATGCGTGAGTAGTTTACCACAGACCTTCGGGTCCATAGTTAGTAGCTAGATGGCTTCTTCTCTATTTTTGATCTTCAATACAATGTTCTCCTCGATGTTCTTGGAGTTCTATCCGATGTAATCACTTTTTGCGGTGTGTTTGTTGGGATCCGATGAATTGCGAGTTTATGATCAGATTAACCATGAATATTATTTGAGTCTTCTCTGAACTCTTTTATGCATGATTATTATAGCTTTGTATTTCTTCTCCGATCTATTGATTTGGTTTGGCCAACTAGATTGATTTATCTTGCCATGGGAAGAGGTGCTTTGTAATGGGTTCGATCTTGCGGTGCTCAATCCTAGT
The DNA here is from genome assembly GCA_039707655.1 of Elymus sibiricus. Classification (NCBI taxonomy): domain Eukaryota; kingdom Viridiplantae; phylum Streptophyta; class Magnoliopsida; order Poales; family Poaceae; genus Elymus; species Elymus sibiricus. Next base: position 357,091,120 of record CM077672.1, read on the forward strand.
GACAGAAAGGGACATGACACGTATGTATCATTGCTATTAAGGGCAAAAAGATGGGATTTATTCATGCATGAGTTTACTTTGTCTACATCATGTCATCTTGCTTAAGGCGTTACTCCGTTCTTTATGGACTTAATACACTAGATGCATGCTGGATAGCGGTCGATGTGTGGAGTAATAGTAGTAGATGCAGGCAGGAGTCGGTCTACTTGTCTCATACGTGATGCCTATATACGTGATCATTGCCTTGGATATCGTCATGATTATTTGCTTTTCTATCAATTGCCCAACAGTAATTTGTTTACCCACCGTATGCAATTTTCTTGAGAGAAGCCTCTAGTGAAAACTATGGCCCCCGGGTCTATCTAAATCATATATTAAAAACCCTAAAATACCTTGCTGCACTTTTACTTTATTTATTTTATTTTATATTTTAGTTTAATCTATCTATCTATCACATACAATTTAATCTTGCAATTAACCGCCGAGGGATTGACAACCCCTTGTTTGCGTTGGGTGCAAGGATTTGTTGTTTTGTGTGCAGGTGCTGCTAACGAGGTGTTGCGTGATTGTACTACTGGATTTATAACCTTGGTTTCATAACTGAGGGAAATACTTATCTCTACTGTACTGCATCTCCCTTCCTCTTCAGGGAATTACCAACGCAGCTCACAAGTAGCAGGAAGAATTTCTGGCGCCGTTGCCGGGGAGACATCATCAACATCTATCAAGTACATACGCATAAAACTTTCATCTCCTTGCATTTATTTTATTTGCCTCTCCTTTTCATCTCCCCCACTTCTAAAAAGTTGTTTCAAAAATACAAAAATATTCTTGTTTGCTCGTTTGCTTGCTTTTTGCCTTCACGTCAACACTCAAAAACAGAAAAAGAAATAAGGAAAATTAGGATGGATCCTCATCCTCTTGCTAATATTTTTAAAAGATCCAATTATGATGAACCAATTGCTAGTGAGTTGAGTGCACTAGATTATCTTTATGAAGTTTTGCTTCAAATTCGTGAACCTGAAAATTGTGATGAAGTGTTAAAAGAAGAAATTTATAAGGTGATTCACGATAGCTCCTTGAATGAAAAGCATGATTGCAATGATATTATTGTGAATTCTATTAATGTCAATTGTGTTAGTGATATGCAAAACCCCAAGCTTGGGGATGATGATTTTGTTATATCCACTACTTATTGCAATGATCATGATTGGGGTGATAATGATTCTTATGATCTTGAAAAATTATTTAAACCTCATGATGAATATGCTTGCGATAATATTGAAAGTGGGTTCGGAAGAGTTTCAACTTTAGCGAAAAATAATCCCACATATTTGGAGAGTGTTCAATCTTATGAAATTTTTGATGAGAGTGGGTTTGGAGAGGTCATAACTTTAGTTAATGCTAATCCCACTATTTCGGAAGATTATAAAAACTTTATGCATGTGGATCATAAAGAGAGTATTGTTTATGATAGCTATATTGTTGAATTTGAGTATGATTCTACATGTAATTATTATGAGAGAGGTAAATATGATTCTCGTTATGTTGAAATCATCAAAGTTTTATTCTTCTCCTTTGCATATGCTAGAAATTGCTGGCCTTAATAATTTTTTTGCTTATAAAATGCCAATGCATAGGAAGTATGTTAGACATAAATGTGTTTTTCACATACTACATGATGCTCTCTTTGTGTTTCAATTATTATCTTTCATGTGAGCATCAATAAAATCTTAAGCTTATTTTAATGGCTATAAAGAAAGAGCTTGTTGGGAGGCAACCCAATGAATAAAATAAATTTTTTCTTTTTATTTCTGTTCTTCTGTGTTTAAATAATTATAGCTTCTGTTATGATTGTGTTTTTGCGTTTTAATTAGTGTTTGTGCCAAGTAAAGCCTTTGGGATGATTTGGAAGATAGTATAATTGATGCTGTTTGGAAAACAGAAAGTTTTGCATCCAGTGCTGGAATTTTGGTTCTGTACTGGAGCGTCAGAAAAATATGAAATTTTTACACAGTATTGGTATATGAATTTACCACGTTGTCCTAATTTTTCAGAATTTTTGGAGTTACAAAAGTATAGCTTTTAAATATATCTCTACTGACTGTTCTGTTTTTGACAGATTCTGTTTTTGATGCACTACTTGCTTGTTTTGATGAAACTATGGATTGTATCGGGGGGTATAAGCCATGGAGTAGTTAGAATACAGTAGGTATAATGCAAAAATGAATATGAATGGGTTTGCAACAATACTTAAAGTAGTGATTTGTTTTCTTATACTAACGGATCTCACGAAGGTTTTGTTGAGTTTTGTGTGATTGAAGTTTTCAAGTTTTGGGTGAGATCACGATGGATGAAGGAATAAGGAGTGGTAAGAGCCTAAGCTTGGGGATGCCTGAGGCACCCCAAGGTAATATTCAAGGAAGAATCAAGCGTCTAAGCTTGGGGATGCCACGGAAGGCATCCCCTCTTTCTTCTACCAACCATCGGTAATTTTACTTGGAGCTATATTTTTATTTGTCACATGATATGTGTTTTGCTTGGAGCGTCGTGTATTATATGAGTCTTTGCTTTGTTTGCTTTTTAGTTTGTCACAATCATCTTTGCTGGACACACCTATTTGAGGGAGCCACACGATCATCATGGTTTGCTAGAATACTCTATGTGCTTCACTTAAATTTTTTGAGCTAGGCAGTTGCTATAGTGCTTCACTTAAACCTTTTTGAGCACGGCGGAGGCTAAATTTTGAAGAAATATTTAAAATCTCATGCTTCACTTATATTATTTTGAGCATTGATAAATTTCGAAGAAATATGTGCACTCTCATGCTTCACTTATATCTTTTTGAGAGCTGACAATAGTAATGGTAATTTGCACAAGATATGAATTTGGTCCCAAAGCGATGAATATTCAAGAGGGATATAATAAAAACTTTCATAAAGATCATTGGATATGATAAGTGTAATTCCTTGCAATAGTTTTGCGATATGGAGATGATGATATGTGAGTCATGTTAATGAGTAATTGTGATTTAGTAAGAATATTAGTGTTAAGGTTTGTGATTCCCTATGCATGCACATTAAGTCAATAGTTATGCAATGAAATTATATCCTACTTATGGTGCATTATTTGGTGTTAGTTATGTTCAATGCATGTTTATGACCGTTTTCGCTTTTTGGTTGGTTGCTTCTCAATCTATTTGCTAGCCTTCATTTGTACTAAGCGGAAATACTGCTTGTGCATCCAAACTCCTTAAACCCAAGTTGTGCCAAATGAGTCCACCATATCTACCTATATGCGGTATTTCCATGCCGTTCCAAGTAAATTTGCATGTGCCAACTCTAAAATTTTCAAAATAATTTACCGTTTTGTGTGCCCGTACCGCTCATGAAGCGGCAGGGGGTGGCCAATATTTTCCATGCTAGGTGTGTTATTCTCACGTTGAGTGTTTATTCACTTGTCATTGCACGAGAGAGTGGCTGGTAATAGGGATGCCCAGTCCCATAATGAATCATGCCTCTCAAAATAATTTTATCTCTCTAATTTAAGCTTTGAGCTCTGGCACATTTGCAAATCTCTACTTCCCTCTGCGAAGGGCCTATCTATTTACTTTTATGCAATTTTTATTTTTATTTTTATTTTGAGTCTCCATCTTCTCTTATAAAGCACCAACTAGAGAGCACTATTGTCATACTTGTGCATTGTGTGTAGCTAATATTAAGTGTGTTTCATGAATGGATCAATGATTGAGCATAATGGGCTAGGGATAACTTTCTTTAGCGTTGATATTTTGAAAGACATGGTTGCTTGTTAGCATGCTTGAGTATTTATATCTTCATGTCAAATAATAGACTATTGCTTTGAATCATTCAAGTCCAAATGTCCATGCTATAAAAGAAAAGAATATATGATGAATATGATAGGTAGCATTCCACATCAAAAATTCTGTTTTTATCATTTACCTACTCGAGGACGAGCAGGAATTAAGCTTGGGGATGCTGATACGTCTCCAACGTATCTATAATTTTTGATTGTTCCATGCTATTATATTATCAATCTTGGATGTTTTTATATACATTTACAACAATTATATATCATTTTTTGGGACTAACCTATTAACTTAGTGCCCAGTGCCAGTTGCTGTTTTTTGCCTGTTTTTTGTTTTCCAGAATATCAGTACCAAATGAAGTACAAATGCCATGAAACTTTTTGGAGATTTTTTTCTGGACATAACAAGTACTGGAAGCTTCGGGAGAGGGCCAGAATATGAAGTAGTGGCCCACGAGGCACCAGGGCGTGCCCCAGGGGGGTGGTGCGCCCTGGTGGCTTGTGAGGCTCACACAGCTCCGTTTGTCCTAATTCCACCACTATAAATTCTCTAAAATCGGGAAACCAATAGAGGAGTCCACGAAATACTTTTTCCGCCACCGCAAGTTTCTGTTCTCGAGAGATTCCATCTGGAGGCCTTTTCCGGTGCTCCGCCGGAGGGGGAATCGATCACGGAGGGGCTCTACATCAACCTTGCTACCCTTCCGATGATGCGTGAGTAGTTTACCACAGACCTTCGGGTCCATAGTTAGTAGCTAGATGGCTTCTTCTCTCTTTTTGATCTTCAATACAAAGTTCTCCTCGATGTTCTTGGAGTTCTATCCGATGTAATCACTTTTTGCGGTGTGTTTGTTGGGATCCGATGAATTGTGAGTTTATGATCAGATTATCCATGAATATTATTTGAGTCTTCTCTGATCTCTTTTATGCATGATTATTATAGCTTCGTATTTCTTCTCCGATCTATTGATTTGGTTTGGCCAACTAGATTGATTTATCTTGCCATGGGAAGAGGTGCTTTATAATGGGTTCGATCTTGCGGGGCTCATTCCCAGTGACAGAAAGGCACATGACATGTATGTATCATTGCTATTAAGGGTAAAAAGATGGGGTTTATTCATGCGTGAGTTTACTTTGTTTACATCATGTCATCTTGCTTAAGGCGTTACTCCGTTCTTTATGGACTTAATACACTAGATGCATGCTGGATAGCGATCGATGTGTGGAGTAATAGTAGTAGATGCAGGCAGGAGTCGGTCTACTTGTCTCGGACGTGATGCCTATATACATGATCATTGCCTTGGATATCGTCATGATTATTTGCTTTTCAATCAATTGCCCACAGTAATTTGTTTACCCACCGTTTGCTATTTTCTCGAGAGAAGCCTCTAGTGAAAACTATTGCCCCCGGGTCTATCTAAATCATATACTAAAAACCCTAAAATACCTTGCTGCACTTTTACTTTATTTATTTTATTTTATATTTTAGTTTAATCTATCTATCTGTCACATACAATTTAATCTTGCAATTAACCGCCGAGGGATTGACAACCCCTTGTTTGCGTTGGGTGCAAGGATTTGTTGTTTTGTGTGCAGGTGCTGCTAACGAGGTGTTGCGTGATTCTCCTACTGGATTGATAACCTTGGTTTCATAGCTGAGGGAAATACTTATCTCTACTGTACTGCATTTCCCTTCCTTTTCAGGGAATTACCAACGCAACTCACAAGTAGCAACACTCATCGTGAGAATAACACACCTAGCATGGAAAATAATGGCTACCCCCTGCTGCTTCATGAGCGGTACGGGCACACAAAACGGAAAATTATTTTGAAAATTGTAGAGTTGGCACATGCAAATTTACTTGGAACAGCATGGAAATACCACATATAGGTAGATATGGTAGACTCATTTGGCACAACTTGGGTTTAAGGAGTTTGGATGCACGAGCAGTATTTAGTACAAATGGAGGCTAGCAAATAGATTTAGAAGCAACCAACCAAAAAGCAAAAACGGTCATAAACATGCATTGAACATAACTAACACCGAATAATGCACCATAAGTAGGATATAATTTCGTTGCATAACTATTGACTTAATGTGCATGCATAGGGAATCACAAACCTTAACACTAATATTCTTACTAAATCACAATTACTCACTAACATGACTCACATATCATCATCTCCATATCGCAAAACTATTGCAAGGAAGCATGAGAGTTTAAATATTTCTTCAAAATTTCAATCTTATCAGCTCTCAAAATAATATAAGTGAAGCATGAGAGTTTAAATATTTCTTCAAAATTTAGCCACCAACGTGCTCAAAAAGATTTAAGTGAAGCACTAGAGCAACTGCCTAGCTCAAAAAATTTAAGTGAAGCACATAGATTATTCTAGCAAATCATGATGATCGTGTGGCTCTCTCAAATAGGTGTGTCCAGCAAAGATGATTGTGACAAACTAAAAAGCAAACAAAGAAAAGACTCATATAATACACGACGCTCCAAGCAAAACACATATCATGTGACGAATAAAAATATAGCTCCAAGTAAAATTACCGATGGTTGGTAGAAGAAAGAGGGGATGCCTTCCGGGGCATCCCCAAGCTTAGACGCTTGAGCCTTCTTTGAATATTACCTGTGGGTGCCTCGGGCATCCCCAAGCTTAGGCTCTTGCCACTCCGTATTCCTTCATCCATCGTGATCTGTCAGTGTATAAAGCATGGGCATTTTATACCCTGACTTATGCACAGACAGTAGAAGCCTCCTTGCCGGCCAAGGCCTTGCCAGGAACTGCCAAGGCCAAGATTCCAAGTCCAGCTGAAGGAGCTACCAGAGAGAAGCTCAAGGCTCGGCACTCAACCAGTACCAAAGGTGAAGACATTCCTTGCCGGCAAGCATAAACCGGCAAGGTGAAGACCCGGCAAGCTCCATGCCGGCAAGCTTATGCCAGCCCTCCAGCTCTCCACCTCGCCGCACAGGTGTTCGCTGGTGCGTGAGGTGTCGACCACGCAGGATGGTTGACGAGGCTTGTCGGGCACGTGTCAGCTCGCTGGGACAAGATTTGCCTCTAATGACACCCGTCCAGGAGGCGTGTCAAGATAATACGAGGTAGCTGGGCAAGCGGTGCAGAAACCTTGCCGGGACTGCCTCTCCGCGCGACACCTAAGCACTGCATTTAATGCCTTTGTCCTAAACTGGCAGACTTAGGTATGATAGCACTGTTCACTATCTAGTCACGTTGTAATTACTGTTTTGCCACTGTGGTAACCCCTTGGACTATAAAAGGAGGGCCAAGGCAACAGTTTAGAGGATTCGAACCCCTTTTCAAACACAAGCACCTCTCATGTAGCTGTTCTCTCTACACCTTGCCGGGAGAAGCGCTCCTTGTACTGTGCTTCCACACCACTAATATACCAAAAGCAGGAGTAGGGTTTTACGCTTCTCAGCGGCCCGAACCTGGGTAAAATCCCTCGCGCTCCATTGACCATGCTCTTTGCGCACGCCGATCCTCCCCGCCGAACTACAAGGGGCTGCATGGCCCCATAGATGGTCGTACCCCGACATCTTTGGCGCGCCAGGTAGGGGCGGAGAGGCATTTGTGCGAACCTTGATCAACAGACTGCACGTATTCTTCATCTGCATCATCAACTTCATCACCGTCCTCCTCGTCATCGATGGCGCCCAAGAAGAAGGGCATCACGATGACGGCCACCTCGCACGCGTCCGCAGGCGGCGCAGCCAATGCGGGCGGCGCGGGCACTGCGGTCGATACGACCAGCGCGGGCGGCGCGGTCATTACGCCCACCGCGACCGGCGCAAGGGACGGGCACCACGGGGCCGGTCGTCCTCCTCGGTCCTCTGGCGAACGAGGCCATGACAGCGCAGGCGGAGCAGGCGGGCCCCTTCCTCCCCCTCCTCCTCGCCGCGACGATGAACGCAGCCACCGGAGTTGCAATGCCCGGGCTGGCGCGAGCCGAGACCCCGCTGCGGCGACGTCCAAGGACGCTGCTTCAGGACGAACGCCGCGCCCCTCACACGACGGACGCGGTACGACCCCGAGCGACGTCAACGACTCTGGGCAGCGGCGACCTCACGGCAAGACGCCCGTGGACCAAGCCCCAGGTCCTCAGGCGCCGCCTCCGCCACGGCGACCCGCTGCTGATCATGTGCCGTAGTAGCAGAGCCGCGATGGCGCTCCTACTGGCTCTGCCAGGAGTAGAGCGACGTCACCCTCTTCGCTCCCAGCCATGCCAGCCACGGCGGCAGAAGCAATGGCGCGGGCTCAGATGTTGCTGAACTTCCCTCCGTCAGCAGAGAAGATGGACAAGTGGAGAGCCACCATCTAGAGCTTGATTGGATTTGACGAAGCCAGTAAATCACAGCAAGCAGAGCCTTCACGGCGTCCGCGACCGGCGCCGGCATCTCCAGCTGGTGGCCGCGCTGACGGAAATACACTAACGGTGCAGTCTCCGCCACGGCAACAGCTACAACAGCAACAACGCCAACAGCCGCGACAAGCCCAGCAATATTTTGGGCCCGACGAGATGTCGATCGCATCTTAGGATCCACAAGCTCGGCGGGATCAGCGACAAGTACTGCAAGACAGGCGAGCTGAAGACGCCCGCACCACCATCGAACGGCGCCGCGAGGCACGGCGTCAATCCGACGCGTGTAACGGCCCCGTCGCTGATGAGCCTGCGCCAGGGGTCGGCGGATACCTACCTTACGAGGTTGGGTGTCCTGCCTTCACTCGTGAGCTGCGGCAAGTCCGGTGGCCGTCCGTTCGAGCCTTCAAGCCAGAAGTGCCGGAAAAATACGACGGCAAGCTAAACCCGGCAGAGTTTCTAGGCATCTATACGATTGTCGTACAAGCTACCGGAGGAAGAGATGAGAAAATCCTCGCCAACTACTTTTCGTTGGCACTGAAACCCAACGTGAGGTCCTGGCTGATGAACTTGCCGGAGAACTCCATCTCTTCATGGTCAGACCTCTGCAGCGAGTTTGTTGGTGCCTTTACCGGAGGCCACAAGACTCCTGGACAGCCCAGCGATCTACAGGTGATCCCACAAAGAGACGGTGAAACTTTGCGCAAGTACATCCAGAGATTCAGCCATGTGCACCGCAATATTCTAGACATCTACCCCGCAGCCGTGATTGCCGCCTTTCACACGAATGTGCACAATCGGAGGATGCGGGAGAAAATGAACATCAAGTTGCCCAAAACCGTCAACGAGATCTACACGATGGCGGATAAGTGTGCGCGTGCTGAGGAAGGGAAAAGGCTTCCCGGGGAGGACGCTGGCGCCGAGGTAGATTCTGAGGACGACGATGCTGCCACCCCGGGGAAGAAGGGCCAAAAGCGCAACAGGAAGCGCAAGGGAAAAACTGTGATGGCCCTCGAAGGTTCTGGCAACTCTGAGCCCGCCAAGAAAGGCAAAACAGAGAGTCCCGGCAAGGAGGCAGCTGCATGCGCCGCTTGTCGGCAGGCGGCGGCAAATGAGAAGGCCGGCAAGTCCGATGGGCCGTACTGCAAGATCCACCGCACCAAGGGCCATGATCTCCAAGAGTGTCGGCAGGTCGAGCACCTTGTCGAGAAGCAGATGGCCGAATACGAGAAGCGCGACAAAGAAAAGGGTCAAGATGGTGCTGGTGGGTCCGGCAAGAAAGGCCGCGGTGGTCGAGGGGGCCGCCGCGGCAAGGCCAAGCAGCAGAAGGAGAAGCCTGCTAGGGGCCGTGAAAAGAAAGGGGGAGATGATGGAAGTGAAGAAGAAGAGGATGACGATGAGACCAGCGAACAAGAATTCCAGAAGGCGACTGACGCCATGTGCGTTGACGGAGGCGCATCTTTGCACTCGTCCCACCGCCAACTTAAGCGGTGGGCTCGTGAAGTTAACGCGGCAGAGCCGACAATGGGCTCTCAAAAACCACTCAAATGGTCGCACACGCCTATCATCTTTGATACTGAAGACCACCCTGATCGCATAATCGCGGTCGGGTAACAAAGATGTTAGTTGACAATGGGGCCGGCCTGAACCTGATCTCTCCGGAAGTTATCAAGAGGCTGCAGATCCCCGATGAGGAACTCGAGAGAACGGGCACGTTTCAGGGAGTGAACCCGGGAAGAAGCCAGCCCAAGGGAAAGATCACGTTACCGGTGACGTTTGGCAGGGAACTGAATTACAGGACGGAAAAGATTGTCTTTGGTGTCGTCAAGACCCCCCTGCCGTATAATGGAATTCTTGGCCACCGAGCCTTTGGCAAAATTCATGGCAGCGTCTCACTACGCTTGTAACTCACTGAAGATGCCGGGGCCGATGGGTGTCATTTCCATCAACTCCGACAAGAAAGATGCAGTCATTTGCGTCAACAAGATGTACAGGGACGCGGTTGCAGCAGAGGCGGCCAAGGCGCCAACTCCCGCCAAGAAGAAGGAAAAGAAGAACTCCGGCAAGACCTCTAGCAAGGATTCCGGGAAGCACACCTCTTCGGAGTGTTGCGCACCCGTTGAAGACTTGCTGGAATGCTCTGCTGGTAAGACATCCAAAGCCACTACACCGGCAACCAAGAAGCTGCCGGCGAAGGAGGGCAGCGCCGACGGTACCTTCACCATCAGCGCCACCCTTGACAGCAAATAGGAAAGCACGCTCGTTGCCTTCCTGCGGCAAATGTCGATGTGTTCGCGTGGCGACCGTCTGACATCCCCGGCATTCCCAGGGAGGTAATTGAGCACCACCTTGCCGTTTGTCCCCACGCTCGGCCCGTCAAACAGAAAGTCCAGAAGCAAGCTTTGGAGCGACAGCAGTTCATTGCCGAAGAAATCAAGAAACTCGAAGCTGCAGGCCTGGTCAGAGGAGTGTTACATCCCACATGGTTGGCGAATCCAGTGGTGGTGCGCAAGGCAAACGGGAAGTGGAGACTTTGCATAGACTACACTGATATTAACAAAGCTTGCCCAAAAGATCCTTTCCCATTGCCGCGCATCGATCAAATTGTGGACTCCACCTCTGGCTGCGATCTGCTCTCCTTCCTTGATGCATATTCTGGATACCATCAGATATTCATGGCCAAGGAGGATGAGGAGAAAACCGCATTCATTACTCCATGTGGCACGTACTGCTTCGTGCGTATGCCTTTTGGATTAAAGAGTGCCGGTTCCACGTTTGCAAGAGCAGTCCAGATTGGTTTTGAGCCCCAACTGCACAGGAATGTAGAAGCCTACATGGATGATATAGTGGTCAAAACCAAGGACAAATCAACCCTCATTCAAGACTTGGAAGAGACATTTGCAAACCTGCGCAAGATTAATCTGAAGCTCAACCCCGAGAAGTGTGTGTTTGGCGTCCCATCCGGCAAGCTTCTCGGATTCTTTGTATCTCAGCGGGGAATTGAGGCAGATCCGGACAAGATCAAGGCAATTGAGCAGATTCAAGCACCGAAAAGCGTCAAGGATGTGTGGCGTCTTGCCGGTTGTGTTGCTGCTTTGAGTAGGTTCATTTCAAGGTCTGCCGAGCGCGCCTTGCCGTTCTTCAAAATTTTGACAAAGGCAGGTCCAGTGAAATGAACTCCGGAAGCGGAGGCCGCACTGCAAGACTTGAAGGGATACCTCTCCTTTGCGCCAACACTAGTTGCGCCTAGACCACAAGAGCCATTGCTGCTATACATAGCGGCAACGAATCAAGTGGCCAATGCTGCATTAGTGGCACAGAGGGAAATCTATGACGAGGGAGCAACCGCGGCAAGCCCATCCGGTGACAAACCGGAATCTTCACCGGCAGGGTCTGACGCCGACAAGGCAGATGCAGCGCAAGTAAATGAAGTTGATCATCAAGTGGTGCCGACGAAGAAGATGGTGCAGCGACTGGTATATTTCGTTAGTTCCCTTCTGCAGGGGGCTAGATCGTGATACTCTGGAGTACAGAAGTTGCTTTTCCTCCTCCTTATGGCCTCAAGGAAGCTGCGTCACTACTTCCAAGCACACGAGATCACCGTTGTCACTCGCTTCCCGCTGCAACGCATCTTGAGAAATCCAGAGGCAACCGGCAGGGTAGTGGCGTGGGCGTTGGAATTGTCAAGCTTTGCACTCAAGTTTGAAAGCACTTCAACAATCCAGAGCAGAGCCTTGGCAGAGTTCATTGCTGAATGGACACCAACGCAAGACGAAGAGATTCAAGAAACGGCTCTCCCCGGCAAGGAAACAGCAAAAGAATGGGTTATGTACTTCGATGGTGCCTTTTCGCTGCAAGGCGCCGGTGCCGGAGTGCTGCTTGTCACACCCACCGGGGAGCACCTCAAGTACGTGGTCCAAATGCACTTTCCCAGGGAGCAAGCTACAAACAACACTGCTGAGTACGAAGGGCTCCTTGCTGGTCTTCGGATCGCAGTGGACCTTGGAATCAAGAAATTGATCATCCGCGGTGACACGCAGCTTGTTGTGAAGCAAGTGAATAAGGATTACCAAAGCCCATTGATGAGAGCATATGTGGAAGAAGTGAGGAAATTGGAGGAACACTTTGACGGACTGCTAACAGAACACGTCCCTCGTGCGGAAAACAGCATTGCTGATAGCCTGTCAAAGTGTGCTGCGCAAAAGCTTCCCGTGGAACCGGGAACCTTTGTGCTCCATTTGAATCAACCCACAGTTACTCCATCAACGCAGGCCAGTAAGAGAAGAAAGTTGAGTACCGGCAAGTACTTTCCGGCGGAGCTCCCAGAAGCCACCGGCAACAACGCTGCCGGGAATAATGACACGGCTGGTGGTGAGCAGCGGCTTAGCGCGGGACCACAAGTTCTTGCCGCGGAAGCAAGCGCTCCCACGGCCGAAGAGAAGCCTTTAGTCCTTGTCGTCGAGCCACAGGCTCCGGCATGGGCACAGCAGATAGTCCGTTTCCTTCAAATAGGAGAACTTCCTGATGCGCAAGAGGAAGCTGAGAAAGTAGCCCGCCAGTCAAGTATGTATCAGTTTGTGGATAGCATCCTATACAGAAAATGACCAAACGGTGTGAAATTGAAGTGTATCTGCCGGGAAGATGGGCTAGAACTGTTGGCAGAGATACATGGAGGCATATGTGGCTCCCACATAGGATCAAGGGCACTTGCTGGCAAAGCTTTCCGATAAGGCTTCTATTGGCCCACCACCCTCCAGGATGCGACTGAGCTAGTAACCAAGTGTGAAGCATGCCAGTTCCATTCAAAGAATGTACATCAACCAGATCAAGCTCTCCAAACGATCCCTCTCTCCTGGCCCTTTTCGGTCTGGGGGCTCGATATCTTGGGCCCCTTCCCCCGCGCTGCCGGGGGCTTCGAGTAGTTGTACATCGCCATCGACATGTTCATGAAGTGGCCAGAAGTGGAGCCAGTGAGGAAGGTGACAGCGCAATCAGCCGTCAAGTTCTTCAAAGGATTAGCTTGCCGTTTCGGGGTCCCTAACAGGATCATCACTGACAACAGCACGCAATTCACGAGCCGCACCTTCATGCAGTACATTCAAGACCTTGGCAGCAAAATCTGTTTTGCGTCTGTCGCTCATCCGAGAAGCAACGGCAAGGCAGAAAGGATGAATGCTGAAGTGCTGCGTGGACTCAAGACAAGAACTTTCGACAAGCTGCGCAAGTGCGGAAAGCGCTGGGTTGATGAGCTGCCAGCGGTTCTTTGGTCAGTCAGAACGACACCAAATCGAGCTACTGGCCAGACACCCTTCTCCCTAATCTATGGTGCAGAGGCGGTGCTCCCCACGAAACTCAAATACGGGTCACCTCGAGTACTCGCTTTTGATGAAGCTGAGCAAGGGCAACTGCGGCAAGCCGATGCGTTGCTCCTTGAGGAAGATCGTCTTCGGGCGGCTGTGCGAGCTGCACGCTACCAGCAAGCCTTGCGCCGCTACCATAGCCGCAAAGTGCGCGCCCGGAGCCTTGAGGAAGGCGACCTTGTTCTTCGGCGCGCCCAGTCTGCCAAAGGATCAAACAAGTTGACGCCGAAGTGGGAAGGCCCTTACTGGGTAGTACGAGTCACCAGGCTTGGCGCAGTCCGGCTGGAGACCGAAGATGGCACCCCAGTGCAAAACTCATGGAATATTGAGCATCTTCGCAAGTTCTACTCGTGAGGCGCAGTTGCCGGGACATCTCTCGGCAACCCCTTTTGTACAAGCCTTGTCGGCAAGACATGTAACCCTTCGTACAAAGCCAGGCGCAGAACCTGTGCATAATAAAGCTAAGTGCTTCGCGACTCCTCAAACATGTTCATTTACGTATCGATGCATGTGATGTTGTGATATGCACTTTAGTTTGTATGAGATAGCTAACGAACTGTCAGGGTTCCCAAAACTCTCTTTTCTCTTCTGTCTTTTTCTTAAAAGGACAAGGGAATCCCGGGGGGAGTGGAGATGGGTACCCATTTCTAAAATGACGTTCAAGTGATCATTTCATGCAACAAGAAAAACGACGTAGCGAAAAGCTAAGTTGGAAGATTTTTTTTCCTTAGTTACGTTCGCGTTCTCCCTTGAACGATTTTGCACTTTGTATGAGAAACCTGCACGCAAGAGGAACCTTGTCGCGATCAGTCTGCGCTCTAGCTTGCCTCGAGTCTGCTCGGCAAGCCTAGCAGCTGCGTTCTGTCCCGGCAAGTTGCCTTGCCGGCAGCGGCACTTCCAGCAGGCTGCTAAGGACCCGCTCCTCAAAGCGCTCGTGGCAAGTGTGCGCACCGGCAAGTTTCCAAACAAGCGTAGGGAACACGATCATGCAAAGACACATGAAACAAGGGAAACGGCGCGCATACGTTCAGGCAGCATAAGTTATATTACACCATAGGAATAGCGATTAAATGTATCTTGTACATGGCAGCTCAGTGGTGGATGTGGCGGTAAGCTCAGTCTCAGCGGTTGCCTTGAACCCTGGGGATTTGGAGAACCTTGTCGACGAGAGGGGCGGCAACCCTGTCGGCAGCGGTGACGTCCGCGCTATCAGGCAACCTCCTGAAGATCCCGAAGAGAAGCCCACGTGGAAGTGGCAGGCCCACGAGCCCGGCCTTTCCCCCTCGCCATGGTGGCCACGGAAGCGGGAGGAAGGAAGCGAGGATAGCAGACGCTAGAAGGATGGGACGAAGGAAGTGGATGAGCATCGCATCCCGTGGCCCCCTCTTTACAGGGAGGATGCGGGGGCTGGCTCTTCACCGTCCTCGGGCGGCCGCCCAAACTCCCCAATCCTGCGCCCTGCATTCATGAGCAGGCGCACCACTCCAGCGGCCGTCCAAGTTCGCCAATCCCGCGTTCTGCGCCCATTGGCAGGCGCACCACTTCAACGACCGCCCCTCTTCGCCAATCCACTGCCTTGCATGTATGCAGACGCGCGTGATGGAGGGGCGCGGAAAAAGGAGGAGTAAAGACAGATATGGCAGTTACCCTTTGCCACGCGTAGCCACGCGCCGGTTCACGACTAGCCCAACGGCAGGAGTTGCCGGAAGACGGCCGAGGACACACCCAAGTCTAGATTAGTGAGGAAGAAAAGAAGATCTCAGAGAAAGGATAATCATCATGACCAAAATTACAACGATAGTTTCCCGCGTGTCTGTGCATTACTTGGGCCTAGCCCAACGACGCATCGGACACCCGTATGGCCCAGGCCCGGGGGCTCCTGTCGATGTATAAAACATGGGTATTTTATACCCTGACTTATGCACAGACAGTAGCAGCCTCCTTGCCGGCCAAGGCCTTGCCAGGTACTGCCAAGGCCAAGACTCCAAGTCCAGCCGAAGGAGCTACCAGAGAGAAGCTCAAGGCTCGGCACTCAACCAGTACCAAAGGTGAAGAAATTCCTTGCTGGCAAGCATAAACCGGCAAGGTGAAGACCCGGCAAGCTCCATGCCGGCAAGCTTACGCCAGCCCTCCAGCGCTCCACCTCTCCGCACAGGTGTTCGCTGGTGCGTGAGGTGTCGACCGCGCAGGATGGTTGATGAGGCTTGTCGGGCACGTGTCAGCTCGCTGGGACAAGATTTGCCTCTAATGACACCCGTCCAGGAGGCGTGTCAAAATAATACGAGGTAGCTGGGCAAGCGGTGCAGAAACATTCCGGGACTGCCTCTCCGTGCGACACCTAAGCGCTGCATTTAATGCCTTTGTCCTAAACTGACAGACTTAGGTATGATAGCACTGTTCACTATCTAGTCACGCTGTAATTACTGTTTTGCCACTGTGGTAACCCCTTGGACTATAAAAGGAGGGCCAAAGCAACAGTTTAGAGGATTCAGACCCCTTTTCAAACACAAGCACCTCTCGTGTAGCTGCTCTCTCCGCACCTTGCCGGGAGAAGCGCTCCTTGTATTGTGCTTCCGCACCACTAATATACCAAAAGCAGGAGTAGGGTTTTACGCTTCTCAGCGGCCCGAACCTGGGTAAAATCCCTCACGCTCCATTGACCATGCTCTTTGCGCACGCCGATCCTCCCCGCCGAACTACAAGGGGCTGCATGGCCCCATAGATGGTCGTACCCCGACATGATCTCACCCAAAACTTGAAAACTTCAATCACACAAAACTCAACAAAACCTTCGTGAGATCCGTTAGTATGACAAAACAAATCACTACTTTAAGTACTGTTGCAAACCCATTCATATTTCATTTTTTCATTATACCTACTGTATTCTAACATCTCCATGGCTTATACCACCCGATACAATCCATAGTTTCTTCAAAACAAGCAAGTAGTGCATCAAAAATAGAATCTGTCAAAAACAAAACAGTCTGTAGAGATCTATTTAAAAGCTATACTTCTGTAACTCCAAAAATTCTGAAAAATTAGGACAACGTGGACAATTCATATGCCAATACTGTGTAAAAATTTCAGATTTTTGTGACGCTCCAGTACAGAACCAAAATTCCAGCACTGGACGCAAAACTTTCTGTTTTCCAAACAGCATCAATTATACTATCTTCCAAATCATCCCAAAGGCTTTACTTGGCACAAACACTAATTAAAACACAAAAAAGCAATCATAACAGTATTAAAAATGTGAAAACACACAATAACATAAACAAAAGGTAAAAATTTATTTTATTCATTGGGTTGCCTCCCAACAAGCGCTATTGTTTTATGCCCCTAGCTAGGCATAATGCAAAGTTTCAAGTATTATCATCCTTCTTCTTCTTATCCAAAGATGTACTTTCATCAAAAGGTTTTTCAAAGGTAATATGAAACACATCATCCATAGAAATTTTAGCATTAGCAAGTTGTCCATCTGTAAATCCCTGTTGATTACCAGCTACAATCCAGGAATATTGTCTATTAACACTATTGAAAACTTGTTGGATTATATTCAAAGGAGGAACTTCTTTTTTAATATTCTTATCAAAGATGTGGTCATTGTGGAACAAATATCTCAACAAGTAATCATTATTATAAAGGATCTCATCTATTACCGGTTTTTCATGGTTCAGACCATAAAAATCAAAGATCTCCATAGCTTCTCGCACTATATGATCAAATTCATTCATGAGAACAAGAGTGGCTATTTTCTTAGCTCTAGGATCTTTCATAACTGGTAGCTCATAAAACAATCTTTGCAAAGTGGGATGGGTGTGAATAAATCTTCTTTCAAGTTTAAGAATAAGTACGGAAATAGCGTCGGCATAATTCTTAGTTTCTTTAAGTATAGGAGCATCATCAAAAGCCAAGGTCCCAATGCAATTAAAGAATTCTTGGATGACACTTTTTCCTATAACATTACCATGTCCCAACACAAAAGTTTTAGCATCAAGATTGGTAGAACTTCCCATTTTAGGAGTTTTACCATCATCGGTTTCCGCCATGCCAAAATCACTCATGATAACAATCTTCAAGCAAGCGAACAAGCAAACAAGAAAAAGGCAAACGGAAAATATTTTTGTATTTTTGTAAAAACTTTTTAGAAGTGGGGGAGATGAAAATGAGAGGCAAATAAAATAAATGCAAGGAGATGAAATTTTTATGCGTAGGTACTTGATAGATGTTGATGATGTCTCCCCGGCAATGGCGCCAGAAATTATTCCTTCTACTTGTGAGCTGCGTTGGTAATTCCCTGAAGAGGAAGGGAGATGCAGTACAGTAGAGATAAGTATTTCCCTCAGTTATGAAACCAAGGTTATCAATCCAGTAGGAGAATCACGCAACACCTCGTTAGCAGCACCTGCACACAAAACAACAAATCCTTGCACCCAACGCAAACAAGGGGTTGTCAATCCCTCGGCGGTTAATTGCAAGATAAAATTGTATGTGATAGATAGATAGATTAAAATAAAATATAAAATAAAATAAATAAAGTAAAAGTGCAGCAAGGTATTTTAGGGTTTTTAGTATATGATTTAGATAGACCCGGGGGCAATAGTTTTCACTAGAGGCTTCTCTCGAGAAAATAGCAAATGGTGGGTAAACAAATTACTGTGGGCAATTGATTGAAAAGCAAATAATCATGACGATATCCAAGGCAATGATCATGTATATAGGCATCACGTCCGAGACAAGTAGACCGACTCCTGCCTGCATCTACTACTATTACTCCACACATCGATCGCTATCCAGCATGCATCTAGTGTATTAAGTCCATAAAGAACGGAGTAACGCCTTAGGCAAGATGACATGATGTAAACAAAGTAAACTCACGCATGAATAAACCCCATCTTTTTACCCTTAATAGCAATGATACATATGTGTCATGTCCCTTTCTATCACTGGGATTGAGCACCACAAGATCGAACCCATTACAAAGCACCTCTTCCCATGGCAAGATAAATCAATCTAGTTGGCCAAACCAAATCAATAGATCGGAGAAGAAATACAAAGCTATAATAATCATGCATAAAAGAGTTCAGAGAAGACTCAAATAATATTCATGGATAATCTGATCATAAACTCACAATTCATCGGATCCCAACAAACACACCGCAAAAAGTGATTATATCGGATAGAACTCCAAGAACATCGAGGAGAACATTGTATTGAAGATCAAAAAGAGAGAAGAAGCCATCTAGCTACTAACTATGGATCCGAAGGTCTGTGGTAAACTACTCACGCATCATCGGAAGGGCAGCAAGGTTGATGTAGAGCCCCTCTGTGATCGATTCCCCCTCTGGCGGAGCACCGGAAAAGGCGTCCAGATGGTATCTCTCGAGAACAGAAACTTGCGGTGGCGAAAAATGTATTTCGTGGACTCCTGTGTTGGTTTCCCGATTTTATTGAATTTATAGTGGTGGCATTAGGTCAAACGGAACTGTGTGTGCCCCACAAGCCACCAGGGCGCACCACCCCCCTAGGGCGCGCCCTGGTGCCTCGTGGGTCACTGCTTCATCTTCTGGCCCTCTCCTAAAGCTTCCGGTACTTGTTATGTCCAGAAAAAAATCTCCAAAAAGTTTCGTGGCATTTGGACTTCGTTTGGTATTGATATTCTGGAAAACCAAAAACAGGTAAAAACAGCAACTGGCACTGGGCGCTAAGTTAATAGGTTAGTCCCAAAAAATGATATATAATTGCTATAAATGTATATGAAAACATCCAAGATTGATAATATAATAGCATACAACAATCAAAAATTATAGATACATTGGATACGTATCAATGATCACGAGATGAGATATCGGTGAGTCATGAGTTTGCCCCGAAGGGCAGTAAAAGTGAATGATGTCACAACATATCACTTTAATACTTCACGGAAGGTAAGTGTAGTGTAGGTTTCAGTTTGATTTAGGACACCATGTATCGTAGAAGTAGCTATGCCATGCTATGACATGAAATTGTTATGCTTGATCTATGTATGCTATGCTTGATCCATGATTCCATGCCATGTTTAGAATAAATTCTTATATAAGAATAGTGCTTGCTTTGTCATCTGCTTGTTTGGATGCTATATATTTGGTTGTCTTGCGAGTACATTCAAAGTACTCACCTGGCCTTGCACGTGGCCAGCTGTAGGAGAAGATCCGTTGTGCTAGATCGTAGCCCAGCCAGTCATGTGAGTTGTGGAGCCTAGCCAGAAACGTCGTTGCTGCTGAACCAAGACATCCGCTGCCATTTAGTTAAGCCTTGGAGCCATGTAATATTGTTGTAAGCAATAGTATTGTAATACTCAATTTCATATAATAAAGCCATTTTTGTGCCTGGAATTGCTGTATCATGTCTCAGACATGCGCCAGGTCTTATCCTGGGACTGGCGTGCGTCGGCCCTCTATCGGGGTGCCACATACCAGAACTTCTTTGAGGTGAGAAAGCGCACACGAGTCCACATATTCACCATATCAATACAACACTATGGATCCTCTCCCGTCTCCCTACGAGAAGGCCATCCATAGCACTCGCACTTATCTTGCGCATTTTAGAGTATCCACTTCAAGTTGTCTATGAACCATATAAGTCTCCAAGTAGTCCATATCCAAGGACGCGGCTATTCGAATAGATCATTTTACCCTGCAGGGGTGTACTTCTTCACACACGCTCTCACCACTTACCACCATATACACGTCATGTATCTCGGCAACCTTCAAGCGGAAGCCTGGCGAGGGTGTCGGCCACAACCTGACTAACCATGCAAGACTCTAGTCCAGATTTATCGCCTATCCGAGGCTGAACCTGCAAAGGAAGTCCGGCCAAAGTTTCCATCATGGCCCCAAATGATGTGTGCAGGGTTCCCAAGCCCACCATCCGGGTGCCACTTGGTACACCGTGCCACTGTGTCTAGTCTGTCCCAAGCCCACCTGTACCGGGTGCCACTTGGTAGACTACTAGCGCGACCTACGAACACCAGAAACTAGTTGCAACTCCTGGACAGAGATCGAGGCAATTAATAAGCCGAGAGGGGTCGAGTTACGGGAACCCAATGTGTGGTAGTAACTTGTCTTGGATAACATACACAGAACTCAGTTCCTAAGAATGGTATCAATGAGACAACACGCCATGTACTCCTACATGGCCTTTCATCGCTACCTTTACCAAATCGTGTTCACACACTTAGCTCTCACACAGTAGGACATGAACACAACATTCCAATTCATTCCCAGATGAATCAAACCTGACACAACTCTAAGCAATAGCAAGCATGGCAAACAAGCATGGATGAGTAGTCACATCATGGCTCAAGCCATTCCTACTCATGCTAGTAGGTTTTACTATTTACTGTGGCAAAGACAGGTCATGCAGAGGAATGGGTTCAACTATCGCAACAAGTAACAGTTGAATCGTTGTTGTCCTAATGCAATAAAAGAGAGCAGGAGCGAGAGAGTAGGATTGTATCAGAATGACCAAGGGGGTTTGCTTGCCTGGCACTTCTGAAGATAGTAATGCTCTTCATCGGTGTCAACGATCACAACGTCGGAATCGTCTTCTACCGAGAAGGAACAACCACCGGCAAACAAGGAGGAACACACACTGGTACAGCGAGCTGCTATACAAACGGTTTTTAACCCCTTTCCGCGACGGAGTTTTAAACTGTCGCCTTGCCTGTGTGTGCGATAGGGGGGGTCCTTCCCACACGACCCAGAAACCGTCGGCGATAGGGCCTCCGGTCACACACGCGGGGCAAAAAGAACTCGTGTGCGATCGGGCGAGCCATCGCAGACAATTATAATGGCCCAATCGTTTCTGTTCATATGTTCATCCCTCACAGTGAATCTCATAAAAACATTTCCGGTCATATGTACATCACACACAATTTTTATGTGGAAACGTTTGTGTAAGGTGGCCTAACGCAAACATTTGTCGGGCGGAAGGCGTGTGTGATTGTTCATTGATCTAACACGGCTACTTTCTAGAAACTGTGTGCGTTGTTTGAGGTCATCGCCCACGGTGTTGTCTGAGAAACCGTCTACAATTCAAAAACCCATTAAGCAGGCTAATTGGCCTATTATTGATAATGCATTTAGTAATCAAATTGACATTTCATATCAAACACACCATATGTTTCATAGCCGTATTACAGCAACCAGGATTTCATAGCTGAATTACACCAGAGTACAACATCACATAGCTTCAGCACTTAGTTACACCATATAGGCATATAGCTAGCTACGCAATTACACAACAGCATGAAGTTTCACATGCAACATCTAAAACCTTTGGAAAGTAGCATCATATACGGTATATAGAGAGATGAATCTCATCTAGAAAACTACTGAATCTGAAGGCGAATATTGAGCCTTCAATGATGTTGAATGTCCTTGCAACTTTACGCCAGTGGCTGCGGATGATTGCCCGCCCAACGTTCGTCCTCTTGAGGGAGACTTCAATATTGTACCGTGGGTGTTGAATGAGTACCTTCCTCGCCTCTTGACCATGGAGGTGGTTTGAGAGGTAATCATCGGTGAACTGCTTTGGAAAGGACTGAAAACAAAGATATGCATAAATATCTGTTCTAAATTTTGAAATGGCGCATAGGAAAAAACACAAGGAAAAGAGTTAGTACCATCCTATAGTTGACTGATGTCTTCTTCATTGTGCAAACAAAGATCTTGTTGTTATTCAACGCTAGTTTGTTTATCCTAACAATCTTTCGGAGTTTCTTGACTTGACTGATATTCATGTCCATCTCATTTCCCCATATGCAAAATGGATCGAGCAGTGGGTCTAAACCTCTGATAGCAGGACCTACATGTGCAAGACCTAATTGTTAAAAACCTAAATATTAGAATGGTTCCTGCAATTGCACAATAATGTGCTATTAGCCAAAGGACCATGCATGTGCAAACCTCGATGGTAAACCTTAGTGCCTCCCAATTTTTCCCTGCAACACATATAAGGCAGATATTGATCAGTTTAAGCGAGAGTTGGAATACTATCAGTAGAATATATTAATGAAAACTTGTACCCACAAGAAATGAACATCACATTGCAGAATTGTACCAAAAAGTTAACTGGATACCACAACAAATGAAGCAAGTAGTTAACTAAGAACCACATTGTACAATAGAACATATACTAGAAGATCATACAGTTAACCAAGCCTAGCGTGCTTAAGAACTACTAGGAAATATAGCATTTGTGTATGTTTCTCATGTATTGAGTACATCCAAATTCGATTTTATTCGTCACATGCATAACAATAAAAAAGTTGTACCCACAGGAATTGAAAATCACATTTCAGAATTGAACCAAACAATTAACTGAACATCACAACAAATGAACCAAACTATTAACTGAACATCACATTTCAGAAGATCAGATTGCATATTAACATTACAGAGGACAATTCACTAGAAGGCACCGGAGGCGGCCTTTAGAAAACACCACGAACTGTCATTTAAAGTTGCCAACCATGTGGCGGCGTCCACGTGCGAGGGGTTGACGGTGGCCTCGACGGCGAGGTGCTCCTCCAAGATCTGGCGGTCAGCACACATGGCAGCCATCGCGACCTCATCCGCGCGTGCGGCCGCGATTTGCTTCACCGTTGCCAGATGCTCCTTGAGGTCCTGGCTATAATGCGTGAACCATGGCTATGGGCGGCACTTATTTGGAGGATGGGGCAGTGATTTGGGTGGAAGATGTTGCGCCGGCGGTCGAGGCTTGTGGGATGGAGAAGGAGGAGGAGGATGGGGGTGGGGTGTGGATTACCTGACTATATGGACGAGGCCGTGCAGCGGGAAGGAGTGCCGCCGGCAAGGAGGCGGCACTGCAAAGCAAGCAGTGAAGGTTTGAACTTGGAAAGGAAGGAGGAAACAGTGGAAATGTGGCTTTTGGTGGGGGGGACGGGGCGGGGACCTAGATATTTCCGCGGTTGTCAAAAATTTACGAACGGTGCAGCGAAAAACTGGCGCACAAGTGTGGTTGACGCGCAGCTGATGGACTGTAGCCGACGAACCTTCCTGCGTAAGCCATACATGAGGGAGCCCGAAGATATTTTATACTGCATCGCACAGGATAGTTGCTAACAAACTGTTTGTGCTGTAATTGTTTTTTTCATTTTGATTTGAAAGACAAAATGGGGTTACGACAGGAAAGGTCACTATTTGAATTGCTAGAACATTTATCTGCAGTGAACATGCAACTATAGGAGTGTCGTGCTAACATTTGGAATTATTCTGGGTTCGTTTGGCATTTTTATACATTAATTGAGTTTTCTAGGCATTTAATGTGCATAATTCAAATTTGAACTACAGGCACATGCTCCAGTGCACTAAAATGGGTTGACAAATCGTATATGTGTCCTTGGTTGAATGTTTAGGTCCCATACAAGAAATGGGAGTGAATTTCAAACATCTGGGCATCGTGGCTCGGCCGAAAACATTGTGAAACTTGGTTTTTAAATTCCAGTAAATCCAAAAATTGCCTAAAAATCACGAAACTTGGCATGGTGTCTTGACATGGCACCAACACGCTGTGGTAAAATTTTTGTTTGATTTGAGACAAGTTTTGGTATAAGCTTCTTACAAACCGGAGCTTCTCTCAAGGAGGCTCATGGTTCCGATAGTGGATGTGTCACCTTTGTGGCCGAATGACATACGCTGCCTCTTCCTGCCTTGATTTTTTTTACAGAGGCAACAAAGACCAATAGGAGTGTCGTGCTAAAATTTGCAATTATTCCGGGTTCGTTTGGCCTTTTTTATACATTTATTGAGTTTCTAGGCATTTAATGTGCATAATTCAAATTTGAACTACGTGCACATGCTCCAGTGCATCAAAATGGGTTGAAAAATCGTATATGTGTCCCTGGGTGAATGTTTAGGTCCCATACAAGAAATGGGAATGAATTTCAAACATCTGGGCGTCGTGGCTCGGCCGAAAATATTGAGAAACTTGGTTTTTAAATTCCTGTAAATCCAAAAATTGCGTAAAAATCATGGAACTTGGCATGGTGTCTTGACATGGCACCAACATGCTGTGGTAATTTTTTTTTCAATTTGGGACAAGTTTTGGTATAAGCTTCTTACAAACCGGAGCTTCTCTCAAGAAGGCTCATGATTCCGATAGGGGGGATGTATCACCTTTGTGGGCGAAACGACATACGCTGCCTCTTCCTGCCTTGATTTTTTTACAGAGGCAACAAAGACCAATAGGAGTGTCGTGCTAAAATTTGGAATTATTCCGGGTTCGTTTGGCATTTTTTATACATTAATTGAGTTTTCTAGGCATTTAATGTGCATAATTCAAATTTGAACTACAAGCACATGCTCAAGTGCACCAAAATAGGTTGAAAAATCATATATGTGTCCTTGGGTGAATGTTTAGGTCCCATGCAAGAAATGGGAATGAATTTCAAACATCTAGGCGTCGTGGTTCAGCCGGAAACATTGACAAACTTGGTTTTTAAATTCCTGTAAATCCAAAACTTGCCTGAAAATCATGAAACTTGGCATGTTGCCTTGACATGGCACCAACATGCTGTGGTCAAAATATTGTCTGGTTTTTTGAAGGCGCACAAATTAACAACCTACAAAGTCATTTTGGAACAAAGAACTGCCACGTTACAATCGAAAACACAAGTGCTATTCAAACCGTGGGCGTTGTACTAACCATTTACGTGCCGCCACGCGTCCCCATTTTTATTGGCTAGGAGGCGACGTGCGGGGTAGCTATTTGAGTAGACGGGAGGCGTGGAGCAGACCGCTGTGCAGGCTCACCGGGAGGCGAGCCCTTTGACCTCCATCCGCCACCCACCTCGCTCCCAACTTCTCCATTTATGGTGCTTGATAACACACAAGTATAGGGGATCATAACAGTTTTCGTGGGTAGTATTTCACCCAGATTTATTGATTCAACACAAGGGGAGCCAAAGAATATTTGTGAGTATTAGCAGTTGAGTTGTCAATTTAACCACACATGGAGAAATAAATAACTGCAGCAAAGTGTTTAGTAGCACAGTAGTATGATAGTTTCAATAGCAGTAGTAACAGTAGCAACAGTAACAGAGACAGTAACAGTAGCAGTTTTGCAGTAATTGTAACAGCAGCAGCAACAAAAGTAACTTACCAAAGATCAATATGCGAAAAGCGTAGGCATTGGATCAATGATGGATAATTATGTTGAATGACATTCATCATGTAACAGTCACAACCTAGGGCGATACACAATAGCTCCAATTCATCAATGTAATGTAGGCATGTATTCCGTATATAGTCATACGTGCTTATAGAACTTACATGACATCTTTTGTCCTACCCTCCCGTGGCAGCGGGGTCCTTAAGGAAACTAAGGGATATTAAGGCCTCCTTTTAATAGAGAACCGGAACAAAGCATTAGCACATAGTGAATACATGAACTCCTCAAACTATGGCAATCACCGGAAAGAATCCCAATTATTGTCACCTTGGTGTATGCGGATCATGACACGTAACAGGTGCATATAACTTGCAAGATAGGATCAAGAACTCAAATATATTCATGAAAACATAGAAGGTTCAGATCTGAAATCATGGCACTCGGGCCCTAGTGACAAGCATTAAGCATAGCAAAGTCATAGCAACATCAATCTCAGAACATAGTGGATACTAGGGATCAAAGCCCTAACAAATTGACTCGATTACATGGTAAATCTCGTCCAACCCATCAACGTCCAGCAAGCCTACGAAGAAATTACTCACACACGGTGGTGGGCACCATGAAATTGGTGATGGAGGATGGTTGATGATGACGACGGCGTCGAATCCCCCTCTCCGGAGCCCCGAACGGACTCCAGATCAGCCCTCCCGATGAAGAACAGGAGGTGGCGGTGGCTCCGTATCATAAAACGCAATGATTCTTTCTCTCTGATTTTTTTCTCCATGAATAGGTACTTATAGCGTTGGAGTTAGGGCAAATGGAGCTGCCAGGGGCCCACAAGCCTGCCAGGCGCGCCCTGGGGGGGTGGGCGCGCACCCCAGGCTTGTGGCGCCTGGTGGCCCCCCCCCTCTGGTAGATCTTTGCGCCAGTATTTTTTATATATTCTGAAATAATTCTCCATAAATTTTCAGGTCCATCCGAGAATTTTTATTTCTGCACAAAAATAACACCATGGCAATTCTGCTGGAAACAACATCAGTCCGGCTTAGTTCCATTCAAATCATGCAAATTAGAGTCTAAACTAGACCAAAAGTGTTTGGAAAAGTAGATACGTTTGGGACGTATCAAGTCCCCCAAGCTTAACTCATTGCTTGTCCTCAAGCAATTTAGTTGACAAACTGAAAGTGATAAAGAAAAACTTTTACAAACTCTTTTTTTCTGGTTGTCTGTATATATACTTAACTAGCATCCAAGTTTTCAGCAAAGATTATGAACTAACCATATGAATGATGACACTTAGGTCTCACATTTACTCATATCAATAACATAACCAACTAGCGAGCAATAATAAGATATCTCGGATGCCAACAATTTGTCAAAACAATCATGATATAATATGATAACATGGTATCTCGCTTGCCCTTTCTGAGACCGCAAAACATAAACACAGAGCACCTCTGAGATTCAAGCAACGACTAAACATTGTGCTACTTGTAGTCTGCGTTGGTATTTCCCCGAAGAGGAGAGGATGATGTAGTACAGTAGAGATAAGTATTTCCCTCAGTTAAGAACAAAGGTTATCAATCCAGTAGGAGAACCAAGCAAAATTCCCTTAAGCGCACCTGCACACACAAGAGCAAACACTTGCACCCAACGCAAATAAGAGGGTTGTCAATCCTCTTAGCGGTTATTCGCAAGGATTAAATCTTATAGATATAAATAGATAAACTAAAAAACTAAATAAAATAAAAGTAAATAAATTGCAGCAAGGTATTTTTAGGTTTTTTATATATGATAAAGTAGACCTGGGGGCCATAGTTTTCACTAGAGGCTTCTCTCTCGAACACATAGCATACGGTGCGTAAACAAATTACTGTTGGGCAATTGATAGAAAAGCAAATAATTATGATGGATTCATGGCAATGATGATGTATATAGGCATCACGTCCGAGACAAGTAGACCGACTCATGCCTGCATCTACTACTATTACTCCACCCATCGACCGCTATCCAACATGCATCTAGGGTATCAAGTATGAAACAGAGTAACGCCTTAAGCAAGATGACATGATGTAGACAAAGTAAACTCAAGCAATATGATTAAACCCCATCTTTTTATCCTTAATGGCAACAATACAAATACATGTCATGTCCCCTTCTGACACTAGGATTGAGCTCCGCAAGATTGAACCCATCAGAAAGCACCTCTCCCATTGCAAGACAAATCAATCTAGTAGGCCAAACTAAATCGATAGATCGGAAAGAAATACAAAGCTATAATAATCATGCATAAAAGAGTTCAGAGAAGACTCAAATATTTCTCATGAATAATCTGATCATAAACTCACAATTCATCGGATCGCAACAAACACACCGCAAAAGAAGATTATATCGGATAGAACTCCAAGAACATCGAGGAAAACATGGTATTGAAGATCAAAGAGAGAGAAGAAGCCATCTAGCTACTTGCTATGGACCCGTAGGTCTGTGGTAAACTACTCACACATCATCGGAAGGGCAGCAAGGTTGATGAAGAAGCCCTCCGTGATCGATTCCCCCTCCGACAGAGTACCGGAAAAGGCCTCCAGATGGGATCGCGGAAGAACAGAGGCTTGCGGCGGCGGAAAGGTTTTCTCTTCTATCTCTCTGTTGGTTTTGGAATATTTGGGAATTTATAGCGCTGGAATTAGGTCAAGAGGTGCCACGAGGGGCCGACAAGCCTAGGAGGCGTGCCCTACCCCCCTGGACGCGCCCTCCAGGCTTGCCGCCTCCTCGTGGCTCTTCTGGTCTTCTCCCGAAGCTTCGTGGGTCTCTTCTGGTCCAGAAAAAATTAATGCAAAGTTTTTTTCTCGTTTGGACACTTTTTTATAATGATTTTCTGAAAAGGCAAAAATAAGCAGAAAACAGCAACTGGCACTGGGCACTGGGTTAATAGGTTAGTCCCAAAAAATGATATATAATGGCATGTAATTGCATATAAAACATCCAAGATTGATACTATAATAGCATGGAACCATAAAATATTATAGATACGATGGAGATGTATCAAGCATCCCCAAGCTTAATTCCTGCTAGTCCCCGAGTAGGTAAATGATAAAAACAGAATTTTTGATGTGGAATGCTACCTATCATGTTTCATCATGTAATCTCTCTCTTATGATATGAATAATATGATCTAAATGATTCAAAGCAATATTTTATAATTTGATATAAAGACATCAATACTCAGGCTTACTAATAAACAATCATGTCTTTCAAAATAAAATTGCTAAAGAACGTTATCCCTACAAAATCATATAATCTTGTCATGCTCCATCTTCTTAACACAAAGTACTTATCATGCACTACCCCGATGACAAGCCGAGCAATTGGTTCATACATTTTAACGCGCTTCAGCTTTTTCAACCCCCACGCAATACATGAGCGCAAGCCATGGATATAGCACTATGGGTGGAATAGAGTGTGGTGGTAGACATAAATAAGAGAAGTCAAAAATAAGAATATAGTCTCACATCGACGAGGCTAATCAACAGGCTATGGAGATGCCCATCAATTAATGTCAATGCGAGGAGTAGGGATTGCCATGCAACGGATGCACTAAGGGCTATAAGTGTATGAAAGCTCAACATGAAAACTAAGTGGGTGTGCATCCAACTTGCATGCTCATGAAGACCTCGGGCATTTGAGGAAGCCCATCATCGGAATATACAAGCCAAGTTCTATAATAAAAAAATTCCCACTAGTATATGAAAGTGACAAAATAGGAGACTCTCTATATGAAAAACATGGTGCTACTCAGAAGCACAAGTGTGGAAAAAGGATAGTAACATTGCCCCTTCTCTCTTTTTCTCTCATTTTTTTCATGGCTCTTTTTGGCCTCTTTTTTTTCTTTTTTCTTTTTTATTTTCGTCCGGAGTCTCATCCTGAATTGTGGGGGAATCATGGTCTCCATCATCCTTTCCTCACTGGGACAATGCTCTAATAATGATGATCATCACACTTTTATTTACTTACAACTCAATATTACACCTCGATACTAGAACAAAAAATATGACTCTATATGAATGCCTCTGGCAGTGTACCAGGATGTGCAATGATGCTAGCACAACATGTATAAAAATGTTGAACGGTGGCTGAGCCACAAATACTATGTCAGCTATATGATCATGCAAAGCAATATGACAATGACGATGTGTGTCATAAAAATGGAACGGTGGAAGTTGCATGGCAATATATCTCGGAATGGCTATGGAAATGCCATGATAGGTAGGTATGGTGGCTATTTTGAGGAAGATATAAAGAGGCTTATGTGTGATAGAGCGTATCATATCACAGGGTTTGGAAGCACCGGCAAAGTTTGCACCAACTCTTGATGTGAGAAAGGGCAATGCACGGTACCGAAGAGGCTAGCAATTTGCGGAAGGGTGAGAGTGCGTATAATCCATGGAATCACATTAGTCATAAAGAACTCACATACTTATTGCGAAAGTTTATTAGCCCTCGAAGCAAAGTACTACTACGCATGCCCCTAGGGGGATAGATTGGGAGGACAAGTCCATCGCTCATCCCTGACCGCCACTCATAAGGTAGACAATCAACAATAAATCATGCTCCAACTTCTTAGCATAACGACGGATCATACGTGCATGCTTCGGGAATCACAAACCTTAACACCAATATTCTTACTAAACCACAATTATCTACTAAAACCTCCCACATATTATCATCTTAATATCGCAAAACTATTGCAAGGAATCAAAGTTATCATATTCAGTGATCTACATGAAAGTTTTTATTATATCCCTCTTGAATACCTATCATATCAGGACCAAATTCATAACCCATGCATATTACCATTGCTAATCATTAGACTCTCAAAAATATATAAGTGAAGCATGAGAGTGCAAGTATTTCTTTAAAATGTAACCACCACCGTGCTCTAAAAGATATAAGTGAAGCACTAGAGCAATTGCCTAGCTCAAAAGATATAAGAGAAGCACATAGAGTATTCTAACAAATCACGAATAATGTGTGTCCCTCTCAAAAAGGTGTGTTCAGAAAAAATGATTGTGACAAACTAAAAAGCAAACAAAAGCAAACAAACTATATCACAAGATGCTCCAAGTAAAACACATATCATGTGATGAATAAAAATATAGCTGCAAGTGAGTTACCGATAGATTGTAGACGAAAGAGGGGATGCCTTCCGGGGCATCCCCAAGCTTAGACGCTTGAGTCTTCCTTGAATATTACCTTGGGGTGACATGGGAATCCCCAAGCTTAGGTTCTTGCCGCTCCTTATTCCTTTATCCATCGTAGTCTCACCCAAAACTTGAAAACTTCAGCACACAAAACTCAACAGAAACCTCGTGATATCCGTTAGTATAACAAACAAATCTTAAACTTTAGGTACTGTTGTAAATTGATTCATATTTAATATTGGCATAATGCTACTGTACTCCAACTTCTCCATGACTCATACCCCCCGATACGATCCATAGATTCATCAAAATAAGCAAACTATGCAACAAAAACGGAATCTGTCTAAAACAGAACAGTCTGTAAATATCTGAATTAATGCCATACTTCTGTAACTCCAAAAATTCTGAAAAATTAGGAAAACGTGGGAAAATCATATGTCAATATTGTGTAAAAAATTCAGAAGGTTCTGACTATCCAGAGAAAAACCAAAAGTCCAGAACTGGACGCAAAAGTTTCTGTTTACAAACAGCATCAATCATACTATCTTCCAAATCATCATTACTTGGCACAAACACTAATTAAAACATAAAAATACAATCATAACAGAGGCTATAATTGTGTAAACACTCAAGAACAGAAGGTAAAAGCAAAAATTTATTTTATTCATTGGGTTGCCTCCCAACAAGCGCTATTGTTTTATGCCCCTAGCTAGGCATAATGCATAGTTTCAATTGTTGTCATCCTTCATTTCCAACTCCTCAATTACACATCCATTTTTTTAGTAGATTTAACATAGTAGTTTCTCATCATCACAGTTTTAGGCACAAAATCAAGAATTTTCCTTTTATGGATAGGTTCCTTAATTATATCAATGAAATTGGGGTGCACGCTAATCATTTTAAGATCCTCTCTCCCTTTACTAGAAGTAGCACCTTTAACCTTGGGAACATATATAAACTTGCAATTTTTATTAGGAGTCTTATCAATGTTTTTAGCGGAGGAAAAAGTGGAACCTAAGTGGTTGATAATTTCTTCCAACTTATCGATTCTAGCGGGGCTTTGTTCTATCCTTTCGTTAATTATTGGTTCCTTTTCCTTTAAAGTTATCAAAGCAATTCCCACCTTAGAACCAAATTGAGTGATCTGATTATGGATCTTTTTATCTAAATTTCTGAGATGTTCAATAGTAGGCATCTTATTTTCAATAGCTTCTAGCCTTTGCATAACATGTTCCAAAGTCAATGCCGTTTCATTAATAATTATAGGGGGTGAACCCACTAAATTTCCCACAGCATTGAAAGCATCCGAAGTGGGACACATCAATAAATTCCCTGCGGTAATAGTCTCAAGCACAAATCTATACCAAGTAGTAATTCCCACATAAAAATTTCAAAGAAGAACAGTAGTGGATTGCTTACGAGTTGATCTATTTTGAGCATTGCAAATCCTATACCAAGCATCTTTTAAATTCTCTCCTCCCCTTTGTTTAAAATTAAGCACTTCATTTTCTGGGGTAATTGTAACAAGCGAAGAACTAGCCATAATGGTAAAGCAAACAAGCAACTAAAAATATTTTTGTGTTTTTGTAAAAAAAATTAGAAGTGACGGAGATGAAAACGAGAGGCAAATGCAAATAAAATAAATGCAAGTGAATTATAATTTGTGCGAAGGTACTTGGTAATTTTGATGATGTCTCCCCGGCAACGGCGCCAGAAATTCGTCCTGCTACTTGTAGTCTGCGTTGGTATTTCCCCGAAGAGGAGAGGATGATGCAGTATAGTAGAGATAACTTTTTCCCTCAGTTAAGAGCCAAGGTTATCAATCCAGTAGGAGAACCAAGAAAAATTCCGTTAAGCGCACCTGCACACACAAGAGCAAACACTTGCACCCACCGCAAATAAGATGGTTGTCAATCCTCTTAGCAGTTATTTGCAAGGATTAAATCTTATAGATATAAATAGATAAACTAAAATACTAAATAAAATAAAATTAAATAAATTGCAGCAAGGTATTTTAAGGTTTTTTATATATGATAAAGTAGATCCGGGGGCCATAGTTTTCACTAGAGGCTTCTCTCTCGAACACATAGCATACGGTGCGTAAACAAATTACTATTGGGCAATTGATAGAAAAGCAAATAATTATGACGGATTCATGGCAATGATCATGTATATAGGCATCACGCCCGAGACAAGTAGACCGACTCCTGCCTGCATCTACTACTATTACTCCCCCCATCGACCGCTATCCAGCATGCATCTAGGGTATTAAGTATGAAACAGAGTAACGCCTTAAGCAAGATGACATGATGTAGACAAAGTAAACTCAAGCAATATGATTAAACCCTATTTTTTATCCTTAATGGCAACAATACAAATACATGTCATGTCCCCTTCTGTCACTGGGATTGAGTACCGCAAGATTGAACCCATCACAAAGCACCTCTCCCATTGCAAGACAAATCAATCTAGTAGGCCAAACTAAATCGATAGATCGAAGAGAAATACAAAGCTGTAATAATCATGTATAAAAGAGTTCAGAGAAGACTCAAATATTTCTCATGAATAATCTGCTCATAAACTCACAATTCATCGGATCCCGACAAACACACCGCAAAATAAGATTACATCGGATAGAACTCCAAGAACATTGAGGAGATCATGGTATTGAAGATCAAAGAGAGAGAAGAATCCATCTAGCTACTAGCTATGGACCCGTAGGTCTATGGTAAACTACTCACACATCATCAGAAGGGCAGCAAGGTTGATGAAGAAGCCCTCCGTGATCGATTCCCCCTCCGGCAGAGTACCGGAAAAGGCCTCCAGATGGGATCGCGGAAGAACAGAGGCTTGCGGCGGCGGAAAGGTTTTCTCTTATGTCTCTCTGTTGGTTTTTTAATATTTGGGAATTTATAGCGCAGGAATTAGGTCAAGAGGTGCCACGAGGGGACCACAAGCCTGGGGGGCGTGCCCTACCCCCCTGGGCGCACCCTCCAGGCTTGCCGCCTCCTCGTGGCTCTTTTGGTCTTCTCCCGAAGCTTCGTGGGTCTCTTCTGGTACAGAAAAAAATAATCCAAAGTTTTTTTCCCGTTTGGACACTTTTTGATAATGATTTTCTGAAAAGGCAAAAACAAGCAGAAAATAGCAACTGGCACTGGGCACTGGGTTAATAGGTTAGTCCCAAAAAATGATATATAATGGCATATAATTGCATATAAAATATCCAAGATTGATACTATAATAGCATGGTACAATCAAAAATTATAGATACGTTGGAGACGTATCACATTGTAATTCAGGGTAGAAGATATCCAGTCGTGGTCACACCCAACATTAACTATACTCAATACATAAAAATGACAATAGTGCACTCCAACTGGTGCTTAAATGAGAAGGTGATGACTCAACAATAAAAATAAAATAACATAAAAGTAAATGGATAGGCCCTTCGCAGAGGGAAGCATGGATTTGCAGCGGTGCCAGAGCTCGAAGCTTAAATTAGAGATGAAAATAATTTTGGGAGGTATGCTTTTCCTGTCAACGTCATGACCGACAGTTTTCAATATCTTCCATGCTAAACAAATTATAGGCGGTTCCCAATCGGAAAGGTAAAGTTTACTCCCCCTCCACCGTACCAACACAAGCCATGGCTAGCCGAATTCACGGGTGCCCTCCATACCAACAACTTTTCGGGGGAGTTTGTTTGCATTATATGATTTTGATTTGAGCATAGGACTGGGCATCCCAATTACCATCCTCTCTCGTGCAGTGACAAGTGAATCAACATTCATCTAAGAGTAACCCGCTTAGCATGGAAGATACTGACCGCCCCCTGTCGCTCCATGAGTGGTACGGGCGCACAAAACAGATGTTCGTTTAAATATTTAGAGGTGGCACTTGCAAATTTACTTGGAACGGCGGAGTAATACCACATATAGGTAGATATAGTGGACTCATCTAGAATAACTTTGGTTCAGGGATTTGGATGCACAAGCAGTATTCCCGCTTAGTGCAGGCGAAGGCTAGCAAATAGATTGAGAAGCGACCAGCTAGAGAGCGAAAACGATCATAGACATGTATTGCGAATAATTAACATTGAACACGAGCATGATTAGGAAATCAACACCCTGAACATAAATATCATGGAGGCTATGTTGGTTTTGATTCAACTACATGTATGAACATGTGCCAAGTCAAGCCACTCGAATTACTCAGAGGAGGATACCATGCTAACATACTACATCACAACCATTTTAATGCATGTTGACACTCAAGATAAATCATTATCCACTCCTAGCTATTTAAGCATGGCATGAGCAACTATAATCCCTAATTGCCATCACAAATATGTTTACTCATAATAATGCTGAATCATGAATACTGAGCTAAACATATTTACAAAGACAAAAACAAGAAGAGTTCATACCAGCTTTTCTTCACCGCAATCACTTCATCAAATATCATCATTATTTCCTTTCACTTGCACGACCGAATGATTTGATAATAATAAGAATGGTGCAAATGTGTCGTGGACTAAGATGGAATCTGCAAACTTTTATTCCAAGGAGAAGACAAGGTAATAGTGGCTCTTTGTTAGATCAACAATAAAGCATATGGGAGCCACTCAACATTTTCATTGTGGTCTTCTCCTTGTGACAACTAAATGAAAAGAAAGGAAATTCAGAGAAACACACTGAAATATTTTTGGAGTTTTTAGTTTTTCTGAAGGAAGCAAATTAACGAAGGAAAAACGAAAAATGAGAAAAACTATTTACACGGGAAAGCTCCCAACAAGTAAAAGAAGAAATGAGAAATCTTTTTGGGTTTCTTTTACAACTACGAATTAACTAAACAAGAAAGAAACTAAAACTATTTTTTTTGGATTTACGAAAGTTTTTCAAACACACAAAGGATAACGAAATAAAAACTAACATGGATATACAATGAAAAAGGATGAATACCGACAACTGGAATGAATGTGTGAACATGAATGTAATGTCGGTGAGAAATACGTACTCCCCCAAGCTTAGGCTTTTGGCCTAAGTTCGTCTATGGCCATGGGTCAAAATCAGCACCTCCTCGACAGTGCTGAGGCTGTTGAGGATCCCACTGGTAAATGGCCTCCTGAGGCTCCCACTGATAGATGGGCTCCTGGTACGGCTCTGGCTAGGGTGCTGGCTCAGGTGCCTGGGGCTGGTCCAATCCCCAATAAGCATAAATGTCCTCAGGCATGATGATGTATCTGCCCCTGTGAATATCAAACAAAGTAGGTGCAGGCAAAGTAATAATCTCACATGTACCCTGACTGAATACCAAGTTATACTGAAATCTTTTACGGCCCCTGTTAATAAAGTCATGCCCAACCATACTCTCATAGTCAAGATGCATAACAGGTAAAAGCCTCTCTTCCCTCTCGTCATGCCTAATAGGGATCTCAAAGTGTTGCGCGAGACGGGAAGCATAAATACCACCATAAATAGCACCCCTCAAAAGGTTGGTGTGCAACCGCTGGGCAACCATAGCACCCAAACTGAAGGTCCTATCAGCATAAAGTGCGTGGTGCAAAATAGCAAGGTCAGGCGAACTGAGTGTGCCACTCTCCCACCGACCAGTCAAACACGTCCCAGCAAATAATGAATAATAGCACAAAACAGGGAAATGTAAACTAGCAACCCTAGCCTCAGAAACTCCCCTCGACTCCCCCATGGTAACCTCACGGTTGAACTCCGCGACATCCCTGGGATGTTGCTCTAATGGGCTACCCTCGTTGGGAAGCTTGCATACCTCGCGAAAATCTTCAAGTGTCATCTCTTGGGGAACATCATATAAATTAAATGTCACTGTGGGTGTATCTCTCCTAGCATGAAAATGAAAGCTTTGCACGAAAGTATTAGTGAGGAGAAGATACTGGTCACACTTATCTTCGAGGAACAGGATAATGCCGACATTGTTCGCCAAATGATAGAAATCGTCGTAAATCCCCGCATCCCTCAAGAACGTGTTGCATGGCCATTTGCACGGCCGCACCTCGGCAGCACGAGGAAGTGTATACTTGGGCTTAGGAGCCTCCTTGGGGTTCCGGCTTGAAGAACCCCTCAACCTCCACTTGAGCATTTTCTTTTTCTGAAAAATTTCTGAAATTTTTAGTGACTCCAAATAAAAGTGAACGAAACTCAACAAAATTGATACCAACTACTCCCACATGTATCTAGAAGCTATATCATGCATCAAAACTACTTTGGACCATACAAATTCAACATGCAAGCTCATAAACATGGTCACCACAGCAGCAAAAATTTGCAAAGTATAAAGCACTAGAAGAAAAACTAATTGGAGCATTGGAGGAGTCACATACCAAGGAGTAATTCCTCAAAACAGTTTTGGAAACGGAGTTCCGAGCAAGGAGATCGAAAATCACAGCAAAATGAGCAAGAACATGGGCTTGTGAGCAAGTTTGATTTTTTCTGGAGGAAGAAGAAGGAGATGGGTGGCTGGCATAAGTGAGTGGGTCCCTATGGGACCCACAAGCCTGCTGGGCGCGCCCAGGGGGTGGGCGCGCCCTGTGGGCGTGTGGCTCACAAGTGCACCCCCTCTGGGGTGTGTTCAGTGCCAAAACTTCTTAAATATTCTGGAAAAGATCATACTAAATTTTCAAGGCATTCTGAGAAATTTTATTTTTGGGCCATTTTTTTTATTGCACGAAAAATTCAGAAAACAGGATAATCATGGCATTTTATTTTATTCTACTAAAAATAGCAGAGAGCAAAAGGTGGGTATAGAAAGTTGAGCTTACTAAATTCATCGACCACATGCCCCTCAAAAAGAATCCATTAATAAGGTTGATCAAGTCTTATTAACAAACTGTTTCCGAATGGCATGAAACTGAAGAATTTTCGTATGACACTAAGTTACCTCAACTGGGATATGCATCTCCCCAACAATAAGAATTTCATATTTCTTTTTAACAGTAGGGTAGAGGAAATTTGAAACCTCCAATAGTGATTGTCGAAACTTTTTCAATACAATTGATACCATTCACTGAAGTTTGTTTCTTCACGAGATAAACCGTATGCTCATTACCATTGACATTAAAAGTGACCTTGCTTTTGTTGCAATCAATAACTGCCCCTGCAGTATCCAAAAAGGGTCTACCAAGGATAATCGACATGTTGTCATCCTCAGGCATATCAAGTATAACAAAGTCTGTCAAGATAGTAACATTAGCAACTACAACGGGAACATCCTCGCAAATTCCAATAGATATAGCAGTGGATTTATCAGCCATTTGCAAACATATTTCAGTAGGTGTGAGCTTATTCAAATCAAGTATTCTATATAAAGAGAAAGGCATAACACTAACACTGGCTCCCAAATCACATAGAGCAGTTTTAACATAACTTCTTTTAATGGAGCATGGTATAACTTCTTAGGTATTCCGCCCTTAAAAGAATAATTAGCGAGCATGGTGGAAATTTCAGCTTCAGGTATCTTTCTTTTATTAGTGACAATATCTTTCATATATTTAGCATAGGGAGACATTTTCAACATATCAATCAAGCGAGTGCACAAAAAGACAGGTCTAAGCATTTCAACAAAGCGCTCAAAATCTTCATCATCCTTATTTTTGGATGGTTTAGTAGGGAAAGGCATAGGTTTTTGAACCCATGGTTCTCTTTCCTTTCCATGTTTTCTCGCAACAAAGTCTCTTTTATCATATCTTTTATTCTTAGGAGGTGGGTTATCAAGATCAACAGCAGGTTCTATTTCTACATCATTATCTGGTTGAGCATCAACATGAACATCATCATTATCATTATTATTATCACTAGGTGTATGTTCATTACCAGATTGTGTCTCGGCATCAGAAATAGCAGCATCATTATGATTCTTAGAAGGTTTTTCTATCTCAGGTTCACTAGAAGCAGGCAAAGTTTTATCATTTTTCTTTTTCTTTTTCTTCTTAGATTGTTGGTGTATAAAACATGGGTATTTTATACCCTGGCTTATGCACAGACAGTGGCAACTTCCCTGCGGGCCAAGGCTTGCCAAAAATAACCAAGATCAAGATTCAAGATCCAGTTGCAGAAGCTACTGGGGAGAAGACCAAGATGAAGCATCAAGTTCAAACACCGAAGATAACCTTTGCCGGCAAAGCTGAACCGGAAGGTGAAGGCCTGGCAAGCTCTGTGCCGGCAAGCTTTCACTAGCTATTAGCGCTCCACCTCATCGAGCAGCTAGTCGCTAATCGATGAGGTGTCGAGCCCACAGGCAGTTAGGTGGGATTTGTCGGGCACGTGTCAGCGTGCTGGAAGGAGATTTGCCTTTAATGACACCCGTCTAGAAGGCGTGTCAAGTTAATAGGGGGTAGCTGGGCGAGCGGTGCAGAATCCTTGCCGGGGCTCCTCCTCTACATGACACCTAACGAAGCATTTATTGTTTTTGTCCTAAACTGGCGGAGTTAGGTATGATAGCACTGTTTGCTATCTAATCAGCTTGTAATGACTGTTTTGCCACTATGGTAACCCCTTGAGCTATAAAAGGAGGGCCAGGGCAACCATTACGGGAGGATCGATCGAACCTTGGCTCAACTTGCATGCGTAGCTGCTTCTTTCGCACCTTGTCAAGGAAGCACTCCTTGTACTTGTGTTCATACACATCAAATACACCAAAAGCAGGAGTAGGGTTTTACGCCTAACGATGGCCCGAACCTGGGTAAAGTCTCCTTGTGCTGCCGTTGGTTCTGCTCTTTGTGCACGTCGATCTCCCTAGTCGAACTGCAAAGGGGCTAGATGGCCCTATAGATGGTCGTACGCATGACATCTTTGGCGCACCAGGTAGGGGGATCGCTTGCGCGAACCTGAATCAGCAGATTGCGCGTCAGTTTCATCAGCTTCGTCACCATGTTCCTCATCGTCGATGGCCCCCAAGAAGAAGGGCATCACGATGATGGCTCCTTCCAACTCCAAGGTTCCTTCGCGCGCATCCGCAGGCGGCGCAGCCAACGCGGGCGGTGCGGATGCTGCGGTTGGCACGACCAGCGCAGGCGGCGCGGTTGCCATGCCCACCATGGTCGGAGCAGGAGGCAGAGGCGCTGGAGGCGGTCGACTTCCTCGACCCTCTGGTGAGCAAATCTGTGACGGCGAGGGCGGGGTGGATGGATGTCTTCCTCCTCGCCGCGTTGACGAACGCAGCCATCGGAGCAACAATGCCCAGGCCGGCGCGAGCCAAGATCCCGCCACGGCGGTGTCCAGAGATGCTGCATCAAGGCACACATCGCGCCCGTCGCATGATGGGCGCAATGTGACTCCGAGCGGCCTCGACGACTCCGGGAGGCGGTGTGACACCCTGGTTTTTGGCAACTTTTTCTTTTCGAAATTTTTCCGGTTTTATTTGCAAATTGCATAGTTTCTGAAATCTTTTCAGTTGACTTTGGACTTGGGAATCTTTGAATTTCTCTCTCAGTGATCCAAAGCCCTCAATATCTTGCAAAAATCTTGTCACACACCTTCTGGATCAAATTCCAATTTTCAATTCTTTCAAAATAATCCATTTTCTTCTTTGGGAAAATCTGTCTTCACTACGGGTTGTGAAGCAATCTATAGTACTGATGATCAGAAAAATCCCAAATTAATACCACACCTTCTTGTCATCATCTACTCCCACAATCTTCAGAAAAAATTCACGGCCCAGTACAAAATTTTGTCCAGAATATTCCATTTGTCTTCTGGACAGCACTGGCCCTTTGTGAAGCAACCCATATTTCCTCAACTCAGAAAACTCGCAAATAATTCCCTGAGATACTAGGGAACTTATCTTGCCACAATATCCAAAAACATATCCTTGTTCAGTATAAATTTCCAGCAAAAATATTCTGCCAAGTTTCTGCTCATTTCAAACCTCTGTGAAGGAAGTACCAGCTAGAGGCATTCATTTGAGCTGAATTTTTTATAACATCTTGGCATTACCAAATAACCCCCACACACCAAATTTCAGCCCCAGCAGATCACCCATGTGAGTGCAACAACCTCACCAAGTTTCTGGGCCAATATAGCATTTGTACATGAACCATGTTCAAATCTTGGCCAAAGTTTCTCAAATCTTTTCAGCTTGTAGTCCTTCCAACGTAGATCACTCCAGACATCTCCATTGGTTTCAGCTCCAGCTCATCTCCTCTCTAGATCTCTCATAAGTTACTGACAGCAAACTATTGTTGATGCTACACTTCAGCTCAGTGAGTCTCTGGGTGAACCAGTGCCACGAGAGGGTTCCAGTGTGCAAGGTCGGTACACCAGACACGGTTTGGCAGGCCAGATCACGCCGTATGTGCCTGTGCACGTGGTGACCGCGTGGCCAGCCCTGCCAAAACCGCGCTCTGGGCGCCGGCAGGCACGGGTCATGTTGGAGCGCGACGACCGCGTCGCCGTACCATGTCTCCGCGCGTCGACGAGCTCCCCTCCATCCACCTGGTCGCCCTAGACTCTTCCCCCTCGCCGGAATCGCTCCCGCCGGCCGCCACCGCACGCGGTCACTCTGGCGCCCGTGTTGTCACTGTGGCCTCGCTGGCCGTCTTTTTCCCCGTGTGCCACCAGTGCGCGCATTAACTCCTCCTGCCTCCTCCATCACGTCGCCCGCGCCGCGCCAGCCAGCTAACCGTCCTCGCTCCGGCGACGTGGCCGCGGCGCCGCCCGACTCCAGAAGCTCTGCCCCTCCCTATAAATAGGCCTCCCCGGCCTCTCCCACTTCTCACCCCACTCCCTCCAATTCCTATCGCCCACCAGAGCACCGAGCCACGGCCGAGAGGCCCTCTGGCCTCACAGCTCGCCGGCATTCTGCCGCCCAGCCAACTCCGCCACCAGCTCGATTTGCTCCACCTTAGCTCTGCCCGACCACATACCCGAGCTCAGTGCCCTCCCATGACTCTCCCTGACCTCTTGCCTAGCCGAGACTCTGCCTGATTCGCCGTCACCGACGACACCCAAGAACAGCCGCCGCTGGAGAGGAAGGGGACGACGCCGTCAGGCCGTCTCCGGAGACGCTGCGGGTACGTGGAGGACCGCCGTCATGCGCTCGTTCCAACCCTGCAGTTCCCCGACCTCGCCGTCGTTGGTGAGCCGCCCTCTTAATGTTCCTTTCTTTTTCTTTTTAAATCTGACAGCGGGGCCCACTCGTCAGTGACTCAAGACCGCACCCGAAGCGGTATGAGTGGAGGCACCTTCCCAGTTTACGCCATCGACGTGGCCCGCTGTGGGATTTTCTAATTTCTGTTAAATTCCAACTTTGACCAGAAACATTGATTGTCCATTACTTTTTATCCACAAGTCCAAATCAATTGATTCTTTTTGCATTGGTTTTGTCTTGAGCCCCTCTATTTTCTGGTAAATTTTGGTATTTTTCTCACAAGTACAGAATTTCTGGTGAACAGAAATGTGTTATGTGACATTTTCTTTTGCTATTTTAAAATATTTTCAGAAGGAAATCATTTTGGTTTTGAGGACCAAGAGTTTGTGGACAACCCAACTGAGCGAGGCAAGCCACATCATCCATTACATGAAGCATTTCAATAGTATTGGTTTATTAGTTGAATTATTTGCATTATTTTAATATGTGATAATTCATAGTTATTATATATTGTTGCATAGCTACTGCCATATTAATTTATTCATGATAAACAACCTTGCTGGTTATGTAATTGCTAAAACTAAGCTTAATGGTTGATCAAGTGCCACCGACCCAGACTTACCCGTGCAGCCACATCTGCTGGAATGGGACGGCCTTGACTTGGTCTGACCGCGTGCTCTTTTATTGGCACCACCAAAGAGGGAGGGTTATGCGTGCGTGCTACCCTGATCAGGTAGGCGATGATAACCTTGTGAGCCAGTTGAGTTATTTGCCAGCGTCCCCGTTTGGGACAGTTTAGTTGGCCACGACGGTGGTAGGTGTCACGGGGTGACACAGGGGCCACCCAGGGCATGACTCCGGGGGAGGATGATTGTTGGTGGTACGATGGAGGAGTCACAGGTTAGGCAAGTTTCGTTGGAGCAGCACCGGTCCACCCAGAAGGGAAGTGTACCGAGCTACGGGACAAGGAGCTCCATGGTGTGGGAAAAGTGCGCAACCTCTGCAGAGTGTAAGAATCTATTCGAATAGCTGCGTCCACGGTATTGGATACAGTTCGCACTAGGTCACACTGAGTGGTCAACCATAATAATAATAATGATGGAAGAACTTGTCTTATGCTCGGAAGTGCTCGGTGGATTACGAGTATTCCAAGGGTTGTGGTACAACCCAGAAGAGAGTAAGTCGATATTCGATAACAGTAAGTAAGCAACTTAAGCATATAACATGTTCATTGCCATGCTGTTGTTTGCTGCATTGTTGTGGTTGCTGTGAGCTTGCGAGTACATTCCAAGTACTCACCTGGCGTATCATGCCAGATGCAGGAGAAGCCGAGGATGGAGGTCTCGATGGTTCATGCTACGCTAACTAGGCCGTGTCCCAGTAGTGTCCCTATGGGATGGAGTTTCCCGCACGATGTTCCGCTACGCCGTAGAATCACCCAGTAGTGCTGAGGCCTTGCTATGTTCCATAAATAATGTAGATATTGTCATAGCACGTATAGTGCTTCCGGGCTTGCTACTTGATGTAACTCCCGAGCTTGTACTTGTACAATATTAATAAAGATCAGTTCAGTTCTGTCCCAAGTTGTTGTGTGTTTCCAGAAGACATGATCTCTGGGTTGGAAACACTGGGTAAACCGGTCCTCTGAGCCGGGGTGCCACAACGCTTGGTATCAGAGCCGCGCTGACTGTAGGACACCCTAGTTAACCCCGCGCTAGAACCTCGATTAGTTTGCAGTCTTGATATGTGCTCTGCTTGTTGCATTTGATTGCTGCATGGCATGCATATACTCTATTGTTGTGCTAATCGTTGGCCTTGTGTGTGTAGATGGCACCATTTCCGTACCCCTACAACCATGAGCCGGCACCGCTCACTTTTCCAGTATTGCTCCGTAGCGTCTGGCTTAGGCTGTATCCCAACGGCGAAGACCCAGTGTACCAGGTGTTCTGAGCGAAGCTTGCTAGTTCAGTGTACGAGTATCACGTGGAGGGTTTTCTCACTACGAGTTCGGATATCGGCAGCTACTCCCGCTCTTCCAAGGGCGAAACTACTTCTACTCCAGAGCTGGCGATCCAGTTTGCTGCGATGGAGGTTCTCACTGCCTTGCGCTTCCACGAGGTCGAGATGCAGACACATCCAGGTTTCTTTCACTACCCCACCCTGTCGCCTACGACAGGGCGAGTCCTTTTCGCACCTGTTGACCCGGCGAGTGATCGTGCTACTAGTGTTTTATCTCGTTATCTGAACGCCAGTTACCATATGATCACATCACTGGCTGAGGAGCTGACTCATGCCCGAGAGGCACTTGAAGCTGTTGCAGCACCACAGTCTCCTCTTCCTCCTGCGTTTTCACCTGTGTATACTCCACCCATTCCACCTTCACAAGCACTTGAGACTCCTTCTAGCTCGTTTGGACCGCCAGGCTTTTCGTCTGGTAGTCGACGTGAGACCCCGCCAGAATGGGCCTCACTCCTAGCTACTCTAGCTGCTCTGATGCTGCGGCGTCGTGCTTCTTCTCCTTCAGAGGGAGAACCTTCTCGTCAGCGTCGCCGTGTTTCCTTTGATCCGGAGGCCAAGATTCACATCATCAGCTCAGATTCCGAGGCAGGATCAGACGACGAGGAGTCTTCAGTCTGCCAGTGTCCGTGCCACCCGCGCTACTAGAGTAGAGGCTTGAGTTTCAGTGCATGCATCGTAGCATCTCAGCATGTGTCAACTGCCGTATGAGCAGTTCTAGTCATGATAACCCCCTACTAGCTTGTCATGTATGATGTTGGGTTGCTTTGTATAATTATGTTGTTCGCTTTGTTCTTTCTGTTTATTTGGTTTCTTTGCCTGGTGTC
Organism: Elymus sibiricus; assembly: GCA_039707655.1. NCBI lineage: Eukaryota > Viridiplantae > Streptophyta > Magnoliopsida > Poales > Poaceae > Elymus > Elymus sibiricus. The sequence goes on from CM077672.1 coordinate 357,136,031, forward strand.
ATACTGCTATGTTTCCCTTACGGATGTTGCTCATCGATTCGGTATTTTGCAATGGGAAGAAATTTAGGATGAAGAGGAGTAGTAATCAAGGCGGCGATGGAACTCCGGTTCGTCAATCCGCCAGACAAGCCGGACAATCACCAGAAGATTTGCCACCTCCACCACCACAATCCCCAGTGGAAATGGGATGACATATGCATGGACTTCATTGTTGGACTACCCAAGTCAACGAGAGGCCATGATGCAATCTGGGTCATTGTGGATGTACTTACGAAAGTGGCTCACTTTATTACAGTGAAGACCACCTTCAGAGCCGATCAACTTGCATAGCTCTACATGTCCCGGATTGTTAGTCTTCATGGAGTACCCAAGTCTATCACATCAGATAGAGGATCCTTGTTCACTTCAGCATTCTGGCTACGGTTGCACCAAGCCCTAGGAACCGTGCTAAAGCATAGCACGGCATATCACCCACAGACGGACGGGCAGACCGAACGGGTAAATCAGATATTGGAAGATATGCTTCCGTCTTGTGCACTCACTTATGGACCCAAATGGGAGGATAGTCTACCCTACACGGAATTCTCTTACAATAACAGTTATCAGTCGAGTCTCAAGATGTCACCATTCGAAGCCCTGTATGGACGAAAATGTCGCACTCCTTTAAATTGGTCCCAGACAGGAGACAGCCGTATCTTCAGCACGGATTTGATGCTCGAGGCTGAGAAGCAAGTTAAGGATATTCAGGAATGTCTTCGAGCAGCCAAGTCCCGTCAAAAGAGTTACTATGACCCTAAGCATCGAGAAGTAACTTTCGAGCCTGGAGAGTATGCTTATCTCCGAGTCACTCCCATGAAAGGAATAAAAAGGTTTCATACCCGAGGAAAGATTGCACCGAGATATATCGGTCCCTTTCCAGTAATTGCTAGAAGAGGCAGAGTGGCATATCAGTTAGAGTTACCACCGGAGTTGTCTGACGTTCACGATGTCTTCCACATATCACAGTTAAGAAAGTGCATTGCACCTCCGATCAAGCAGCCAGATATGAGTGAGCTAGAGCTGACTAAGGATTTGACCTACGAGGAAAAGCCTGTCAGAATCTTGGATGAAATGGAAAGAATTACCAGAAGTAAGATAATTAAATTTTACAAAGTATTGTGGGATCATCATACTGAGGAAGAAGCTACCTGGGAAAGAGAGAATTTCTGAGATCAGCATACCCGCATTTGTTCCCTGAGCAACCGAATCGTGAGGACGAGATTCATCCTAAGGGGGGTAGGTTTGTGACACCCTGGTTTTTGGCACCTTTTTCTTTTCGAATTTTTTCCGGTTTTATTTGCAAATTGCATAGTTTTTGAAACCTTTTCAGTTGACTTTGGACTTGGGAATCTTTGAATTTCTCTCTCAGTGATCCAAAGCCCTCAATATCTTGCCAAAATCTTGTCACAAACCTTCTGGATCAAATTCCAATTTTCAATTCTTTCAAAATAATCCATTTTCTTCTTTGGGAAAATCTGTCTTCACTATGGGTTCTGAAGCAATCTATTGTTCTGATGATCTGAAAAATCCCAAATTAATACCACACCTTCTTGTCATCATCTACTCCCACAATCTTCAAAAAGATTTCATGGTCCAGTTCAAAATTTTGTCCAGAATATTCCATTTGTCTTCTGGACAGCACTGGCCCTTTGTGAAGCGACCCATATTTCCTCAACTCAGAAAACTCTCAAATAATTCCCTGAGATACTAGGGAACTTATCTAGCCACAATATCCAAAAACATCTCCTTGTTCAGTATAAATTTCCAGCAAAAATATTCTGCCAAGTTTCTGCTCATTTCAAACCTCTATGAAGGAAGTACCAGCTAGAGGCACTCATTTGAGCTGAAATTTCTATGACATCTTGGCATTGCCAAATAACCCCGACACACCAAATTTCAGCCCCAGCAGATCACCCATGTGAGTGCAACAACCTCACCAAGTTTCTGGGCCAATATAGCATTTGTACATGAACCATGTTCAAATCTTGGCCAAAGTTTCTCAAATCTTTTCAGCTTGTAGTCCTTCCAATGTAGATCACTCCAGACATCTCCATTGGTTTCATCTCCAGCTCATCTCCTCTCCAGATCTCTCCTAAGTTACTGAGAGCAAACTATTGTTGATGCTACACTTCAGCTCAGTGAGTCTCTGGGTGAACCAGTGCCACGAGAGGGTTCCAGTGTGCAAGGTCGGCACACCAGACATGGTCTGGTAGGCCAGCTCGCGCCGCGTGTGCCTGTGCACGCGGTGACCACGTGGCCAGCCCTGCCAAAACCGTGCTCTGGGCGCCGGCAGGCACGGGTCAAGTCGGAGCGCGACGACCGCGTCACCGTACCTTGTCTCCGCGCGCCGACGAGCTCCCCTCCGTCCACCTGGCCGCCCTTGACCCTTCCCCCTCGCCGGAATTGCTCCCGCCGGCCGCCACCGTACCTTGTGTCCGCCGCCGACGAGCTCCCCTCCGTCCACGTGGCGCCTGTGCTGTCACTGTGGCCTCGCTGGCCGTCTTCTTCCCCGCGTGCCGCCACTGCACGCATTAACTCCTCCTGCCTCCTCCATCACGTCGCCCGCGCCGCGCTAGCCAGTTAACCGTCCTCGCTCCGGCGATGTGGCCGCGGCGCCGCCCGACTCCAGAAGCTCCGCCCCTAATTTTAAATAGGCCTCCTCGGCCTCTCCCACTCCTCACCCCACTCCCTCTATTTCCTATCGCCCACCAGAGCACCGAGCCACGGCCGAGAGGCCCTCTAGCTTCGCATCTCGCCGGCATTCTGCCGCCCAGCCAACTCCGCCACTAGCTCGATTTGCTCCACCCCAGCTCTGCCCGACCGCATACCTGAGCTCAGTGCCCTCCCACGACTCTCCCCGACCTCTTGCCTAGCCGAGACTCTGCCGGATTCGCCGTCGCCGACAACACCCGAGAACAGCCGCCGCCAGAGAGGAAGTGGACGACGCCGTCAGGCCGTCTCCTGAGACACTGCGGGTACGTGGAGGACCGCCGTCGTGCGCTTGTTCCAACCCTGCAGTTCCCCGACCTCGCCACCGTCGCTATCTGAGGCTATCACCGTCGGTGAGCCGCACTCTTACTATTCCTTTCTTTTTCTTTTTAAATCTGACAGCGGGGCCCACTCGTTAGTGACTCAAGACCGCACCCGAAGCGGTATGAGTGGAGGCGCCTTCCCAGATTACGCCATCGACGTGGCCCGCTGTGGGATTTTCTAATTTCTGTTAAATTCCAACTTTGACCAGAAAACTTGACTGTCCATTACTTTTTATCCACAAGTCCAAATCAATAGATTCTTTTTGCATTGGTTTTGTCTTGAGCCCCTCTATTTTCTTGTAAATTTTGGTATTTTTCTCACAAGTACAGAATTTCTGGTGAACAGAAATGTGTTATGTGACATTTTCTTTTGCTATTTTAAAATATTTTCAGAAGGAAATCATTTTGGTTTTGAGGACCAGGAGTTTGTGGACAACCCAACTGAGCGAGGCAAGCCACATCATCCATTACATGAAGGATTTCAATAGTATTGGTTTATTAGTTGAATTATTTGCATTATTTTAATATGTGATAATTCATAGTAAATTATATATTGTTGCATAGCTACTGCCATATTAATTTATTCATGATAAATAACCTTGCTGGTTATGTAATTGCTAAAACTAAGCTTAATGGTTGATCAAGTGCCACCGACACGGACTTACCCGTGCAGCCACATCTGCCGGAATGGGACGGCCTTGACTTGGTCTGACCGCGTGCTCTTTTATCGGTACCACCAAAGAGGGAGGGTTATGCGTGCGTGCTACCCTGATCAGGTAGGCGACGATAACCTTGTGAGCCAGTTGAGTTATTTGCCAGCGTCCCCGTTTGGGACAGTTTAGTTGGCCACGACGGTGGCATGTGTCACGGGGTGACACAGGGGCCACCCAGGGCATGACTCCGGGGGAGGATGATTGTCGGTGGTACGGTGGAGGAGTCATAGGTTAGGCAAGTTTCGTTGGAGCAGCACCGGTCCACCCAGAAGGGAAGTGTACCGAGGTACGGGACAAGGAGCTCCATGGTGTGGGAAAAGTGTGCAACCTCTGCAGAGTGTAAGAATCTATTCGAATAGCCGCGTCCACGGTATTGGACACGGTCCGCACTAGGTCACACTGAGTGGTCAACCGTAATAATAATAATGATGGAAGAACTTGTCTTATGCTCAGAAGTGCTCGATGGATTACGAGTATTCCGAAGGTTGTGGTACAACCCAGAAGAGAGTAAGTCGATATTCGGTAACAGTAAGTAAGCAACTTAAGCATATAACATGTTCATTGCCATGCTGTTGTTTGCTGCATTGTTGTGGTTGCTGTGAGCTTGCGAGTACATTCCAAGTACTCACCTGGCGTATCATGCCAGATGCAGGAGAAGCCGAGGACGGAGGTCCCGATGTTTCGTGCTACGCTAACTAGGCCGTGTCCCAGCAGTGTCCCTATGGGATGGAGTTTTCCGCACGATGTTCTGCTACGTCGTAGAATCACCCAGTAGTGCTGAGGCCTTGCTATGTTCCATAAATAATGTAGATATTGTCATAGCACGTATAGTGCTTCCGGCCTCGCTTCTTGATGTAACTCCCGAGCTTGTACTTATACAATATTAATAAAGATCAGTTCAGTTCTGTCCCAAGTTGTTGTGTGTTTCCAGAAGGCATGATCTCTGGGTTGGAAACACTGGGTAAACCGGTCCTCTAAGCCGGGGTGCCACAGGCGGCGTCCACATGGCAAGACTCCTGTCGATCAAGTTCCAGATCCTCAGGTGCCACCTCTGCCATGACAGCCTGCAGCTGAACATACACCGCGGCAGTGAGATCGCAATGGCGCTCCTGCTGGCTCTGCCAAAAGTAGAGCGACGTCACGGTCTTCGCTTCCGGCCATGCCAGCCATAGCAGCAGAGGCGATGGCGCGAGCCCAGATGCTGCTAAACTTTCCTCCGACAGCAGAAAAGATGGATGAGTGGAGAGCCACCATCCAGAGCCTGATTGGATTTGCCGAGGCGAGCAGGTCACAGCAAGCGGAGCCATCTCGGCGTCCGCAAATGGCACCAGTAGCTCCAACTAGTGGCCGTGTTGAAGGTGTTGCGCCAACGATGCAATCACCTCCGTGCCAACAACTCCAACAGCAGCAACGTCAGTAGCCGCGGCAAACCCAGCGAACTGCAGAGCCCGACGAGATGTCAATGGCATCTTCAGATCAACGGGCGCGGCAAGATCAGCGGCAAGTGTTGCAAGACGGGCGGGTAGAGGATGCCCGCACCACCATTGAACGGCGCCGAGAGGCGCGCCGTCAATCCGACGTGTGCAACGGCCCAGTCGTTGTTGAGCCTGTGCTCGAGGTTGGCGGATATCTACCTTACGAGGTTGGATGTCCAGCCTTCACTCGTGAGCTGCGGCAAGTCCGCTGGCCGTCTATCCGGGCCTTCAAGCCAGAAGTACCAGAAAAGTACGACGGCAAGTTGATCCCGGCAGAGTTTCTGGGCATCTACACGATTGCCGTGCAAGCTGCCGGGGGAAGAGATGAAAAGATTCTCGCCAACTATTTTCCGTTGGTGCTGAAGCCCAACGTGAGATCTTGGCTGATGAACTTGCCGGAGAACTCCATTTCTTCATGGTCAGATCTCTGCAATGAGTTTGTTGGTGCTTTTACCGGAGGTCACAAGGCCCCTAGACAGCCCAGCAATCTACAAGTTTTCCCACAAAGAGATGGTGAAACTTTGCGCAAGTACATCTAGAGATTCAGCTGCGTGCACCACAATATCCCAGATGTGCACCCCGCAGCCGTGATTGCCGCCTTCCACACGAACGTGCGCAATCGAAGGATGCGAGAAAAGATGAACGTCAATCTGCCGAAGACCATCAACGAGCTCTATACAATGGCGGACAAGTGCGCGCGTGCTGAGGAAGGAAGAAGGCTTCCCGGGGAGGACGCTGCTGCCGAGGTGGATTCCGAGGACGACGATGCTGCCACCCCGAAGAAGAAGGGCCGAAAGCGCAACAGGAAGCGTAAAGGCAAAACTGTGATGGCTGTCGAAGGATCCGGTTACTCCGACACTGTCAAGAAAGCCAAAATGGGAAACTCTGGCAAGGAGGCTGCTGTATGCGCCGCTTGTCAGGAGGCGGCGGCAAACGAGAAGGTCGGCAAATCTGATGGGCCATACTAGAAGATTCACCGCACCAAGGGCCATGATCTCCAAGAGTGCCGACAAGTCGAGCACCTCGCGGAGAAGCAAAAAACTGAATATGAAAAACGCGACAAGGAGAAGGGTCAGGATGGTGCTGGCAGATCCGGCAAAAAGGGTCGTGGTGGTCGAGGAGCCAACCGCGGCAAGGCCAAGCAGCAAAAAGAGAAGTCTGCTAGAGGCCGTGAAAAGAAAGAAGAAGATGATGGAAGTGAAGAGGAAGAGGATGACGGAGAGTCCAGTGAACAAGAATTCTAGAAGGCAACTGTCGTGGTATTCTCGCGGGGGGTGCGCGATTCACGGCAGATGCCATGGGATGGCTTGAGGTGAGGGCAAGGCTGCAGTGGAGATCCGGGACGGGTTTGGGCAACTGGACACGGTGGTTTACCCAGGTTCGGGCCCCTCCGTGGTAGGTAACACCCCTAGTCCTGCATGTCTGATGTATATGTGGAGTATATGGTTGTACAGAGTCGCTCCTGGAGCTGTATTTAGAGGAGGAAGAAGGAGGCTGGGAGCGCTCCTCTTCTCTGCCTCGCGTGTGAGCGTGTGTGGAATGAGAGAACCAGAGAGAGTCTGTGAGAATGGGCTCCCTGGGTCACCTTATAAAGGGGTGCCCAGGGGACAAGAGGGGCCCACCTGGCCCAACTATACTGTTGGGGGGACACCAGATGCGTGAACAGTGCCGGCTGTCTATCTACAGTGCGAGCCGCTCATCTACAGTGCTCTTCTGTAGAGCATGGCCGTCTCGTCCGCGCAGTCCGACGGGACGTTGTGGTTGACTTCGCCGGATTCCAGCCAGACGGACTCCACCCGGACGGCTCCACCCGGATGGCTCTACCCGCACGGCTCCACCCGGACGGCTCCACCTGGATGGCTCTACCCGGATGGCTCTACCCAGACGGCTCTACCCGGATGGCTCTACCCGGACAGCTCTACCCGGATGGCTCCACCCAGATGGCTCTACCCGGATGGCTCCACCCGGATGTCTCTACCCGGACAGCTCCACCCGGATGGCTCCACCCGGCCAGGGTGAACAATGCCAGGGTGAACAGTGCCAGGTTCCAGCCAGCCAGGCAGGTCGCCGAGTCGCGAGGTGGCGAGCCGGACGGGTCGCCAGCATGCCAGGGGACTACCCGGGGGTCATCCCCCGACAATAGCCTCCGAGCCTCCGGGCGACTTGGCAAGTCGGGCGGAGGGTTTTCGCGGGCGTTGATGTAGCAGATGTCGTCGATGACAGCCGGCTGCGGGCGGCAGCCGGCGCGGCTTGCTTTCAGTGGGGGCGCGCCAGCGCACCCACTGGGTGTAGCCTCCATGCCTCCGGGTGACTCGAAGAGTCGAGCGGAGGGTATTTGCAGTTTGTTGCAGCAGATGGGCGTGGAGCGCCGCCGGGCGCGGACGCGAAGTCCGCCGGGAGGTGGGCGCGAGGCGCCGCCGGGCGCAGAGCGGACTCCGCCGGCTGGTGGGCGAGGGGCCCTGCCGGGCGCGGATGCGGAGTCCGCTGGCTGGCTGTTTCCAGTGGGGGCGCGCCAGCGCACCCACTGGGTGTAGCCTCCGAGCCTCCGGGCGACTCGAAGAGTCGGGCGAAGGGTCTTCGCAGTCCTTGTAGATGTCGTCGATGACAGCCGGCTGCGGGCGGTAGCCGGCGCGGCTTGCTTCCAGTGGGGGCGCGCTAGCGCCCCCACTGGGTGTAGCCTCCAAGCCTCCGGGCGACTCGAAGAGTCGGTTGGAGGGTCTCCGCAGATGTTGGAGCAGACGATGGCGTCGAGGATGCAGGCGGTGGGCCTGCAACCGGCGTGGCGTTTTCCCAGCGAGGCGCGCCGGTGCACCCACTGGGTGTAGCCTCCGAGTCTCCGGGCGAGGAGGGGGGGTTCCCCACGAAAATGATCATTCGAAAGACAGGGTTAGTGAGTGCAGATATATCAAATATTTAGCTTTGGCAGCGCAAGTTTTATGCAGAGGGTGCCAACTCGGTTTCGTCCAAGCCCCCTTCAGTCTTTTTCGTGTCCCCTCCGCCCTTTGGCTTTTGCTCTTGCCAGCCGGACAGCCGGGAGCCGGTCTGTAGCTGAGGCGAAGAGTGGGCCGCGGAGTGGAGCGTACAGTACTCGGACTCTGGGAGCAGATTCGACCGAGCAGATATTTATAAAAAAAACAACCGGGTCGCCCAGGCCGTTTTCTCCCCAGACGTCTTTCGCGTGGGCTGACCTCTAGCTTTGGCTCTCGCTAGTCGGACAGCCACGGTGCGGTCTGTAGCTGAGACGAAGAGTGGGCCTTTGGTACCGTACACGCTACTAAGCCGTCTGCGGGGAATAAGAATGGGGCCAAACGGCAAGCCCCCGGGCCAAGACTAGCTGGCGCCGGGGTAAACAGCAGTGCAACTGGAAAGAAGCGGAGGTAGCCCCCGAGGGTTGCTCGGGGTTATCCGTTCTTGCACGCGGTGCAAAGATATGCGGACGGGGAGCTCACTTTGCTTTTTTGACGCAGACGGGTCGGAGGTGACCTCCGGCAGACGGCCCGAGCCTCCGGGCGGTCGAAGGGCGCCCTAGCCGGTCGGGACCGGCCGGCCGGGCGTCGAGGCGGACAGGCAGTCGAGCCGGCTCTCCAGCCGGCCCGGTGCAGCCGGCCAGGTGTGGAAGCGGACGGGCAGGCAGACCGGGCGTCTGCAGGCGGCGATGCGGACACGTAGGCATAGCCGGCCGGGCGGCGACGCGGGCTGGCGGTCTTTCCATCCGGCAGCCATTTTTTTTTAGCCGGCCTCTCACCTTTTTTTTTTGCCAAGCGGCTGGGCAGCTGCTTACTTTCTTCTTTTTCAGCCGGCAGGAGGGCGTGCGCGGCGCAGCCGGGCATGGCGCGCGGAGCGGGAGCCGGCTGAGCAGGCGGCCGGCTATGGAGCAGCAGCCGGCGGAGCAGCAGCAGGTGCGGGGGCACGAGGGCGGAGCGGAGCCGGCGCAGAGGCACGTGGGGGGGAGCCGGCCCGGTGCAGCGAGCAGAGGCGGCGGGCGGCTGGAGCGCTGGAGCCGGCCCGGCGCAGCGAGCGATGGCGGCAGGCAGCTGGAGCGCGGGAGTGGCCGGCTGCAGCGGCGAGCCGGCAGCGAAGCAGCCGGCCGACGAGAGGGGGGCGGTCGCGGCGGAGCAGCGCGCGGAGCGGAACGGCTGGCCGAAGTGAGGCGGCGCGGGAGGCCAGCGGGCAGCCGGCGTGGGCGGGACGAGGCCGCGGCGGGGCTGGCGATGGAGCCGGCGGGGGCGAGGCAGAGCAGCCGACTGCGGGCGGCAAGCCGGTGGGGACGACGCGAATCAGCCGGCGCGGAGTAGGCGGGCGGAATGCGGAGCAGCCGGCGCTGAGCAGGCGACGCGACGTGCGGAGTCGGCGTGCAGCGCAGCCGGCGTGGAGCGGGCGGCCTGCTGGGGCCTCACGCGCGGGAGGGCAACAGCACAGGCAGCGCGGGCAGCCTGGCCACTAGCGGAGGAGAAGGCGGCCGCAGAGGGGAGGCGCGGTCGCGTGCGGGAGCGGAGGCGGTCGGTCGCGCTGGAGCCGGAGCCAGCGACCGCCGAGGCCGTGCGTCGGGCGGTGGAAGGCGAGCCGACCGTGGGGCGGGGCTGCTTGCACGGGGGCGCGCGGCGGCGAGGCGACGCAGCGATGTGGGCTGCTTGGGAGGAGAGCCAGGCGCTGGGCTGGTGGTGAGGTGAGGCCCGCAGGCGGCGAGGCACAGGCGGTCAACGCGCTCGAGGTCGAGCGCTGCTGCTCGATCTCCTGGCACGCGGGACGAACAGAGGAGCGGGTCCGGGGAGAGAGGAGCCGAGGTGACGGCGCGGATCTTCTTCAGATCGAGGTGTTGGAGGCGCGGTCACTCGAGGTGGCTCGGGCGTAGCGGACTGGAGGTTGGTGACGAAGACGCGCCGTCCCACACGGTCGCGTCGGGAGCGTGCCGATATCGAGCACCCAAGCGCCGTCACAGAGATGGTGGCGACACCGCGGTGGTGATGATGAAGAGGGTCCCGCCCGGACCGCGGTTCCGGCAGCAGCGAGCCCCACGGTGGGCACCAACTGTCGTGGTATTCTCGCGGGGGGTACGCGATTCACGGCAGATGCCATGGGACGGCTTGAGGTGAGGGCAAGGCTGCAGTGGAGATCCGGGACGGGTTTGGGCAACTGGACATGGTGGTTTACCCAGGTTCGGGGCCCTCCGTGGGAGGTAACACCCCTACTCCTGCATGTCTGATGTATATGTGGAGTATATGGTTGTACAGAGTCGCTCCTGGAGCTGTATTTAGAGGAGGAAGAAGGTGGCTGGGAGCGCTCCTCTTCTCTGCCTCGCTTATGAGCGTGTGTGGAATGAGAGAACCAGAGAGAGTCTGTGAGAATGGGCTCCCTGGGTCACCTTATAAAGGGGTGCCCAGGGGACAAGAGGGGCCCGCCTGGCCCAACTATACTGTTGGGGGGACACCAGACGCGTGAACAGTGCCGGCTGTCTGTCTATAGTGCCAGCCGCTCATCTACAGTGCTCTTCTGTAGAGCATGGCCGTCTCGTCCACGCAGTCCGACGGGACGTTGTGGTTGACTTCGCTGGATTCCAGCCGGACGGGCTCCACCCGGACGGCTCCACCCGGATGGCTCTACCCGCACGGCTCCCACCCGGACGGCTCCACCCGGATGGCTCTACCCGGATGGCTCTTCCCGGACGGCTCTACCCGGATGGCTCCACACGGATGGCTCTACCCGGATGGCTCTACCCGGACAGGTCCACCCGGATGGCTCCACCCGGCCAGGGTGAACAGTGCCAGGTTCTAGCCAGCTAGGTTCCAGACAGCCAGGCAGGTCGCCCAATCGCGAGGTGGCGAGCCGGACGGGACGCGGGGCGGCGAGCCAGACGGGTCGCCAACGTGCCAGGGGACACTCCCCTGGCAAAGTTTTTGAAGTGTTGTTTCGCCATCTTGGGACTACCCGGGGGTCATCCCCCCGACAGCAACCGATGCCATGCGCATTGACGGAGGCGCATCTTTGCACTCTTCTCACCGCCAACTCAAGCAGTGGGCGCGTGAAGTTAATGCAGCGGAGCCGGCAATAGGCGCCCAAAAGCCGCTCAAATGGTCACACATGCCTATAATTTTCGATGCCGAGGATCACCCTGATCGCACAACTGCGGTCGGGTGTTTGCCGTTGTTGGTTTCACCGACAATTCGCATCCTCCAGGTCATAAAAATGTTAGTTGACGGTGGGGCCGGCTTAAATTTGATTTCTCCAGAAGTAATCAAGAGGCTGCAACTGCAAATTCCCGACGAAGAGCTCAAGCAGACTGGTACATTCCAAGGAGTGAACCCGGGAAGGAGCTAGCCCAAGGGGAAGATCACATTACCGGTGACGTTTGGCGGGGAATTGAACTATAGAACAGAAAAGATTGTGTTTGATGTTGTCAAGATCCCCTTGCCGTATAATGGAATTCTTGGCCGCCCAGCTTTGGCTAAGTTTATGGCAGTGTCCCACTATGCCTATAACATGTTGAAGATGCCAGGGCCGATGGGTGTCATTTCCATCAATTCTGATAAGAAGGATGCAGTCATATGTGTCGACAAACTATACAGAGATGCGGTTGCAGCAGAGGCCGCCAAGGCGCCAGCTCCCACCAAGTTAAAGAAGAACAAGAAGCCCGGCAAGACCTCTGACAAGTATTCCGGGAAGCGCACCTCTTCAGAGTGCTGCGCACCTGTTGAAGACTTGCCGGAGTGCTCTAACGGCAAGAAATCCAAGGCCACTCCACTAGCAACGAAGAAGGTGTCGGTGAAGGAGGATGGCACTGGCGGTACCTTCACCATCCGTGCCTCACTTGATAGCAAATAGGAAAGCACGCTCATTGCCTTCCTACGGGCGAATGTCGATGTGTTTGCATGGCAACCATCTGACATCCCCGGTGTTCCCAGGGAGGTAATTGAGCGGCACCTTGCCGTCTGTCTTCATACTAGGCCCGTCAAGCAAAAAACAGGAAGCAGGCTTTGGAGCGGCAACAGTTCATTGCTGAGGAAATCAAGAAACTTGAAGCAGCAGGCTTAGTTAGAGGTGTACTACACCCAACTTGGTTGGCAAATCCAGTTGTGGTGCGTAAAGGAAATGGAAAGTGGAGACTTTGTATTAACTACACTGATGTTAACAAAGCATGTCCAAAGGATCCTTTCCCTTTGCCGTGCATTGATCAAATTGTAGACTCTATTGTCGGCTGTGATTTACTCTCCTTCCTTGATGCATATTCTGGGTACCATCAAATATTCATGGCCAAGGAGGATGAGGAGAAAACCGCATTCATTACTCCATGTGGCACGTATTGCTTTGTGTGTATGCCTTCTGGATTAAAGAGTACTGGTTCAACATTTGCAAGAGCAGTCCAGATTGGTTTCGAGCCCCAGCTACACAGGAATGTGGAAGCATATATGGATGATATAGTGGTCAAAACAAAGGACAAATCAACCATTATTCAAGACTTAGAAGAAACATTTGCAAACTTGCGCAAGATCAATTTGAACTCAACCCTGAGAAGTGTGTGTTTGGCGTTCCATCCAGCAAACTTCCCGGGTTCTTTGTATCTCAATGTGGAATAGAAGCAAATCCTGACAAGATCAAAGCAATTGAGCAGATTCAAGCACCAAAGAGCATCAAGGATGTGCGGCATCTTGCCGGCTGTGTTGCTGCCTTAAGTAGGTTCATTTCGATGTCTGCTGAGCGCACCCTGCCGTTTTTCAAGATTTTGAAAAAGGCAGGACCAATGAAATGGACTCCGGAAGCAGAGGCCGCGCTGCAGGATTTGAAAAGATACCTCTCCTCCACACCAACGCTAGTTGCGCCTAAACCACAAGAGCCGTTGCTGCTATATCTAGCGGCAACAAATCAAGTGGTCAGTGTTGCATTAGTGGCGCAGAGAGAAGTCAATGACGAAGAAGCAGCAGCGGCAAGATCGTCCAACGACAAACCGGAATCTTCTCTGGCAAGGTCTGGTGCCGACAAATCGGAAGCAACGCAAGCAAATGAAGCTGATCAGCAAGTAGTGCCGAAGAAGAAGGTGGTGCAGCGGCCGGTTTATTTTGTTAGTTCCCTCCTTCAGGGGGCTAGATCAAGATACCCTGGAGTACAAAAGTTTCTTTTCAGTCTTCTTATGGCCTCAGGGAAGGTGTGTCACTACTTCCAAGCACATGAGATCACCATCGTCACTCGCTTTCTGCTACAGCCTATTTTGAGGGATCCAAATGCAACTGGCAGGATAGTGGAGTGGGCATTGGAATTGTCGAGCTTTGCACTCAAGTTTGAAAGCACATCAACTATTCAGAGCAGGGCCTTGGCGGAGTTCATTGCAGAATGGACGCCAACGCAAGACAAGGAAATTCAAGAATCAGCTCTCCCCGGCAAAGAGACAGCTAAAGAATGGATCATGTACTTTGACGGTGCCTTCTCGCTGCAAGGTGCCGTTGGCGGAGTGCTGCTTGTCGCACCCACCGGAGAGCACCTCAAGTATGTAATTCAAATGCACTTTCCCAGGGAGAAAGCAACAAACAACACTGCTGAGTATGTAGGGCTCCTTGCCGGTCTTAGGATCGCAATAGACCTCGGGATCAGAAAGTTGATCATCCGTGGAGACTCGTAGCTTCTTGTGAAGCAAGTAAATAAAGATTACCAGAGCCCGTTGATGGAAGCATATGTGGAAGAAGTGAGGAAATTGGAGGAACACTTCGACGGATTGCAAACAGAGCACATCCCTCGTGCGGAAAACGGCGTTGCTGATCACCTGTCAAAGTGCGCCGCTCAAAAGCTACCTGTGGAACCATGAATTTTTGTACTCCATTTGAATCAACCATCAGTCACTCCATCAACGCAGGCCAGTAAGAGAAGAAAGTTGAATACCGGCAAGTATTTTCCGGTAGGGCTCCTAGAAGCCACCGGCAAGGATGTTGCCGGGAACAACGACGCGACTGCTGGTGAGCAGCGGCTTCGCGCAGAACCTCAGGTTCTTGCCGCTGAAGCAAGTGCTCCCATGGCCGAAGAGATGCCTTTAGTTCTTGTTGTCGAGCCGCAGGCTCCAACTTGGGCACAGCAAATAGTTCATTTCCTTCAAATAGGAGAACTTCCCGATGACCAAGAAGAAGCTGAGAAAGTAGCCCGTCAGTCAAGTATGTATCAGTTTGTGGATAACATGCTATACAGAAAGAGACCAAACAGTGTGAAATTGAAGTGTATTTGCCGGGAAGATGGACTAAAGCTATTGGCGGAGATACATGGAGGCATATGTGGCTCTCACATAGGATCAAGAGCACTTGCTGGCAACGCTTTCCGGCAAGGCTTCTATTGGCCTACTGTCCTCCAGGATGCAACTAAGCTAGTAACCAAGTGTGAAGCATGCCAGTTCCATTCGAAAAACATACATCAACTAGCTCAAGCTCTTCAAACAATCCCTCTCTCCTGTCCTTTCTCCGTCTGGGGGCTTGATATCTTAGGCCCCTTCCCCCGTGCTACCGGGGGCTTTGAGTTCTTGTACGTCATCATCGACAAGTTCACAAAGTGGCCTGAGGTGGAGCCAGTGAGGAAGGTGACAACACAGTCAGCTGTCAACTTTTTCAAAGGATTAGTTTGCCGTTTTGGTGTCCCTAACAGGATCCTCACCGACAACGGTACACAATTCACGAGCCGCACCTTCATGCAGTACATCCAAGACCTTGGCAGCAAAATCTGTTTTGCATCCGTTGCTCATCCGAGAAGCAACGGTCAAGCAGAAAGGGGAAATGCTGAAGTGCTGCGAGGCGTCAAGACAAGAACTTTTGACAGGTTGCACAAGTGTGGAAGACACTGGATTGATGAGTTGCCAGCAGTTCTTTGGTCACTCAGAACGACACCAAATCAAGCTACCGGCCAAACACCCTTCTCCCTAGTCTATGGTGCAGAAGGGGTGCTCCCCACGGAACTCATATATGGGTCACCTCGAGTGCTCGCCTATGATGAGGCAGAGAAAGAGCAGTTGTGGCAAGATGACGCAATGCCCCTTGAGGAAGATCATCTTCGGGCGGCTGTGCGAGCTGCATGCTACCAGCAAGCCTTGCACCGCTATCATAGCTGCAAAGTGCATGCCCGAAGCCTTGACGAAGGCGACCTTGTTCTTCGGCGCATTCAGTCCGCCAAGAAATCAAACAAGTTGACGCCGAAGTGGAAAGGCCCTTATCAGGTAGTGCGAGTCACCAGACCTGGCGCAGTCCGTCTGGAGACCGAAGATGGCATTCAAATGCAGAACTCATGGAATATTGGGCATCTTCGCAAGTTCTACCAATAAGGCGCAGTTGCGAGGCCTCCCGGCAACCCCTTTTGTACAAGCTTTGTTGTCAAGACTTGTAACCCTTTGTACAAAGCCAGGCGCAGATCCTGTGCATAAGTAAAAAAAACGTGTTTCGCAACTCTTCGTACATATTCATTTGTATATAAAGGCATATGACATTGTGATTACACTTTAATTTGTATGAAATGGCTGATGAACCGTCAAGGTTCCCAAACCACTCTTTTCTCTTCTTTCTTTTTCTCAAAGGATAGAAGGATCCCTCACGTGCAAGTTTCCCGGGGGGAGTGACGATGGGGGTACCATTTAGTGACATTCAAGTGATCATTTCATGCGACAAGAGAGACAGTGCAAGGAAAAGCTAAGTTGAAAAACTTTGAAACAAATTCCTTGTCATATTTGCAATTTCCCTTGAACAATTTAGTCTTTGTATGAAAAACCTACACGTGAAGGAACCTTGTCGTGATCATTCGCGCTCTGATTTTGCCTTGAGTCCGCTCGGCAAGGTCTGTAGCCGCACTGTGACCGACAAGTTACCTTGCCGGTGGCGGCACTTCCAGCAGGCTGCTAAGGACCTGTTCCTCAAAGCGCTCACAGCAAGTGTGCGCACCGGCAAGTTGCCGCACTGTGACCGACAAGTTACCTTGCCGATGGCGGCACTTCCAGCAGGCTGCTAAGGACCTGTTCCTCAAAGCGCTCGCGGCAAGTGTGCGCACCGGCAAGTTACCGAACAGCGTAGGGATCACAATCATACAAAGACAAAGAGAAACAAGGGGGATAGCACGCTTTCATCTGAGCATGACAAATAGTAGATATTCATTAAAGAGTGCTCGATAACATTTTCTTAGCCCTTCCCCGCAGGGTTTACATCAAGTGCAATACAGGGGCAAAAGGAGCTCCTAGGCGAAGCCCAACTCGCTCCCGGAAGACCAGATGATGGTGCTGCCGGTGTTCAGCTGGAGTCGGAGCCATCGTCCTCAATCTTGACGTTTAGAGAACCATCGTCGTCGTCCTCGGTCCCGCTAGAGGAAGCGGTGTCGCTGCCACTCGAGCTCTCCGCGCAGCACTCCAGACGAGCGCCTGAAGCCCCGAAGAACTTCACGAAGAGCGTGTCAGATCTGACCAACCTGAAGTGAAGGAGGTGTCCCTGCCCCAAGTAGCGAGCACAGACAAAGGACTTCCATCCACGCATGAAGTACATGATGCCGTTGGTGGAGGTCTCGACGGTCACCCAGACTGGGCCGTTGCAGCAGCCGTCCACACACATCCACAAGCCGCGCAGATGACTGTCTTCCATCGCCCTAGTGAAAGGGCGAGGAAGCCGCAGCCAGCTCCGCGGTCGATCATGCAGTTCCACGATGAACTCGTGCGCCATTACCTCCGTATGGCCTTCTGCTTGGGGTGGGGTGGCCAGAGATGAAACGATGAGCGCTCCGCCACGGCCACCCCGACACCAGGCACCGCGTTTCCCATGACCACAAACCGCGGCCCTTCCTTGGGCGCTGGAGACGGCTTCCGCAGCTGTGGCCGAGACGTGGGCGTGGCCCCTAGGAGAAGCTCTCGCAACAATGACACATGCACGAGCTCGACCTTTTCCCCTCGCCATAATGGCGGCAGATGCGGGGGGGGGGGGGGGGGGTAGAAGAAGGAGATGACGGTGGCTGAGGGATTGGAATGGGAAGAGTTGGATGAGCATCGCTCTCCGCGACCCCCTATTTATAGGGAGGGTGCGAGGGATGGCTCTTCACAGTTCTTGGGCGACCGCCCAGCTTCACCAATCCCGTGCCCTGCATCCCTGGCCAGGCGCACTACTCCAGCGACCGTCCGGTTTCGCCAATCCCACGCCCTGCATCCCTTGCCAGGAGCACCACTCCAACGACCGCCCCTCTTCGCCAATCCATTGCCTCGCATGCGAATACGCGTGGTGGACGGGCGCAGAAAAAGAAGAAGCAAAGAAGATCACAGAAGACAAAAACCATCATGATTAAAATTTCGACATTAGTTTCCCGCCGCGTGTCTGTGCATTGTTTGGGCCTAGCCCAATGACGCTTCAGACGCACATATGGCCCAGGCCCGGGGGCTCCTGTCGGTGTATAAATCATGGGTATTTTATACCCTGACTTATGCACAGAGAGTGGCAACTTCCCTGCTAGCCAAGGCTTGCCGGAAATCACCAAGATCAAGATTCAAGGCCCAGCTGCAGAAGCCACTGGGAGAAGATCAAGACGAAGCATCAAGTTCAAACACCGAAGATAACCTTTCCGGCAAAGCTGAGCCGGCAAGGTGAAGGCCCGGCAAGCTCTGTACCGACAAGCTCTCGCTAGCTGTTAGCCGTCCACCTCATCGAGTAGCTAGTCGCTAATCGATGAGGTGTCGAGCCCGCAGGCAGTTAGGTGGGATTTGTCGGGCACGTGTCAGCGTGCTAGAAGGAGATTTGCCTTTAATGACACCCGTCCAGAGGGCGTGTCAAGTTAATAGGAGGTAGCTGGGCGAGCGGTGCAAAATCCTTGCCAGGGCTCCTCCTCTACGTGACACCAAACGGAGCATTTATTGCTTTTGTCCTAAACTGGTAGAGTTAGGTATGATAGCACTGTTTGCTATCTAATCAACCTGTAATGACTGATTTTCCACTTTGGTAACCCCTTAAGCTATAAAAGGAGGGCCAGGGTAACGTTTACAGGGATGGATCCTTTGCACAACGTGCATCCGTAGCTGCTCCTTTCGCACCTTGTCGGGGAAGTGCTCCTTGTACTTGTGCTCATACACACCCAATATACAAAGCAGGAGTAGGGTTTTACACCTCACGGTGGCCCGAACCTGGGTAAAATCACCTTGCGCTTCTGCTAGTTCTGCTCTTTGTGCTCGTCGATCCCCCTAGTCGAACTGCAAAGGAGCTAGATGGCCCCATAGATGATCGAACGCACGACATAGATGGACTAGGTGCATCAATATTATTTCTTTGAGAATCTTGTTCAATTCTTTTAGGATGACCTTCAGGATATAGAGAATCCTGAGTCATGCTACCTCCTCTAGTAACAACTCTAACAGCATGGTCATTCTTTTTATTATTCATCTCATCAAGCAAATCATTTTGTGACTTAGCAATTTGTTCTAACTGAGTCTGGACCATAGGAGCTGTTTACTCAAGTATTTAATATCATTAGCAGTTCTAAACATCAAAGCACTCAAGCGTTCAATCATGATGGCATTTCGTTTTAGTTGATTGCTAACATACATATTAAAGTGTTCCCGTTTAATGATATAATTATCAAATTCATACAGGCATTGACTAGCAGATTTATTATACGGAATATCACCTTCATCAAATCTAGTGAGAGAATTTACCTCCACTACCTATGTTGGGATGTCGAGCCCATGTATTTCTTCAATAGGTGGTAAATTCTTAACATCTTCAGCTTTAATACCTTTTTCCTTCATAGATTTCTTAGCTTCTTGCATATCTTCTGGATTGAGGAATAGAATACCCCTCTTCTTCGGAGTTGGCTTAGGAGGTGGTTCAGGAAGTGTCCAATCATCGGCATTTCCCAATATATTATTCAATAGTACTTTAGCATGTCCAATAGTTCATTCCCTGAAAACACAACCAGCATAACTATCTAGGTAGTCCCTAGAACCATCGGTTAGTCCATTATAAAAGATATCAAGTATTTCATTTTTCTTAAGAGGATGATCAGGCAAAGCATTAAGTAGTTGGAGAAGCCTCCCCCAAGCTTGAGGGAGATTCTCTTCTTCAATTTGCACAAAGTTAAATATTTCCTGTAAGGCAACTTGTTTCTTATGAGCAGGAAAAATATTTTTCAGAGAAGTAATAAATCATATCCTGGGGACTACGCACACAACCAGGAGCAAGAGTATTGAACAATTTCTTAGCATCACCCTTTAATGAGAAAGGAAACAACTTAAGAATATAGTAATAACGAATTTTTTCCTCATGAGCAAATAGGGTGGCAATATCATTCAATTTAGTAAGGTGTGCCACAACAGTTTCAGTTTCATAACCTTGGAAAGGATCATATTCAACCAAAGTAATTAACTCAGGATCGACAGAGAATTCATAATCCTTATCAGTAACAAATATGGGAGAGGTAGCAAACTTAGGATCATATTTCATTCTCTCCCTCATAGATTTTTGTTTCAATTCAGCAAGCAATTTTATATCCTCATCTCTATCATTACAAGCAAGAATTGCCCTAGCTGTCTCCCTATCAAAAACATAACCATCAGATGTTTCAGGCATTTCAACTCTAGTAGGAGAGCTAGGCATAATAGGTGAATCATAATTTTCAAGAGTTTCAGCATTTTCAGTTTCTTTAGCTTTAGCAATTTGCTCATCAAGAAATTCACCAAGTGGCATAGTATTATCAAGCATACTACTAGCATCATCATAAGTATCATTCATAGCAGAAGTAGCATCATCAATAACTTGCGACATATCAGAGAGAATAACAGGTGGCGGTGTCGCGAGCCTACTCAAAACAGAAGGTGAATCAAGTGCGGAGCTAGATGGCAGTTCCTTACCTCCCCTCGTCTTAGAAGGAACGATCTTGGTTTTAGCGTCTTTCAGATTCTTCATAGTGATCAACAGATATAAATCCCAAGTGACTCAACAAATAGATCTATGCTCCCTGGCAACGGTGCCAGAAAAAGGTGTTGATAACCCACAAGTATAGGGGATCACAACAGTTTTCGCTGGTAGTATTTCACCCAGATTTATTGATTCGACACAAGGGGAGCCAAAGAATATTTGCGAGTATTAGCAGTTGAGTTTTCAATTCAACCACACCTGGAGAACTAAATATCTGCAGCAAAGTGTTTAGTAGCACAGTAGTATGATAGTTTCAATAGCAGTAGTAACAGTAGCAACAGTAACAGAGACAGTAATAGTAGCAGTTTTGTAGTAATTGTAACAGCAGCAGCAACAAAAGTAACTTAATTAGCAAAGATCAATATGTGAAAAGTGTAGGCATTGGATCAATGATGGATAATTATGTTGGATGACATTCATCATGTAACAGTCACAACCTAGGGCGATACACAATAGCTCCAATTCATCAATGTAATGTAGGCATGTATTACGTATATAGTCATACGTGCTTATAGTAAGAACTTGCATGACATCTTTTGTCGTACCCTCCCGTGGCAGCGGGGTCCTTAAGGAAACTAAGGGATATTAAGGCCTCCTTTTAATAGAGAACAGAAACAAAGCATTAGCACATAGTGAATACATATGAACTCCTCAAACTACGGCAATCACCGGAAAGAATCCCAATTATTGACACCTTGGGGTATGCGGATCATGACACATAACAGGTGCATATAACTTGCAAGATAGGATCAAGAACTCAAATATATTCATGAAAACATAGAAGGTTCAGATCTGAAATCATGGCACTCGGGCCCTAGTGACAAGCATTAAGCATAGCAAAGTCATATAGCAACATCAATCTCAGAACATAGTGGATATTAGGGATCAAAGCCCTAACAAATTGACTCGATTACATGGTAAATCTCATCCAACCCATCACCGTCCAGCAAGCCTACGAAGAAATTACTCACACACGGTGGTGAGCATCATGAAATTGGTGATGGAGGATGGTTGATGATGACGACGGCGTCAAATCCCCCCCTCCAGAGCCCTGAACGGACTCCAGATCAGCCCTCCCGATGAAGAACAGGAGGTGGCGGCGGCACCGTATCGTAAAACGTGATGATTCTTTCTCTCTGATTTTTTCCTCCATGAATAGGTATTTATAGCGTTGGAGTTAGGGAAAACGGAGCTGCCAGGGGCCCACAAGCCTGCCAGGCGCGCCCTGGGGGGGTAGGCGCGCCCCCAGGCTTGTGGCGTCTGGTGGCCCCCCTCTGGTAGATCTTTGCGCCAGTATTTTTTATATATTCTGAAATAATTCTCCGTAAATTTTCAGGTCCTTCCGAGAACTTTTATTTCTGCACAAAAATAACACCATGGCAATTCTGCTGAAAACAGCGTCAGTCCGGGTTAGATCCATTCAAATCATGCAAATTAGAGCCCAAACTAGAGCAAAAGTGTTTGGAAAAGTAGATACGTTTGGGACGTATCAGCGCCCGAGCCCCGGTTTTAATGGCGTGGCTAGGCCTCAGTCGACTGAGATTTAAGAGAGGGAAATGAAAATCGGAAAAGAAAATTTTGCACGGATCTTGATGTAAGATCTCACGGACATAGCATCGACTGAGACTTAGCAAGACTGATATATATGAAGACGATGGAAATGGATAATCATAATTGTCTTACATATTCAGGAAGATAATTAAAGATGCCACATGCGGCAACACCCGAAAGACACAAGGGCAAAAGAAGGAAGACACAGACAATGATCTGGGTCATTGCTCTCTACCTCACCTCGATCTACTATGCCATCTTCATCATTTCGTCCACCTTGATCTCCTTCACGTCCTCAATACGTCACTTGCAAGCATCCACGGATTCCTCCGGGGGCATGTCACGCTCGATGCGGAGCTTAGCATTCTCGTCCATACGTTTCCTGACCATGACGGCCGTCTATTTCAACACGGCAGTTGTCTCCTCGTGCTGCTTCGCCCTGCCGGTGCTCGGTGCGAAGCCTCACCTTGTCACCCCGTAGTCCCCGGATGACGCCGGTGGACTTATCCAACGCGACATAGCTCTCCTCCTGCAGCTTCGCCCAGCGGGGGATGTCATCGTCCATCAGCTTATTGAGCATAGCGCGCATGCGACCATGAGAGCCCTCGAGTGCCCGCGATAGATCCATCCAGGCAGCCGCAACACGGCAGGACCTCTCTGCTGCTTCCGCGGCGCGGCGAGACATCTGTGCCACTTCCACGGCGCGGTCGGACCACTCTGCTGCTTCGGCGGCATGGCGGGACCTCAGTGCTGCTTCGGCGGTGCGGTGGGACCTCCGTGCTGCTTCGGCGGTGCGGCGGGACCTCTCGGCTGATATCGCGGCGAGGTGGGACATCTCTATTGCTTCGCTCGCCGCTCCGTGGTCATTTCCCGACCAAGAACTCCTCCCATGGGCCATGGCAGATGCAAGGAAGGATGAAGACTTGTTTGTTTGTTGATGAAGAATTGAGGAGGAATGTGCAGTCATTTTCAAGTAGGTGGTATTTATAACCTAGTAATAGGCTGCTAAGTGGGAAAACGTTTAGGTATTCATCGGTGTGAACAGGTTTGCAATTACATATCGGTGTGAATCGGAGTAATTTGGAATATGACAGGAAAGAAGCTCAAAATTATTTGACGGTTCTGGTTTCGAAGTGTGGCACAATTCCCGGATGGTGTAATTAACGTGGGCAAGCGTTCTCGGATGCGTACGTGGCATGTGCACCGCAATCGGCGATTTCAGCACACGACTTGTTCCATCAACCGTGTGCGCTTGTTATTACCATCGCGCACAATTCTTTTAATTAGAATGTGTGCCCGTATATCGTAGACTCCTTGATCTGGCTGACCATTTCTGTTGTGTTGGGTAATCGCAAACAGTTCATCCGAGCGAACCGCATGCCGTATATCGCACACACCTTGATCCACCTGACCGTTTCTATTGTGTTGGGTAATAGCAAATAGTTCATCCGAGTGAACTGTATGCCGTGTATCACACACACCTCGATTTGGCTGACCGTGTTTGTTGTTCTGTCTTAGCGCAAACAGTTCGTATGGATCAACTGTATGCCACGTATCGCACACGCGTCTCTAATCTGAATCGTGTTTGTTGTTCTGTCTTATCGCAAACAGTTCGTATGGATCAACTCTATGCCATGTATCACACATGCGTCTCTAATCTGAATCGCACTTGATGTCTCCAGCATCGCACACAGTTCGTCTTATTGGCGACGGTTTTAGTACGACACCGTTTGTGATTAATGCATCGCACACATTTTGGTCACGGTGTCTCTGATTGATGTGTCGCGTTAGGACCTTCCAGCAGTAGTGACAATCAATGCAATGCATCAATATGATGCATGATCATGACATGGCAATATGCTGTGATTTGGGCTAATGCAACTAGCAACAATTTAAATGAAGTTGGTTTGAACCCAAGGTACAAATTCAAACTTCATATAAGACATTTCAAATTGCATTTATTCCAATTGTCATATACAGCAACTTTAAGTTGTTCAAAGGGTCATTTACATTTCAGCCCCTAACTCGAACCACCTACTCAGATTTGCCCCTAATTTCGAAGTGTGCTCAAATTTGCCCCTCTACCGTTAAGTCACCTTATAGAAATGCCCTTCCGTCCAGTCAAAGGCCTTTGACCGTCAGAGGCCTCTATGCAATGTAGTAGACGGAAAGTGCTACAGTACTGGATGGAAAGTGCTACAGTACTGTACAGAAGGGCATTTCTATAACTGGACTTAACGGCAGAGGGGCAAATTTGAGCACACTTCAAAATTAGGGGCAAATTTGAGTAGTGGGTTCCAATTAAGGGCACAAATGTAACTGTACCTTGTTCAAACATGCATGAAAATGCCATAAACAGATTCTTCATATTTTTCTGATAATTTTTCATATATAAATTATTTCATTTGGAGTTACGGTTGAATTTATATGATTTTTAGAAGTTTAGGACATTTTCTGAAATTCATAAATCCTTTTAGATTAATTTTAAATTCCAGAAAAGCTTTATGACGTCAGAGTGACATCAGCACTACGTCAGCAAGTCAAAGGCCTGGTCCAGGTCAAACCGGACCAGTGGGTCCCACTGGTCGGTGACATAGTGGCTAAACAGAGTTAATTAAAACCTAATGTGACACCCTGGTTTTCGCTCCTCGATTTTCTTTCACGGGATTGGACTCCTGTCTTTTTTTCGGTGTTATTGGATTTTCTCTCGCTCTTGGGTGTATAAAGATGGTCATTTAGCCTTGCCTTTCCTATCCAAGCAGAGATTCTCTCCAGTCCAACCTTGCCACTCAAGATATGCTCTCAGGATTTTGCCGCCGAAACCTTACCTTCCGAGTTACCGGAAGGGAAACCCTAATTCCTTCCGTTACAAAGGAACCCCAATTTCCTTTGATCCGTTGCCTCCCAAACTTTTCCCAGTGATCATCCCACACCTATAAAACCTGGATATGCAAAAATATTGCCAAACCATATGCAATATTTTCCATTTAAAATTAATTCCTTTTTCTGCCAGTTGAAGGAATTAAATCTAGGAAAATATCTATCCATCTCCAAAGTTCCTGAAAACTTGTGGAGATATTCTTTGTGACCAAATTGTGCTCTCATAAAAATATTGGCCATAATTAAATAAGGGAAATTGCATTTTCCAATTTAAAGCCAATATTGCATTTTGGGCACTTTCCAAAGGAGCTACCATTTTGGTAGCCAGGAAAATTCCCAAATAATTTGTGGAGCTTCTAATATCCATATATTCACCATTTCCATCAAGAACCCAAGTTCCATAGTTCAAAGTTTGAGCACATCTTCCATTTGCAAATTATGTCCAGATTTCCAGTTTGCAAAGGAAGTGCTTGAACCCTTGATCCATTTGAGCTGAAATATTCCATGGTGGTTAAACTTGATAAATCACTCATGTAAACCAAAAATCAGCTCAAACCATTCATCTAATATTCCCCAGCAATTTTCCCAACTTTCTGTCTAGATTCAAGCTCTGTGAAGGAAGTACCATTTAGGTATGTCCAAATGAGCTGAAATTTTACCAGTGCTCCATACATCCAAATCACCTCTCTCCACCAAGTTTCAGACCAATCCATCTATCCATTTGATCCCAGCATCAAAACCTAGTTTCTGTCCAGATTCTAGCATTGTGAAGGAAGTACCAGCTAGAGAGATCCAATTGGCCTGAAATTTTTCCAGGATGTGCACCTTGATGGATCATTCTTGCATGCCAAAAACCAGCTCAAACCATATAGTCATTTCTCCACAAAAATTCGGCCAAGTTTCATGTCAGAACCATAGATAGCTCAAATCAATCAGTTTCGTGTCTCCATTTACTTCCAAACCTCGATACATCAACTCCAGAGGCATTAATGCATCTGTTTGACATGGCCTAAAGTCAAATAGGTGCTCTGGATGCGTGCTGCCGGTGGTGACCAAGGGCGTAGCCCGCAGCAATGGCGCTCTGCGCACTGATCTCGTCGGGTAGCACGCTCCGGCCAGCTCCGGCTTGTCCGAACATGTCCAATGGCTCCGCAACGGCCGTGTGCCCCCTCTCCAGCAGGTTCCCCCTCCATTCCCTTCCTCGCCGCGCCACGACAACGGCCGCCGTACCGCCACTGTTCACATGCGGTTGCCGCCATATAACTCCAACCGGAGCTCTCCCGAAGCCACTGCCGGCTTCTCCACTCTCCCGAAGACCCTGCCGACATCGCCCCCTCCCTCCGCGTGTCCCCTAGCTCCAGTAAGGCGATGAGGATGCCACGGCGGCCGAGCTCATCCGCTCGCCCCGTCCGGCTATAAATAGCCCTCCCCGCGTTGTGTCGAGCTCACCCATCCTCCTCCACTTCCTCCTAGCTCTTTCCCCGCTTAAAGAAATGAGCTCCCGTAACCCAATTCTTCCTCCACGGCCACCATTGCCGCCGCCCTCCTCTGCTCAAATTCGAGCACCTCCGCCTTCCCCCACTCCACCTCGCCACACCAGACGACCACCACCACCACCAGAGGCCCTCCCCCGCTTCATTTTGCCCGGGACGAGCCATAGCCCCGAGCATCAAGCACCACCACAGCCGCCCTCCGCCTCCACCAACTGTCTAGCCGCCACAGTGCACCCCTGCCCTCGCCACGGGTACGGGCAGGCGCGCCGTCGACCACTGCTTCCCTCCCCGGCCCCGCCGCGAACCCTCGCTCACCGGAGCAGCCCCAACGGCCGGAGCCGAGCCACTCCCCTGTCTTGCACGCGGCAAAGAAGAAAAGCCGGGGAGAGAGAGAGAGAACTGACAGCGCGGGCCTGCTCGTCAGCGACCCAGCCAACGGGCCCGCGACTTAAGTGGACGCGCACCTACTGAAATACGCTTTCACTCTTTGGGAAACGTATTGGGGTATGAGCCATTTTCTTCTCTGGAAAACGCTTCGGCCCATAATACGCTTTCTACACAGGAAAGTGTAATCCTAGCCGAGGCACCAGCAGCCGCACTGCTCAGGGACCCCGTTGGAAGTATTTGTTTTACAGATAGGTCCCTGGCAGAAAAACACTTATATCTTTTCACTCGTGACTCCGATTCAGGTGATTCCAAAGCCCACGTTCTCTATTTGTCGAGCCCGTTCCAATGATATCACTTTCACCATGTTGACACATTCTGAAAATACCCATTTTGCCCCTGCCCTATATCCAGCCTCTCCGAGAGAGAAACTTTTCCGGCAAATTCTTCCGCGAGGTGATCGCACTTCTCTCCGGTGCATTCATCGACCCCCAGGCAAGCCGACCATCTGATATATGCCCTAAAGCATTGCCTCTATGTTATTCTTGTGTGTTTAA
The DNA here is from genome assembly GCA_039707655.1 of Elymus sibiricus. Classification (NCBI taxonomy): domain Eukaryota; kingdom Viridiplantae; phylum Streptophyta; class Magnoliopsida; order Poales; family Poaceae; genus Elymus; species Elymus sibiricus. The sequence goes on from CM077672.1 coordinate 357,163,043, forward strand.
TTAATGAATATGTTTATGTTCGAGTGCATAATAGTAGGCGGTATATGACTCTGATGAATCCTTGCTTGACCTTTCTTTGGTGACGGCACCACGCCTGTGTTCTGAGCTGTTTCCGGCAGTCCGGGGTGGATGCCGACTTTATATTTCTCTTTTCAACAACTGTCCCATGTTCTGAGCTGCTTTTCGGCCGTCTCGGGTAGCTGTTGAATTTCTTTTTGTAGTGGTGACCCCATGCTCTGAGCTGTGCTTCGGCCATCTTAGGGAACCGCTACATTCTTTTTATCAACACTGTCTCATGCTTTGAGTTGCTTTTCAGCCGTCTTGAGCAGTGGTTGAGTTATTCCAGTAATGTCCCAGATCTGAGTTGTAAAGACCGTTCTGGTGGCTACTAGTTTAATTGCCAGTTTCAGGCAAGGGTTCAGATGGTTATAACCTACAGCTAAAACTTGTGAAGTGATAAACTTGTCATTTAAACATTGTTTCACTTGTGACTCCTTGTGATGTTATGTGGAGATAGGTTGTTATGTTACCATAGTTGTTACATCATGCATTGTTACTGATATTGCAATGTTAAGAAATGTGACTTAATAATGACAACCTCCTCCGTCGGCTGGATCTAGTCATAGTGCCACCGAACCGACCTCATCAGTGCAGCCACACTTGTCTATATGGGAAGGCCCTAACTTGGTCTATTGTCTTTGAAAGCACATTTGCTCCCTTGGTGGTTTTGGTAATTTATGCCAACATACATGTTGTTGGACTAATGCCTCTATCTAGTGAATTTCAGACAAGTTCAACAATGGCGTGGCAGGGACAAGGAGATGTGGAACCCTTCAAAATGCTAAGGACAAAGATTGGCAAAAGATCAAGATTCTACATTTTTGGTTTAGTGATCCAAGATCACATTGAGTCCATAGGAAAGCCAATACTATTAAAAGGGGATGAGGTGTTGCTTAATGGTCTTTTTGCTCAAGTGCTTAGTGACAATACTCCAAAACCCTCAACCACTTTCTCAATCAAAATATGTCCAAAACCTACATTCCAACTTGGCCCCACTGAAATTCTCTATCCGGAGCCACCGAGTTCATCTGGACTTAGCCACTGCCAAAACCCTAACAAATCGGATCCACCGATATGGATCTCGGTCTCACCGAGATGGCCTTGCCAACTCTCTATAATCGTTTGCACTTACTTCGGTCCCACCGAGTTTTGCAAATCGGTCTCACCGAGATGGCTTGCCAACTCTCTGTTGCCTTATTGCTTCACTTCGGTCCCACCGAGTTGACGCAATTGGTGCCACCGAGATGAGGTTTTTCCCTAACCATTGCACATCGGTCCATCCGAGTTGTTCCAGTCGGTCCCACCAAGATTCCTAACATTCATATTTTTTACACATTTCGGTGCCACCGAGATTTCTTATCGGTGCCACCGAGTTGGGTCAAAAGTGTGTAACGGTTGGATTTTGTGTGGAGGCTATATATACCCCTCCACCACTTCTTACTCAGTAAGGAGAGCCATCAGAACGTGCCTAAACTTCCGCCATACATTTTCTGAGAGAGAACCACCTACTCTTGTGTTGAGATCAAGATATTCCAATCCAACCATTTGAACCTTGATTTCTAGCCTTTCCCAAGTTGCTTTCCACTCAAATCCTTCTTCCACCATAGCCAAATTTGTGAGGAGTTGTTTGAGTGTTGGGGAGACTATCATTTGAAGCACAAGAGCAAGGAGTTCATCAACAACACACCGTCTATTACCTTTTGGAGAGTGGTGTCTCCTAGATTGGTTAGGTGTCACTTGGTGTCGGTACCAAAACCGGCAGATTTCGGGTAGGTGGTCCGAACTATGGGTCAAGGAGTCGATGGTAACAGAGAGCGTAGAGACAGCGATTTACCCAGGTTCGGGCCCTCTCGAGGAGGTAAAACCCTACGTCCTACTTGATTGTATTGATGTGATTGTATGAAGGTTACAGAGTTGATCTACCTCGAGATCAGATGGGCTAAACTATGATTATGAGTCTCTCTCCTACGGACTAAACCTCCAAGTTTATATAGACACCAGGGGGGGCCCTAGGGTTACATATGGTCGGTTACCATCAGGGATAACATGCCGCTTACGCCATCTATTCCTTGGAGGAGCCGCCAAGACTTCAGAGATTTCCTTCTTTCATACGGGGCCATCCCCAATCCAGCCTTCCATCGACGTGTAGAGAGCGGCCCACCAGTCCGGCCCATGAGAGATAGGCCGGCAGCCCGAGTACCCCCTAGTCCGGGACACCCTTAGTAGCCCCCGAACTAGCTTTCAATACCGAGGTCTACGGTCTTCGGCAGCTTCATGCTTCAGAAGTCTTCGGCTTGGATGGCGAGTTCCTCCCGTTACCTATATTTGGATTAACAATAATTCAGCCACCAATAAGTCAGTTACCGAGGTATCTTCAGAGATAGAATTAAATGATGACCCTCGATTTTTGTGCGCCCACGGAATGCGAGTGGCCCGATGGGTTCTTACAAAAATGTCACTTTAATAGGCCAAGGGCGTGGAGGTTAACGCACCCCACCCCCTGTCATTCTTCTCCACATCCTCGCAAAGCAAAAGTCAACAAACAATGGCAAGCGCCCCAGGCTCTTCCTCACGCCCTCATGGCCCCCGTCAAGGTGACTGGGCGGGATGCTCCGTATCTTGTATGCGACTACGTAGGCTTGAGGCGCAGGGGTATTTGTCCGCCTCAGATCTCACATCCACCCGCCCCGGATTAACATCCGCAGACGGAAAGGCCCTTGTGGAGAATTTCCCTTCCCCTCACGGGGAGGAGAGAGTTTGCTTCGTGCCCTTCGTGCTGCGAGGCCTGGGTTTTCCCATTCATCCCTTCTTGAGGGGTTTACTAGAGTTCTACGGGATTCAGCTCCACCACCTTACCCCCGGATCGATCCTCCATATTTCGGGCTTCGTCGCTTTATGCGAGATGTTCCTGGGCTGCGAGGCGCACTTTGAGATGTGGAGGAAATTCTTCTGCCTAGTCCCCCGCACCCGGGAAGGGGTCATCTACGAGGTCGGCGGAGCCGAAGTATGGCGCATGGCCGGGACCGGATACCCCGTTGGGACTCCGAAGAAGGATGCCAAAGAGTGGACTTCGGAATGGTTTTATATCGAAGACGTCCATTTATTCGATCCAGTTCGAAGGGATCTACCGGAATTTTCATTGGCTTCTCCAACGAAGCGGTTCAACTGGCGCCCGAAGAGTCCTTCTCAAGAGGAAAGTGCCGAAGTAGCTCGTCTGGCTGCTCAAGTGAGGTGGTTAGCTCATAACGTACTAACCATTGTTGATGTGATGGCAATAGCCATCGCTCGATGTGTCCAGCCTCTCCAACAGAGAATTCATCTGCTATGGAACTACAATGGGGAGGACGACGCTACCCGATACACCAAGAAGGGGCCCGCCAATCAGGCAGCGATAGCCGCCATACTAGCCGGTTTGTTCAAGGGGGAAGAGCAAGAGTTCGCTCGACTAAAGCTCAAGAAAGGCTTCTCGATGTATGATCCCATCGAAATCGTGAGTTCGACCACTCTTTTTAGTTTGGATATTACCCCAGACTTTTCATAATCGGATCTTCATCTTGTCCGAACAGAGTTGGAGGCGATGGATCGAAACGGTGAGTTGCCCGGCTCCTCAACCGGAGAATTACTCTCGCGATGACGATCCTGGGTTCCATGACGACCCTCAAACATCCATTAATTTCGAGGACGGGGTCTTCTACCAGGAGAGCCTTGATGGCTCCAAGGTGGCCCTGTTGGCCGATCATCCCGGGGCGCTTCCCTCCTCCGTGGTAAGTGGCCAATGGGCTTCCTCTCGAAATAAATGCTCAGCCGCTGCAGGCCCGAACACACTGACACCTACTCCCAAGGGCCACCGCACGACGCGCCGAAAAGCCGCAAAGGCGGAACCAGCGGCTTCGACGACAAGTAGTCATGGGGTGACCCCACGTGTGGCCCCAACGGGAACTACATCATCGGCGCCCCGCCTGAAGAGGTAATGTATTCACTGTACTGTTATGGCTTCTATCGTCAACATCCACCGCATATGCCAATAATTTGTTCCATGGTGTCCGATAGACGATGTGCGGAACCGCGCGCGGCCGAGGATGTTGAGAAGGTGCCAAGGGGTGACTCAAATCCGAGGTCGCCAGCTGTAACCGGAGTTACTCCGGGAGCCACTGCCGAGGACCAAAATCCCGAGGACTCGGGAGACGTCTCGGTCACTAATTCCGAAGTTGAAAGTGTGGTGAATCATCGGCGGCGCAAGGCATCACTTCGGCAAACCGCGTTGTCTAATCAGGAGGTCAATTCTCTTAGCTCGGTAGATGCATACCTCGGCGCCGCCCGAACGGGACATGAAGGCGCAGTGAGGCTCATGTCTACGAATATGCAGGTATAGTAATAGTTTTGACAACTAATACCTAACCCAGTAGCCCCCGAGCCTTAATTTGGGCGGGACGACCGAGTTAAGGGTCTGATATCCATGCTGCCCTGCTATTTGTGCAGACTGTTTGGGAGCAGAACAAAAAGATGTCCGAGGACCTCAAGCTGGATCAAACAGAGTTAAAGTCTGTGAAAACCGAGCTAGAGGGGGTGAAAACATTCACCAGAGAGGCACATGGTAAGTGCCGAATTTAAAGTTTATTAAAGAGAAAATGGGGTGAAACATCTCCACTAATGAAAAATGTTTCCATAGCAGCCGAGATGATAAATCGGTTACAGAAGGACCTACATATGGCCAGAAAAGCCCAAAGGTATGCGGAGTCACAGCAAGAGGCTGGCTACCGGGTGCTGTCCCGAAATCATGAGGAGAGGGATAAGCTTAAGGCGGAAGGCGAACAACAGGTCCAAGAAATCAGAAGCTTAAAAGCTCAACTGACTGTAACCCAAGAGGAGAATCAAAGACTAAAAACACGCATGTTCGGTAAGTGCAATCTAAGTCGCCCGTTCAATAA